>JAJSRV010000003.1:149747-776086 GCA_021527715.1 Neoseiulus cucumeris | reverse complement strand
GCCGCCTGACCAATTATTTGGGAGTATTGGTCATCTTTTTCTGGAATTAAATCTCTCGAATTCTTCCTGTTAAGTGTTTTGATCGTAGTCGTTTGTTATGGGACATTCTAGAGTCACGTTGCAAACTGCGATAACGCACGAACCGGAAATTCTTTTGGACAATCCCATAAGAACTTTCCAAGAGATAGTCGTTCGTTATGGGCGATTCGAGGCCGAGTTCAAGGAGGCTTGCGTACTATCGCACCAGATTCACTTAATCCCCATTTCCTTGTTGTTGTGTTTAGCGCATCTTAGGAGGAAAGTTATTTCTTTCGATGGTCGATAGCGTGGATTCTCGAACAACACGACGCCGCCGTCGCTCCGACTGGCGAAACAGACTTCTGGATAAGTGATTAGAAAGCCGCTTCTCAAATCTTTTGGAAAAACCCAATGATTACTCCTAATAAGCCGGAATGGTCACGCTACCTTGCGACCTTAGAGGTTTGGGATAACATCGATCTCCTCGCTCATCCTTCGAGTCAGAATAAGGATTCTCCTCTTCACGAGAGCCCCTTTGTGTCTGCTCGCCCCGAACAGAAGCCTTCTCGGTCTTCATGTAAGACGCGCAGATGAATGAAGCCGTCGGATCGCACCGTTCAACTAGAAACGAAGCGGACGAGTGAGAGAAAGGAACGAAGACAAGCAATGTCATTAGCTCGTGTGGTTTTCGCAAATTCCCGTCGGCTTTCGAAGAGACCGCCATGGCTCGAGGATTTTCCGACGAACCAAAATGAGAGCTTCCCCTTAACTCAAAGTCGCACAAGTTCCTCGGACCCATGCAACTCTCAACTCAAAGTTTTGGCGGGAGATAGGGTGGAAGTGCTCCGAGCTGACTGAGTTTGAATGTCGGAGGCTCATGCATGTACGTGCTCGTGCCGCGGCTTTCTGTCACTCTGTTGCTTTCGTATGCGAAGTTCCCAAACCACCGTCGATCATCGCGTCGGTCGGTTGGAGCGAAACTGATTGTGCTACTTCCGATCCGATTCGAGTATCAACGTTTGTCGTCCGCTCGCAAGAGCACTCAAGAGTTTCTCCTTTTACCCAGTTAGCTCCGGATCGATGAGACGATCAATGAATGCCCCACATCTCACAAGGCGAGAACAGTGCTTCTTTGACCTGAAACAGCGAGAGAGCGGGGTTCCTAAGGTTTCCGGAACGTTGTCCGCCCCAGGGCACCAATGGCGGCGGGAAGCCCTTGCAGAATCAACAGCTTGTCTGGGGACGAATCGCAATATTTCTTTTGGACAAGATTCTCGGAAACCCAATGGAATCGATTTTCAGGAATAGGGAATCTCTAGATCAAAGAAAGAACTGAAACAATCGAATACCATTTCATTTCTGGGTAACTCCGCCGCCCACGTTTGGTGCATTGTTGAGAAGTCGAACTGAAAGAGATTCAATCTACCGGCGGATCAGGTCTCCGTAGCACGTTCCCGGAAGAACTCTCGAAGTGAAAGAATCAGTTCAATAGACTCTCTGCCGATTCGTCGGAATCACATAGGAATTAGAGTCATGGAAAACTTGAAAACAGAGAAACGTGGAATGCCTAGAAAGAGAGACTTATCTGGGAACGTGGCGGATTTTCCCGCCGATCGGACACTTCTCGGGCTCGGCTCCGTTGTGCACTCGAAATTTCGGGACAATTCAGTGTGTGAATCGGTGGCGCAAAGTTCTCGTCCGCTCGGCGGCTGAGGGAAACATTTCTCTCGGAACTTTCGATCTGCGCCGCTGGGTATTTCAGACGAGGTCCTCTATTTGCTCGCGTTTCGTTTTTCTGGAATGAAACAGCCCCTCCCAGTGAAAGGTTTCCTGTTAAAGCCCACAGAGCGTCCAGGAAGTCTTCAGAGGTATGCAACCCAAACGTCTCGTTCTACACAGGCTGTTGTACCTTGAGCCCGGAACCCCTGACTCAGAGCCCGGCCGAAGATTCGACCGAGCGGCGCAGAACCCTCGTGGCTCAGCGTGATCCCCCAGACCGTGATTCCCCATTCAGTGTCGATGCTTTCGTTGTTCTGAGCCCCGTTGGGCATTCTGAGTACTCGGCGAGCGCGACCAGAATGGTTTGGTCACTTCAACCACAAAGAGACAGCGCCTGCAAAGGCAGCCTGCATGAACATTCATTTCACCCGGTTGTTCGCTCGCTCGCGTACTGACATCGCCGAAGCCAGCGGCAACAAAAGTATCGCGAATTCATCCGAAATTTCAAGTCCTCGAGCTACGGCACCCAAGGAAGTATCTCTCGTCTCTCAAGAAACGATAGAAAATTTTCACATCGAGGCAAGCAATCCGGCGCCGATTATTATTTGAGGATGGCTGAATGTCGCGCTTACCTCGCCTCGAATTGATTTATTGATCCGAGCTGACATTTGAGCTTATGGAGACTCCGAGCCAACAATACCGAGGCGGACGATGTTTGGAAACTGTTCGCCGCTGTGCCGTTTCGGTCGTGGGAAAGACACCTATCCAGTTTACTGAGAATCTTCTTGCGGCGCGGCGGCGCGGCGTTCCGTCGAGAACCGCACCTTGACGTTCCTCCGGCTGCGAACGGATTCGCTTCTGATGATTCACACTCCGGACGATTTCGAGCTCGACATCGCTGTACACGAACCGTACGAGTAGCTCCGATAACGGCGGGACGATTCTTGTCGGATTCCACCCGAGTTTCTTTTTTGTTCTTTTGGAAACACCGGACACGGGGATTCTCTGAAAACTCCGTTCCTCTCATGTCAGTGAAACTCCCTGAAAGTTTGATTGGTTTGAGCAGAGTGAGGTGGAATGCGTGCGGCCGAACGGGCGAGTGGAGTGGATAGGTATTTCATGTATCTGGAGGAAGCGTCTTCGAATACTCGCTAAATGCCACCCCTTCGAATTCCCTTCAAGCGGCACTCCCACAAACTCGCTCGCTTTAATGATTGGCCTAAACGTCGATGTTTTTGAGTCAGCGAACGCTCGCAGCCGACAATCAACTTTCTTCACGGATTATCCGTCTTCGGAATGCCCCGGAACCAGCTCCAGGTAAAACTTCCACGCTCCGGGATCGAAGGGGAACACGTTTTTCTGTGTGCGTCCGACTGAAAAAGGAGAAAAAGCAAAAGCGCGTGAGCTTTTCACTTCAGGCCTCTTCGGAGCGTTTGCCATTTATCTCGGCCGAACTCTTACCCAGCGAGCGATATCATCGAGGGACTCGTTCCGTGTGCCAAACTTGAAGCTCTATAAACCAAAGCAGATGGAATATCCGATGGATTTTGTTTCGGGAATAGCTCTCGACGTCCTCCTCAACCTCGATGGAAGGGGGTTCCGTCAAGTGCGAGCGTGTGCGATCTCGAAGAATTTTCGCTCGTTTTCTTTTCAGGTGAGCTGAACACATGCGTGTCGCTTCTCGGTCTCCTCGTCCTTTTCTCGGAGGTGTTGAGATGCTATCGAAAACCGACTGTTTAGGTTAAATCCTCGGTGGTCGCTTTCGCGGTCGACGTCGACGACTCGGATGAACGTCGTCGCTGTAACACACACGGAGCTTGTGTCACGCAGTTCACTTCGAGCTCCTGGAAGGCATTTGTCCGCGCATAAATTCTCGATAACAAGTCTCTCAAGGAAAGAAGCGCCTCTTCGCTAACAAGCAAAACCAAAAAGACAGAAGTCAGGCCTTCAACGAGCCCTCATGAGAAATTTCACGGAAACCGTTGAAAATGAGCCTCCCGCTGCATTGCGTTCGACACCCATGAGATTTGATAGCACGGCCCTGAGAGAAATCGTCTACCTTGCTGTGAAAAAACGTTGGTGCGGACGCAACAAATCAAGCTTTGCCTCAAATGTTGGGAGAATAGATCGTGGTCGAGAATTTCGATCCGCCACAAGAGCTGTCAGAATGTTCCAGCCTGACGATCTGAAGCGAATATGTACTTCCACGTCTTGTTTGTCAAAGTTTTCCGAAACGTCTTCTGTCCCTTAGGAATTATGACCCTTGAAACTTGCATTGTTCCGCGGAGAAAATTGAAAACACATCGAGTCGATTTGAAAATCTTGACTTATATTATTATTATTATCATTATTATTATGGTTTCATCAATTATCATTCATATTTTTCACAATCATAAAATTCGCTTCACAAGTTTCTTATTTATACGTTTCGGTTGATATAAATTACAGCGTTTTTGAGATTGAAAACTTTATACAGACTATGTACACTTCGGATTGTGGTACCACAGTGGCCGTCACGTGAACAAACCGTCGGTCTCCGTCGTTGACTTGTCCGACAGATCATCAATTCAATTCAGCATTCATTCATTCATCCATCAATCAATCCAGGAAACCTCTATTTCAACGCTCCATTCATCAATTCGACTATTATTTCGAAGCATTGATATTTATTCGATGACACTGGTGGCGTCCACAGACCGACGGAGGGGGGGGGGGAACGTCTTGAACTCTGCCTTGGAGACAACGCGGAGTTCAGACGGGAACTGTGGCACAAACCAAATCAAATCGAATGACGTCGAAGGCCATTGAATCTGATTTGGTAATTTCGTGGTCGTTGTTCGATACATACATGTGTAGTATTTACTAATAGGTAGAAAAATAAATAATTCCCTTCCGTCCACATAGTGTCGACGAGAGTATGTATTCAAGGTAGAAAAGAGTTGGAACTTCTTGAACCAAGCTCACATTCTGAGACGCGCTCCATCCCGTCTGGCTACGTCGATGAGGAGGGACACGAGAGCGATGAGTTGTTGATCGGTGGATCGATCAATAGATTGATCAACCATCCGATCGACTGAGGATGGGCAAATCTCCGGACGTTCTTGCTCTACTCTCCGCATGACTTGTACGTCCGTAGTATCAAATTTGAATTTCATTGAAGATCCTAAGCTACCTATTCTGGATGATGAGACTCTCGCTTTCTCTCTCTCTCTCTCAGTGCTTATGAGGATACTGCTGAAGAAAGCTCGTGAGCGGTGAGGGGATATTCAGCTTCTTATTCGTCGTCTGATTGTTCAGGGAAAGCCGGCATAAGTGCTGCAATGAGTTCACCTGCTTATAACGGGGTTTGCTGATCTTTATGGGCAGGTCCCGTCGACCGGATCCGTCCAACCAGACACAGCATTTACCCTGTTCCGACTTTGAGAGGCTGATGTAGTACTCGACGAGCTCTACGACGCACGAGAAGCCCGGCATATCGACCGCCACGTGACGCTCGCAGTCTAACCGAAACTCTCCGTGGTTGTAGTTTATCCGCACCGACGTCGGTCCCCGTTCGGTTTGAACGCTCAACGCGAACAGGTACCGATTGTCTCTCGAGTTTCTCACGATGAATCTTCCGACCTCGGATGTTTTCAAGAGGATCTCGGCGTCTTGCCAGCTGAGGTTTTCGTAGTAGTAGCCCGTGAGCTGAAGAACGCGGATAGTGCTGGCAACTTGCTTCAAGTCGTGCTCTTCATGGAGGTAGGGGGACGCGGGGAACACCATCGACATCCCCAGTGGCCTCTTGCGAGATCGCGTAGAGGCTTCGCTGCATTCACGCTCACGGTTCGCCAGGAACGCTGTCAACGCTGTCGTGGGGGTGGCCTGCGGCACAGTGCAGCATTGTCTTTGCGGCAACTGCTGCCCCAAGACCTTATGGGAAGGTGGTTTCTTGTACGGCAGAAGCGGAACGTGCGGGAACGGACCACAAAGGCCGACGTGCGATGGATACGATGGGTACGGAGTCACCATAGACATGTTCGAACGGCTGGCAGGGGGTTCGGAAACAACAGCTAACTAGCGGGCAGAGTTTCCTGAAAGGAGAAAAGGAGACGAAAAGGTTAACATTATTCGATCCAGAAAGTGATAGGCACCGAGTGTTTTGACAGAATTCAATTGGGATCGAGCCCAAACGCTAAGAGATCGTAGTCGATTGAGAGTCCCTTTGGCTCGCGTGAGCCCTCGTGTCTGCCGCTGGCCCAGAGTGGCAAACTGACGTCTGTAGCGCCATCGCTACGCCATCCATCGGCAGTGTTTCTCAGAATTGTCAGAACGCCATTTCTAGCTAATACGCCATCTAGCTCGGCAGCGCGCGCGCGGAGCTACTCGAACCCATCATCTACGTGAATGCAAACTGTTGCCGCCGCTACCGCGATCAAAGTCGCCGTCATCATCGGCGGCCGAAGCGGCTTCTTCATTTGTTGCAAGACAACGCGTGCTTTTTTCCGATTCGATGTTGTACACAGACTCTTTCGCGCGAGATGTACACACCGGCATACTGAGTGGAAGGCTAGGAATGTTGAGAGAGACTCAGAGTTTTCGAAGAACGCCACTATGATTGTTTGCTGGACGACCAGCCAGCCAGCCCGACTGCTTGCTTGCCTGCCTGCCTGCCCGCGCTCAGAGTAGCTGCCTGAGCCGTAGAGCTCGATGCTCGCCGCGATACCAAGCCATATCAGGCGCTCGCACTCCGACAGCCTCATCTAACGAGAATCGACGGCTGCTACCTAATTTCGACGTTCTTCTCGAAATGCTTTCTGATGAATCGCCGACTGTTCTCGACATTGTTTTCCTGTCCACGTCACGGTTCTCGAAGCTTTCCATGAGCACGCACGCGATCGAAAAGCTTCGGTCGAACCTCCTTCCCCGTGACAAAGTTGTCAAGTTACTCTCTGGATCGGGGCTTGATTCGAATTCTGAATCCTCGGTCTGAATCTTCATTCAGCATCGTGGTCGCTTGTCAAGGCCCGGAAACCAACACTCAGTCAGTCGTTATCTGATGGAACGAAGCTGTTTCAGTAATCGAACTTTTTTCTTCGCCGAAAACTGTTGCGTCTGTCCCAAAGCGGCCGCATGACACCGGGGCAAAGTTTTCAACATCGCATGGCCGTTTCAGTGAAGTTTCGCGCAATGTTCGGAAGCGATCTGTTGGTTCGGTCGGTTTTTCTTCTCGAAAACTTTAATTCCTAAATGAGCTTTCGGCCCGGTCGCTCACTACTAGCTAGCAGCATATGTGAACATATTCTCAAGAGTTTGTAGCCAGCGTCCAAGAACTGCTAGCGGCCGGCCGGCCGGCCAGCGACCGTAAGAACCGCCGATCGCTACCGAGAATTCTTAGAGCAGCTTTCTGTGAACGGCGCGCATGCATAGCGCTTGAGTTCGCTTCTCCTAAGTTGTTGTTCTTCTTCGTCATAGCCATCGTCTTCTGCTGCGGCTCCTCCTTGAAAGCAGGTAGACGATGTCGAGAAAACTACTGGGACCAGAGGCAGCAGCAGCGCCCGCCGAAGAAGAAGTACCAGTTGTAGACAGACCCAACATGGACTGATACCTTCAGCAGAACAAGAGAGAGCTGCTGCCTGCCCGCCTGCCGGCTCGCTGCTCTTCAAGGAACTGACGAAGCCCAACTGGATCTCGGTGGCGCCACAGAGGCTCTGACGGATCACTACTGAACCGGAAATATTTCGCTCGGTGCTTTTGGAGTCCACGTAACGCGCGAAAAGAATCCAGCGCGGCTCCAACCCCCGATCGAAACTCAAAGAACTGAACTACCCGAAAAGCAATTCGATTTTTCATATTTCAGCCTCTTCGGGAGATATCTCCAGTGGAAACTGAAAAGAAAACTCATCTCCAAGGAGCATTATGCTCCTTTTTCAGGAGTCCTTGAATTTCACACTCGATAGTTCTCGCGAAAGTGGTTTTCAACGGCCGCTCCAACAACTCGTTGTTCTTCATGGAACAGAATGGACGGAATAACTGCCTGATGATGAGCAATCAGAGCCGTTTGAACGTAATGGTGGCTGTACGCTGTCACAGAACGCTGGTTTGTATTTCGTTTGTTCGTTCGTCTGATACGAAATCCCGGGGTCTTCGAGTTCCTCGAACTCCCTCCGAGGAAAGTCCCCGAAACGAGTTAGCTGGCAAGTAAATGCGAAACAGATCATCGATGCTGTTTCATTCGATGGAATCGATCCAAACACCACATCGCTTTCGGGGTCTGAACTTCGAACCCGAATCCATTTCTTGGGCTCCGGCAGGGCAGTGGATTCTGGTTAGCATGTAACCAGAAGATTCACCGCATCGAGAGGAATTCGACAGCGATCTATGAATCAGGATTTCAGGGAATTTTTCGGGACTGAGAGACAATTATTCCATGCGGATCAAAGTTCTGCTGAACGATCTCGCAGCGTGAGGATCAGCTGCTGAGATTCCACGGAAGAAAAGCTGAGCAAACTCTGCCGCGAATCACTCCTCCAGGAAGCTCATAACGAGAAGACGAGGCTTTTCAAAAGCCGCAGACTGTAAGAAACTGCGGTTCGGTCGTTTCGTTTTGAGAAGGAAAACAAAGCGAACCACCTTGTTCCGAACATTCGCCGAAACGACGACGATATCATCCAGTGAATCGTTGTCAAACTCAGTTGGCCATGCGTCGGTGTCAACGTCACTTTCCAGTCGAACTAGGTCGCAACTTTTCCGCTCATCTATTTGAAATTCCGTGAAATCGAGTCGAATGTGCTCTGTTTGAATTTCTAGGTCGAATGGACCTTTGCCCGTTTGATGGTGTCAACTGTCAGAGAAGTTGCCGCGGCCGCATGATAACCGGAAGAGCGCGCTTTGACAGTTCACGGGCGCGTTCGAAATCGTTGCTGACCAACGCATTTAAACTAGACGGAAGCGGACCCGCCGATGTCTCTCTTCGAATCCCGAGTTTCCTGCCTACTGAAATACTGAATGCGGGGAAACCTACCGATAACAGACGTCCGACTGTATTCCATAGAGAAAGCAAAGCACCACTTGATGCACAGTAATCCGTGGATGATAGTGGATAACGGCACTGGCTGCAACTCACTCCGAAACTGATAGTTCGATTGCGAATAGCGTCTCACAGGCGCTGACAATCGTGGCTATGTTCGATTCGCGAATCGCTCGATCAAAAAAAAACTTCGATACGAGCCTCACACGACCTCCATCACGTTTGTGTCCATTCTGGCTCGAGCAGCGAGTTTTCGCCGAGTTAAGGTACACAGAGGGCGCTGTTGGCGTTCTCCCCTCTCCACCAGCCACCACCAGAGAGGGTAAATCCGCCGCACGTGAGCGGTAGGTACCGCCAACCGCTTCTCGAACACGAAACAAGAGATGCATTATTATAGTGAGTTACGATTCAAGTTTCCACGTTCGAGGCGCAGCATGAGCTGTGTTGTAGGTAGAAAATCGATACACTCGGAAATCGCCTCTCCAAATGCTTGCACTATCTCTGTTTCAAGCTCGGCACTCAAGAACTCACGCGATCGCAACGTCACCGAATGCCGAGTGATGATCCACAAAGGGCTCTCCATCGTTTCTGCGATTCATACTGGCAGAGGATGACAGGGCGTTCGATGATTCTGGAGAAAGCTGCCAGCTGGCGGCTGGAAACGCTCGAAGTTCAATCAAGACGCCGCTTTCAACAAATTTTCGTTCGCGACTGTCCATCGGGAAGTTCTTTTTTTCCAACCGGCATTCCTTTTGATTCGGAATTGATTGCAGGTTGTAGATGAGGCAAGCTCTAGCAGTGTGGCTGCGCAGGACAGGAAACTCTATTCTCTCTCGATCTGTTTGTCAGACCCTTTGCCGGATGGGCAATCGCGATGATTCTGCATCGACTTCTGGTTCATTCCCACTGTTGGCAGAAGATTTGACGTGATTGCTCCGCTTCCGAGAAGCTTCCGCATTCAAACACACAGTGCGTCGATTACGAGGAAGGATTCGCTTGCTGAGCAGCGGTTTTGCGATCTGGTCGAGAATTTTGTGATAATCGGAATTTCGCGATGCGGATTCAGATAGTGACGCAAGAGGAACTTCTCGGAGTCAAAACGAATATCCGTTTCCAACGACACGAGTACTATTTCTTCGACGAGAGGACCGCGCAAGATGCCGGATTCTTGGTGTTCAAGGGTGCAGACACGCGAACTACTCTGGCTGCGGCTTCCTTTGAGCTCGAGTAAGACTTCACTGAAAGCCTACTCTGAGAACGCGGCGACCGGAGAGCGGTAGGACCTAACCGGTCTTCGAAGAACATTGAGAATCAATGCCGCACTTCAGAACACACACTTCCACGTAACACGCTCCGTGACAGGACGTTATTAGCATCACGTATTTCCGGAGCTCTCAGACAGCGGACGGAGGCAGTTATTGGTGCCAGACGAGCGACTCGCTCTCTCCGCCGGACATCTCAGCAGTCAATTTGTACGATTTCTTTCGGCGAACAAATCTGCTGCGGCTCTTGACCGCTACCGACGAAGAACAAATAACAACAATCCATATGATGGAATCCAAGTGCAAGTTGAAGGGTCTTCCTTCGCTCCTTTGATTTTCGACTCGATTCGGAAGACAACTTTCGGCGACTTTTGATTCGCGTTTGTTCAAAGCTTGAAAGTACTCAACAAACGATGGCGGTGCACTTCATCCGTCCGCTTCTCAATCATAGGAGTCTTTTGTCGATGCCGTCGGCGCTGCACTACTCAGAATCAGAAGCATCTGCCATAACATACGTTGGAACAAGAACTGCCAAGAGTACCGAGAACGTTTGGAGGCCCCGGAACCAGCTGCCGCTCTTCGAATACGTACCTAGTTCAGCGTTGCGGACAAACCTACGTTCGCCACAGGCCGTCAGCGTGGATCTGACGAAGTAAATAAACGTCGTTCCCTTCGCGTTACCCATAATGATTCGAGATTGGAAACTAAGTAGGTCTGTGAGACATGACGCGACGCACCTTGTAGTCTCGACACTATCTCTGACCGTGAGTACCGGTTTGTTCAGTTTCAACTGAACGCAGAACGTTGCATTCTGAGAGAGCCCGTGCATCAATTCGTATCGGAGATCCGGTTCACGAAAGTCGTGCAGCACGTCGGAGGAGCCGAAGCATGACCCGGAGGCAAGACCGGACTCCACAAGAGACATGACGGGTACGATTCATGAAAAAAAACATCCTATGCTGTCCTGCTTTCTAAAATGAAGCCAAATTCTCCACGATTCCGAATCGGCGAATTTGTTACAGTTTAGTCCTGACGACCAAGGCGGCGGATTAGCGCGCTGGAGCTGAATCGAGAGGCGCGTTTCAGTCGGCAGATGAGCTCAACTTCATCCGAAGATGAACATTTCGTAATGAGGCTCAACTTGGGGCCTCGATCGGGTGATTTGGTCGAGCCTAGTAACGGGGCCTAGTATAGCTCTCTTGACCTGGATTCAGCGGGCCGACAGAGTTCCGTGGATGGAGCTCTCTTATTGGCTAGGTGGGAAGGCCGAACAGTCAGCTACTCAGGAAAGAAGGCTGACTGGCTGGCAGCTAAGCAGCCGTTCGGAGCTACTTCCCAGAAGGGGGCACCTCGTCCAGGGGCGATAGATAAAGCCAGACCGGCTATACACACCTACCGCTTACGTAACAACTGCGTCATAACGTGCAGCCGACGTCGTACTAGATGTATTTGAGGATACAACCTAAACCCGAAACGTTCTCTTCCTGTCGGTGACACCCGCAGATATTTTTGTACCACTTGGGAACGTTGCGCCTGAACTAGACGCCCCATTTAGGGCTTCTAGTTCGGTAGTGTCTCCGCTGCCGCTGTTGTCATAACACGATTCTTCATTCGGCGCAACAGAAGCGAGAGTCGATCGGACAGAATAGAAAGTCTTTTGGAGGGACGTCCACCGACGAGCGAAACAAACGCCGAGTCATTGAACCTGAGGAGGAGACCGCCTCGAGGTCCAGACCCAGAAAAGTTACTCAAGACGATTGGACAATCAACGAGAAAGCTCCAAACCACCCCCAACATTGAATGGGGTCGTGAACCACACAACGCTTCACGACTTTCTCACATCGAGAAACGAAGAAAAAAAAACAATTTGTTCGATCAGACTGACCGGCCTCCGTCAAAGACCGCGCAGCATTCATCCAACCAACCAACCGCCTACGGAGTCGCAACCCCGGGACGCGCTCTCATGCAGGAGGCGCGGGTTTGATACAACTCGCTTGCACCTTGGCCTCCACTGATTACAGAACGAAAAGTTCCGGGGAAATCCTTTCGTTGGCATTCAGAGATTTCGATGCCGAATCTCGTTCGCGCACCAACAACGGGGAAACGGCCTGCCAGGCTTTCGAGCGAACTGAGCGAGAAGAGGGATTCCGAGGAGAGGCTCTGAGCTTCTTCGAACATCAATTGGCGGAGGAGATCTCGGAATCAAAACAAACTAAATTGTGTTATTCGTTGTTTCACACACAGAGAGACTTTTTGCTCACGCGGAGACGCGGCACACATTTGGTTGCCCGACAACTGACTGAGTGCCGCTCCCAGGCCGCAATCGCCGTACACAACCAACGACACATCTCGGAAATAAGAGTTCGAAAAATCGTCATCTCCGAATTTCCGCTCAGCGCCATTCAGGCCGCCGCCGTTGCCGCCGCCGCCGGTGTCCGGATGGCGAACCACCCGCACGATTCTCGTTCCCTGGCCGCAAACATTTGCGATTTGTCTCCTAGAACTTGTCTCGGACGGAGCTTGTTCCCGATTCGAGTTTCCGCAAATCACACCCAGATCGCGCGTCCAGGAATCCGACCGCCCTGTGTTTGTATCAACGAACAAACTCGGGAAACGCACGAACAGCGATTGACAACGTTTCCTCGGAGTTCGCTTTCAGCACGACGGGTCGTCGTGGTTCCTCTCGACGCGACTTTTTGTTTCTGCTCTTCCACAAGGCTGGAATTCCTCCTTCAAGGTGTAGGTGTGGAGATGTAGTTGTTATAAATAAATTATTCGTGTGTAAGTGCCTGAGTGAGTCGGAAACGAGTGTTGGCCGCAGCTCGTCGCTCGCCATCCTTGCTGCGAGGGGCGCCCGAAGACAAGCTTGTAAGCAATCAATCGAAAACCAACTTCTGTTCCAACAACATCATCCAGGAGCGTTCTGTTGTAAAAGCGTCAACAGCGAAGCAATCTTTCCGCGCAGACTACACAACGCTGTTGACAAATCAGGGACACAGTCTGGCTCGGAAGGCAGAGGGCAGCCGAGTATCCCAGAGGTGCTGATAGCTGAGTTTCTGGCTTTTCTCGGCGGCTGGAACAACTCCCTCCGGGAATCGACACCGCTGGTGTTTCCAAGCCAGAAGAGAAGCAAGGAGGTACTTCGTGACGGAAACATTGATCCCAGCAGGCAGCTGTTTACGATGTACCATGTGAAGATTTGTGATTAGTATTGGCGCGTTGGAGACGTCGTATTCCCAGAACACTTAACAGTTTCGTCGGTCGGTCGGTCGATCGCAACTTAGGCATCTCGTCTGTTCGGCTCGTTGCCGAGTTTGACAGCGAAGTGAACGAGACTCCTAACGCGTGCGAGAAATCGCTAAATTCATCCGATTCGTAGGAGGTTTCCACTTCGCAGCGGCACACTAGGTAATTTTGGAGCAGATTCCTCGAACACAGCGAAATCCAGTCCAACGGTTCCGCTGACGAAGCGTACGAATTCCTCTGAAATCAACCCCACCCACCTACGATCTCTGCAAACAATACCACTCAATATAGCGTCAGCAGCAGCGCGGCGTCGTCAAAGCACTGCCGTGGTTCTCACCAGTTGGCGAGGGACGCACTAAAATTGACGAAAATTGCCTCAAAATAGCACCGGGCTCAGTGACGTGGAAAAAGGAGTGATAGATTTAGCATCGAATTGTCTGTCAGATTACTTTCAGATCGTTGAATTCACTTCGTAGAACAGAGCAGCTCCCGCTCGCTCGCTCGCTCGGAGTCTCGACGGAGCGTTCAGTCGTCGGAACCGGACCACTATTTGCATTGAATGTTGTTTTTCGTCAGTTTCATTGAACCTCAAAACCGAAGATCATTAATCTCGTCTCGAAACGAGGATCAATCACTGACTTTGGAAATTCAGCAATCAAACAATTTCTTTCTGCTTCTGCGATAGTTCATTACAGAGGAAGCATTGCACCCCCCACTTTGAGGAAGCTGTGTCGTTCTTCGTAAAAAAAAAAAACATCGGCGAGAAATCGAAGCACCCACCGAATGAATTCGCGGATCGATTATTCACTCGCATCACGGACTTTCGAAGATCAATTAGGAGCTCAACTAAATTGTGGTCCAAATGGACTTCTTCAGGAAGGTTTGTTGAAAACTTCGGGAATTTAGATTGGATTTGGGTTCTCTAGCAGACCCAGGATCGGTGGCCGTAGGAACTCGGAGCTTGGATCCACTTTCAGGGTTTTCCGAACTACCCGTTCATGTAGAGCTGTATTCACAAACACGTGTACTCTCACTCGTACGACAACCATTCACGGCCGACTGGAGTCTAGACCCTCTGCTCGACGAACATAATAACTGGACGACACACATGTCACTTCTGTGTGCTCAAGGGGTCTCGTTCAACTCATTGTGAACGGGCTGTAGCTCCGAAGTCTGGACTCTGTCGAGCATTGTGTCGCGCTCGACAAGTTTTCGATGGTCTTCAATACGAAACGGGCACCAGCCCAAACAATTTTTCTCCTTCCCAAGCAGGGGTTATTGGACCTGAGAACTTTCTCTTCACCAGTTGTTCCATAGATGACTAAGAACCGGTGGAGCGAGCGAGCGACCCAAGTTCGGAGAAGCCCAGTTGCTTCGAACAATTGCTGAGAAAAAGAGACAACAGCATCCGACGCCTTCTGACGGAGCGGGGACTAAGGCCGTTGTTGCGGTTTCCGCCGGACATAGGCCAGCCACAACAGGGGATGATGAAGTGAAATAACAGTTCGCCGACACGAATACGACAAAATTTTTCACCGAAACAAATTCTCGACGGAGGTAAACCTCAACCGATTCTGTGAGAGTCATACGAAGACACGACGACCGACGTGAATCACCACGCAGCACATGTTGTTCGTAGAAGCAGCCTCAAGTTACGGCAAATGCACACATTCTCTCTTTCGTCTACGGAAAAGCCGGACTCTCGATGCGGATTTGGCGTGTGGATCGATCCCCTTTGTCAACAGCAGCGAAAACTACCTCAGCGAGCAATTAGGCAAAGCAAACAACATACGCTCATTGTGGTCTTCTCGTAATTTTTTCGAAACAGCCGAACTGATGTTTTCACATTCGATTGGAACACAAGAGCCGAATGAGCGTCTCCATGGGGCAGGCAGATCGGGATTCCATCTTTCTCGAATCACTGTCGGAGCAGTCGTAAACTTTCATTAAGCCCGGGATAGCGGCTGCCGGGGACAGGTCATAATTTACTCCGCGTATCGCACAGTTCTGGCTCAGGAGGCCTTATCTAGTGTGCTCGGTGCACTGTAGTTTCAGCAGTACCGGTCGGCCACAACGGTCTCGTACTACTTTATAGCCCACAGATGTTTTGAGAATTTACTGCCTGGGAAGACCTGCACCGCGGAGTTTAATCCCGCGACTCCGGTAGAAAAGAGTCCCGTAGGGAGTCCTTCTGGGCTTCATGATAGATATGAAAAAAAAAAAAAAGAACCTGAAGATCCTAGGTCATGGTTTTTGCGAGGACTGGACACACACTCACTTTTCGATCGATCTCCTCCTCAATTGTCACAAACGACGTCTTCGTTTTCAGCACGACGAGCTCGCGTATCCGCCACACCGACGAATGACGAGGGAGGACGAAAGTGAAACCTTTTCAAGTTCTTCCAGCAGTCGTTCGTTGCCCCTTCCCGAGAACACTGCCAGCATCCGTATTGAATCTTAACTATAATCAAGATGAGACCTTATTCCCTTCTGAAAAAACGCCCCGGTCACACCTTCCAATCGGTTCCGTACAAAATCCTAATCTTCTTGAATTCTGCGGTGGTCTCCAAGCAACAGTGAACTTCTTGAGAATTGCAATATTCAGAATAACGATATCCGTTTCTTGAAAAAGAAAGCCGGCGCCAGATATTTACGAGTCGAATTCCGTTTGCCAGAACCAACCGCTTTCTGCTTAACGGTATTCGTCCATTCAAACGATGACACCGATGGTGTGGCATCAGCATGGGCAGAGCCGCGACCGTCAAGATTTTCAGTTTGTCCGGACACGAAATTTCAGCTCAGATTACTCCTCCGCGTCACCGTGGCTGACTTCTGATCGAAGTGAATTTCACCAAAACGCGGTCGAGTCACGATCAACTGGAATCGATGCTGGAGTACCATTTGCCATCGAAAAGTACTGGAATCGTCGATTTCAGTACCTCTCAAAGTTTGGTACTTCCAGCAGGATTCCAAGAACCACTTCTGCGCGCAATTTCCGACTCAGCTCGCTGAACGCTTCTCCTGGAAATCTTACTTCCGATAGAAATGATGCAACGCGGATAAAATCAAGTCGTCTCGTCACCGAGGATTGAAGGCCTGGCCATCAGGAACGTAATTCAAAGCAATGTGACGAAGCTTCACAGAAAAAGCGCTCTCGTCAGCTCAGTCTGGGAACAATGCCGTGTCTACTATTCCTGAAACCGACGAAGGTCCTTCTGTTCTTCGGCTTCTTCGGAAGCCGTTCCGTAAAGCAGCGAAAATCCTTGACATTGCAGAAGCGCTTCTCAGTAGAGCGAATGAAGTCACGCGGTGTCTGATCTAATCCCTCTTGTTCGTCACCTAGCCACCGCAGATTTGCGTCAAGAGACCCTAAACGCAAGCATCCGCGGCTGCGGTCGCGTGGTTTGTCATGACAACGCGTCAGACATAGTGTAGTCAATGATCGACTATTTGGACCCTCAGATCATCGATATCGGTCGAAGCGCTCGAAAAACGCTCGATTAGTTGGTTGTTAGGGGACCAACGCTTCCCAAGGTTGCTGTGTAGCTTCCCGCGACTACCACCATGAGTCCAAGATTACTCGGAATCCCACTCCCACCTGTTCTCTGCAAACCGTTATTGTCGCTTCAAGACAAGACACCTTCGTAGTATTTGGCTTGTGACTCAGAGCCGTCAGTCAACCAACCAACCAAGCAACCAGCCGAGCTATCGACTTCCCGCCCTCCCGCCCGTTCATCCAATCAACCACAGAGTGTTTGAGAACTGCGTCCACCAAACCTCGTCTCGGACTTTGTGGATTGATTGTGACTAAGTGCGGACTGCACGAGCTCCGCCTGTGTGCGAAGGCTCGAACAGTGTCGTCACCTCCTGTGGCCGGTGCATCATGATCGCGAACGCTTTGTTGTTCCGTGGTGCGAACCCCACGCCTAAACGCCGATCTTGAGGAGTTTCTGAACAGAGCTCTAATCACCGCGTAATCGATGACCCTGATCCTGATGTCCATGATGAGAAATGTTATGAGTTTCGATCATCTCATGTGGAACATCATTATCAATGTAAATATTTCGCGGCATTTCGAGGGTCCTTATTTGCAAAAACCATTTGACCATTAGAGAGATGGTTCTCAAATGCCGCAAATTGTTCACATCTTTGATCATCGAAGTCTTCCTCGCGCTAAAGCTGTGCCGCAGTTTCTGTGATTCAAGAATACATCGTGACATGATGGTATATGTACTTTCGTGGTGTATGGTTCTGAACTCAAGTGGTGCAATGGTACATGGTACAATATAGCAGTACAGGAAAAGTAGCTGGAGCGAATGAAACTGACCGCTCACGGAGCTTGGCAGAATGGAATTATCGCCCTAATCATCTTCGCTCTTTGATTTTGCGGCCAAGGCTGCTCTTGGCCAAGAAATCCGCGGAATCTAGGATTTCCGCGACCCGCATTCACAGCTCCGCTTTTTCAAATCATTATCCGTAATCGACGAAGTCTATCGGATTCCGGAGTTCAGGATGTTTGAATCATCGGAGTTTCTCGATTCGATTCCTCCACGTCGTCTATCGGCTGTTCAAAGGAAAATATGAATCTAGATCTGCCGACGGAGGATTTGGAGGAAAAGATAATTCCGATTCGTTGATGATTTGCAGAAATCAAGATTCATCCGAACCTTGATCGTGAGTCGTCAAAGTGCGATTTATCGAATCCCTGAAGAAAAGAGAATTCTGAAGAAGTGCGAGGTTCGCTTTCCGAAAGCATGATTTCTGGCGCCACGCAGTCCAAGCGGCCGCGCTTCCCCTTCCTTGCCATTGACGTCGAATTCTCCGAAGTGCTCGCTGTTCTATGAGATGAAAGAACGACATCGTCCGATGTATGGTTTGTGTGTAGTGGTCGGTCACCGGAGTCGGGGGGAAATTTTCAATCAGATTTTTTCCTTCCCATACGCAAAATAATAGATTGCGTCGACTAGATTGCACATCCAATGTTCGACTCTGCTTCCACATCAGCGGATCTATCTCACTGTCGTAGAGTGTGACCTTGACAAACTTGTGACTCTCCGATCTGGCGTCTAGAGAGTCTATTTCGAAACGAGCGCGCCAATCTTCCGTTGTCTAATTCAGAGCGGAGCGAAAAAAAAACCTTTGTTTCTCTCATTCGAACTTTTCGTGGAATGATTCTCCATCTCTTCCCCCTTTCGCTGACGCTGCTCTCGCGTTTCAAAGATCGTTGAATTCATTTACGGCTTCTATGAACGATCGAAGATGCCTGGCGCGCAGAAGCTTTTCTGCGTTCAAGGTGTCACGTTATCATTCTCAAAAGAGAACATGGAGCAGCAGCCGTCTGACGAAAACAGTTTTCAGAGAACACTTTTCCTGTTCTTGACCTCTCTCGCTCTATCCTCCGAGACCCCGAGAGACATTTTCAACGGAGAAAAGCCCATGATGTGACAGGTTCCGCGATCAAACTTTCCGAGATTTTCGAGAGTTCCGAATGTTTCAGAATCAGCGAGTGCTGATGGCACTCCATATCATTGGTCTAGATTCCAGAACTAGGTCGTGTCTAGATTTCGGAGTTGACCTCATTCGTCGATTGTGATCGATTCAAGTCCTACAGGCCTGACGGAGACCGGGATCGCCTTTTTGAGAATCTATCGCTTCGACTCGTGTGGATTCGGAGACTCGGTATGATTCTCCAAGTTCGAAGACTCAGGGTCGCCTCCACGTTTCTTGTGTTGTTAGAATATGATGTCAAACGTTCCGCTAAGTCTCGGCAGAAAATCCAACTGAGAAAACTTTTAATGCTCGTAAAGAACGCCATATTCTTTTCATTGCCTCTATTTTCCTTTTTTTGGAATGTTTTCAAGATTTCCATTTGCGGAATCACAAAATTTACACCTGCGACTCGATCAAACCCCTGTTTGATCTTCCCGATGCCCGAAAAACGAAGAATCGTTTTAGCGATGCACAAATACTAGTAATGTACGCCGAGATCCGGTCTGTGTCGACAAGCAGATAAGTGGATTCCAGCCCTCTGAGGGAGTCTTGACAGCCCGGAATGTATATTTAATAATTCCAACTATTGGAATCCATGGTTTAACATTGAGAATTACTGAGAAGTCTGCTTAGTTGGTTGATGCTAGATCCTGGTTGCCATTCATTGGGAGAACAAATTGTTGAAATCATCATGAGAGGAAAGACGGCGACTCGGAGAGTTCGGCAGGCAATGACAGATGGATAAACCCGGCTGACTCGACGGAAAAAGCCTCGGATTAGCATTGAGCCAGAATGAAATTGGTTCGCCGAAAAAGACGGCAGACATCTTTTCGAATCCCGGGAAAGTGTCGGATGATCCACGTCGAAAACATCAATGTTTAAAATGACGTTTCTGAAAACGATTTCCTGCTACGAATTCTAGTGATTTCCAGTCCACAGGTCACCGCGAGCGGAGCTTACGACGACGAAGCTCCTCAAGGTTCGCAAGTTCGGTCGAGTCGTTCTAAGAAGCGTCGAAATTCCACCTCATTGCAAACGTCAGCGAGCGTAGCCGAGGAGGATAGAAGCAACAGCTACAGTCAGCATAGAGGATAAGTTTCGTTTCGCGCAGCACCGCTCGCTCTACCCAATCGGCGACGCCAGAGGTTCATCTCCTTTGGCGTTCCAGGAACGCTTGCCAACTGACGGATGGCTGCTGCTGCTGCTGCTGCCAGCCAGCCAGCCTGGTCGCGCTCGATATCGCGGAAAGCAGCTTTTTTCTAGCAATTACAAATGCTCGAACGCGCGTTCGAGTGCTCTGGTATCTCCACACGACGAACAACTGTTCAGGCCACGCTAGTTTTCCATAAAATCCTGGAGCAAGACTCAACCGCGCCTGTCTCGAGTGGCTACGCATTCCTCCAGTTTTCTGGCTACGACTGTGTCCCTTCATTCTTCAATTCGCGTGAATACCGTTCTTCATGTTCGGTGATTCCTTCTCCACGCGAGTAAAACGGGCGAATCACTAGGATTTGAATCTTGACTGACTTTGAATTTTAACTTTTGACAACGGTTCTTGAGGCCAAATAATCAAAGCGGAAGTCATCGGCGTAAAGACCCACAAGAGATACGTTCGCGGCATCACAAAGTCGAGTCGGAGAGCTCGAAGATAGTTATTCCATGTCTCATGCTTTCTTTTAATCAGTGTCAGCCCACCGGGCGCCGCCGCGGTGATTCTTCTAAAGCTTCTGGAAACAATCTTCATCTCGTTACGGCCGGTGACACTGGAAGCGACCTTGTCGGATTCGATGGAAGCGTTAATTCCGGATTTATAGGAAAACCACGAAAAAGAAGCCGTGGCTGATTCCACGGAATAGGTCGATGATGTCATTTAGGCAGAAGCAAAGCACGAAAGACCAAGCGCAAAACGCCTCCGTGATTGCATCATGCCAGCGAGGATACCGTTTGTTGCATGGCGATGGACAACCGACAAAACATTCCGAATAAGATAAATCTCATCAGGCGCTGCAATTATCGGGGAAGACGGTGACAAGAGGATAATTTTCAACAAACAACGATTCTCGGGACCACGGATTTCGGTTTTATGGAGGTCCACAACGAACGGTGCAACGATGTTGACAACAACCGTAGCTACTAGGCAGGAAATAGGTTTTCGGGACAATTCGAGACTGGGGAATGTTTTTGTCTCCTGCTGGATCTGCGTTTTGGGTGGGATTCGCGTAGTTGCCGGGCCTTGACCGGGTATCACGGACAGCCGAACTCAATGGATGCAAACAAACGAAAAAGATAAATGGATACGAAGGAAGGAAAGGGTGCGGTTCGCGAATACGGAGACGGATCCAAAACAAAACTGTTTTGAGACGTTGATTTCGATTCAGAGTCGAATCGAAAACGCTTCATCAAAGCCCGGGGAGTCGATTTATCTCTCAGAAATAAGCAAGAATATCAGGATCCACATCGTTCGAAACGCATATTAAAACTTTGGTCATCGATTGGGCTCTTCCGAATCGTTTCGTTCTGCATTCAGCATCACAACATAGCGCACGGTTGGCACATTCATCCGCTTTCTGTCATTTTGGAGGAGAAAATTCACCGCTGCTCGCAGGAGGTGAATTGATGGCATTAGTTTTCAATCTCACCGTCGAGCAACAGCATCGTTCTTCGGTTCGGCAGATCGTTGTTGTCGTTGCCAAATCATGATTCCGAAAATCCAAATGTTTAACGGTCCGGGCGACTTCACGAGACCTTCGTGTTCACGGGGACCCTGCTTCCAGCGCTGGAACGTTTCTCAGAACAACACAGTGGTTTTCCGCGAACGTCAACGGGCGCCGCGAGCGCCACCTGGTGGAACGCGTCGGAACTAGCGGACCCTTGGCAGCCATGCTGCCGCGACAGCATTTGCGGTAGCGACCTCGTCTCGTTTCTCGCTAGCGTGCTTTCGCCGCTGAGATTTCTCCTGAATCGAAACGCAACCGACAGAATCTTTACGTCAGTCAGCGAGGGAAGCGGGATGAAACCATTCAAAATCCGACTTCAATTCAATTCAACGAAATGGCGACGACGACGACGACGAGGGTAGACAAAGGCATCTCAGCCGCTGCCGATGTAGAAGCGCTGCTTTTGGGATTGAGGCAACGATTCCAAGGAATTGAGTATGGTGTTCCGCGAGCCGACAAGAATCTCTAGAGCGCTTCATTAAAACTCTATCGTCGTCTTGCAATAGTCTGGAAAACGGATGACTTGTCATGTATGTTGGGAAGCGTGACTTGTCAATCTCGTTCTTGGAAAATGTTGGAAACATCAAGGAACTCTCGAGCATGACCGCGGAATTTCTCAGATATCGAGTTCTCAAGTTGAGTAATTTCGCGAAATCCGCAGCGACGGAACACGAAGCTCTCAGCAACTCGGAAGTGTCAAGTGGTGCAGCCGATCCCACGATGGCATCGGGTACGCTGTCGACCGGCAGACATTGAGTAAGCGACTCTCGGAACCGCAGCGTTGGGTCTCAGTTCGTGTCTTCCAGAATTCGCTCGATCGATTTTTTTCTAAGAACGTCAACAGAATCGTGTCCGCTCACAGTCGGATGTCGTCGCGTCGCCTTCTACTCCGTAATCATCTTTCATACTGGTTTCGTTTACCGGAAGAATACTGTCGTCATTTGGCTCCCGAAAAGGCTTCAGACAAAACCTCGAAGGGGTTCTCTGACGTAAACGACGGAGACAGCGTTCAGAAAAAAATGGAAAAGAGTCTCGAAATTCCAGATTTGGGATCATTTCTCGTAGTTGAGAGTAGCTGTTCAACGCATATGGCAGTTCTGTCCTTTCAGGTACTGAAAGTTACGATTGTTCGACGGAAAACCATCAAATCGAAACTACCGGCCACAAATTGGTTATGCAGCTTAGTGCTATCGAGACTTTTCTTCCCCGAAATCATCGCCGAACGAAGTGACAAACAGTGAGCGAGTGGCGACGCGACGGTTCGAACGACGCGACCTGGAAGTTCTGCTAGAAAAGAGCGCCTAGCTAGGCTCGACGAGAAATGATGTAAGATATAGAAATGTTGATTTCCGAAATTCGCCCGAAAATCAAAAGGGGAACTTCTGTCGAGATGCGAACCCGAGCCAAGAGATACATATTTAGATTGAATTCGTCTCCTGGCGTTTCTGAAAACTAAATAACCGCGGTTTTGTCCACGAGTACGAACAAAAAGCAGAGGATAGACTTCAAACTCGTTCGAAAACTTCGGAGAGTGTCGCGAGTTTTCGGATTTGGTGAGACGCTCGACAACATGAAAAAAAACGTGACTTTCAAATCCAGCTACAGTTCACAGGGAGCGCCGCTGCGTTTCTGGGAAGGATCAGTACTTGCGACATTTTATGCACGAGCGTTACGGTGACCCTCGCTGCAGACGCTAGCGCTTCTTTTATGCCGTTGTGCCGCGCGATCGTTGTGATCTTCTCTTTCTGAGAACTTTGATTATGCGGCCGACCATAGCTTCATGGTTCGGAAAATCAGCGAGAACTCGGAGGGTGGAAAGTTTCTACGCTCTTGGATCCGAAAATTGTTCTCTTGGATTCCAGAAACAGATTCTCAATGTTTCGGAGATACAAAGAAGCCAAGTGCTCGTCGAGTGCATTTTTCTCCTCTTGGTGTTTCTCGAAGCGATCGACTGCCAACATCTAACAAGAAGCAATCGCGCTCAGAGGGATGGCTGATCATTGGTGAAACACATATCGAAGAAAAAAATCATTCGGCGATTGGAGGAGGGAGTAATGTCTGAGTAATAGGTCGCGGAAACAGGGGGAACGTTCTCGCATTTCCCATGAAGATTCAACGAAGAGCTTGGAAATATCTCGACGTTTCTTTGTCTGCTTTTCTGGAACTGGTGGTGGCCGCTTATAAGTTTCCGCGAAATTATGACAAAACTATGGGAGGAAAACGCTCTACTCAGAAACACAGTTATTCAAAGGTTTCGCGAATATCGACGAATCAGCGAACGGAAATATCCGTCGTTCTAGGGAAGCCGTTCTATGAGTTTGCTGGATTCTTCTCCGATTCACTTCTCTCCTCTGACTTCTAGTCCCCGAATTGAAATGGGGCATACAATCAAATTCGTCTCTTTTCTGCGTGAAATTTAGGAAACAACGATAAAGTCCCGATCATCGATCAGAGTCAGATACTCGAAACCGAAACTGAAACAGTGGAAGGAAGACTTGGGTTTCATTTTTCGTTGTGCTTGGATTTTCTCTCGAACAACTGGGTTACCGCCGACTACTGGAGGAAAGATTGTCAAAGGGCCCCGGCGTCACCTGAGACTCGTTCTTCGAATTCTTTGCGTCAGATAAGCCTTTGTACGGTCGGCGCACCCGCTTTTCGTGAGCACAAAACGATGGATGAACATTACACAGCGTGGGAATAGAATTCACCTCATGAACAAACATTCTGTTGTTCGAAAAAAGCTTTGCCGTCGAGAACAGCAGAACGTTCCCTCTCCGCCCAATGTTGTCTCTTGGCAACAGGAGCGATATATTAGAGCTCGAAGATGTCGAGACTTTTCGGCCAAAACTAGGTGTCTGGACCGATTCAGGTCCAGCTACAGTAAGTATCTTGTTCAAGCGACTTCGAGCACGAGTGTGAACATGAGGGTTTTATTTGGGGCGCGATAAGATAATCAATTCGAGAGACATCTGCTCTATCGAAAGATCTCAGGTCCTTGATGAAGACATCCACTCTCCGATCTCTCGAGCACAATTGACAGTTTTGGAGAGGGTGGTGATGACAACTCGATCGCCCCGCGGAACAGGGTGAGCTCGATTTGTGAAAAGCGCGGCCTTCTGCGGCTCCTGAGAGCTGAAGGGAAACACGAGGTATCCGCGTTCTTACCTTCGACGTTTCCAAAGCGACCTGAGGCGCAGAAGCAGACGAGAGCACTCTTCAACGATTGGATGCGGCTCAAGAGAATGTCACCAGGCCTGCAGCCGAGGCGCCCCCTTCGCAACATCATGGGTGTTGCAGTTCCCAGAACTGCGATACCCAAGACCCCTCCCCCGAGCCCCGAGTCCCATTTCTCACTCCGAGGTGCACAGTCTCATGCGGTGGGACATTTTTCCGATCGATACTTTTTCGAGCATGGCATCAGTTAAAAATGTACGAAATGTATGTCTGGCAGAAGCATGGCCAATGCATGCTAAGCCGACGGGGTAGAAAAAGCCCAGACAAGCATCCAAGGAGCCGATCTGGCAACCAAGCCACGACTAACCAGATGCTCCTCCTCGACTGCTGTGGGAAGTCATATTTCTGCTCTCTGCCGAACTGCTTCTACAATGAACACAATGAAATATGCAACCAGAGAGAAAGTTATGAAGCCCAGATGGCGTCTGGTTGTGTCCGTCTGGCTCCCGTGTTTCACATTTTTCGCTGTTTCTTCTTTCCGAGCTTCGCATTCTGGTAAAGCGAGACGACCGAATTCCCTGCCAGCGGACGGATTCCGTCGCATCCAGTCTCTACGTCATCGGGTTAGACTGAAATTTCTTGAATGAACCGCCGATGAATGGTGCCTGGAGTGATTTCACGAGAGAAAAATTTCCGCACTAAGTCGTAGTGGAATTGAGTTTAGCCATTCACGTCATCAATGGCGTGATTGCGGCGTCGAATGTTGATTTCTGTTCCGAATAAACGCTGATCTCATTCAAGCATGCTCGGAACGTTCCCCAGAATAGCTTTGGTATGGTGAGCTCAGAGGCTCGGAGGCTTGACGTGTCACCAAACTAACCATAACGACATGAATCACCAGTTCCGATCATTCTCATAGGTCGCGCGTCATTTGTGAGTGAGTCTCGATCGAGATCGTCGGAAATGCTGAGTTTGCTGGTCGCCGAATTCCGAGTTCCGTGCTGACATCCCGATGAACGGAAAAAGAATCTTGAAACGAAACTCAATTCCGATCCGCGGCCACTTCTCCAATCCGCGAGTCCACGTGGAGGCCACCGTGAGGAAAGCGAAAGTTTGCTTCGTTCGATGACTCACTTCGTACCGTAGATGATTAGCATTTGACCTGTTCGCGCGGACGACGAGATTTGTCGTCATCCGCTCAAACTCATATATGTAGTACGACACGCATCACTGACACGCAAACGAAGCTAAACGACGTGATTTCGAATGACGCTGATATCACAATTTTCATTGTGTCATTTCGCAAGAAAGGATTGCTTTCCTGGCGTTTCTTGTTATCGCATTCCGACTAACGGGGCGGTGCGCGCGGCGTCGCCGAACTGTTTGTTGACTCCAATGATGAGAGGATGACGACGACGACGATGACATCATGCCAGTTCCAGGTCGTCGCCAAAAGGGTCTGGTTGTGGAGATCCAGCTCGAGTTCAAATTCTTTTTTGTTTTGAAATCGTCCGCCAAGACGTATGTTTGAATGGCGCGCCATTCTCTTTGGATTCAGCGCACGAACGCGAGACACTCGCGTCCTCATACATATGAGGTGACAAGTCTGCACCCCCGAAGACAGCCAATGAGTCAGAGAAGCAGTTTGTCTAATTCGCCACGCTTACTGTCTCTCGGCTGGGAATGTGAGCGCGCTTTCGACTCCAATAAGGCTCCTCGTTTTCATTCCTCGCTTCTTGAGCCAAACTAAGCGAAATACTCCTTCGTCTTTTCCTACTTGTCCTCTTCCCGCAAATGAGCCTCTTTTGTCCCAAAAAAATATTCATCCTCTCGCGTGCGTCATCTCCATGGAATGAAGCTCACGCTCCTCTAATTTCAATCTTCCTGGATGACTCTCTTTTAGAAGATGGAGGAAACAACAGCACAGTACACTGAATCTGAACGTGGAAAAATTGGCGATGGGGGGTGGGGTGGGGGCGGGGGGCTACGTTTTCTCCGCGGTCCTCAGAGTGTTCACTCGAAGATGGTCGGCGGTCGAAGCTCTCTCGATTTAAATAACCGCGCCAGAAGTTCTCGAGAGGGTCGATTTCTAGATCATATCGTGCTGGGATTCCCGCCCACCGCTTTGTCGAAGTTCTCTGAAGAGTCAACTGGATGACGTGCATTGTTTGCGCCAGCTTGCCCCAACAAACCTCAACAAAGAGGACAAATCGTGCCCCCCTGCGATTTGAGCGCGGAAACTCAAGTGAGCAAACGCTCTCGACGCGCGAAAACGAGAAACAAATGTTGCCGTCGACGAAACGAAACATATGCCACGATAATAATTTGAGGTTTCGTAGATTGGTTGGCAGACAGACAGGCAAGCGAGCGAGCGAGCGCTCGGCGCAACGGAAGACGATCCAGAAAGAAATCGGCGGAGCCTGCAGCGATCAGACGAGCGGTCGTCGAGTGAATTTTGTGAGGTGATCAGCTCTAGGACGGAACTTCAAAAACCGATGCCGCTCTCACTTTAACGAGGGCTTAGCCATCGACAAAATACTCAATCGTCTTGCGGCAGCCAGACTTCTCGGCTCTCCACTAAAACCCACCGACCGAGCAAATGAGTGAAAGAGCGACCGCTTTCAGCTCGGATCTCGGTCTTTCGTGAGAGAAAACTAACTAAAGGAAATCACTGACCTGCTAAATGCATTGGGCGTCATCGTTGATGAGTATTATTATTGCTCGAGTTGCATCCGTTCACTCCTGGAATCAAGCAGAACATCGATTTCATTCCACACTTGGTCAAGTTTTCTTTTCGAAAGCCAAGCACTGATCGCACTTCTAAACTTTCGGAATATGTATTCGTATAATAGAGTTCCTGGCATTCGAAATAGGATCTGTGGATGAATTTCGAAAATTTCTCGGCACACAACAAACTTCAGTCTCTCTGTCGTTTCTCGGGAAGCTCCTTCGCTGCTTAGTAGACTGAGAGACTCGTGTTCCTAGCAGGGGTGCGGAGGTCTCTGGCGGCTTGTTTTCAAGGGAATTCCATCGAAAACGAACTTCCTTCCTTCCTTCCGCTCAAATCAAACTCAAGTGATGACGGCCGGTGCTCCTCCTCCTCCTCCTCGTTCTTGTATTCCTCTCGTTTTCTAGTTCCTCAGCTGGGAGTGACGTTCCAATAAGTCTTCACTTCGAGACGAACGAACGAGTGAGGCTCTAATGACGGTCCTCATCTTCGAAGCCTGCCGTAGGGAATTCGCTGGATTTCAAAGCAGAATTGACTCGGTACCGAATTGGATTTCATGGTTTCCTTTCTATCGAGAAGAATTTTCGAAAAGAGAGAGAGAGAGAGAGAGAGAGAGTCTCAATGATCCGCGCATCGAAGCGGTTAGAGAGCTCGGCTCCGGATCCATTCCATGCAGCCAGTTTGAAGTTCAGCGTAACCGGCTGGGTGTGAAACGAGTCCTCCGAAGTCTGCAGGGGTTCAGCGTAAAGAGAAGACATCTCTGAACAACAAGGGCAGTCAAGAATTTCAATTATTTCAAGAGCTCAGGGAAGGACAGTGAGCGAGAGAAAGAGAGCTGGTTGGGGTGATAGGCTGTTCCGACGATACTGTCGTCGTCTGTACACCCACGGGCTTCGAGGCGGGCAATTAAACAAAGAGACAGACATCTTTTTCCACAAACTCTCTCAAACTCAGGGCCCCCGGTGGCCGCTGACCGGATCTAATTGCATGTAATCACCAGCCGCTAAGCCTGTTCAATCGTTCCAAGAGCCCTGCCGAGATTATCGCGATTTTCGGTATTCAAACAGTCTGTGGACTCTCGATAGCTTGAAACAGCATTTCAAGAATCCCCATTTCAATTTGGCGCGAAAACCACTTATTTTCAAAACAATAACTCTTTTCAGAAAAGCCGCGCGGAATGTCCAAGCAACGCCGTGACAGGAACACTGACCGATGAGACGAGATGTCGCTTCACACAACCGTTCCGATGTTGCTTCGAGAAGAATCGTCCGTTTGTGTTCCAGGGCCCTGTTGGACCGTTTTCGTTGAAAATTTCCACCGTGCTCTGAATTCGTAACGATGTCAGGTGTTCGATAAACAGAACATGGAATGGAGCGTTGAAATTTTCAGACGCAAACGCCGGCGGTGACTTGTCTGCGAGCGTCCCGATCGACTCGAGAAGACTGGCCAAAAGTCGCGGACTTTTTCTAATTTTTCTCGTCTTCCGCTGAACCTGCGATTCTGAGAATTTTCTGTACAAACGAAACGCGTGGAAGACTTGATTGTCGTTTCCAACGCTTCGGCGGCGGGCGACAAAGAGTGGAAAGACGAAACCCGGCCAGAACGACAGCGTTCCCGTTGGAATGAAAATCCATTGTTGAAAACGCAAATGGAATCAGTCGGACGGACATGAAACGAGAAGAAGAACGAAATCCGTTCCGTACTGTTTCTGCATTGAAGACCCATCAAGCAGAAAGAAAGAAAGAAAGAAAGAACGAACGAACGAGGGAGGCGACGTCAACGACGACCGTTGCTTTTCGCCGAAGTCCGGAAAAGTCCCTGACCCTGGTCTACGGAGAAAAGTTCGTGGAACAAAAACCGTTTTGGAAGGGATGGAGCCAGCGCGGCAGCTCTGACTCTAATCCATTGTTGAGCCGTAGAGTTGTCCGAAGAAGGATTGGTGAGTAGTTCCATCGAGCGTCGGGGCGAAACTCCGCGAATTCCGAGGAAAACCTTCAAAGTTTCGAATCAGTCGCGGAATGCCCGCTCTCAAGCCCGGGAAACTTTCCAGAAAATTTGGTATGACTTTCATGAAAGATCAGAGAATCAGAGGAAAGCATATTTCGTCGAAAGAACACTGTGACGGGCCTTGTATTTAGAATCAAGACCGTATGGCCCAGGGTCTGAGAGAAGTGATTCCGGACAGAGATGTTCCTCTGAGAAACATTTGTGCGTAATCCCGGGACGGGGAACCCCACATGGATCATATTTTCCACAAATAGTCACTGGCTTTCTTTCCTGTCTAGGTGGTGCTGTCTGTCAGACGGACGGTCGGTCGGTCGGCCCGCCGGCTGTTGTTCCTCGAATGTCATCTATCAAACACGCAGAACGCTTTGACCTTACGCGAGTTCTTCGAGGTCGGTCACAGGCTCTCTCGGATTCAAAGGGAACTCTGGACTGATCGTCTTCCCCGGATGCAAACAATACGTCTTCGCTCAGTTTTTCTGAGTTAATTCTCTGATTGCACTCCGTCGAGAGCTGAAACCGTAGACCAGATGTGGATACACGCAAAGGCGGATCTCTATCAGCGTACACAGACTACGAGCTCTAAGGTTCGTCATCATGAAGAGCTTCGGAGCAAGCAGCAACGCTTGGACGGTGCGTGTTAATTGTCGGACGATGAGATGCAGTCTTCTCAGAATCCCGAAAGTGGTAGCAAGGTTGCCAACGACGGACGAGAACGAACTCGGCGCACAGAGAGCGACACTGTGTTTTGCTCGCTTTGCTGAGCTGTTCTGAGAGACCTTGGGGTTTCCGCGGGAGGCCTGGAACCTGAATCGAATCGACTAAGGCCTGAACTTTCTTGGCTCGACGGCGAGCTGCCGAAAATAACGTCCCCTAGATTTCATGTTTCGCTCATCGTGAATGAAATCTTCGTTTCGGTCGACGCAGTTTCCGTTCAACAACCAAGAATCAATTTCCCGAACTCAATCATCAGGGAACGACGTCGACGGCGGCGGACAGGATTTCCAAACGCAGACGCCTAAGTGGTTTCGGGGGAATTTTCCTCAAAAAAAATTGAACCACCTAAAACTGTTCAACGAAAACTGTCTGCCGCATCGCAACGGGTAGAATTCAATAATCACAGCCACTCATCCAGGAGACCCACCCTATCGTAGGCCGTAGTTAACTGTTGCCTCTTACGCGTGCTTCCCTAATCTCGGATAACCAACTGTTTCTGCTTAGCGAACCCCCGACGAGGTTCCCATACCTCACTCTATCCTCATCAATATCGAGAACACGGACGAAGACTTTTCACCGTGTTTCTTGACAACGAACGATCCTATCGAGTAAGAAAATACTTTGGCGAATTACGTGAATGAATCCACGAACATTTGAAGCCGCATGTCGTCATTCGAGGGGAGAGAGATCGGAGGAGGATAGGACGCTTCCAAAAAGCTCTTTCAGTTCAAGGGTAAGTAAGGACCAGAGTAAACAGGGAGCTGCCTCGAGAGAATTACAACGTTTCGTGGAAAGGACGTAACCCGGTCTCGGCTTCTCGGATGAGCAATAAAGCAGACATGCCTCGACCGAGTATTAGGGTGAATCCATCTCCTGAGATGTAGTCATCGAAGCTACGAATGCCACGAGAGAGGAAAACAACGCTCTATGACGTGTTTTCTCAAAAACTCCGCTCCCTCTCCTTTGGATTCTAGAGCGGGGGTTGGGGGGAAGGGGGGGGGGGAATCGCCAAGGAAACAAAGCCAGGAAAGACACTACGGAAGTGAAACGATGCGATAAGCCAAAGAAGCTTCGACGAACCCTGGGTCTCGGTTCAACAATGGATGGATCACAACCAATCGGCTCCGGTGACAAAGTTCGTTCGTCTGACCGAAGCCGATGACACCCTTCGGATTAGATTCTTCCCAATGGCCGCTTGCAGCGATTTGATTCAATGGAATACATATGACATTTCATGTGACAGATAGTCGTCCGCGTACCGGTCCGGGCGTCGTCACTGTGACCAAAGACGTTAAACGTTGTCACGCCATATTGAACCGTGCGTGACCACGAAACAGCTATCATATCAGTAAACACCCGATAAATTAACAGCATGATGATCCAAACTGTCTCGTCAGAATGAAAACTGTCAAGATCGATGTTTGTTCTCGCTGAGCCAAGATCATGGACGGCAGTTCGCGGATCGGGCCCGGCTTCTAGACAAGCGTCCAAGAATAGAACGAGTTCGACTCCAAAGTTGCAAGCTCGGCGATACTTTGGATGCATCTAGAGATATTTCCAACCACTCGTCCATTCACTTCCAACGGCCAATGACCTTGAACGGCGGCGAATGGACCGTTCGAACAGCTCGTCGTCGGCCACGTTACCCGAATAGACAACGATCGAGCGTTGATCTCATTCTTCTTTCTTTATCCGTCCGCGTTGGGAACGCACAGAAAACAACCGGAGCATGCGGAAAAGAGGACAGATTTCATATTCCGTGGATTTCGATTTGGTTTCAAGGATCTCGTCACGACATCAGAGCGAAGAAAAGACTTCTCGATCGCGATCGTTTCGAACAACATCCGCAGTGTACCGATGACAGGCTTGTAGCGATTCCCTGAGGGTTTTCTTCCCCGCTGCACACTCTCTACATTCGGATGCCAGGATTCCGCGTGCGGTGTTTTGGCCGCTCCTTTCGAAAAACGCTATTCCAAGAATCGCAGCGTCCTTTGCGAGGGATGACCCCGGTTGGCCGCTTGCGCGCGCGGGAATCAAGTTAGCCTCACTTTGATGCTGAGTGCTCGTGCTTTTCGTCGGAAGATGAGGACGAGGAGCAGCCGAGATGAGGGAAGATTAGGAGCAAGTACGCCGGCCGCTGCGCAGGGGTGCATAGAGTACACGCAATTGTTCTCGGGACGAATTGCCGCTATTAGGATTCAATCAATCCGAAAGGGTTCGATCAGCTCAGGTGAAAATTCGAAACAATTGAAAAAAAAAAAAAAAAAACCGATTTCTGGCGGGTCTCACCTTCGATGTCGCGAGTTCCACCGCATCCAGAGGAGTTACCGAGACGGAGCCTCTGCGGCAACCTGATGTTGTTGAGAATATTGTGGCGGTGAAACAATTAATTCCACGTAAATCCCACTGAAGTTGCCGTCGCAAGTCAGCTGCCGGGACGACATCAGCTGGCGTCGCTTCATGTCGGTCTTGTGCACTTCGACTGAAAATCCGCGTTCTCCTGTTGCGGACAGTTTCCGGCCGAAAAAGCTTCGTTTTTGCCTCTTTTGCGATAACGAGACAACAAATCCCTGCACTCTTTCGCGAACCCAATTCCGACGGCTGAAGTCGATTCTTAGCTCGACTTCGATTCCAGGAATTGAAGCCGCTCCTCAGACATCAACACAGCCTCACTCCGCTCCCTTTCTCACCGGTATGCGACTCCCAGCGCTAGCGTGACAAGTAGAGACCTCGGTGGTGGTGGCGAGTACTAGAAGTGCGAGCCAATTTCGAATGCATTCACGCTGTGAGTGCAGGGTTTCCTCAGATCCGAGAAGGGCTCTATCATAAGTGGGGCCAAGAGTCTTTCACGGCTTTTTTTGTTAAAATTCACGGCATTTCTCAGTCCCCATTGCGCGTAATGGAGAATCGTCTGAGAATGCCGTCGGATTCCGTCGAAACGATCCATGACATTACGTATAACGAACGATCTTCAAAAAGACCACTTGAGATCTAGCCTCTCACCTCCGTCAAACTATTAACCTGCCAGGCCACTGCCAACAGCGGCAGCAAGACAGGCACCTCAGTCTGCGTGCAGCGCAAACTCCGCCTCCAAACTTTTCTGAGCCACCATCGAGGACTCTAAGTTTGGGGATTTCTGTTGTAGAAGTTTTGATGTCTTCAGTTTTCACCTCAACTGGTGTTCCTGATCCTCGTCGCTAGATTTCTGGCGCAAGAATGTTCCAATACATCGGGGAGATGGCCGAGTGGTCAGCGCGGTCTGTGCGAGGGGTGCAAATCTGCTCGTGTTATCACGGTGAGGGCGAAGGATCGTCGCTCCGGAGCTGAGACTATTGGATTTCCTCGGGCGGAATCCGGTCCAGATCTTCCCCCATGCTTTCGAGGCCTTGAGCCGTACAGCTCGATTCGAGCAAGAGGCAGATGGTCCAAATCGTCCGCCCGTGCTCGAGAAGGCCTCGGCTGTCTCGCTCTTTCTTCCGCGAGTTTCTCAAATAACTTCGTTCGGATTGCACGCTCTGCCACAGAAAGAGAGCCGGCCGGATATCCACTCTTTCTTCAATGCGAGGAATGCGAGTAGGAATTAAATGCCCTCACAGAGCTCAACACAAGAGCGCGCGATGGGAATCGCGAGTTCGAAATAGGATCTGTTCAGAGACGTTTGGAATGATCGCGTTTGAAGGCTCCCGGCGTTTCCGCCCCGGGCGGCACTTGGTAGTTACACGTCAGTGGTTCCGAGAGCGACGAAAAGCCGACGAACCCATTCGTTGTTCCCATAACGTTCCCGATTTCATGAGAATGGTACACATTGCGTTCGTTCCTCAGTTCCAAAGGAACGCCGTTCTCTCCTTCCGGGAATTCGATCCCCGATCCAGGAGAATAACCTGAAAACCGCCGTGGCCTTGGTTTCCAGCAAAGATCATCGTCATCACATGCGACATGGGTCGAGTTGTCGTCTGCTGAAAAAGATCACCACTCATACCCGCGCGCGACACACTGCCCGGCAAAGCAGTCCGGTCGGTTTCACTGTTCAATCGGTTGCGAGTTGCGAGTCGTTTTGTTGCACTTCGTGCCAAGGTTGCTTGTATTTCTTGTCAAAATTGGTAAGACGCGGACCCGGATCCGAACCGGACGTGGCGGTTTAGGACCGAGCGGGGCCTTTCGATTTTTTTGCTGAGTTTTGATGGTTGTAACGATGACATGATTCTGAACTGAGAGTTCGCGATCTTACTCGGAGCATTTGAGACAGTTCCATTCTTGCCAATCACTCCAGGGTGAGACTTTTCGGTCGTTTTGATCGTGAATACCGCTGCCTGTTCAGAAAGTTCGGTCGAACGCGGAAAATCGTGCAAGAGAGTAGACGATCCATGCGTGAATATTCCCATCAGACCCTTACTGTGTAACGATTATGAGGCGCCGGATATCCGTTTCTCAGATTTTCCCTCTGTTGCTTGAGAATAACGGCCAGCACGCCGCTCACATACCACTGTCATCAGGACCTGCATGTACAGTAGCTATGCGAGGCGGCGGCGGGTGGTGCGGTCCGCACTTGCCGGCACACCCCTAGTGGCCGCATCCTGCGTTATAAGGGAGTTTTTTCCCCTGATTTTTTCTGGTGTCGCTGCTACTTGGTAAGGGTCCGGAGAGGTGGCATTCTCTGATTATTGAAAAAAAATTCGAGCTCCGCTCCGGGAGGCACCGGGTGCCGCTAGGCCAATGTGCATGTACAAACCATTCTGTCTGACGGCAAGGGCGAGGGGGCGTAAACAGGGGGGAGGGGGACCCAGAGAATTTGTCTCCCCCCACCCGATACATTGGGCGAGCACAGAGACCGCAGAAATTGTACTTGAAGATCGATGACGAACGAGAGGAGTCACTGCGGGTGACAGAGAAAAACGAAAACTTCGACCTCGACGTAATTTTCAAGAGAGGCACAACCCTGCACGTCAGACTCAAAGATGACTCCGAGTCGGGTCGATACCGACCCTAGCCTCAACTCCGCTGGCCCCTCCCGTCCCTCTTCCAGGATACCGTAAGGTGGAAACTCCGAGCCTCCTCAACTTTTTTGATCTCACAAGGACGAAATTCGGTTCCTAGTCAGGCGCAAAGAATCTAGCCGAATAAGCAATGGTCCGGACTCTTGATCGCTTTCTAGAAGTTGAATGTGAGGTTGTTTGGGCCTACCCCAGTAGAGCATCTTCCACCTCATGTTCAATTGGAATCATTTATTTGCACCGGAAAACTGGAAATTTAACTTTCTTCGCTTGAATAGAACAGACTTCTTCCGAAACACTATCGGAGTAGTCCTTCAAGTGAAACTGACTCATTTTCGGAAATCAATCACGAAAAAAACAAGGCGATTCGGGCTCATAACCGCCTACAAGGAATGCAGCGTATCCGTGGCTTCTGGTTTCAATTCTAACTCCAAGAAGCAAGTCTGTATGATACTTCGTAGGGACCTTCTCAGCACGTCGCGAAGCGCATCCTCGAGAGTCGTAATATGAGACGTCATCGGCGTCGCTCGTCGATTCTGATTCGCCATGTCTTGACCTTCAGAGCCAAATAAGCAAATTCATTTCAGACGCCGCATTTGTCGAGGTACCGAGAGTGAGTGGCTCAACTACCTTCAATCGACGGGTTCTGTGTTTAAGTTATTCATCGTGCCACGGTTTCGGTGCAGTTCTTGTGAGAACTAAGTTGCAAAACCGAAGAAGACAACTAGAACAGGTCTCCGGGGATATGGAGTTCAATTCCCGGGATCACTCCTCGAACTCGGTGATAAACTCTGCGATAAGTGTCGTCTCACGGTGTATCGCGTCGAGCGGTGCCCTGATCGTCAATCCAGTGACAATGCCGAAACCAACATATCGTCCGAAACCAACACGAAATCTACAATCAGCTAAGAAGTTGGATGTTTCACATTGTCGCCGGAACGGCTAGAGGTATCCACCGGATTGATCTGGGATCAGCTGGATGCGCTCAGTAACATGCTCACGTCAATGAGGAACGTGCAACGAAGAAGCATAATATAATACAACGCTTTATTTGTACATAATTCAGGCTCTTGTTGTTTTCCTTCTCAAGAGGCACACCGGTAGCTCGAATGTCACTATGGCTGTAATATTTGGGCTTTCACGGTCTCAACAATCCAGCGAGATCACTGATTCGGTCATTGATGCGTTCGAGAAGGATATACTCCCTTATATGTTCGGTCTCTCATCGAGATCGAGGCAAGGTTTGATTGAGAATGAAACAACAGAGTTTGCCAGGAGACTAATCAATGTCGGAGACAACCTTGCACTCATTTCCGACGGAACTTATGTACGTCACGGGAAAAGCTCGAATAACTACCATCAGTGAAAATCTCATTGGGGGATTCTGTCGGTCTTGGAGGATTTTTGGAATCTGAGAACTTTTGCTTCAAAGACAGAGGCTTTCGAGATGTTGGAGCGTACATGAGAGACCGCGGCTTGACCGTTTGCATCTCGTTTTCGAATTGACCGCCGAGGAGGCGAATGCATCACGGTACATCACGAAAATCCGATCTGATTTGAGCGAGCATTCATCGAAGGTACTGCGCATTGCGCCGACATGCATCCACCGTCGGCCGGAGATGACGCGACTCTCACCGCGGTGCGACAGCAGATTGAGGCTGAGGTTGCCAAGTGGTTGGCAGGAACATTTCGGATGATCGGTGAATCCGTATCTATAATAAAGACGGGTGATTGTTGTCAGAGAATTCTGACTTGATCGAACAACTGAATAAACTAGAGAACTCTTACTTCCCAACGTCATTTAAAGACTACACTTCTGGATTTTCCTTTTTCAATGATGCCATACGAAAAACACATGTTCAAGGCTGACGGAAATTACTAGCTACGGCTGATAATCTGAACACTGAAATCTAAGAGATCACGGCTCAAAAAAAAACTTCGCGTCCAATCATTGCGTCCGCTGTTAGTTCTCGGAGAGCGCTGCTGGTCCTGGGAGCTGGTTGAACGTGCATTTGGTGCTGAGGATCTTGATGATTGCTCCTGCATATCGTCGCCTAGGTCGCTGTAGCCGTGGGAGCTTTTGGAATCTCCCAGCGACAGTGGTGGACTCTCCGTGGGTTCCATTTTACTTGAGTTGATTCACGGTACTGCCCTCGAAGCGTACGGATTGTCCCAGGAACTTCAGCGCTTTTCCTCTTCCTACCGTAGACGTCCCCGATTAGTCTTCACAGGCTGGACTTGTCTCCTTTGAGCTCTTCGAGCCGCTTCGCATAGAAAGCAGCCCTGGAACGGCTCCCTGCCTGACGGAATCGGTGCTCCGGGCATCAAAACACCAAAAAGAGCATCATAAGGAAAATTGAAAAAAAAAGCTCAAAGAGCTCCCCGATTGAGTTGCAACTCGAAGCAGAGATCATCGACATCATTGTTTTCATGTCTCCGGTCATGAAACTCAATTTCGACATTTTTGAACCTCCGATCAAAGGAACGGAATTCCCATAGACTAACATACGTTCTTTTGTACGGTATCAAAACTATAGGATTTCCCGTTCCAATAATAACGGCGTCCTTCCATACTTCCGTTCAAGAAAATTTCATGTCTAATCACGATCTCCGTGCTTGCTAGTCACTCAAAATACTTTCTCGTCATTCTTAGGGAAGGTCCGTCGCGTTCTCTTTAAAGTACATTCCCAACATTGCGCGATTCAGACGAACCGCCGTCCCTCTGCCCCACCGTATGAAAAAATTTGTTGTCCGGGTTGAGTTCGCTCCAGCCCTGCCCTTGTGGCTAGATGTAGAATAGACCCCACGGCGGAATCATATCAAAACTCTACATCTTACATGTGAGACAATATGCCGTGTTTTGTGGCTAACTGGGGTTTTCAATGTGGTGACCTGTAGTCGTGGTTGGGAAAGTTTTGCACGAGCGATGATGAGTGGGATTCCGCCTCTCAACATTTATCGCTCGGCGCGGCGGCATATTTGAAAATTCGCCCCGCCAAGTAGACATTTTGGTTAGTGAGACGTATGGATTCCATCTAGAATTTCCCACAAGCGAGAGCCATCTCCGCGTTCAGCTTACAACTATTGGAGCTCAAAATTTCGGAAGGAAGGCGATTACGATGATATCGCGAGAGAAGAACCTCAACATTTATGAAAATAAGTACTTCAGTCCGGAATCGCGTATGAAAGAGGAGAACGAAGTATCTTATTTTGACAACCAACTCATTTTACTTATCGAGCGTACCTTGCGAAGGATCGTCGCTTCATGAAAGTCCTCTCCTGACTGTTGCCTTCTACTCGGTAAACTGTCAAAAGCAAATTATGCCTATAGAGATCGGTGCCGAGTACTCGTGAGCGCGACGAGAATGATTTTGTGGTGTCAAGTTTTTTCTTCCAGGGTTCTAAGGGTGAATCATGAGGCCTTGCGTGATCTCTACGATTAAACGACTTCGAGAGGTGACCATCCTCCAGGTTGTCAACAAATCCAAGCCATTTTGCAAGGTCTCCTTTGAGAGCGGTCCAACAACGAGTACCTGATCGGACACTGCCGATTCCTGTCGCACACGAGCTCTTGTGTCTAAAATGAACTTTTTCTGATACATTTTCGTCTTAGGCATTCGAATCATGCTGGGAATGCGTCAGTTCTAAATCGTCCTGATCCAAATCGAGCCGCGCGCAGCCGCTGCGAAGTGGTTTACTCATGAATGACTAACTCTCTTCACGTCCCCAACCGAGAGATGTGTTAAGACACAGGCCCTCGACAGCGCTGTGCCGCGATAAAATCGAGTGTCCGTGTGGTTTGATGATGTCGCTTTCGGTCGAATAAACGGATTATAACAGCGTAAACACACACGGAGCGGCGCCTACAAGTCAGCGCTCCAACTCGCGTGTTCACTCCGCTGGAGCACCGCGGGCATTTAGCCGTGAGTCAGGCTCGGAACGCCAAAATGTGTTAACCGAGAGTGTGTTCCGTGCGGATTGGAATCGTTAGTCTGAGTACCGTATCGAGAAACACGAATGACTCCTCCGACTCTAGAGCAGGGCTTGCAAAATCGTTAGAAAGTTCCGCCGTGCTGTGCAGTCAGCTCCGATGCGAACAGCGGTGTCATAGACATGCCCTAGAATTGGTGATACTGATCAACCGTCAGGTGAGTACGGGAATTCTTCGGAATTTGCACCGAGCTCCGTGTACAAGAAGCGAGTCTCTCTGGAAGTCTCAAACTTCAGCGTCCAGAGTGGCGGAATTCGGCGACGCCGAGGTCATTTAGAACCTGAGTTTCCGGGAGCGTGTTTTAACCCTTTCGGAACTGTGTCCCGGCCGGTTCCGTATATTCAAGTTGAAGCTCTTCAAGACGCCCGTAATCTACGACAGTTTCTCGAAGATTGAATGCGGTATGAGAAGTTCGCGAAACGAACGAAAACGGGGATCTGGGTGGAGATTGCGGGCTACGGGGATAGATTGCGCCCTGCATCGCTTGGTAACGTACGACTGCCGTCGACGTCGAATACGGGCTGCTTGGTTCGCACGCTCGACGACCGATCGACTGGCGACCGGCTCGGTCCGTATTTCCGTAATGAATCATTTCGCAACCAGAATTCCGTCGAGCTTTTCGCCTGTGAACACCGCTTTATGGCCTTTCTGGATAGCGTTGTTCGAGTGGTTTGATGGAGAAGCTGTGGGCACGCGAAAAACCGCTCTATTGAGCCTGGTTCCAATGAAATTTGTGATAATTTGTCCACGGGAAAGAAATGTCTCCGCGTTCGGCCACTGCGAGCGAGTGTATCGGGAGTGACGATGTATTCTACAGTGATGTCATGGAGGACCTTGGGGTCGCTTCTCCAGCCGAACGACAGTTCGCTCGCTCCGTGAGACAACCGAGCAAATGTTGTCTCATGATCGAGCGCGCGTTGACAACCTTCTCGCATGCCGTCCTTGCTGGCCGAAAATGAGTTCTAGTGCATTACAGTGTCACACGAGAGCTGCTCCGACATTTTCAACAAACGATCACTCGAAATGTCGAGAGATAAGTCCCGGTTTCGTGTGGGAATCATTATTTGTTAATCAAAAGAATCGTTTCCGGATGACGATGTGCTTTTTGAAGGGCTTTTGAAGGGAATGCTCATTATTTCCAACCGATTCCCGCGAGATCCAGGGTTCTTCTTGGAATGTCTCTTCGGAATCTAACATCTGAGGCTTCGGAATTCAGTCGTGAGACGATCCGCTCCACGTTCAGGAGTAGACGTGGGTTCCCATACCGTGGTACCTTCCAAAAGCTTTTCTCAACCGATCAAATGGTTTTTATTGCATTCGTTCCCTGGCTACCGGCTCAGCACTATACGTTGTACGGTGCCTTCAGTAGTACTGGAGCCTCAGTGTTCAGTAGCTAAAGAGCACACCGCAAAAGTGAAATATTCTCAGAGCTTGTACGCGTGGACTTCCCGAGCCGACGCCGTTCTCGGCTTTTCTCGATCACAGCGCAGAGTGAAACTCAGCGACGGTGCTGGAGTCAGCGGATCGGTCTTTGAGTTTTAAATCAGGAGCGACTTCTCCGAGGTCGATCCGGCGCGCTGACCTACTCGCTTCTCTGAGGTCTGTCGGAAAGAATATCCAAACGAATCAGATGTCGAGGAGTCCCTCTTACTATCTTCGGTGTTTTGTTTCTGATTAGCTCGCTTTCGGAGGTCTATCAAGCATCATCGTTGGCGAATGGCCGTAGCGGAGACTCGAGTGGTTGCTTCTCAGCAGTAGATAGAAAACGCTGTGAGGCTGCGAGTTTCCTCTGCAGAGGGATCCCAAAAGCGTACCGGCTCGGAGACGCAAACAACTTTTTGAAATGTTGGAGTTCTGGAGAATCTTGTTCGATGTTCTCTGACCTCGAGAACGAATTTCTTGACTACGAATGCGATAGTCAAGTAGCAGCTCAAGATATTCTTTATGGAACGAATTCCAATGAACAGACGACAGCGTGTTTTCAACTGCAGAGCTCTTGTAGAAGAAAAGTCCAGACCAGACGGCACGAAATTCACCCAAAGCACTTGAGACATTCTATGCAAAACGTTTGGAAAACCTCAGATCGTTTGTCCTCTGCTCGCGATCACGAGTAGCGTCTCAGTTTCTGCCGAGACACTCCGTGATTTTCCGATGATTGCATACGCATGATTTTGAGAGCTACGATTCCTTTCGGAATCCGCTTCCAGAATAGTGTGGAATTCATCTGGAAGTGGTTCTCTGGATGCTCGACAAGCTCGGCCACCATCGGGATTGGAATTGCCTTGAAATAGAATCGTCCGAGTTTACATCGAAAGCTTATTGTTAGTGTTCATAACTAGATTTCCCCGGTTGTCGAATCCCATTCTCAGTGCTTGATGGAGAAAAAATCGATTTCTCATTTGCTTTTTGCTCATTCCAGGATGCCACTGGAGCAACGAATTATATCTCCAGTGCACGTATGCAGAGGTGCAATTCCGACAGACGACCATGGTCAACCCCTCGCGCAGGTGGCCAACGACCTTGAGTGCGTCACAAACGGAACCTTAGCCAATATAATTAGACAGTTGTCTAGTCTGTCGAAGCACGCCGATGACCTATTCGGTGCTTTGTTCATCGAAGCCAGCGGATTTGTCAACAGAACAAACCAGCTACAGGTAAATCAGAGCTCTCCATGAAAGCTGTTCAACTACAGAGAATCACTTTGAACTTCATTCACCCTCGATTCCTCACGTCTGTGTCCTGACAATGAGTCATCTAGAGGCACGGATCTATGCAAAGGAAAGTGACCTTGAATGATTCTTGCAGCAACGAGTGGAACGATTGGCGGTCCGCGTCACAAAACTTGATTCGACGGTAGAAGAAGTTTCGCTACAGGATATCACACAAAGAAAAGCTTTCAAGTCAACTATACAGTATGATCAACAGGTAAGATTCACCGGCGTACGCGCAAAACGGTTTCTAGAGCCACTCACGTCAAGAACTACATCGATCCGACAAAAAAGGCGGATCGATGTTACGGGAAATTTTTCGATGATTTCGGCGGCTGTTGCGTTCGGCCTGGCTTGCTTTGATGATTGCTGTTTAATGGTGCCAATTGGTATTCAATCGAAAGCGGGGACGGAAAGCTGTGTGTGTCCGCACTGTCGGAGTGCAACGGAGCTGGATGGAGCATTGACAGATTCCGATCGATCAGAGCAACGTGAAGTTGCCGGCTTCAAGCATGATGAACGGAAGCAGGAAGTTCTATTTGAAACGGCCCAGTATAGCTTTTTGTCATGAATGCGCTCCTAGATGACGAATGCCTACCCATAGCTGCGCCCTGAAAAATAATAATCGACGCCATTCGTTTTGCTTTATCCATTTTGAATGATTTCACTCGTGGAAGAAGCATTTTCCATCTTTCTCTGGAGTTCTGGAAGCACTTCGAAAGGGTCCAAGCAAATTTCTGGCTCAAGACGATGAATTGCTTGGTTTTTGTGACATCGGTCTTCGTTCCAGGTCGTTTCTCGGGAGTCAATGCCAGCTGCAATGAAGGAAATGTACGAAACGTGCGATCCACCTCCCCCGTTGGACAACCTCAACTGTTACAGAGACGATGGCAAAGATGGACTCAAGTTCTACACGGATCCAACGTACTTCTTCGAGCTGTGGCGACAGGAGATGCTGCGGGACACTCAGAAAATCAAGCAGGACAGAGTGGGCCGGAAGCTAAACACGTCACAGGATCGGGATGGGCGAAAGAAGGACTCGAAAAAGGCATGATAAACACTCGATCGATCCTTCGAAAATCTCTTAGAGAGCCTCGATCCGCGACTATATATTGAAACAGTTGTTCTTACGAGGTTTGAATCTTCCAGGTGCGACAACCTTCGAGCACTCAAGAGAAGATGCGAATGAAAGCAGCGCAAAACGAAATCCATCTCCATACGGGTCACGTTCCCCATCATCAGTATCATCACCATCCGGACCCGCACTTCCCGACGAATCTTCCTCCGCCTGTGGAGATCTACGGTGAGTCCTCCAATCCCATGAAAATCATATTTCGCTAAGTTTTCGGTCTTATATCGACTATTTGAAGCAAATTCCTCCTTTCACAGGAACTCCGGTCATCAATCCGCCGCCTCCAGCGACGCCTTTGCCTCCGGCGCCCCAACAAAGCTATCTTCCGTCGCCGCCCGCTCACAGTTCACCTCCACATCAGAATCATCCGCCGCCGCCCTCGTCGTTGACATCTTCACCCCCTCATCATACAGCGATTCCAAACGGTGTACCTCCACCTCCACCTCCAAACTACTCGCCATCGCGACCAAACATCGCACCTCCCGCTCCTCCGGCAACAGCAACGCCTTCGACTCCGACGCGGCGTCCGTCTTTGCCGCCGCCCCCGCCGCCTGAGACGGAGGACTTGCCACCACCTCCCCCTCCAACGCCTCCTCCGATGCCTTCCATGATGCCACCTCCGCCGCCACCAATGCCATCGATGATGACAAACGGAGAGGTTGACGGTCCCCCCAAGCCTCCCGCACTCCCAATGAACGGAGGACTGCCTCCTCCACCCCCTCCGGCCGCCCCTCCGTTGTCCTTGGCGTTGGTAGGTGCGAGTCTGTCACAGAGCATCAGCGAAGTTCGTTTGAAACCGGTGCAGGCCCAGAAGCTTTCGCCGGTGACTGACGCGCGCAGCGATTTGTTAGCCGCCATACGGGAAGGCATCAAACTCCGAAGAGTCGAAGACAACAAAGCCAAGGAGGTCGAGAAAAATGTACAGCCGTGCGATGTAGCCTCAATCCTTGCACGACGAGTGGCCATCGAGTACTCGGACTCAGAAAGCGAATCCGAAGAAGGTGACTCGGAATGGGACAACGCCGAAACCGATTGCTAGGCCCATCAGCGTCGAGAGAAGAAATTATAATAATCATCATCATTCAGTACGTCGGCAGGCGTACCGAGGAGACGAAGAATAATGATATGATAATAATAATAATAATGATGATGCAGTTGTTGCTGATTGTAACACCCCTTCCAAAAAATGACGACATTTCAACCCTTACAAAAACAACCACTCACCTTTACACATCCACAAACTCATCTATGTAATCGTGCGGAAGAGAAAACGAGCGAACTGTCGCGGCATTCCGACGCGAGTCGCCTCCGCACCCCCGTTTGGAGAACGGATTCAGTTCCACGGTCGAGACTATTCGGAGACATAAAGCGGACATGCAACGAGCTCGAGTGGGAAATGATAATATACTGCGGAAGGGGGAAGAAGGAAGCATTGATTTCGCTCCCTAAAAAGCAGACGAGAGAAGAAAGAGGAACAACAACTTTGAGGGAGGGAACCCTTGGCACGAAATCATTAGTTGATCGACGACGAATTCCTCGCATTTCCTCACGAACACTCGTCGGTACAAAAATCAAACGTTAGACGTCTCCGAGATCGAGGCCACTGAGACGAAATGAGTTCTTCCCTCTTCTTGGGAACTGAATTTTCCCTTTGCGAAAGGAAACTTAGTCGAGTCGATCCACAGACGAGCATTCCACTCAGCGAGGGCTGCGCGAAGTGTGTCAATAGTGAGGTACAGAGGCAAAGTGGACGAAGCCAAAATGTAGAGTGGCAATCTACAAAAGTCAGCCCTCAATAACAAGATGCTCACGACCAGGATCGACTCTCTTGTGGAAATTCTTCAAACGATTGGTCTCCGACGGGAGTCTGAGAATTTTAAAACCGAAGTAGAAGACCGAATTGATGGAATAAAAGTGAATCTGTCGAGTAAAACCCTGAACGGCGTCTTTTTCTCTAGACTTTCTCCAATTAACTTCCGTAACTATGACTTTTTCGATGGAGTTTCGATATGCAGACCAGAGTTCCTGAATGTGCTTGCTCCTTGGGTTCCATCGCGAGTTTTCGGGGTTCTTTAGTTAATTTTTATCCGGACCATCCACCCAGAGAGTGGACGCTCGTTGCCGTTAGTCTCGCCCTCTGGGTGGCATACGCCCGGCACGTCAGGATTGTATGCACCACCGTGTCTATGGTCTCGTCACAGTTTGGGCAAGCATCCGTGCACGCCGGCGCCGTCTTGTATTTGTAGAGGTACGGGCCGAAGTCGCCGTGTCCGGTTATCATCTGTGTTGTGAAGTAGGTCAGGTCTCCGTGTTTTCTCTCCATCCATCTCCTTATGTTCGGGATGCTTCTGTACGCTCTTCTCCCGTTCCGGCTCTGATCCCAGTTTGCTTGCCACATCTCGATCGTTTCTCTCCGAGCTTCGTCTTTCGTAACTGTTTCCGCCTCTCGATACATTTTGGCCCTCTGCCTTGCTAGGAGCGGCCATGGGACGGTGCGGGAAAGCACCAGAACTGCATCTGTGAACACAGTTCTGTAACTCCTCGTGATTCGGGTCGATTTTGGTCGTTCTGATTGCGATTCTCCTGACGTGTTGGATCTCTTTGAAGCGCTTCTCTAGGTGGACTCTTACATAGCGGACTTATTTCTTCATTTCGATTTTGTGATTCTCTATGTAGAGATTTTGCGGCCCTTCTTTGATTTTCTCGATCATCATAATTGCGTCCGTTTTTGTTGGCTCCAGCGCTAGTTGTTTCATCTTCATCCACTCGGATATCTGCCTCAGCGATTTGTTCGTCATCACCTCTAGCTCGTCGTGGCGCTTCGCGGCGACCAGCAGAGCCAGGTCATCAGCGTAGAGAAAATCAAAGAAAAGAAGAGGTGTGGTACGGGGAAATTCGACGAGAAATGTTTGTGCATATCGACTTTGCATATTTTGTGATCATTTTCCGATTTAGCATATTCTTCAAAATCTCGTGCATATTTCCGGTTTTTTTCGTGCATATTTTTGGCGGCCCCAGTAATAACGAACGACCTGAGGATCCAGGATGCCAGGCGGATCAGAGGATCGATCGATGGCGAGCACATGGCACTTAGGATGCGAGATCTTCAGGCCCATCCGTGTAAACCACTCGGTGATGTCGTCAAGCGCCAGCTGAAGGTCAGCGATGTCGCCATCCGATTGTATCGACCGTGCGATCTTGACATCATCAGCGTAGATGTATGAATTTACTTCTCCGTCCAGAATGAACTTGATTTCCTCAATGAAGAAAGTGAACAGCAGGCCACGAGTGCTCAGCTTCGCCAGGCCTCAATCGTTTGGCAGGCTGCTAGTGTTATATTATAAATTATTATATCGATATTGATATATTGATTATATTATATTTTCACACCTGAACAGGGGGAATAAATCGATAAGTATAATCAAAGTGCATACCTGAACCAACTAACATAACGTAGGAGTAGAAAACTGATCTCTCTCTCAGTCGGAGTGTATATCAGCATATTTTTTCCGCCTGATTTTCAACCGCATGAACTCTCGGGCCTCAGTGATAACGAAGTTAGGTTCTCTCTAAGAGAGTTCTGCACCCGACTCAAAACTAGTCGATCATTCATAGGGTGCCGGCCTCTTAGATTTCGTACTGTTTCTTCCCAGAGGAACGATGGCTGACTCTAAGCTGAAATACACTCTCGCCTTCTCTCTCCTCCAAAAACTCTGCCGGGATGAGAAGAACAATTTTGTGATATCGCCCCTCAGTTTGTGTGTTAGCTTCGCGATGTTGACGGCAGGTTTGAGGGGAGAAACCAAAGGAGAACTTCTTAAACTTTTTGGAACCTCTGATGAATCTGAACTTCATTCCATGTTCTGTGATCTGCTGTCAAGAAAGGATCTACCCTTGAAAACAGCAAATAAATACTTGGTTGCTGAGGAGCTTACAATCCATCAACGGTTTGAGAGCCTCATCAAAGTAAATCTTTGATTCCCGATAGTGAAAAATATCCGTGAGTGCTGGAAAAAGTTTGAAGTTGAAGTATGAAGATACAGTGAATGAAATTGTTGCCGATCAGGAAAAATACGAATCCGAAATCGAGTGCGTGGACTTCGTCCACGATTCCAAAGATATCGAGGCCCAGGTGAACGCTTGGGTCGCGAAGAAGACGAACAGCATGATACCCGAGCTTCTCCCGAAAGACACTCTTGATAAAGATAATATCTTTGTGCTGCTGAACGCAGTCTATTTTAAAGGTGTGCCGGAGAAACCTATCTTTGTTTTGGGCAATTCAGAGCCTGAGGAGGTGTGCGCCATCGATCCGGTGCGGAAGATTGTACAAATTGTACGGGACGCGTCGAATCGTCCGCGCCAATCAGTGTCCAGATGCAATTGCTTCAGCAATCAAGAACCCGCGACTTTCGCATGTCTCACTAAAGTTTCGAACGCGTTTCCAGGCTCGTGGTTCGAGGAGTTCAAGCCTATCGGGGAACTCCTGGACTTCAAACTTCGCAGCGGGGAGAAGGTCCAACGAAGCTTCATTGCGAAAAAATCTCGAAATTTTCGTTACGCCACAACGGACAGACTTCATCTAGTCGGGATACCCTATCAGGAAGCGGGGTTCTACATGCTTTTGGCGATGCCAAGAAACGAAAACGATCACATCGGTGGGAGTCTCGCTTTTTGCCGACCGCAGACCGCGTGAAAATCGAAACTCGATAACCAACGATCATTTGATCGAGTTCTGATGCCTTTTCGATTCTTCAGATGAGGTCATTGCCGGCATGCAACCGAGTGAATTGATCATCGCAATCAAGAGTCCTGTGTCTCGTGGAAAAGAAATGCTTCTCTCTTTACCGAAATTCAAGATAGAGTACAGCTTTCAGAGCGTGCAGAATCACCTGTAAGAGCTCGGCGTCGAGAAGATTTTCGTTCCGAACTCAGGTGATTTCGGGGATCTTTTTGTGGAAGTAAGTGATTCACCTCGCGGAGCACATGCTCTACCCCAGTCCAAGAAGATGCGGGGTTGGCAACAGTCAAATCCCGGCTCTTTTCGGCTTTTGCCTTTACGAAGTCACCGAATTCTTTCAGCGGGGTAAAGGACCCTTCGTAGATTCCATCATCCACAAAGCAGTGATCGAAGTGGACGAGAAAGGTACTACGGCTGCTGCCGCAACCAAGATAGGTTTTCGTCTCTGTTGCATGCCGTTATGCGTAGAATTCAACAGTCCCTTTTGCTTCTTTGTGATGTCAGCCAACGATCTGGTGTGCTTCAATGGTATTTGTGCCCAACCTTGAACGAAATAATAAACCTATTGACGGGAATGGAAACAGGAAGAATCTCCATATGGAACCGATGTCGTTTTCATCCTTTTCTCAACCCCACAGATCATTCAGACGTTGCGACCAGAGCACAGAAAATTAGAGAATATATGAGGAGAAATGAATTCAGCCATTCTTCGGTCAACGAGCCCAATCCGTTCCGTAACCTGAACCGTGAGACCCTCCGTTGATCGAGAAGTTCCTGATTGACAATTATTTCAGGATCTGGCCCTGTGAGGTCATTGCCGGTTGCACCGGATACGCCGCTGCAACATACTTGATGCTTGATTTTTTGCTCGGAAAGATCACGGGCGGAGGACTTGAATTGAAATATTCTTGCTATAGCCGTAAGTTGTAAGAGCAAACCCCGAGGAAAGCTCACAATTAGGAAACCAGTGAATGTTCTCTGCTTACATCATGTGAGATCAGTACCGATACACGGATAAGCAACTTCCGCGGAATGAGTGCGTGAAATTGCGAGAGAATCAAGATATGCGGTTCTTCCTGCGTCTCAGCATTCCGGACTTCCGAACCGAAGAAGTGCGTTCCCGATATGATTATATTTGACCGAGGTGGCTCTCATGATATTATATATATTATATATAATATTATATATATTATATATATTATATATATTATATATATTATATATATTATATATATTATATATATTATATATATTATATATATTATATATATTAAGTAAGGAACGAGAACCATTTTGCCTGGGTCGTTCAAATACCATTTCCGAAACTTCGAATGAAACAAGAGTTCTACCAGCTCGAGGGATATTCTTCGAAATGCAGAAAAATTCGCTCTCACGGGCATCAGGCTGGAGAAGTGTCATGAAAACTTCATGGATAGTGTTCATTATTATAGTAAGAGTTTATTAACTTTTTTCAGGGTCTGGGTCAGCTCCAGGCAATCAAGGACGGGGAAGTTTGAAACGTTTAAAATCCTTAAAATTCACATATTATCCCCGAGTGGAGTTGTGCTGAGAATCTCAAAGATCGATCCCAGTCATCATCTCAACCAGCGTTTTTCCATCTGCAGAACAATCGGGGCACCGCTTCTGTGGAAGCATTCGAAGTTAGTTGAGGTTATCGAAAGCTTATCGTAAAGGAGTGAGTCAAAGGACACAGGGATCCTCACCTTTGTTTCGGATGAGAAAACGTGATTTTGATCGCAGATCGACCATTTTCCCACACTAACTGGTGCATCCAGAAGGGCTCTTGGGCTTAAACCTTTGGCTACCTGGAAGACACGGGAAAATGTAAAATCTAAGCTCTAAATGTGAATGTAAAGGTAATCATTAACGCTGGCCGCTCGTCCCGGCTGCGATTTTTTACTCCCTTCCGGTGTACCGCGAGTTTTCGTTTTGAACGACTTGATATGAAGGTTCTTCCGCCAGCATTCCGTGGTTCTCGGATGAGCTCGGAAATCGACTACGTTCTCGAAATGAGATTCTTACCCTTTCTTTGTTGCCGGCAACCACGCAGTCGGAAAGGAGTTGTAGTTGTAGTTCCTCTGAATCGATCACTTCTGATCGACGCTCGAGATGATGGACGTTGCTTGGCATGTCTTCGTTTATTATCTTTTATTATCATGGAAACAAGAAACAATGAGTTCTCCTCTACACGATTAGTGGTATGGGTTATTGCCTGGAATGTGAGCCTTCGGCGGCCTTTCGTTGCGACCACGTTGACATCCCTAATCGCTCTGAAGATTCAGAAAGTCAAAGATAATGGAAGGTTCCTTACGAGGAGGAGCAAGCGCAGGTAGTCCAACACAAAGCGCGAGGGTGTTTTGCTCAATTTGAGTACTTTGTCGACGAATGCGATGATTTCGCTTCTCTGCTGACCCCGCCCCGGGTCCTCCGAAGACTTTTTCGTCTCGCTCCTGTGCGGTTGGCATTCGTTGAACAATTCCTGATGCGCAGCCTTCATTTCCTTGAGATCGCCGAAGACTCGATTGTAAACTTCGCGCATGTTGAGCCGAATTCTCTCGAGAATCTTGTGATATCGTCTCATGAGTCTCAGTTGAGCCCAACATTTGTGTTTCGGACATCTTGGGAAACTCAAAAAGTCTTTGTGCTCTCGAATGTAATTATCAAACCACGAAACTTCGAAGATATGATTGCACGGCAGTTTGATGAAACGAGCCTCCTTCCGATTCACGCCGCGCGGAAGGACTGCGGCGTTTATTGCGTCTCCATCGCAAATGCTGCAAACACAGAGCTCGGAACAAAGACCGACGCATCTGTGATTTGTTCCCCTGGATTTTTTCCTCCGTTGGGAACCGCTCTGGCAAGGTAAGCTTCTTTGGCAACGCGAATCACAGAAACAGTGGCAGTCAGAACAGTTTGCCGCTTCGCATAGGACGTGCGCGCAGTGAAGGGGTGTCCTGGTACATGGCTCGTTGATCGAAGAGAGGCACTCGGTGAACTTTGTACTGTGGGGACATGAGAGCTTCTCTTTCACCTGGCATGGGTTGCACTGAGAATGACAGCTCCTGAGGCATTCGTGACCGCAGAATAACGTTTTCTTACACATCTTGAGGCACTTCTGGTGGAACTCGTTCCCGGATCTGGCGCAACAGGTTCCTGGCGGAAGAACCGCGTCGATTTATTTCTAAGGTTTCTGACTTTTCCAGCAAAAGAGACCTCATCCCAAATTCGAACATCAGACCTCTCACCGTTCATGAAACTCAACCTACCTGTGCATCGATGTCCGCATTGAATGGTTTTGTTGCACCTCGTAGAGCATTGCGTTCGAGTGAACTCGTCATCTCCTTTTCGGCTACAGAGCGTGACAACATTGTGACCACACGAAGATAGCACCGTGACCTTCTCAGCACACTCTTTCTTTTCGTAGCATTTTCGGGTGCGACTATGACCACAGCTGAGTGTTTCGTCGATCGGAACTCGGCACATGTTCGCGAGGACTTTACTCGGAATTCCGGTTTTCTTATTGCACGGCACCTCCACTTCATGCCCACAGGGCGAGGCCACTTTCACAATTTTCTTGCAACCAGCGGTTACTTCAGCAAGATCAAAGTTTCTTGTTTTATTGCACGGTCGCATGATCTCATGACCGCAATGCAATGAGACACGAGTTTTGACCAGACAATACTCGTCGACTTTCTCGGACCGCTTGATCGGACACTTTACAGTGAGACTGTGCCCGGATGAGCAAGAGACTTCCGTCGGTTGCTCGCACTTCTCCGGAAGCATGGCAGCCGAGTCCTTCTCCCGACAAGACACCATGTTCTTGTGTCCACAGGGCAATTGGACCTCAACTTTGGTGTCGCAAGCTTGGCGAAGGTTGATCTCGTCCTTGCTATCACGACATACTAGGCGGACGACGTGGCCGCACGGAGACTCGGTATCGACGAACTCCATGCACTGGCCACATTTATCGAAGCACAGTTTAACACAACGATGAACACCACATGGCATCGAGCGCTCACACGGCTCCTGGCAGCTGAATTCGTCGATGGGCAATTGGCACCTGGAAGTCAAGGGTAGAGTGAGGAATAAGAAAAGTCACTAATAGGTAATCGAATATCCTCCGACAGAGAAGGCTTGAAATCGACTCACTCAAGCTCTGGAGTGTGTGTGCACCCAATCAGGCGCTTCTTCACCACAACTCCACACTCTATCGATTTAGAGGATTTGTAACACCTTCGGAGAGGGTGAGTTCAGTTAGAGGCTTAATTGAGAATCATCATCGTTTTCTGTAAACTAAATAACATGTCGGAGTGACAAAAATGACGCAATGAAACGAACTCAGCAAGAGCTTGGTGTCCGCAAGGAAGTTGCTTGATGACATTCGTTGTACAGCGTCCGCAAGCTTGATGACATTTCCAAGGGCAGGGATGATTACATGGACGCGTACGCTCACAATCCCTCTCGCATCTGAAGCATGTGTTGTTTCGTTCATGTCGAGAATAAATATGCCACGCTATCAAAATGAGAATGCCTCATAGCATAGGTACTCACAAGAACTGCGAATGATCGGCATCTAGTTTGTGGCAGGTTTTCGGGCAAGTGTGCCCGCAGTTGAGTCGACCCCCACACGGCTGTGTGCAACCGCCATCCGACATTTCGTCAAAATCCTGACAAGTAGAGGCCAGCTTGCGAAATTCGTGAACTTCGCAGAAAAGTTCTAGACCTGAAAGTCGACCCAGAATCCTTTGGTGAACGGCAGTCCTCCTTGTGCAAGAAAACCAGAAGATCAGCCAAAATACTGAAAATTTGTGGCCTCACCCTTGTTCACAAGATTTCCGTCGAGGAGAACTCGTGAGATGTTTTCCCATGTTCTCGATGCTCTAGCCAACATCGCTAGGTTCCCGATGCAGTAAAAACCTTTCTTAGCTCGAGAAAGAGCGACGCAAACCCGGTTGTCTCTTGAGAGGAACCCGATCCTCTCATCATCGTTGCTGCGTACGAAAGATGCGATCACGATGTCGCTCTCTTCTCCCTGATAATTGTCCACAGTTGTGATCCGAATACCTGACAAGAAATCGAGAATTGAATTGACCGAACATCCCATCCGAAGGATTCCTATAAGAAATCGGATCTGGAGCTTCGCTTTCAGCCGCAGCGTTGGTCCTGGCAGTTTCCCCACCTTCGAACATCGATATTGGCAGCCCCTCTCTGACTGGAACACGAGATTTCACGCCCCGGTCGTTGTAAACTGTTTTCATCCCAGTCCAATGACGCTGTTGTTCGATGTTCCGGATCACGTTCCTGATCGCGAACACCTTCGGAGTTTCGGGAGCGTGTTAATAAATAATCGGCAAGAAGCATGGCGCGGGTCTCAAATCGTGGATGCCGGATAGTGAAGTTCCGCGAGACTTTTTGCGAACACGTACCTGTCCCGAATATGTTGTGAGAATTACGATCTGAGTTGGATCGTATCCCTGCATCCGAAGATACAGTGCTAGACAAGCAACGAATTCAGCTTCGAACAAATTCGACTTCGAGCTGTTCTCCCCCTCAGACTCTTCGCTTTTCGCATGAGTGACGAAGAAGAGATTCTGCGATAATCCTAAAAATGAGAGAATATTGTATATTTCCGGACATCAGCTGCAACGGTAACTTCACCAAGTCTAGGTCACCAGATTCATCTTGGAGTTTCAGCTCACCCCTGACGTTTTCGTACTTGAAAACACTCCGGTGAGAGAAGTAATCAGCGTAGATCGTTGGAACGAGCAGTTTCAAGAATTGGTCTCGCATCCGATGCTGTTCCTGCAGCCTGACATACGGCATGCCGTTTTTTATGAGTCTCTCGAAGAGGGAGATTTGCAGATTGAAGCTCGTGGCCAGCTTGTAAACGGTTGTGCTGGGCTGGAGCTGCTGATGGTCACCTGATGGTCGAGAGCAGAAAACATGATATCCAGCTCTTCATGATGAGGAAACATGCGATGAAGGAATATTCGGATATAGGGCTCATACCAATGAGGATCAACTGCTTAGTCGAAGGACTTAGTGTAGTAATGAGGTGAGCCTCTAGGACTTCGGCTGCTTCCTCGGCAACAACGACCTCGCAGTCGACTTTACGGAGCAACGTATTGAACTTGGCAGCTCCTGTCGTCGTTACACCGATGATTTTTGAATTTTTGATGATTTCGAAGTCCAGATGACTCTCCGCTTCACTCGATTGCGCCATGTTTTGCCTTTAACGGAACTCCGTATGACAGAGGCAAAAACGAGGCAACGGATGTTGCGAAGTCGATTGCATCAAAAAGTGAAATACTCACAGTAATTTCAGACGAACGTCTGTCAGACGGGAGCTCAGACATCGAATGGTCCAATCTATATCATCCGTGGGCGGCTGGTGTAATTTTTCGAGTTCTTCTGATGAGACGTAAGCGTTCCTTGGAAGGGGCCGTCCCCTACAGGCATTGATGTACCTCCGAGCGGAATCACGAGCCCTCTTCCAATGCTCATCCCGATAGAGCTGCCACCACTCTGCAAGCTCCATCTCGAGGTGGGGAGGAAGATCAAACGGGGCATCGGGATGGTTTCGTTTCATATCGATGATGTACTGCCTACGTCTGTCAAACTTGTATTTGGTATAGGCTAACGAGTCGAATTGGTTGCTCGGTTGGTCCCGCTGGTTGTGAGATCCAAGCAGTTTTTTAATGGCAGCCTCCTTCCGGTTGTTACACTGTTTCCGCACCACGACTTCCTCTTCCTGAGAGTCGATTCCTTGTTAGGAGCAGAACACGAAATGTGGCGTTTCAAACAAAAGAAATAGAGAGAGATAGATAGACTGAACTCACTTCAACTTGTCCTCGATCTTCGTCACTCAAGTTGCCGTCGCCATCTCCTTCGTCTTCGGCCATTCCCAGCTCGTCCGGCATGACTATATTCTCGATGCGATCTAAATTCAGCCTCTTCATAAAATTGGGTCCGAAAGCGTCACATTCTTCTAAAATCGCCCTCCTGCCAGAGGATTGAATCGACGAGTGATAACGCTTATTCGTTCAGGGAAATGCACGATTTACTTTTCGGAATTTCGAACATGACCAACCCTTGCAACGTCGCCAACGTCGCTTCAATGTTCTCCAAGAGTGTCATGAGGCTTGTTCGCTCATCTCTCAGCTCCCACAGCAATGTTCGCAGATTTCTCAGCTCATAATCGTTCGGGAGTCGCGGCTGATCACGTCGGAGTTTGCGCAAGGTGAATTTTTCCAGCTCTTCCGAGCTACATCGTCCCCCCAAGCGCACGATTTCTGTCGTGAACTTCGAAATACCTGCGATCAAGATGATAACGAGAATAAATGAGAACGCTATGAGGAGCGTCATGGATCTTCCAGTTCCCGAATTCCCGGGAGAATGAGGAAATCACCTTCCACAAACTGATCCAGTGCGTGATTTGTGTAGCAAACGATCAGGAAAGGCTTGGCGGTAACATTGTTCTTCAGCATGAGTTCTACAATCTTCAAACCGATGAACGTCTTCCCAGTTCCAGGCGGTCCCTGTATCACGCATAGCTCATTTGAAAACGCACTCTTCACCGCTTCGAATTGCCGCTTATTCAGAATGGTGTCCTCGACTTGGGGCCATTTGTGTAACGGGAACCTCGTCTGGAATCGAAAGCCAATTATTAGATGTATATAATATATATATGAGGTTCAAAGCGGTTGCGACAGACATTGGGAAGGAGGATCGGCAAAACTGAATGGATTGTCGAAAAATCTAGAAGGGCATACCCGGATGCGTCTGAACTTCTTCAGTATGGGGCTCAAATCGAGGTTGATGATGTCAGACAGAAATGATGGCGGCCGCACATCTTTCTCCGCAGAAACCAGGTGTCGAGAGAAGGGCATTTCGGTCATACTTTGCATCACTGCAAGTCAATCACCTGGATCACGTATCCAATGAAATTCGTGAGCGTAAAAGGTGAAGCCTAATTTCAAATCGGTGCCATCGGGGACCTACCGGCCAGATTGTGACGGTAGGCTTCAAAATATGCTCCGCTGCTCTCCACGAGGCTGAATTCTATCCCGGGCCTGAATTCCAAGAGGTCCTCCTCAACGCACAGCTCCAAAGTCAGAATACCTGGACAAACAATCGGCGGAGATTGAGGAAGATTTCGGGATCGCGGTGGGTCCCCTATCTCCCTCAATGATCATACAGCGCAATGCTTCAGTGGGCTACATCTCACCACTATATTGCAAGGCCTCCGGATCCCTGTTGGACACTGTGGCGAAGATAATGGTCTCAAATTTGTCTTTAGATATACCAATCAATGCACCGTTCGTGAATCGCTTCGACCGGTGCCAATTCACGCGTCTGAAATCCTCCGTCGCAAGCAAGAGGGTGATCCTTTCTTTTGCAGCCAAGATCTAGTTGCGAAAGTTCCATTTGTTATAACTTGTGCGAGACAATGAATCCTCCATCCTATTGAATGTTCAGATTGGGCGATTGTTTTTCAGAAAACATCTCTCACCGAATATTGGCTGGAATCTTGCGGCCTCTGGTAGTATACTCCAGGGTAGAACCGTACGTCTTTTATGGCACGCAATTTGTTGCGACAGAATTCACTGCCGATTCCTTTGAATTCTCGCAACCCGTCGCGTAGCGGAGTCACGTAATCCTCGCGTAGCAATCGGAATTGCACATCGAAGTAATCTTCAAGACTTTCATAGGCACCTTCGAACAACACAAGAAATTAGGAGAACGCTAAAGGATAGAACTGACGTGAGGAAGGCAACATACCTTCGATGATATTTGGCCGCAGGAACGGATGCTCTTCCTCCAAATCTTTCTGAGTTGGGAGGATGCTCATGTCGCGGAAGCTTTCCGGAGCGACACCGGAGGTTCGATAACCCTTATAAATTTTTGAACGGCTTGTGGCCGTTCTACAAGCGTTGGTGGCATTCGCCGCAGCGGTGAGCTGCTGTCGAGTCTGGGAGAAGAGGAGAAGAAACCGAATGGGTATCAGATCTGAATGATTCCTAATAGAAGACATTTTGATCCAGAGGAGTTATTCGGAACGAAAATGAACAACAAAGTATTGCCAGAGAAGATTGATATCGGGGAACGCACAGCTTTTATCTTGGCGAACAAATCCAGCTCGGATGCCTCGTTCCAAGATGCCATCGTACGGTTGCTCTCCAAAGAGCAAAGTATCAACATGCATGGTTTGGCCAGTCCGGCGGGTTGCAAAGACGCCGATGTCTGCAAACCCAAATGTTCAGTTCGTGAAACCACGCGCAGCTCTGCTTTTCGAACGATTTAGTTACTTCAGAAATTTGAAAATCGTCAGAGCATACCTCGAGGACAGAGACGACATCCTCGACAAGACCGACTTCATCCGATCTGATAGCTGGAAGCAACAGGCAGCACCGAGTCACGAATTTGTCGGTGCCAAGAGTGTTGCTCATGAAGCGTCGAAGAAGATCCAACGAGGAGGCCTGAGAGCATTTTTTCAAGGCGGAAAATATCACCCGGAGCTCGGTAACTGCAAAAGCGATCGGGGAATCGCAGCCCGTCGTTTACGTCATCGACGATTCGATGGATATTCGGACAGTTTCGACAGTCCTGCTGAACTTACGTTGAAATTCTGACTCGAGAAGTAGTGTCCAGCCGGGCCTTGTTGATAGGGCGACTACCAAGAGATCGGCATCGCGCTCGCCAACGATTGTAGCGAGGACGCGCCAAGTAAGCGGAAGCGAAGCTGAAGAACGATCCACCGCTGAGTACAAAATCAATCGATCGATAGCAGTTCTTCCAACTCTGACGCTGGAGCTCTCTTTTTGTTGTTCAAACGAAATTCATCAACTCTGGGATGATTCTCGAAGTTCCCAAAAGCAATAAGCGTGATCGAACCTTTCGCGTTTTTGAGCTTGACTGCGGTCCAGCTTTTTGTTGACCCTTTACGGTTCGATGATGATGGCAGCGACGATCGGTACCTATTTCCCGTTTGAGGTTCCGCATTGACGTTGCGACCCGGATTCTCGTCTCGCCTCGTGATCTTGGTTTTTTTCCGGGTACCGTTGAACATTTTTCTGTGAGCCTGAAGAATCGTTTCGGTATAAGAAGAGTCCCTGTCTCTCTGTTTCGTCCAGTGTGCGTATATGCGTTCCACTCCAAAAAACGTACAGTTATCTTTTATGGTGGTTCGAGAATCACTTGATCGAATCTGCTGAGCCTCCGGGAGGATTCATTTCACATCACCAAGAGTTGAAACACTCTTCAGGGACCCCTCTCTCACAATACTGAAGTACAAGGAAGTAACCTTTGAGGAAATCGATTTTGAAGTTCCCTGCTTCAAGACAGCAGACCACGTGGTCGTGAGCCACTGAATTCGTGTGATCTGACTGAGCTGCTACAAGTCCTTAGGACCCTGACCCAGACAAGAGAATTCATGAGATGGTTTGTAGCCACAATCATGGATTCTGATTCCTCGATCTCATTCCCATAGGCTCTCGTGGGAAAATCTCGGCGTATTGAAGAATTTCAGGGGTAGAGAAACTGTCTTAAAAGAGAACCTATCGCGAACCTATTCATTCTGGAGACAGTCGGTTCTTAGACCCGTAGGATCCTTGAAATTCCTCGTTTCGTGTGACATTGGTAAGTGTTCGATGATATCGGACATCATCGCCGCCCAGACTTCTAAATCAGAAAGGAAAGATTCGGTCTGATGTCATTCTTCTCAGAGCGTTCGGACGGCTTTCATTCCGATACCTGGCGGTAGTGGCAATTCGAAAGCCCGTGAAACTTCGCGATCGTTTGTTTGAAACTCGAGAGATATATTTGCCGTAAACTTTCTGAGCCGATCAAATGTATCCCTCAATCAATCATTCGCTGGAGGCTGGAGGCACACGACTCGGAAGTAGAGGTGCTAGTGCTCTATCTGAGACATCGGAAAAATATATTCTATTTTCCACGCCAGAATCACCTCTGAACGCAAAAGCCTTGTAACCTTTGATCGGGGACGTCCGGGGAAACGTTTGTTTTAGGGCAGTGATTCCCAAACTTTTTGACCCATCGGCCCCTTCATACATAACCATGAGACTCCACAGACCCTCGTCCATAGGATGCCATAGACCCTCTGAGCTACGCCAAAGCCCCCAGGAGTCGATATGGACCACTTTGGGAACCACTGTTCTAGGTTATCGTAAAGTGTTCGAGAAATAGTCTGATTCTTCCGACGCGCGCGTGGTGGCGACTGCAGCGCCAGCACAGCGCGGCGGATTTTTTTTGTCCGCCGTTGGCAGCAACCTATTCGAGCAAGCAAACCAAACAGAACCAGAATGACAGTAAAACTAGTCCACACCAGTCCACGAGTACGTTGAACATAAATGAAATCATTCGCTTCGGAGTGGAATCTCGTAGTTTCCGTTGATATCACTGCGCGAGTATGTTTTCCTGCGAATCAGATGACGACGATGTTATCCTACGGACGAGTCGTGCGACCGACAGTCGACGAGACCGGCGAATAGATGAGTCATTTAGAAACCGTAGCCGGTCGGCTCAGTGTGACAATATAAGGAGCTTTTTCATGAATGGAGATAAGTACATATTCTTGATTGCGAGACTATCGCTTTTCCGATCCCAAGAGAGCTTATTTGCGGCTGTTCTCACGATTTCCCCGCACTGTCACCGCCTGTCGCATCAGCAAGTCGGAGTGCATTGACTAATCGCCACTTGTTTGGATTCCAGACGTTGTTCGGCGTACGCACTAATACTCATTTGAGAAGTGAACTCACTGAAACATGACTCGAAACTTGGAATGTGGGATAAGGTGGTCACTTGATCGCTCTCAATGTGTACAGGCTTTCTTATGAGACGCTTCGAATCGTGAACTCACCAGTCGCTGCGAAGAGGTAGCGCGCTGAACGAGTTCGGCAGGCTTAACGGTCAACTCAGCACTAACGACAACGCGATTTTGGACAACTTCCTCAATTCCCAGAGATGTCACAGAATTCGGTGTCTCCGGAAAACTCTCGGCGCGTTTCTGAGCGGAGTCTTTAGACAGCGCAACCGTGGATAACCTCCCTCCTCGCGATCTCTCCGGGAGAGTGAGAAGCGTGAAAGGGGAGAGAGCACTTTGGACAAAACGTTGAGTTTCCCGACGTTCGCATAACGCGCGGACTAGTCACGATCCTCTCATGTTTCGGAGGTCACCTAATTTATTTCAACTGCTTTCAATGGATACAGGTTGGCGACAGGCACTGTATTTTCTCGGTCGTCCTGAGCCGCGTCGGCTAGTGGTTTCCGTGGGATATCGGCTGTTGGGACCATGACCATGACAAAAAGAACGAAGTGAGCTCGTCGTACTGAGGCGTTGACGCCGCCGGCCACTTCCAAGTCGATCAAGGGCGGGTCGTGTTTGCGGTCACTAGAAACTATGTAACGGAAAGGAAGCATCTTATGAATTTCCTTCTGAAATCCCCTTCGCTCAAGAAGGGGTCCTACACAATGTGGAGGCTCATGGGTAAAAAATCCCTTGAATTAGACCAGCGTGAAAGCATTGAGGCAACTCTCTTCGAAATTCCCATGGAAAATGCCTATTTTCAGCCTCATGTAAACCACAACAACCTAGAATTCTCGACATGAATTGTTTCAGAGATTCAAGTTCGGATTAAAATATTGTTCTAGAGCAGTGTCTCCCGACCTGGGGGCCTGGGCCCCTCAGGGGGTCCCAGAACCAATTCTCGGAGGGCCCGACGCCTACCGAGAAAATTCTGCTTTAGCAAAGTCAGGAGCTGATCTAAAATTTCTTGATTTTGAAATCGAAAGAAAATGCTGAAGGTTTTGAAGCGGGGTTTTGCAAGATGATTTCCTCAGGAACGCACATGCTTTCGAATCTAAAACGTTGATTTTCTTCATTCCTTTTCGACTGTCTATCGGTTGGAGATGGAGACTCACAAGAACATCTGTTTAATTCTGTTGTTTACAAGAACATCTGTAATTGAAGCGGTGCGTATACAGAAAGTCGCAGACCGAAAACGAGATTCGGCTTTCGAATGATAACTTGATTCCAGGGGGTTCTAGAGGGAACATGTTCATCAGGGGGACCGAGTCCGGCCGCCCCCATGACAGGGAAGTCCAGTCGCCGAACCGCTGTTTTAGAGGTGAGATGTTCCAATGGGCCGCGAAAGTTGGGTCGATGTTCTCGAACCGACCAAAGTTGAGCGGACGGCCACAGCTGCGGAAATTTCAAGAAGTGAAAGCACCTCCAGGCTCCCTCAAGCGTTCGAAAGTTTTTACATATGGTGCCAATCTGGTTGAGAAGGTTGGCTCGAATCCTTCTTTTTATGGCAGGGAGACACTTATAATCGAGATTGGACGACCGATCTTCATATCACTTATTTCATGAACAGTTTGAACATATGGAGGAATCTCTGCCGAAGAGTGCAAATTTCCTGAATGCATTCCTTCCTGAGCGTCCAAAATATCAGAGTCGAGTCAATAACGTAGTCTGCCTTTACACTTCTATGTCAGCAGAGAAATCCTTGATTATTTGTCGGGACTGATGTCAAACGCTGAAACTTGGGAAAGACTTCAGGTCCCTTCAGGTCTTGTTTTTTTCTTTTCTGCTTCTTCGCTGTAGACGATGATTTATTCAGGAATGTAGATTGTGAAATCCTCACGGTACTTAAGAAGCAGCATCGGATTAAGAGCATGAAAAAAAATTTAGAATTCACATCATAGGGGGAAGAGATATTTGGTTTCTCCTTCATCAGCGAATTTCTCGAAAGGCATTGGCCTGACTCAAACTGTTCGAGTGAATCTGGAAGCCACATTCATCAGCTCCACATTTGAAGAACCGCATCAAAATTGATGGGTTGCACGATGAAAGATCTCGGCAGCAGTGTGCCCGAAGAGCCGAGAAATCAAGGGCCGGAGTCGAGTGCGAACAGCACTGATTATATTGATTTTAGACCTTGATCCTTGCAGGCGATGAAATGTCCATATGTGCACAAAACTTTTCCAGTGCGCTTGGCTTAGCCCGATCGGTCGGATCGCCTTAGTCGTTGTAAGCACAAGCCACTAACGGAGTTTTCGGTCATTTTTTCGGATCACTGGTCTTCGGCTCTGAGAATGAGTCTGCGCGCTTTGGAGAATGTGAGATACCTAGCCAAGGTTTTTTTTGCGGCCGTGACATACCGAGCACCGCAAAACCTTCTCTTCAGGGGCCTATACCGCTTCTTTGGCTTCGTTCGGAAAATAGCTAATCCGGTGGGTTATCGGCTCTTTTCGCGGGCTCGCGACTCAAAATGATTCGACTGCTAATTTTCTTACTGCTAATTAATTGATAAAACTCGACATTTTGAAAATACCCGTCCGTATTCTATCGACCTATGTAGTATCTGAAAAATATTCGTCGGAAGTTTGTAGACGCTAAGTTGTTGGAGGCTATGGCGGATGTTTGAGCAACTTCGCGTTTCAGAGCTCCAACTACACTGATGGTGATTTGAAGTAGACGGATTTCACGAGATTCCTCAGAGCATTGTCTCCGGCGCACCGAGTTTCTCGCGGTCGCACTTTTCTTCGAGAGGCTTTCCTTCTTTGTTGTGGCCTCCAACGTCTTAGCGTTTTCCGCCGAATATTTTTTAGACAAAATGTCGAGTTTTTTTTGCTCTTGAGCCAATATTTCGAAAGACTGAGGGTGAGCCGTCTATACCAAGCAATTTTTGAGCCACCCAAGGCATTTAAGCGAGATTGAAGATCTTCGAAACTCTTTACCGGTCGACCGGCATTCGACGCGACCGTCATCTGTCCTGTCGTTTCGTCGACCTAAACTTTGTGAAACAAAATAATTTCAAACAAAATCGTTGGCTTGCTTATCAAGCCCAGGAAGATATCGAGGATTGCTTTTTCTCTCCGCAAAGGTACCTAAAGGGGTAGTAAGGATGTATTTCCACTCACTCCTTGTGGTCCGATCCATCATGACAAGCTCTTCAAAGCGTTTATTCGAGATTCAGTGTTGACTAATAATGGCGCCACAATGGGGGGTCTCCCTCGACGTGACATTGTCACAGCTCTCCCACACATTTTTATTACGAATGAAGTTGAAATTTTATTGTCTCTTGACATTTCTCCTATCTCCGAACATTTTGCGCCATCCGCGATCAAAATCGGTGACATGAATTTTTTCCACCTAAAAACGCGTCTCCGTAAGCGGCAAGCCAGAAGCTCGAACTCCGTGAAGGGTACTTGGTTGTTTGGCTCCCGCACCGCGGCGGCGCTGCGTCACCAGCCGCCGGCACGAGAAAACAGCCGGCGCTGGCGACGGGCCCGGCGCGGCGGCCACAACCGCGAAATTCGAAACGACAGGATCTCGGTTTCGCTGTTTTAAGCAGAAAGTTCCGAAGGTTGCGCTGTCAGGCACGGCGGGTTCGTGTCCCTCGCTTCGCTCGGGATCCTTTGATTCCACCGATAGGGTGCCCTGCCGGGGGACGCACTTGCCACGCGCCTCGCGGCCCCCGCTAGGGCACCCTATCGATGGAATCAAAGGATCCCGAGCGAAGCGAGAGACACGAACTTTCCGGCGCCTGGAAGCTCGCGTTACGCGCGTCGCTCGGGATCCTACCGGTGCATCGATACAACGCCCTGGTAAGAAAATTGAGCAGCGCAGCCATCATGCGCTGAAGAGGTCTTCAGGCTCCATGCTCTCGCACGTGCGCTTACTCACTTCTGGCTTTGCCCGTTCTCCACCTCCTCTCTCATTGCGGCGCCGCGCCGTCGTGGCTGCGCTTACTCGCGCCGTTTGGGCGCTTTACGCCTTGCGGGAGCCAAACAACCAAGNAGAGGGATGCTTGAGAGCGCGGAACGATGGAATCACACAACTCGGACGGTCGGAGCAATCATGCGCCGGAAGGAGGAAATCGAGAGGGAGGCACGGCGAGTGAGAAACGAACAACAGCAAGCAAGGGTGGCGGACGGCCACGAATGATTTTGTACATAATGAGCGTGTAAATATCCCTGTATATCTGAAGTGATCGTTAAGGTCCCAGAATACCGGAAATAAACTAACTTTAAAATTAAAAAAGTCTCTCGAGTTCTACGCGCGATTCTCCACGAGTCTTCCTTCCCGTTGTTCTACAGTTTCTTGAGCCCTACGTCTCCTCATTCGCTTTGCACTGGCAGTCAAAGGCCTGTTTCGGAGGCATCCCGGACAATCTTCTCGTATGTCTTCTAAACCTAACAATCATCAGAATGTGCTCCTGTTGTTACCTATGGACTCTGAATCTTGTTTGTCTTTTATTTCTAAACTTTTTGGAAACCTTTTTTGTGTACCTCGGAACCTAACGAAACGAAGCTCATCGTTTAGGTGACAGTGATACGGTTCTGTATTAAGAACTGTACTGAATCTGCTTGAAGACTTCGTTATCTTTCCTGAATGGAAGTTGGAGGTCGAAGATTCCTTTTTTTCTCACTCTTAAGAACGAAGTCTCACTGGCGAGGTTTCACCGGGGTCGGAGAAACCCTTTCAAAGTGAAAGCAACGACACATTCGTGAAGATTGTCCGGGATGCCTCCGAAACGGGCCTTTGAAGTCGGCTGCCGACTCTACCGGAGACTCGTCTCTCGTTTCCAACAATCTGCGACGATATTTAACTAACTTGATGTAAGTTGACGCGCATTCGCTTGCATTATCGAAGAAACCTTCTCCGTCAGTTTTAACTATTGCTTTAATGCACAAGTTCACCAAGGCATCCCGGAGTGCCTTGCTTTTACTCGCTGAATTGCGAGTCATTGCGGCTGCGCCAGTAAAGGGACGTAGCTCCATACAGACTGACTGACAGACTTCTTTATTTCCCTTTATATAGATGCATCGCTTGATGCATTGACAATTATTATTTTTAACACAATCAAATGACACACTGCGCGGGTGCACTCCGCGCGCGCATTGGAACCATCTGTGTTCACAGAATGAACGCATCCCGAAGGAGGCAAGAGTTGGTTGAGGCGGGCATTTTCAAAGCTTGGGGGGGCTCCCGGCAAAGAATATTTTTTTTGCTTCTCGTCTTCAAAAAAAAGATTCACAACCTATCAGAGGGGACATCAGAGGCTCGGTTGTTCGAACAGCTTCTTTGGCGTATATCATTGACTCGTTGGATAAATATGAGGAAACGGCGGATTTCTAAAGAACAAAGGCAGATATTGAGGTCCGGTTTTTTTTTCTGGACTATACAGGGTGTTTGCTATAAGCCCGGATAAAATAATGGCTGCCACTACTTTGGCCATAACTCACCCAGGATTGCTCCGATTTCGGCGATCGTTCTTCAGTCGAATAGTTCTTCAAGAGACGCGTCTTTCCCCATTTCGTTTCTGAAGATCGAGTGCGACCATGCGATTTGAGAGCATCTCAAAGTCGATTCTTCCTTTTTTTTCGACCTCCAACTTCAAATATTTCGCAAATCGTCAAATTTCAACCGATCGAGTCCGTCTAAGCTGCATTCGAGTCGTCTTCAAGTCATCTTCCACATGCGTCTGCGCGAGGACCGCTCGTCATAGCGGAAAAGGGGTATTGGTATCAAAAACCCCGGAATTCACCCCTCGAGTTCATCGAAAAATAGCGGTGTCCGCGAGTTTAAAATGTCATTGAAGGGCTTCGCGACGAAAACTTGGAAAATCACAGCGAACATAGTGTCGGTCTGTCGTTCTCTAGAACGCCCGCCGCGGGAGATTCCAGCTCAGGAACGATCAGAAATGCTTCCCGGGGGCAATATTCAAATATGACTTTTCGCCTCGATACCACGAACCTGTAGGTGCATTTTGTACGAAATTGAATTTCAAACCTTGTCATCTAACTCATTTTTCTTCGAAATTTTGTTCATTTCCCGATCGGTCGTTTTCAGATTTCGCAAATGAGAGATTGCAAGCCAGTCGAACGCTGCTCTTTCGGTGGCAAGAGTCGCCGAATGATGTTTTCCGGTAAACAAACGTCGCGGATAAAGAGCCGTCCTCCAGAACGAATGAAATTCGTTGCCCGGGACCTGTTGTATCTCGTATTTGTTTTGAATGTTCTCTATCCCGCAGCAGTTTGATATCGCTATGGCTGGGGAACGGCTCGAATGAACGAGCCCAGACTCCTCAATTGACGTTCATCGCAAGATTTTCCGTTTTAGAGTTCCTCGTTTCGAACAAGTCTTTTTATTCAATTCTCCTCCACCGAAGACATAATCGTGATTCTCTGACACCAGATTCGCGGTGTGTATGGACAGGGTTAACTCAGCAGGAATCGAATGGACACGAAGCAATGAGTGCCCGAAATAGAAAAGTAGAAAAGAGTAGAAAGAGCGCATACCCTGTTTTTCTACGTACCCTGTGATGCTTGGGGCTGCGAACTTCGAAACCAAAATTATTTCTCCTCATCAGCTCTCAGAAGAACATTTCTGATCGAGAATACCTCATCGCTGAATACAACTCTCGTCGCTCAGCGGTCTGAATGGGTGCCGTGAGCGCGAACGTTGAGTTCGGCTCGTCGAGATCGGGGTGGACTAAGGTTGATAAATCATTTGTTTGGGGTTCGGGTGCAGTCGTTGTTCGCATTTCGCAAACCTCTAATCAAGAGATTGAACGAATGAACCGGTATTGACTAATCTCGTTCGCTCAACTCATTTTTTTGTTCAACCCGACTTGTATATCAGTATAAACACACGAATGTTCCGATACCTGTTGTCTGCCGTGTTTTCCTCTTGAAGAGTAAAGCTAAACATTCCTAAAACTATCCTCTCTAAGTATGTGATCACATGGTCAGTAAAGTGCGAGTGAATAACATTGGCTCTAGGTTCAATCTCTAGTCCTTCCATGTCGGGACTGGCTACTTCCACGATTGTTCGCAGATTTTGTGTACTAGTCGAAGAACGGGACGATCAAGTGCCGAACATCTCTGATTAATCTTTCGTTGGATCATTATGTTGCGGAATCACTCGAGATCTCGACTCATTTCCAAATGCTGGACGTTCCTACATTCCATTGCACTAATTCCACGATAGAATATCACCGACGGACATTCTATGGTGAGCACATTAGAACACAACATCGACTAGTTTCATGAACTATTCTCTCATAGGAGATCGATTTGATGATCGCAGTACCTAATCGATTTTCTCCCTGTCTGTTTGTGTGAGAGACACGCGGTCTCTGAAGTGCAGCACACCGTTGCAGATGACGTGCAGCACAGCAGCAACAATACAGCATCCTACGAAGAACAACGTCAGTCCCGCAGGTGACAGGACCCTCATTACGGGGTAAACCCAAACTTTATGCACGATTCCAAGGTAGAGGACCCAGATCTGATAGACGCTGAACCAGGTCAGGATTCCAGCGAAACCGCGTAGCGTGGCCGGCACCTTGTGGGTGTAGAGCAAGGTTTCAAACACCGCTGTGATCGTGATCAGCGTGTGCTGAAATACGAGGAGTCCCATTGTTATTTTTTTCAGATCGGGCCAATGACTGAACCGAGAGTTTAATCTTTGAGTTTCTGGGAATCGCTTCTTCTACAAGGAGATTCAGGAGTTGCGAACCAAGTTCCCGAAATATTTTATACAATCGAAAATCATTGGACTTCTGAAACTCACCGAACAGTGGTTCACCCAATTCGGATAGAATGGCTCGATTTCTCTGGGGAAAATCAATTCTCGATCGATAGCGTACAGACCCCAGAAGACCAGGCTGACGAAAATGCATGAAGGTAGTGATACCGAGCAGAAAATATAATCACGCAAACTGTAGAGGGATTTCAGACGCAAGACGTTCAGCACAACACAGAGCCCGAAATACAAGCCACACAAACACTGTAAAACACGAATTATCATTCATTATCGTCGTCCTTTATCCAACAGATGCCGATACTCTTTTTTTTGGTTCTCAAGCCGAGTGTGAAACAGTATCCCACAAATCATTGGGCGTTGGTGGAGAAAATATCTTCAATCGAACTACGGAGTCTCTGCGAGAAAACAACGGTCAACGACATGTTTGGGGAAGAAACGAAAGATTAGCATCCAAGAATACTTACTAGGTTCCATTGAGTCAGATACTTCGCTTTCCCCGCGAATGCATACGCGGGATAGGGCGGCGGAACGTTCACATAAGAAAACGAATAGTAAATTGTATACGCGTAGATAGAGAAAGCTGCGAAATGGAAGAGGGCGGCGATCCTTGGAGCTGCTTCCGCCATCGTTAACTGCGAATTTCCAGGAACGAATTAGGTATTTCCAAGAGAAAACTCGAGAAAGATGCTTCCAGCAGATACGTGGCTGCCAACGACTGCAATGGAATCCGAGCCCCGAGGGAAAGCAACTTGTAAGCTGATTGGCGCTATTGATCTTTTGTGGCGACAGCTGTGCACATAGCTATTTTGTCAACGTGTTGCCATCAGAGACACTTGAATTCCGACTAGTTTCTAAAATAGGATAATTCTGGACCTTATCAGAGCTAGCTCATCATTCATGATTCGTTCGATAGAATAGAGATAAGCTTCGAAGTTAACGTTCACGATGGACCTCTACTGGGTCGTAGAGACTAAAGTCCGTCAAACGGTGGAGTTTATTTCATTTTGAAAAAACTTGGGTGGCACCAGTGGTTCCGGTGGTTGTTTCTCAAGATTCCGGCCTCGTTTTCGCAGCATTTTTTGCTGATTTCGCATCACCTGTTGGCTTTCTCCGCGTATCAGCTGATTCGAGGAACGAAGGCGGAGACTACGGCCGATGTTTCTCGACACGGGCTTTTCGGTACCTGTCACATCTAGCGAGTTTCGAACTCACTCTGGCAGCTAGGTTGCTTCCCCAAACTGAGGGGTCGAGAACACGATCGGAGATGGACGTTCGGAGTTATCTGAAATCACATCTTCAAGACAGGACTCACATCCAGGGTAGTATCCCGCTATGTTGGGAAGGACCTGGTGGTGTATTCCCGGCTGTCAAAGTCGCCCCGCAGGAAATGCCGGATCCCGCATATCCGCAGATCGGTCTCTAGGAATCCCGAAGTCAGAGAAGAACTTCGAACACAACCAAGAGTTCTCACGGGCTTCACCCCGGAAGCCTCTCCTGAAAAGAGAGAGCGGCGTTGGACTAAAAATCGGTCCGCAGAGGCGCGAGATGGATTTATCTCCGAAACAGTTCTCCGCTAAGTTGGCGGTGTTTGGAAACACGAAAACAACATGGCGGCTCCCAGTGAAGAACTCACGAAATCGATGCAGGAAAAACTTGTGCAATTTCAGGTAAACTATCGCTGATTCTCGTTAATATTGAACGCCAATAGTAGGGGCAGGTTGCCTGAAATCCGTTTCGCGGAAAAAAATTGAATTTCGATCGGTCTGCCCGTCTCAAAAGCGATTTCACTTCTGCTGAGCTGTACTACGTGATCGATTTGGTGCAAATTTCTTCTCATGTGCGTTGTCCAAATTTCGTGCCGTGGGAATTTTGGACTCATAGTTCCTGCAGAGCCACGGGAATGCGTTCAGGGGGAATTTCATGAACTCATCAACTAGGGTAGATAGCGCGGTATGGCCTCCATGTTGAAGACTGCATCGGACGACGTCGTCTAAAGAACAGCCCTGAACTTTTCCTTGTCTTCGATATTGCCATGGGGCTGAATCAAACGAAGGCTTTTATGTCGTGTATTCATCCATGCTTACAAATTTCGCATTCTACTCGCGTTCGCTTTCTAGAACTCGTTCGAATCCCGAACGACTCGCCGATTGCGATCGAGAAGTGGAAGGAATGTTGCCGCCTTTCGCGATATGAGCGATCGAGCGATTATTTGATGTATTGTTTTGTTCTGCAGGATATAGCAGGCTACGATGATCTCGATCGATGTCGAGAAATTTTGGAAGCTCACAACTGGGATTTGGAGAATGCCGTGGCAACAGTTTTCGCGGAGTCCACCCCCAACACAGCTCGACAGCAACGCTCAGAACGAACCGTGGCCACCGTGAACCAAGACTTTCGAGGCGCGGACTACGTCCTCACAAACCTCAGACCCCAAGGTTGGGTCGGCTTCGGGTGAGTAGGCGCCGTGGTTCACTGAACGTCCAAGAGCGCGGGATGCCGAATCGTCCCACTCGAGTAGTTTTGTCATCCGCTTACATGGAGAATGTGCTCGGACTTTTCAGGTTACACATATTCCGGTGGCCGGTGGCCTTCTTCTTCCGAACTTTCTACAACTTGGTGCGCTTTGCTATTTCCCTAATGCGACGTAACACCACGGCTTCTTTAACGAATCCGGAGGGTGATGTCCGTAAATTCATCCAACAGTTCCGAGAAAGCTACGGCGTTGGTCCGCCGTTTCTTGAAACCAGTTACAATCAGGTATGGAAACCGATATTCTCTTTGATCTCTGAATCCCGTTAAGGGCTGTAGACTCAGACTAAACAATGGAAGTCGCCTTTCTTTCGCAATGATGACACTTTGCGGTTTTTAGGCCTTGTCCCGTGCTAAAACGGATCTGCGGTTCTTGCTGGTGTATCTCCACAATCCATCGCATGAGGACACGGACGATTTCTGTCGACGAGTGTTTTGCACAGAGGCCGTCATTTCTTATCTAAGCAACAATATGCTCGTCTGGGGCTGCAGTGTTCAGCTTTCAGAAGGACACAAAGGTCAGTTTCCGCTTGTGACGCGTTCTCGTCCAGGGACGCCTGAACTATCGAAAAAATCTACCATGTATTTCTTCTGGCTCATAAACTATTTTCTTGGATTCGATTCAATCTAAATCTGTCCCTCACACGTTCCAGTCTCTCGCACGCTCCAAGAACGGACGTATCCATTCATGTGCGTCATCGTCCTCCGAGAGAACACCATGACCGTTGTGGCACGCATCGTGGGTCAGGTTGAATCGTCGGATCAACTTATTTCTATTCTAGACACTGTCAAAGGTGATAATGAGGGATACCTGAGAGCAGCTCGCCAAAAGAGGTAAGATTCAGACCTGGCGGGAACTCCCTCGAATAATTCGGAAATTACCTCCGAGTTGGCGGGATTCAGTGGTAGTGAGTGAGGCTCCTCTCTAGAATCTGGAGAGGGGACGCATTTTAAAAGGGATTTTGCAAAAAATAAAAAGTGTCCTCGGTTTGGCGGCTGTCAATAATGAGGGATCGACGGAAGTGTCGACAACAACGATGTTCAAAATTTGTCAGAGCTCATATTTCGTATTTGTGTAGTGATAATTGTCGTTGTGAGTTGTTCTCAAAAATTTCTCATGGAGCGCTCCGGATTTTGACGAAAAGCAGCGCTCGCATATGACTTCCTCCTCTCGGAGAACCTACGCGTCTCTGACGGATGACGATTACGAAATAGATTTCACAGATTTCGCGCCTCTGTCAACTAATAGACGGTATGGAAAACGACGAACAGGAAGCTTCGAGATATCTCCCAAGGATTTTCCTCACGGGACCGAAATCGCGAAGACTTTTAACATTTTGCGACCATTTGTTGTGGTACACGCTCGCTCACTACTATTTCTCGCTTCCAGGGAAGTCGACTTGGCCAATCAGACGATTCGGGAGCAGCAGAATGCCGCGTACGAAGAATCGCTCAGAGCCGATCAATTGAAAGCTCGGAAGAGGCGCGAAGCAGAGGAACAGAAACGCAGAGATGAGGAAGAGGCGGTCCGGAGAGCACAACTCGAAGCACTGGAAGTTGAAAGGCGTCAGCAAGAGAAACTCGAGTTAGCGGCGCAGGTTCCTGACGAACCTCCGCCGGGCCACGAAGGTGCAATACAATTGGCTCTCAGATTACCATCAGGAAAACGAATTGACCGCCGTTTCCTGAGCAATCAGTCCATGAAGGTGAGTCGATCTGTTTGGATCACTCCTCTGGGGACTCGGGAGCGAGGTGGGGATGCTGCGACACATTTATATCTCCGATCGTTGGAGGAGTTGTGATTCACACGACGTAGAGAACGTTTCGCCGCCATCAATCTGGGACCGAATGTGGGCACGTGGATCTGAAGCCTGTTTCAGTTTCGTCACTAACTTCCGTTTGTTCTGATTCCAGTATTTATACTATTACGTGCTGTGTCATGACGATGCGCCGGACAACTTTGAAATACACACAACTTACCCTCGGAGGAAGATACCGTGTGAGCCTGTGCCGCCATCGGATCCGCCGTCGTTCAAAGAGTTCGGTCTGGCACGGAACGAGAGCCTTATGGTTACAGATTTGGATGCGTAGTAGTTGATTCGGATGTTCCCGTCTGATGTTTGAAACTGTAATTACGGCTTTAAAGATGCGCGAGACGAATTCCGAGACGATTGTAAACAAGTGTAAGAGACTGAGTAAATAGATGACGTGGGAATTTGCACGACTATTCCTCTAACCTGCAACTAAGGGAACATTAATAACCATGATTCGCTCATCGTTCGCGACGGATTCCCCCAGTTCTGTTCGCGTGCAATGCTCCGCTGTCCAGCACGGCCAGTGAGCAAACGTCAATGTAAGCTAGCCTCCTTCATGATAGACGAGACCTGAGAGCCTTCGAAACGAATTGCGACAGCGAGCACAAAACAGATTTCGATCGAAGCTTGTTTTTTTTCTTATCCTCTTCGTTTCGTCGTCGAACGGCGTTGTGATCATTTCGAGAGAATCGTTCCAAAAGAAGGAAAGTAATGAAAGTATCGTATGTTAGTCGAGCACCCATGTTTGTTTTGTTCTCTGTTTCTGTTTTGGTGCCGAGAAGGCGGCTGGAAACTGGAACGTCAAGATAGCTTTGTGGAGCGAATATTCGACGAAAGTTTAGAGTTTTTGGATTGTGGAAACGGGATGTATCCCAACAAACCCGCAAACGGATTGCTCTACGTACAGTATGGGATCAAGAATGTTTAGTTGAATGAGCGTCAACGCCAAGGGAGACGGAATCACCCGCTGCCCTCGCAGCAGTTCAGGGCATCGATTCTATGAGTGTTTGATACGACGAACGCTATTTCAGGAAACTTAACCGAGAATAAAGAAATCATTCGATTAACTTCGAGCCAGTAACTATAGTAAAAGGTATCATTTCATCTAGAAACGCGAGAACCGTTCTTCTGAAGAAGTTTTGGAACATGATTCCGCTTCCAATCGGGAGATCTTGACGACGGAAACCTCTGACTCCAGAGGTGTCGGAGCAGGGCACATTTACTGACTTCTCGTGAAACAAGACGACATCTTTTGAATTGTGACCCGAGAGAGCACGTTCGGATTTGTAATGCTCCAATGACATGGCTTGAATCAATGCAAAAGAAATGTTAAAATCTGTGGAATTACAGCCGCGATCAGCTTCATGAGGACTGGCATACCGTGATAGGAAGTTACATGGTTTGTTGCGATATTCAATGAACGATAATAAGAAGCCGATCTTTAGTTTCGCGAACCGTCATACTAAATGTCATCCATGTCGAAGTTGCTACTGCTCGAAATACGATACATTGGTCAAAAAATGGCAGGTGTCTAATGTGAACTCTCCGCTTCTGCTGGAACTTGCTCGACGTGAGGTTCATGTTCGAAGCACCATCCGAGGAGGCGCGGACCAGGAGTCATGACCAGGACTGCGAGTTTTGCATGGAATTTCGCAAGAAAAAATTCAAAGCAGAGTCGAAAGAAAATGCAGCGAGACATCTAGTCGATGTTGTGTTCCAATGTGCTCATCATAGAATGTCCGTCGGTGATATTCTATCGTGGAATTAGTGCAATGGAATGTAGGAACGTCCAGCATTTGGAAATAAGTCGAGATCTCGAGTGATTCCGCAACATAATGATCCAACGAAAGATTAATCAGAGATGTTCGGCACTTGATCGTCCCGTTCTTCAAGTAGTACACAAAATCTGCGAACAATCGTGGAAGTAGCCCGTCCTGATATGGAAGGACTAGAGATTGAACCTAGAGCCAATGTTATTCACTCGCACTTTACTCAAAAATCACGGATCTCGTGAACTTCCTTGTGGAAACCGAAACAAAATGCAGCGAGACATCTAGTCTTTTTCCAGTGAATCAGCGTTACAAAATCGAGCGCATGGATAACGGAAGAGACGAAGTAAGATGTGTTCCTTGGTTTTCACTCATGAAAGTACGTAGTTGAGAAAGCAACGAACAGAATCGAGAAACTAGATGAGCTCGTTCCCTCTGGCTCTCCGCGTTTTGACTTGTTCGCGATGTTGATTGCCCCCACATTGTCGAGCTGCACCGACTGAGATCATGAATCGGGAGGTTTTCAAACGGTCATATCTGCTGACCTGACCGTTCCTGTGGGAAAAATCCGATGGTGTTCCACTCTTTCGATGAAGAACTTCACGTCGACCAACTTTCAGCAGAATCGGCTTCTTCACATCAGGGATCTTTCCTTGTGAGATCATCCAGCACGAAGCGTCCATTAATAATTCCAATTGATCAGACTAGATACAACCATAATTACCCTCGCATTCGCAGATAATAATTTCCATTTTCCGTCTGGCTTAGGATCGCGGACCTTATCGAAATTATCAGATGAAGTGTCCGTCAAACAGTGAATTCCACACATACCCACTTGGCGGATAAAAACTGACCATCCTCACGTGGAATGTTCTGGTTAGTCACATTTCTCAAACGAATAGCTTCGCACGACTTCTCATAGAGCGTTGATTGGTTCCAGAAAGACTTGCAAATGGATCTTCAATCTTCGTGATGCTGCGCCGTCCAGTACAGAGGGGTTCTCTCGCTGCAAACTGGTGATCGTTCTAAACTCATGTCAACTCGCTATCCAGATAGTTTTCATGAGAGTGAAAACCTTCGAGTAACGACTTCAAATTCCATCGCATAGGAGTCTGACGCTGTAAGTCTTTCGGTGCATGTTTGAGGGAATATCTCCGCAATATGCGCATATACTCCGATGCATGTATTTGCATATTCCTTGTTGCTTTACCAATCATTGTTGACGCTGGAACACGTCCGCATCAATTTCCCTGGCAATCGGCCGAATTGTCATGGAGAATAGGGCTGAGAGGTTCTCGCGGTCCGTGAATTTCCGCGCCCGATTCACGGCATTGACGAGTCCAGGAACGACAGTAATGCTTTGATTATCCTCCTCTCCTGATCCTGCATTCTAATCTACTTTTTTCTTATTTCCTACGTCCGCGATGGAGCGGCTTCCGTTATTTTTCCGCGCCAGATTCACGGCGAAGCGCCACTCCAAACTCCTAGCCCTAGTCATGGACAATGATACAGCCGACGACGGTCTTTGAAATTCTCTCGAATCAAGCCAAACACAAGCTGGAGACAGAATACGCAATAATTCCTCAGTTAGAGTAGTTTCTTGTTTGAATGTTGAGCTGAGGCCAGTGGCGGATTTACGAAAATGCCGCCCCTAGGCTGAACAAAGTTGCCGCCCCTGCTGCAAGCCTTGAGACATTTCTTTCTCTTTTCCCCATGCTAGGTAGTTCTGTGGAGATTCTAGTACAGTGGTGCTCATAATATTTTCGCTTCGGACCAAATCGGGAGTCGAGAATCCACCGCGGGCCAGAAGATCTCCAGAAATAATCGATTGTAGAGAGACACCCGATATCCACGCAGGAGATTTTGTTTAGGATGGTGGAGGGGGAACAGCATACTCGTGGCTAGCGAAGATTTTGGCAACATTCAGGATTCATTTACGAAACTCTGGCGTTAACTGGACAACTGGGCAATGCTCGTTATTGGCCGACGGAGGATATCAACAACAAATGGTTCCGAAGCGGCAAACTTGCCGTTGCACGAATGCTCGTTTGTTTGGATATTGATCCTCGGGGAACTTTTTCGAGCTGTCAACTATCTCGTCGGGATCCGGAACGAATGTCATCAAAGACGGTTCACAGAGGGATGTTGCATTTGGGATCTATGATTTCGAGCTGCAGAATTTGTAGGGTAATCGGAAAGTTTTGTTTCCGGGACAGCTAAAGGAGTTAGGATTCTCCCCTCTCCGATTCCCGATCCTATTCGAATTTTACCCCGACGGAAGCTCCGAGTATGTTGACTTGATGAATTCAACACCCGAAGAAAAACATGCCAAGAAGAGCGGATCCGACGCCGCGGGTCATAAAAAATGACCTCGGTTTGAGCACCACCGTTCTAGTATGTCTCTCCTAACCATGAGAATTCACGCTCTGTTTCGAATGAGAGTAAATCAATGACAGGACTAATTGAAGAGCCCAGATCCAAAACGTCGCGAGTCTACTTCTTCCAAAATCCTGATGATCGCCGGACAGTTTGAACCTCGAAATCCCGCACTTTCAAATAAAAAAATGTCGCTATTCCACCTCGAGGTTGCTCATTGCAGGTCGAATAGAGAGGTCGAATTTTTGGGATGTTTTTCCTGAAAGTGAGAGTTCTCCACAAAACACACAGGTCCACATATGCCCACACTAGGGGCCGAATATCGAAGAATATCCATGAAGTAAATTTCCCCCCACTGTCTCGAAAATTGGAGAAGTGAACTTGCGACTGTGGTATCGGGCTCTAGGCTTCTCAATTTCTCTTTGAAATCGCTATTTGCCACCGTGAATGGATCTGCTCCAGCATAGGACAGCCGAATTGGAATTCCGGTCCGGGCTGAGGTGCATATCAGCGCTGCTATCAATCGAGGCTACAGTGCTTGAGCTGTTTTTCCCCGACCTCTTCCAAAGTCACGCAGAAGGACCTATGAAAAAGTTATCAGAGCGCCGGAGGAGAATGAAGTCATTTCCAAAATAAATATTATGTACTAAGGATATCTTCCATTTTCGAATGTATAATGTCTCCGCATAAACCAAGATTCAGGCCCGTGCATGTATTCTACAAGCTCAACCAGGAACAAACGAAGTGAAAAGTACGCAAATCCGAGGAAACAATATCTGAGAATGTCGTTTTGAAACATTCGAACGCACGACTCCGCTACGAAGTGTTTTTTTTTTGTGTGGAAATAGACAGAGGAAATTCAGTCCTACTCGTATCGATGACATCAACGCTTGGGGTGTCGTTTGTCTAAGCGCGACCCGTCGTGAAAAGAAACACCTTATAGAATGTTTGCATCGAAGCCCGACGGACGTGACCGCGCCTAGCGGCAGCGATGATCCAAAGACTTAAGCATTCTCGATGAAAAGCCGCCTCTGCCGTTGTTTTGTGATTGTTGTTGTCGTATCTCAACGACAATGACAAAGAATGAGGCGCGAAGACAATGAGCGGTGTTACCTCTTCACTTCCGGGGCTCGGTTCTGGCTGACCCACGGTCGGTCGCTCGTTCGGACTATTTCAGAAGCTACTAGCTCGACTTCCGGATTTCGGCGACAGGAATGAACATTAGAACAAGCGAAAGTCCATTGTGGAATACGGAAGGCAAAGTTTGCCCTTTTGTTTCAAGTTTTGTCAAGTTCTGCTATCTTTGGGAATGTTTGCCACCGAGCCAGCCGGCAAACAGTGCTTCACCAACGCCGCGCCGTCGAGCAAGCATTCACCCAACGAGGCGTCTAAGGCGTTCGACCGTCGGACGGATAGAGCGAGCGGCAAGCCGACAAGTTGATAGCTCGCGGCTTATGGCAAGCAAGCACACGGACGGACGGACGGACGGGCGGCGTGCAGGACGCGCGCTGTTCGCTCGTCCAAAGTTCATCAACCGGGGAAGACCACTTTCTCTCTTGTTTCAGGGCCAACAGCAGCGGGAACGAGATAAATATATTTACAATCTTAGACACTTTGACGCTGCAATGTTGTCACTCGCGCTTGTTCGACGCATTTTCCTCTTCTGCATTCCCAGCTGTCGAAGTATTTGCCTGTTTCGTCCGAGGATTATCACTTAAGAATGCGGGCCATCCCAAGAATAGAAAATCGGATAGAATCGTCAAGTAGCAGCCCTCTCTCTCCCGCCCACCCCACGCCGGTCATGTGGAGTTGCTGTCTCAAGTTTGTTGTTGTCACTCTTGTTATTGCTGGAAGATTTTGGTAAACTTTCTGAGTCGGAGTTTCACACCGTGGTGGGGTCCTTGGAATGTCGCGTTAGTCGCTTGTGTTGAAAGCTTACTTCATCCATTTATGGTTGGGACATATATTGAGCGACGTGTGTATTATCTAAAGTCCCCGAGCGAACAACTAGATGCTGACGTCGCTCCCCGGTCGCTTGATTACCAAACTGAGCAGCTTGGGCAATGGTCACCGAGTGTCCAAGGGACGAATCTACTGACAACGCCTTCCTCCCCACGCTAACTTGCATCAGAGGGGCTCGGCCGTACACGCTTTAGTTGAAGTTGTTGATTTCGTTTTTCTTTTAGGCAGCGGTTTCAAGGTTCCCGGCCCGATGCTCGTTACCAATTATTGCTTTTTGATGATATTCCTCCACCTTCTTCCATGAAATCGATCAGACCAGATCCCTCGAGTCACAACTAGACTTCGAAGAGAGGATCAGAGCGTGGCCTGAACTGTGGGATTCCGGGTGTCTCCGACGCCGAAAAAAGAAACATGACAGGAACCAATTTATTTTAAATCGCACACCAGCGATAAGCTCTTCGTTCGTTACGCAAGCGAAGTGCCCTTCCTTGGAATCTATTGATTGTCTACCGCGTTTTAGTGGGTCTTGTCTTCAACGATGTCTGATGGTTGTGGTGGCGGTGGTGTATTGACGCGTGGGTGTGTCATCGTTCTATTAGCTCAGCAGCGACCGGCGCGAACGTCGAAGCGGAAGCTGTCTTGTGGAAGACGTAATTCTAGCGTCCGTCGGTCGGACAACCGGTCGGTGGAATCCCTCCCACAGCACTGTGTTTTGCTGTTGGCTTGCCACACTGACTGACTGACTATCTGCTCGCTCGGTTTGGTGGCGACTCGCGCAGCAGTGATCGATCAATACAAAAAGCTTCATTGACGAGATCGAGCGAGGGACTTAAGCCATAACGGAAACGGCCGCTTGAATTCTGTCTGAAACGGACGCAGGGTTCATGTGATGATAGGTTTCCGAGACGTTCCAAACCACCAAACTGACTCCATTGTCCGAAACACCGTTTCTGAGACGACAAAGTCTATAAAAAAGCGACATATTATGGAATCTATCAGAAAGAGTGAAAAAGAGAACAAAATCGAAACGATCATCCAGAACACAGCTACAAACTTCAAACCCAGAAGACATCCTGAAATCTCGGTATCGTCTGATTCTTCTCCAGTTGATGTTCGGGTGTATCACGAGCTGGACGAGCGTCTGAGGTTCAAAGTCACTAGATCGTTATCCGGGGAAATGAAGCTGACGGAAAATGAACGGGTTCAGCTCCTCGGTTCGATTGCTGATAACGGTTCCGCAAACCGTTATCGCTGTCTACACACTTGGTTCGACGAACGGGATCATCGAGATAAGTGATTGCAATGCCGACAATCGTGAAAATAAGTGTTGCGGTAGAGACGAGACGCGACGGCTGCAAATATAAGGTGAACAAAAGTTCCTGCGCACGCACACACAAGGTCCAACCGCTTGTTTTTACGACTTTCCCCAATTTAGCTCCGTTTGATATCAATCCGAAACCATCTAACTGGGTTTTTGGATGGTTGTTTTTTTCGGGTGACACCCGAGCATTCTCGTCCTTCGATTATTCTCATCTACTGATGTGTTTCGAAAAGTCATCGGTGGAAGTCTTGAAATTTGTAATCAAGCAACAACAACTCGGACTATCTATAACTTCGTAATCCGTGTTCATCTCACCGGGTTTTTTCTTTGCGCGCTTCCCTCTCCTTTCAGATTACGTCAACAAAGTCAACGCCGGCTTTTCATTGTAGCGCACCGATCACTGAAGACACTTCGCAAAGTGTACAGCGGCTGATTATCGGCGAGATAGATGGACGGACGGTTTTCGAAAAAGCTTTATGAAGATGATGATTTTCTCCGATTCCTCTTCGCTTCTGGCTTCAGAGTTGGTTTTCTGCTCTAACTGCGCACACTCACAAGTCTCTCGTGAGAATTGAGCGTAACCCGTTAATTGATTTGTCATTGTGTCGAATGTCGTGAATTATTCATCGGCCCATGCACGAGGATTTGCATCAGCACTGTCGTTTCTTCGCTCGGACGAGTGCCTGTCTGCCCCAGCACTGAACCGCCCCGCTCAGTTCTGACGGTCGCCTTCGGATTCATTAGGGCATCGCTTGTAACCAGTTTAGGGCAACGTTGTCGTACGATTTGGTGGCACAACGCTGTGCGTGTTACGTGAACGCGTTATACAGCGGGTAGACCCGTAGCTCAAGCGGTGCGCAAGGCCGGAAGCGCTCCATTGTCAGGCGGTCAATGCCCAGGGCGCAAACTATGGACGTCGTTTGATGGTCATCCAGGAAGTCCGCGTGTATGTTGGCGTCAGTGCTCGCCGCACAAGGCTATAACTCCGGAAATATCTGCCCTGACGTCGTTTACGAAATGCTTCAATGATTCGGACCCCAGGACGCCGCTGTCGCCTTGATGTTGTCGAGTCTCAACGACAATGATGATATACTTTCACATGACTTCGATGAACACATTAGTTCGGCAACCGTTGCCTTGCTCGCTTCGAACACGAGTAACCTCAGTCTCCAACGATGTGTTCGATGATTTTCAACGATCTCACCTCTTGAGCAGAGTTTGCCGGGCCAAGAAACTCAAACACACGGTGAACCCTGGACAAGTTTTTCTGAAAATGTAGGTGAAAGAGAACTTCTAGCACCTGGGCTGGACTCCGGAACTGTCAGACAAATGCAAGCTGTTCCGCTCGTTCCGATCGACCTTCCCGGTTTCAAGTTCAAGAGCGTTCCAAAGCACGTAGTTTCCAAGATAATTTCATCGATTTCGATGAGATGAAGAATGAGCATTTCCAGTTCGATGCGGCCGTACGACGCGCCTATCGCGGGCTATAATAATTTGCAACGTCGCTAAAGATGTGTATCGTCACAACGTTGATCGTCTACTACGTGATGTCGTCCACTAAACACGAAGCAAGGTTTCTCTGCGATCGCTCATTTGCAAAACTCGCACCAGTTTCGAAAGGAGAACATCGACGTATATCGTACTGTAGATAACCTTCGAGCCACCCGCTCGTTTTGAAAGAGCGAGTCCCGCGGAGCTTTTTTTTTCTTTTCATCATGTCAATTATTTTCACAATCTTCGCCGCGGTTCCGAAAATCACTTATTTTGTTGAGACATTCTCGACCAGAAGGAGACTTCGCACTTGAGTTGAACGACTCATTTCATTATCACATCACGACAGCATGCAAAAGTTCGTTAACGAACAGCTAAGCAATCAGGCTTGCTTTGGAAGGAGTGACGATGAAATTTCGATTTCGCAATCGAGAAAATCCTGTTGAGCCCTGCTTCCGGAAGGATTAGATGTCAACACTGTGCCGCGGTGAATCTACCCCTCTGATCGAACGGATCGGCAGTGGAATGATATAATCTTTCGACGATACAGTTTCGCGGTCTTCGTAGTGATAGTAGTTCAGCTCTATCTGCTGCAATTTGTTTAATTAGATTCGCAGCGCCTCCGTATATATGAGTTCGGCTTCAGTAAAATGAAAATTTGTACATCGCAACTGATAGTTCTACTTCGATTGGCGGAGTCTGTTTCAGCGATTTGTCTTCCTTTATATTTCGGTCTTTCTTTGAGATCAAACAATGAGATATTTTGCATATCGAAGTCGTGCTCAAACCTCTTCTTCTTGTCTCTTAGAAGTGCTTGAAACTTGGATACAGTTTTGTGCAGAAATCTGAAGTCTTGTGTCGAAGTGCTCATGAATCTCTCCAGCTTCATCCTGGACTTTCCGATCGAAAGCTGAACAGCGAAAAGAAACAGAATACCGGTAGTTCGTTCAAAGGTGAATAAATAACTTTTATTTAAATGTTTATATATGTACAAGAACCTATTGGTCTTTGACGGCCTTGCTCTGGTATCTCTGGTCGTGGCCCTTGATGTAGTTTTTGTAGTAGAAGTCAGAGAACAGGCAAGTGAACAAAGCAGCTTCGAGTACCATCAACGAAGCCATGGTTTTCGGGAAACCACAGTCGTAAACGAACGGCATGAGACCGTGCACCATCAAAGCGAAGAATTGTGCGATCTGGAACTGAGTCACGTACTTCTTCCACCACAGATCGGGTTTGATCGAGGGCGGCAGAGCGGACAGACCGTAGTATCCGTACATGACTACATGCACTGCAGTGTTGAGGATGGGGAACATGGCGACCTGTCCGGTGATTCCGTTGTTGATATCCATCCAGACTGTAGCGAGCGCGAGCGAATGATGGAGCAGATGCAGGAACGAGATGTGATTGTTCTTCTTCATCAGCACGAAGAAGACGGTGTCAAAAAGTTCACCGATTTTTGTCAGCATGTACCACCATCCCCACCACAGCAGGACGGGTTCCGTTGCCGAGGTGGCTTGGCACACAACATTGTAGGGTCCGAGCTCTTGGCCGATGTACGTCAACTTTAGGGTAAGTCCACAGAAAAACAAGCTCAGTCCAACCATTATCACGTTATAGCAAATCACGAAAGGGCGAATGTTGAACGCCTGACGTTTCTCCATGAAACGCGGTCCGAGACTGATGCAGAAGTAGAGATAGGCCACGAGGATGGACGCCACGAACACGGGACTGCCCATCATGGGCCAGTCCCTCGTTCGAGGATCGCCCTTGCTCAGGACCATGCCCAGATACGAGTGATCGGCATGGTATGGAGCTTCAACGGACATGGTTTTTCACTGAGATGTGTATGCCAAGAGTTGATGGTGATATCCGTGGGCAACGACGTCTAAGTAAACCAAGAGTGACCGGAACCCTAACGGAAAGCAGCAGCTTATAACGACAGAGGGGGGAGCCGGTAAGGAGTCCCGGCTGAAAGGGTCTCACCCAAGGTCGGAAAGAGCTGAAAGCCGTCTGTAGACGGTTTCCGGATGAGCCGCGGCTCGTGATACCGCACAATGAGATGGAATACAGTCGATTAGCACACGTGAAAATTACTTCGTATTTGTGCGGTGGCTCGCGTAATTCTCCAGCTACTTAGTTTTCTGCGAAATAATTTAAGAGGTGGCCAAATCATACTCATTCTCTCCGGATCTAGACCTTTTTCACATTACGATAACAATATACGAAAACTCAATCAGAGAGTCAATATCTATTATTTATATATTATGTATGTGTTCTAAAGAAATTGTGAGTTCCCCATACACATTAGCGATAAAGCTCTCGTAATAACGGTTCCATCGGCCCGACCACAAAGGTTGAGGGACCACGTCTCGTTGATGGGGTCAGGTGAACGGAATGCTTTGTGAAATTTTACTGCAGCAACTTTCCTTTTCAAGCGAACGAGATAATTCTTCTCGCCATGGTTTTGCCCCGTTCTCATGCAGACATGGCATGGGAAGTTGGCGCTCTTGAATTCCGCTAAGCATCAAGATCAGTGTCGCATAGATAGAATCTCAGTCCTAACATTTTTCAATTCGCATTTTGTTTCCTGCGGCGAGGGGAGTGGCCAGCGACAAAATTTGGCACGGTCACCCTGCCGAACCTGTCGCGGTAGAAAGTAAGATCGAAAGCATTTTATGCGAATCTCGTTGGATAATCAAAGCTTGTGTTATCCCATGACTCATAAGACGCAAATCCATTGATTGCAGATTCAGCGGGTGGCTCGCGATATTTTCCGAATCAAAGTCGGTTTTATTGAGCTTTTCTACAAAACGCTCAGTCCGCCGCAGTGAGCCGAACTGTATCAATGTCCAAGCAGTGCGATAAGTGATCCGCGCCGTGCGCCAAGACTGTATCAGGGAGTAGACCAGGTCACAAAATCGAATTGAATTCCATTTCTCTTCAAATATGGGAATGATATTTCCGAAGTCCATCAACAACTTCTAATGAAATGAAAAATCTGGAATTGGCCTCGTTGATGGTGATTGATGAGTTGGTCCCGGCTCCTCCCTGATCCGAGATCATAGAATTTATTCTCAATTTTCCGCTGGAACTTCCTTTAAGAAGACTAGCTGACGGAAAGTCGCAACGTGTTGAAAGTATCACTCGGATGTCAAGAGATCAAATTGTGAGCTTGTTCGAATCTTCAAAAGGGAACGAAAGCAATATATCCGTGATTTCAGTAAACTTTTCGGCCGTGAGGAGATAATTCAACCACGCCAAAGCTGTAAAACACGATTTCCATGCAAGCGGATGGAGCGTTCGATGGAGCGACATATGAAGGCAATCGAAGGCGTTGGCAATGAGGCCTTCAAATTCAGACACGAAAGGGTTCGGGCTCAATAGTTATGGAATAGTATCCTGCGGTTCTCTGATATCCATAGTTCACCCACATCTCTGAACAATTCAGTCCACGACCGCGCGTTATCCTTGAGAATTCTCAGTGGGGAGTCCACCGTGTTTCATTTGATGCTCGTAACCGCGAGTTCACCGAACTCTAGAAATTCGAGCTACGCATGTTAGAATTCCGGATACGTATATTCGATTCCACAATCCGCTTCGCAATTCCGTGGATAGCAGGCGGCTGGCAGCAGCCTAGCATTGACCAATGTTGCAGTAGAATTGAGATATGTACTCTTTCCACTTATTCTTCGTCGAACGTACGCTTTCGATAGGTGCCGTTGAGCCTCACGGAAGCGCCACGTCGCGGGCAACCTATACAGGCATGATTCGATCATCCAACGTAATGTGAAGCTGAGTAGAATGATTATTATTTGTGCTCTTCTGGAGATATTCCGGTGCCAATCATAAATCTTTTTAGAAGACGACCTCAACATCAACAGATGCAAGCGGAACACGGAAGGCGAAATCTTATGTTAATTTCTGATCGAGGCGAACAAACAAGATGACGATACGTTCGCGGTAGACAGACATATCAGTTGAACTGTTGAATCAAGTACTTTCGACGGGCTCACTGGTCGAGCGAAGGTCGATCATGGGACTAATGGATCACTGAATCTGAGATAGTACATATTCGAAATTTTATTGTTCACGCCATTGCATCCTTCCATTCACTCACATAACGCGAGGCAATTCACCCCAGTCAAATTCACAAAATTTATACAATAACATGGAATATGAGCAATCCGCGTGGAAGGTCAAGAAAGCAACTTGAAGCAACTCGTCGGCCGAGACAAGGTCTCAGAATTGCGCTTTTGTACATATACATATAATATTTAATGGGAAACGACTCGTAACAAAACTGGAGTTCTGAGTACGGTTCTTCTCCTTTGGAAAAAGATTGCGGACGAGGCGGAAGCAGACAAACGTGATTCGTCACTCTTCCGTGCAGTTTACAGGCACTCGGAATCATCCCACGCAAACATCATCGGTTGATCCGACTAGGAAAAACGCTCGAAGACGACGTTCCTTATGAAGATTGGCCGAGAGTGCTCTTGGTACCCTGTGCTCTGGTCAGGGTCGCAACGACAAGAAGCACTGTATTGTGCTTTTGCCGAGAACGAAACTCTTCCATCTCCACGAGAATCATTATCCCGTCGTTTTGCTTGGTATTTCCGCAATGACAGTCACGAGAAAGAAAGCTACATACAACGCGATCAAGTAGAATCCAAATTCCTTTCGAGATTCGAAGCCCAAGATGAACATGACCACCATAGTGGATACCAAAGCTTGGCACACAGTGGCGTAGAGTAATCCGATGATCCATTTGTACTCGAGCTGAGAACGAATGAGGTTTTGTCAGGTTGAAATTCCGAAAAACTGAACTGAATTTGGAAGACTTGACGGACTGAAATAGGGTTGACTCGGAATCATAAGTTCAGGCAGAGTTGAGCCTCACCACGACCACGCCGGTGTCTTCACTGAGCAGCTTGTAAGTATATGGCAATCCGAATCCAAGAAGTAGATCTGAGGAAGAATTCCAACTGAACCAGAAACGATCTTTCTCCATAATTTTTCCATTCTCTGGACGATGCGATATATATATACAGTGCTACCTCGATTATATCAACCCCCATGTATTTCGCCCCGGATTATATTACGTCTTATGACCCAATATGACGCCCACCCAACCCACTGTGCGACCCACTGTGTAACCCACTGTGTTTCCTCAGTGTGGCCCACTCTTCGGCCCAGTGCGGATCCCACATGACTCACTTCGTGGCTCTCTGTGATGCTCTCTCGATTATATCAATCTCGACATCAATTGGTTGATATAATCGAGGTAGCACTGTATATACCGGCGAAGATCTCCGAATTCGTACGTCCATTCACGTTTCTTAATTCTGATAGGGAGATCTCGAGGTGGTGCGAAAATGAGCATCCATTTCCGAGCAAAATTAACACAGAATTGACTGGAGAAGTGCGGATCAAGATTGAGTAGGAGATCAAGATGCAATGAAACGTCGTCTATAGGGAGATCTTTCCCGGGAGAATGTTCTTAATCAACTCACTCAGTAGAGGTCCACCGAAACAGGCAGAGATGGCCATGCGCGGGTACCCTTGGCGAGCCACCGACAAGTTTGCGATGAAATCTCCGATCGAATTACCCCACGCGAGGACAGTCATGCCCAGGAATGCGTCGCTCAGGCTCAGTACAATGCCGACAGTCTGTAAGAAAGAGCTTATCTCAATTTACCGGAAGATTACTCGCTTCGAAACTTCCTTCGACATCTGATGAGTCTGAATTTCAACAATCGCGCATCAACTTGCACGTCGTGGTTTGAGCGAAAGGAATAAATCCGCTTGGTTTGGAGTTCAGCTACCTTCAATAGCGACACAACCTCGTTGGCGATCATGTACACCCAAGACACTGAGACAATGAAGCCCGCGAAGGCGAACGCGGAATGATAGATCGGAGCTTCCTCGTGTTTCGATGTGAAGAAGACACTGGCAGCCAAGCACAGTCCTCCCAGAAGAACTATGACGGGAACGGGAAACCAATCCCCAACAGTTGTTGTGAAAGCTGTGAATAAAGGACTTTGAGATTGAGTTCAGGAGCGCGACTAGAGGTGTCATCGAGAAACACATCTTTACAGCACTTATCGTTATGAGGTGGACTCACTCTGAGTGATGAAGCAGATCGCCAATGGTGACGTCACGCAATGTAGGGTATTTAACAAACGACACCAATTGTTTTTCTTGTTGTCATTATCCTTCACGGGAGTCGTCAGCGCCAACAAGATGTACAATGGAGCCTGAGCGAGAGAACTTCGTTAAAACCCCATTCCAGAGATTCAAGTCAAGATATTTGCCCCATGAAGAAGCTCATCGATAATCATCATCAAATGTTCATTGCGATACGTTGCGCACCTTGATCACAGTGAAGATCCGCCAGAACCAACTCATTTCGGCCCAATCTTCCGCATCGATTGGCGACACTTGAGTGAGAAATTCTTGCAAGGGCGGTAGATCCTCATCCTGAGAAGGAAAATTTAAGACTCGATCAGTCGAACTGTTCATTCTCGAATTCGTTGCGAGATGACACTCGTAGATACCGACCTTATCTTCCTCTCCTGGCCCGTCGATCGCGTCTGGTTTGTCCAGGTACTCGATATCCTGAGTTTCTCTGGTTCCGTTGGACAAGTGTGGTTCCAATTCCAGCGTTTTCTTGTCGGCGAGATCGTTTGTGAAACTGTGCGATAAGTTCCCGTTCGTAGGGAATTTGAATTCTCCTCTTGAAATGGCTGTGGCTGCAAAGAGCAAAATAGCGTTAGATTGTTGCTATATTTCGTTACTTCTTTTCAGATTCAGAAGGAGGACTCACGCGTGGCAGCTGTTACTGTGAACACTGGATTGTCGAAGCCATAGTTCACTGAGAGTTGATTTATTTTCAGATCGTTCTGTTTCTTGACGCTGTTCGCTCGCGAACGCCCGGCGGATGAAATGGAATTGGCTCTCGAGTTCGCCCGAGAATTGGCTCGTGAATTTGCCGGAGTGGAGCGTCTCGAAGCTCTGGAATTTGACCTCGAGCGATTTCCAGAGAGTGTCGTCTTGCGTCGTCGAACGTAATTGCGGAAGCTGGAGCCTGAGGAACACAAGGTGTCGTCATTTCTGTTCAAAGTGGCTGAATGGAGAAAACTGGATACAGGAAAATGGAGGACGTCGTAATATCATTTCCGATTCGGAATTCATCTGTCATACTCACGACGTAGCACGAGTCCCACGTACTCAGGATCATCGGACATTTCCGCTTCCTCGAAGGCGTTACCTAGAAGCAGTTGAGCTCGTCAGAAGACTGCGGAACTTGGGAAGCTCACCGGATGAACGGTGATGGACGCGATGGAACTCCATCATTGAGCCAAGGGCTCTCACCTGAGTCTGCGAAACCATCATGAGCGTCAACAGTGTTCGAAATCGAATTTATCTGCTGTGAGATTTGGTTGAATGCCTCCGGTGGCACTGTGAGCCGCTCCCTCTCAGCTAATTTTTTCTTGTGCGTCTGATAGACGATCGAGGACACGACGACGACCACGATGTAGATGAGGTAAACGGCGATGAAACCTTTTGAATTAAGAGGGCATTTAGGTTTTAGATATGAAATTATATAACTCTCTCATAACTCTCAAACGCGGATCTCGAGGCGGGGAACTTACCGATCGAAGTGACGAGAGTGATGCGCTGTCTGTAAAATGTGCAAAACGCCCAATATGTCGCTCCGATGTAGAATATGATGTCACGAAGAAACGGCCTTTCCATGATTTTGAAGTTCTGTGTCAGACAAATACTCCCGACCACGACGCAGGTCACAAAAGTTCCTTGAACATTCAAGAAAATCCGTAGAAGGCAAGATTCTGAATTCCAGAGTAACCAGAGGCTGATCAACCTCTGATGTCGACGTCGGGAATAAGAGATTCGAAAATTCGCTTTCCTCATCCGCATGTTACGATTTACGAATTCTCATTTCCTAGAAACTTCATTCAGATGCGATTTTGCTGCGGTAAGATTCCCCTCAATTCAATGGTCGCCCATAAATGGTCTCTGTTCTTCGAAATTGTAGCCTCTCTCATCTCTGTTCAAATAGCGTTGTGAACAACTATAGTATTCCGCTCCTCCGAGGCTTGTGAATCGTTTTTACCTTCGGTGCAGCTAATAAGTGACGATATTACCCGCCCATAACTTCAGTTGGCGGCAAGGAATAATTCACTTTCTTGTTCCAGTCGAACTGACGATCGATGACTCACCTGCCCCTAATAGCTCTCCTACGACGAGATCAGGACGCGCCTGTCCGACGCCGGCGATGGACGAAATTATGTCCGGGGCACCATTTCCGAACGCAAGCAGCGTCACGCCCTGGAAACGCCGGGAGTTTTTTGAACTTCGAAATTATAGCTCCCACTAAACAGTCGAATCCTCATGCCCCTTTACGACCCATAACACGTTATCAGAACTTGGAGTGACGGTCAAAATAAACAAGAACAGAACGAGCTTTACCGCAATGTTTTGCGATAATCGTAGCGTTTTCGAGATGGAAATCAGCGACGGGGCCAGACTGTAACAGAGTTTCCGTTTAAGCCACTGAACGATGTCGTCGATGAATGAATGTTACTCAGAACCGAGACTTTCTCCGAACTCGTTCGCTCGAAAAATGATTTTGCCGGAAGCCATTCCCATGAATCAACTTACAAGTCATCTGCGGTCACTCCCAGTGCAACAAAAAGCAGAATCAAACCGACGGCCTGTGAAGCAGTACGATCTATAGTTAGTCGAAACTGAATCAAAAAAAAACGAGTTGAATTCGGTTTCCATTGAATCGATTATAATCGTTAAGACAGCCGTCAAGACAACGAGTTGTCTCAGTCAGAACCCGAACATACCAGTACCATAAGCGGGGGAATCACATTTCCGGAGCCGAATGCGCAGTACACGAACGTTGTGTAGGCGATGAAGTTCTCGTCCTCGTGGCATTCGTGGTTTTGGATGATGAAGCTACATTGCTCCGCAGTGCTGAGGTTGTGCACAGCTTCACACTGGAAAATACTCGAAATTCAGATGTCTTCTCGAGTGACCTTGTTATTTTCTGAAAACGCGTTCTTGAGCTTCGAACTCCGAAGAAATGTTGCTGAGCTCCAAATACTGTGAGGGACAACCTTGAAGCCCGCATGATCAAGGTCGAGGCCCAAATTCAAACGACCGATCAGTAGGGATCCGAGTCTGAGGAACCCTCGATCCTGTTATTCCGGAGGATTGGTTACATAGAATAACAAAGAAGGTTGAAAGGAGCAGCGTCATTGACCACGATCGTGTGTGTTGCACGCAAACACTCAAAAAGCTCGGCTCGCCATTCTACATGGTCGTTCGGTCGGTCATTAGTGTAAATCGATCCTGTTATCGATGATGCTGACGGCACCAACTGAGCAAAGACAGCCGAATTCGGACATTTCCACGACAGCAATACTTTCACATGACACGCGTTATATGTAGTCCTACAGTGCAGGCGCGACGCACGCGACACTCCCGTGCCGAATTGACTAGTCAAGACTCGGCACTCCTCAAAGCAACTATTCTCGGCGATTTTGATTCTGAGAACGTCAATGAATTCCGGTCTTTGAACGGAATACTTTCAGACTGTTCCTAGATCTTCAACGATATTCCAGACCGATGTTCTCGATGCAAATCGGCCGAGCGCCAACAATGTGTCTTGAAGTGATGAAGGCTCGCCCAGTCTCTCGCAAAGAGGAATCAGCGTCCTTCTAGACTAAATCGAAGCACTTCCGCAAACGTAACCCGATAATAACAAATGAATCTTGTAATTCCTGTTGACAGCGACCATAAACACCGAAGGTCCTCATTTTCTGCCGATACAACGCTCCATATCGTTCCGTCGACGCTTCCGCTCCATAAACCCGCACTTGATGTAATTCTGCGACGGAAATCACCAGACAACACATGTGCTTCCGTCCGGGAAAACTTCCCCTTCGCCGGAATCACCGCACTAGAGAACCTGAGGCTGCTTCGTAGATTCCTTTTCCGTACACGGACTACGATTCAGGCAAAGAGCGACACAGACGAACTCTTCAGGGCGAATCACTTTCGACGATTTCACTGTGCTCACCCCAACTTTGAAGATCCACATTATTGTCTGATGTCAGGCTATATGAAGCCTTCTTTAGCGGGTCGTCCGCATCGAGCGCACCTTATGGTGCGGATTTCTGAGGATTTGTCACAGCAGCGCGTTTCTATCAACGAAGGTTTTAGAAAGGCGCGACAAACTGAGCGGCTGATCAAACTTCTTGAGAGAAAAAGCGACCAACTCGCAGGCGGAGAGCGAAACTCGCTCCGGTCACCAACGAACGTCCTTGCTCCGACGCTGACAAGTGCCCTCAGCCGCAGCTCGGAGTTAATCACGGCGGAACCATGTCGTATTCAAGGGCTGGCTGGCTGGAAACAACAGCGGCGTGTCTGACTGCGCGCACTGAAGTCGAGAACGACAGTCCAGACGAAGTGGCTTCGCCAGTCCGGCCACCATCGAGGTCTGCTCAATCATTTTCGCTCTCTCCGCAGCGTCAATATTTGCTCTCTATACTCTGACTTAGGGCAATCAGCGTTCGGTGCTAGTCGATCCATGGCATCTGAATGAGTCTGAGGTCCTTGGCTGCGGTTTGTTTCCATGCGATTTCGAGAATGAAATCGCTTCGAGCTGCGATCTTGTCCTTTGAACGAGATTCATGACGTGAGCACTTGGCAAAGGCAATGAAGTTTCATAATATTGTCATCAGAACTCTTTTCATGAGAGATGCTAGTTCGGTATGGAGGTCAAGGCCTCTTGATCGCTTCCCAAAAGCGGTAAAAGTTCTCGGGGTGTCGGAGAAGTGACCTTCTTGGATAAACCAATCGCTCGGAGTCCGCGAAGGCATTGTCCTGCGCTCGTTGATGTTGTGGAGAGAACGAATCTCATTTAGATCGAAAGAAATGTTCGCGCGTGCATGGATCTCTCGAGGCGGGAGGGAGGCGTCTTTGGAATCTCGGAAAGGAAAATTCTGTTACACACTCGGTGTCAGTGTGCATATCAACATCAACACGAGACAGCTGTTAAAAACTCCCTCGGTGGAACACTTCGCATAACTGAAATTCCGTGATTTCATTGAGAATGTGGACGCAAAGTGTCAGAGTCGGGGAATCATTCCGGAATCCCACCAGGACGTGCTAGACGTCATGATGTGGAACGGGTTAGTCCAGGAGCGGTACGACAAATGCCACCGAGCTTATGAACTAGATCGATATGTTCGCGACAACGGCCGGCGAGGGATGACGGCCCCGACATCGGCTTTTGGTTGGAACAACGCAGATCTTTCAACGCTGCCCTCGACTCGTTCAAAAATTGAAGGGATTCAAAGAGACGCGACATTTCGTTCCATGATTTCAGAATGCAAAACAGATTCAAGAACTCTGGGACCAAAGGCATCGCAATGAGGCTGCGAGAAGAAACGATCATGATCATCATTTCAAGAAGTTCCGCATTTAAAATGGTTCGCTGTTTCATTCAAGTCTCATTTCGCGATCAGCGATTAAGCAACAAAGATCTCCAATTATCGCGGAGGACGTAAACAAACGCTACAGCGAATATTCACCCTTTTGAAGTACGAAAGCATGTCAGTGTTTCCTCCGTGGCACATGCTCCATCTCGAGAATCCCAGAGGGACCGTTGCGATGTTTCGACACATGGAAATTCGTCACTGACTGGACGTGGGAATCGCTATCATGACAATCGACAACACATCCCGTCCTTTCACAGTAAATCCTGACTCATGTCCAGCCATGTCGCTTTCTGCGCACCGATTCATAGGTCGGAACAGTCTATGATTTTCACATAGTTTGTTTGACTTTGTGAGTCCAAATTACTGCCATGTTGTTGCCCCCGGAGCAAACTGCAGCAGTCAGCATCCTGGCCGCGGCCGGCTCCACATTAACAGCGACCATCCGGCTTCACAGGAAGATTGTGAATAGACTCGATTCGAGAGATTCGTTCGGTTTTGATGATGATAGAGGGCGGAATCGGGCCTGCATCGAGCGGTGACCGATAAATAATCGAGAAGTCACAGAAAAGCAGCTGCTCGAAAAGCCCGACAATCGAGTTTTCCCAACAGTCTCTACGTAGCGAGGACACTTTCGAATTTGGAAGCGAATAACAGATTCTGTGGACACGGTTCTGAACAGTAGATCGCGCACGAATCTGTGTCGAAGTATTCATTGCTGATATGAATTATCATTCGACCTTTCATGACTGCTGGTGTCAGAGCGGAAGCGATGATCATTTCTCACACTTGCTCTGCCAAAGTGCGGATCGTTTCCTCTTCGTCACAAGACTTTCGAACCGCGATTCCGCGCTGCTCAACTGAAGCTTTCACCGGTTACTAGAACATCGCACTCGTTTCGAGATTTGAGTTCGAGGCCGTCACAGCAAGCGCTGCGGAGTCATTCGAAGCCAGGGTGGGAAGAAAGAAGTCAAATGTAGCTACCCTCAATTCGCTGACATTTTTCGCGTACATGGAATCCATCGTGGTGTTTCATGCAGCATTGGCTGCCGGGAAGGAGTCCACAGAGAAAAGTTCGTGACAACGTCGTGGTCCCGGTCACCACCAATCTGCTGATCCCCTGGCACGGTTCACTAGAGATCGAGTTGGGAGCTGCAAAGCCGTCTTAAGACGAGAGACCATTCATCTGTCCTCAGCGAGTTGCAGGATTTAGGAGACCGGGGACGGAATCAGGTGGACAGAACTGCTCTCGGATGGATTCCTAGCAGATAGGTACTAATCTGAACTGCCTGCCACGGAAGATTAATATCAAGGCTGCAGCTTTGCGAGTGGTGATAGTTTTGGGAATGCAGGACTGGCCTTTACGTTGGTCGGCTCAGTGGCCAATTGACCGGCTCAACCGGGCCCTCTCCCGAGTGCAACAAAAATAAATCCGTTTTCCCTTGGGAAACAACTCAATGTGACGCGAAATTACATTTTATGACCATCGCAATCGCTACCGTCTCAGATTCGAACTGCTAAGGTTATAAATTTCATCTTCGACCCTAAACAAAAGACCTAAAGTGGACCATTGATCAGTTGATGTTATCCAAAATAGCCACGCGTTCTCGTCGGCTGACACCAGGTTTCCGGGACACTCATTCGGCTCGCATTCACATCACATAGCATACTCAAATCGATCACAGTTGTCGCCGATCCATCAGCCACCTCTATTATTTCGAGACATGATTTCTGAACCGTGCGACATCGCGTTTCCCCGGTCGCTCTGTACCGGTTGAGTCAATCGAATGCAAATGATTTCCGACCTCTCCGACAATCTTTGCTTTCTCTGTATTTCGGGAGTATGATGAGATTTGAGGAATGATTTCTGATTCTGGATTTTAGTGAACGCGACCGAAACAGGATGTGAAGTGATATCATTCTGTCTCGACTCCCACTTGGCTTCATGACTTTCAACTCAACGGATTGCTATTTCTGTTGAGAGAATATCGTCATGTTGATGTGTTCCAACGAAGTTTGTCCTGGCCGAGAGACGGTTTTGGATCTTGGGAAAGTTTGATATTGATATTTATTTGCACATAGAAATGGTAACGAGTTCCAAGGAGCGAAGGCTCTCGTGGTTCGACACATAGATTGATTGTTTTGAATCGTCTCATATGCAGGAATCATTCTTGGATGGATTTCTTAACAGGCCGAGATAGCTCATGGTCTACTTATGGTAACACATCCTTCTGATTCGATGAAAGGGCCAGGACTCACTTACACAGCTGAAGGACCAGAAGGTCTTCGAGTAAAAGTTCGGTGTCATCTCCTTTTCAACCCATTGGGCACCTTGTAGACACTGGAGAGAAAAGTAGACCGCGGTCCATGCACACCTCGCTTCAAACGACGGCGAACGATTCTCGGAGCTACACTTATGTCGCGATGTCGTTCACTGCGTAACAGTCGAGCTTAATCTAACAGAAATCACTGTCACGGGAGTTTCGCGTCGGTGAAGTCGAAATATCTCCTCCAAAGCTCGTGATCACAATGCACTCTGTATGGTTGTCTGACTGACGCTATCAATGCTCCCAAAACAACAATCATATACCAGAACAGCTCCGACGTCAAACCCGCGGATCAGTTCGATGTTCCCAATTAACATGTAACATCGCATATTCGCATAGATGCCAACCAGACGAAGGCCGCTCCAATGTACTCCCGAATCCACGACTGCTTCCGCTCTGGAGCCACCGCGCTGCAGTCATGTTGGCTCGTCAAAAATTCGGGATTTAAGGTGAAGCGGTTCTAACAAATCCGAAAGTGTTCCGTAGATAGACATCGAGCCTCGCAGAGATCAGCCGAGGCGAATACGGTTTCGGTTCCATGTCCTCCAACTTCTCTAGGATCGGCTCCTGCGAAAGTTTTCCACGGAAACTTCCAAAACAGAGATGCAACTTTCAAGGGAACTCAAAACTGAAGAATTGTACTCAAGTCGTTTCTACCTTTATCTTTCCGGAAATTTTTTTAAGAAGAAAGTTTCCACCGATGAGCTATTCTACCCCGCTAGCTAGAAGCTAGAGACCTGGAACAAAGAAAAAAGTACACTTCAAAAACAACGAACCGGTGTACCGTGGATCCGCTGTGATGCTGCTTAGATTCTCCACCGCAAGCCACCGTTTTTCGGTCCGGTTCACATGAGGGTAGGTAATGCTGGGCTGGATGACGACATCAACAACACACTACAAGGTTCGAATTCATCATGCAATCTGGAGCACCCATTGATTATCGGGGCTTAGCGGTAAACTTCGCGTTCTCATCGCAGTGATTCCCTCGTCGCCCAAATGAACCGCACCGTTCATGAGGTCGCAAATCAACGAACGACCTGAGGAGCGTTCGAAGCCAAGCTAAATCACTGGCTTCACCGAAGAGAGGCAAAGTAGTTGTTTAGGAGACTGAGTCCCAGTCGGAGTTCAGCTCCTACATCAAGCCTCCTTCTTAGATATACGGAGACGGATTCGGAACGATTCATTCGTCTTGTGAGTCCAACGCATGGTTTCCTCTCGCTCCGTATTCGCAAAGTATCGGAGATAACACCGTTGCGTTTGCGTGAGAACGTCGCAACACGCTGTTTTTTTTCTGGAAGTGGTCGCCCTTATGCGTGCAGTAGGTCCATTCGCGCTGTTGCATCCTGGATGATCGTTTGGTCGAACCAGATCATAACACTACGATACGTGAATCATGGTTCCATTCGATTTCCCCGGCCGGTCCCGCCTAGAATATTTGAATAGGTTCCCGATTCGGCTCATGTAGACGATGCATGAGCTCTGGAATGAGTTCAAAATCAGCAGAGCGGAGCACAATAAGCATCCTCTATCGGAAGTATGATGGCACTCACAGGAGATGGAGGCATACAAACACGCGTTCAAATCATCATCATTGTGAGCTATGGATGGAATCGCGTGCTTGATCCTGTTTTCAGAAACGGCGCTGACGAAGTCCTGGTCGTTCATAAGGAGGATTATCTTTAGTTCACGTAGATCAGCGTCAATATCGACACTGAATTCGAATCATTTTCGCCTCCGGAATTAGAATCTCGGGTTCGTTTGCTCCGTAAATTTGCAGATTTACTTGTCCGGGTTGAAGATTCCAATGAGCTCATAACAAAATGGAATGTGCGAAGTGACCACTTCCCGCTTGTGTTTCTGAATCTCATTCTTATTGTGAACTCCATGACTTATGATCCTGCAAAAATTGCGACGCTCAGTGGAACTCCCGTAATGTTCTCCTCGTCATCTGCATTTTCAAGTTTTCCGGGGTTCATATTTTCGTCTCTGCTGTTCGGTTTCCTACTCGGCCCGTGGAAAAATGAGAATCGAGCTAAAGTTACGTTTTCTAGAGAGCTGTAACAGTTTTCATGCGTCTGAATTCTCGATTTTTGGTCCATACGGCGATGTTGTCGCCTGCTCACCTGTTGTCGCTCGTTGGGAATCATTCATGGTGAAAAGCTATCACCACGAATGATTTCGAGTCTCGTATCCTTCATGGGGTCGCTTGGTAGGAGTCATGACCGTGGTTCGAGATGTCCAGCCCATAGGTTGGCCCAGTGGGCGCGCACTTTCAACGCTGTCGAGAATTCAGGGACAACTTATTACACCTACACGTAATCGGAATAGCCGCCACGCAGCAGCCGGAATAACCGCCTACATGATTGTACGCTCCGATAGCCGTTCAAGTCTCTCCTTCGAATCATCTGTTACCTGATGATATGTCGGACACCTGAGCACTAGCGCAACTAAGGGGGGAGTTGAGGGAGCCATGCTTCTCAGAACATGGATCATTTGGACGGCTTCCACTTGGGATCACCTTCAGAGCCTCCAACGATCGTTTGAATTGATCTTTCCTCGGCGAATAGACCCTTCGTCGGCTGGGAGGAGTGGACTCCCGTTGCTCCGCAAAATCGAGAGTGCGTTGTGAGCGAAATACCGTCCGCTGGTTATTCTATGGGATACTTCTTCAAATATCAGTTGACAGGGCACCACCATATCTACCGAAGGATCTTGTTCCTCTAAACGCTCCTCTAAGCATATCCACCCTGATGTTCGAGGCTCTAATGAAACATCTTGTGGAGTTCATCCTGAGTTTCTTTCGCCAACTTCGATCCTTTCTATCAAGGAGAATCCCGAGGCCTCGGAGATGCCTTTGGAGAGCCCTTCGAGAACTATAATCGTTCGACAAATGGGATTTCTGGTGAAGTCAATCGATTGTAAGAGAGAGACATTTTTCCGGAAGCACATGTCAACCGATATCTACGGAGGTTAAGTACCATGAACCATGAGAAAGGTCGAGATCTTTTCCGGAAATATACGGCATTTTTCGCGGCTCAATGGTGGTGTAGGAGAAATCAGTGGGAAAAGATCTCGAAATTTGGAGAGTTTTGTCACGCCCGTGACAAATTAACAGCACTGGTCACGAACCATTAAGCCTTGTGCATGAGAAAAGATTACAGGATACATTTGGAGTTCTTCGTGGCCGCGATTTTTCTCTCCTAATTCGCAGCATTTTTGCTCCGATTCTCCGAAGTAGAGCGAAAGGGACTTCGAAATGAATCAGAAACGCTTGAACTTCTTGTGGGTTTGGAGATAGATGAGTCTCTCAAATTTGAACAACACACGGCTAAGGTTGCGAGCAAAATCAGATGCGGCGTAGCAGTCCTTTTCAGACTCAGACACCTCGGCTCTGTCTCCCTACGCAAATCAATCTACTCGGCGTTAGTTGAGTCTCACATCCGGTATATGGTGCCGCTCTATGGCGGAACGACAACCAAGGCACTAGATCACATTATCAAGCTTCAGAAGTGTGCAATTCGAAACGTGTGTGGAGTGAACAGGACTCACCCGTCTGCTCCGTTGTTTTCTGAATCCAAAACTCTCACGTTCACTCAACTGTACGTACTTCGATTAATCCTTCTGCTGTACCGTAAAACCGATATGTTTGAAACGCCTGCCCACGGTTACGAGACCCGTTCAAGGGTCCAGGGGAAACTCACTGCAGTGCGCCCTAAATCAGCCTCCACCGCTCGCGCGGCCCGTGTCCGATTTGTAAAAATGTTCAACGCCCTACCGATCGAAACTAGAGAATTATTGAGATCGACCGAAAGGTCCCATAAGTACAAATCAAGAAAATTAGCCGCTCTTCTCGCTGAGTATGGTGACGAGAGATTGCGATCGATCCTCGCGTGAGGTGAATTGACTATCCTCCTTGTCGCACTTTCGCTTTATCTTGTTTCGCAGCTATCTGACGCGAGATCTTCCCCGCCCCCCTCCCCCGCCGTTTCTTCCAGAAGCTAACCCATAATTCAAGCAAGCAATCATTCTCGTCGGATCCGTAACACGGACGGTGTCCCTCGCGGCCTACCATTAACCTGTTCATCTTAGACTGCAAATAAAACTTGCCTCTTTTCGTTAAAAAAAAAAAAAACTTGCTGCTTGTACCTCCTTACCCTGCACGGTTCCCCTCTCCATGAGATGGCTATGACAAGACTGCACCAAGTCCAAGATCTTGGAACACGATCTCTTGTCACGGGGAAGCCCCTCCTCATTTGCTTCGCTCCATGATTAGAAGCAAGAACATTTGAGTCTCCGCATTCGACTCAAAATCGCACATTTCCGGGGGAGATTGAGCCACATATCGATAGAATCAGATTTACTGAAGATGTATATACGATTTGTCAACGATTCTCGGTGGTGATGTTACATGTTCACCTGCGCATCGTTCCGCGACGTGCACGTGGCGCCGAAAACCCCAGGAATCAAAGACTCCGGGCATCTGCGCTGGAGAATTCATTGTCGAAGAGAGCGATTGCGAAACGGAAAAACAGCAGAGTATAATGGGATTTTTTTTTATTAAGTGTTTGTGTTTTCATACGTCACTTTCTGAACTTTCATCATGATCGAACGTGAATCTCAAAATTTCATGGTCAGAGTAAATTAAGATTAGCAAGTACGCTACATGTTACCTAACAGCGTCCTGTTTCTGAGTACAAATCAACATCACATTGTTTCGAATCTTCTCCATTCAATGTACAGAACTCCCACAAAAGTCATAACTGTTGTAAGTGCCCTATGACGAGAGCAACAAAATCATGAGCCGGCTACCTAACAGCATTTGATTGTATCAAATGTAATATTGTCTGGCATTCTTTTTATGACAAGTCGGATATGACTTAGAGATCTGTGGTTTCGACAGCTTGTTCGAATGTCATTCATCATTTGGTAGGCGTGAAACACTGTCTGCCGAGAGTTCGATCCGATGACGACTGCTCACAGTCGCCAAGTTCTGCCACAAGCAGCAATCACGCAGTTTCTGTATTTTTTTTTTACAATCACAATAAAGGAAAGATCCTCGTTTACCTAAACAGCAAAACCTTGAGAAACGAAGAATTTCCACCCAGTTCGAGTAGCCCTTGCTCTTCCTTTCGATCTGCCCTCTTGAAAGAAAACAAAACATTCGACTCCCGGACACAAGCCGAACCTCGAGATGCACCGAGACACACACAGAGAGTGGAAGAAAGAGATCTTTGGCTAAACGTCACCGCGATGTTTCATAATGCCCGTTGGTCTGAAGAGCTGATCGAGAAGTTGGAAACCAACTGAAAAGTCAAGTGACTGCTATGCCTACTTGGGAACGACATTGAAACTCTTCAAAACTTGAACTAGAGGAGCGTCTCACTTAAGTAAGAGTACTGTGTCTAAGAAAGTCCCGAAAGGATCTCCTTTCGTTGAGCGTTTGGGTGTTATTCTAAAACTTCTGATAGGTCCTCAGACATCGACATGGGTGAGCTTTGCTGTTCGCGCAAATCAGCTAGTTGTGGCCTTCGTAAATACACCCGGAGATACTCCGGCAGATTCTCTCCAGTCAGCCGGCAAATCCGGTTCAGATGGTTCGCCTGAGTCGGCATCATCCAATGAATTCGGGGTTTTTTGATCGGAATCTCGACCACCCCGTTGCCAGGTTCCGGAATCGGGGAACTAGCGATGGCTCCGCTCGATCCAGGGGAATCTTGACTAGCCCTTTCTGTGCGCCGGTGATAAAGTCCGGACCGACTCCTTGGTTTGCCGCGCGTCAAGAGATTTCGCAGCTTACCATCGTGCACGGCAGCCGAACCGCTGTCCGAAACTACGCCGGTCGTCGGCTCGGAAAACAACTGATCCGTTGAGCTGGTTGTGCTGCGCAGACTGAGCTCCGACTTGTTTTGTGAGGCTGCGTACCTACTAGGAAACAACAAACTACTCAATATGGTATCTTTGTTAGGATCAACTATCACGGCGAACCGGTTGGCTGTGTCGTCGAGAAAAACACTTGATCTGTTTTGTGCGTCTGTTCTCAAGTCCTCTTCGACTCTTGAATCGATTTCCAGCGTTGTTTCATCGGGACTCCGCAAGTCTTCCGAGTTTAGAGGACTCAACAACGTTGAACTGTCTACTAGAAACGGCGACTCTGGCGCAGTCGCAGCGGCAGTGACTCCTGAGTGGAATTGATTGGAAAAAACACTCGTCGCATCCAGGCGGGGATCGACCAGGAACTCGCTTCCGTCTGACTTCGACGAGGATTTTAACTCCTTTCTCGTGACATTCGTCTCTTCGGTGGTGCCGTTTCGACACGCGCTCGATGTCACGTCATTCAAGTACATCGATGCCTTCCTATTTGTTTGCTCGTCTCTCTCCGGTTGCGTATCCACCACTGTGAGTCCAGCTTCCAGTGAAGCGTGGCTCAATAAAAAAGCCTCATCGATCGACGCCGACGTTTGTGTTTCTCCGCCGTTCTCAACCGTTAGATTACCCATCGAGTCCGGTGAATTAATCGCTATAACTTCGTAGATAGTTGTGAGCTCATCTCCTGCTTTCGGTCCATCGAGTTGTGAGACATCGTTTGTAAGAGCTGCATCTGTGATATGTAGGATCCTACCCGTCGTCGTTGGCACTTCACCCATTGTTGTAGTCAGAATCTCCTCTGAGGTTATTTCTAGGTCTTCCGCCATCAATCCGACATCATCTGCGCCCTCTGTCCGATGAGACGAGTTTTCGAAGGTGAATTTACTTCGACCTTCGGTTTCTGAGGGAGTTTTATTCTCAGGGGTGATCTCGATCTCGGCGAAAACTATCGAGTCCGCTGCGATTTCGGTCTCGGTTCGAAGTTCGTCGACGATCTCGGTTCCGGCCAAGAACTCAATTTCGTCTGGAACTTCGATCTCGTCTGGAATGTGAAGCCGAGAAGAAACCCTGCTGTCCGGTGGCGTCCCGGTTCTCGGAATGACTCCATTTGTGAAAGGAGCTCTCGGACTCAACGGGACTCCGTTCGGTATGAGGATTCTGTCTGGTTCACTGGGATGTTCAAGCTCGGCGGCGATCTCGTAATCACGTAGATCATTCTTGCTTCCAATCGACGCTGGTGGTGATTCCGCTGACAGCGAGCCTTCTGGCGTTTCTACAGCGACGCGGTCAGGAGGAGTGACACCTGAAATAGCCCTGGCTCGGTGCTCCAATACGAGTTCGTCATAGCTCGTGCGTCGACCTGGGACCGCTCGCCGATGCCGCACTGGATGGGCTTTGCAGGCTCCAAGAGCATAACAACACGGTTTGCCTAGAATAGCTTACTGCACTTAGTTCCCGTTCACCAGCTGCTCACCTATGTGCGTCATGATAACATTCAGAAGAATGTAGAACGACAGTAAATGGCGGAATAGACGGAAAGCGAGAACCTACCATTGGGTTCACTGACAACTCCACAGTGCTCATTAGGGTCATATTCTCGGTCTTTTTCCAACGAAAACTTGCGTTTCAAGGTAGGCTCGATGAGGCTTTTTGCCGCGCCTCGCTTCAAATTGTTCGGAACAACCACGGGAACGATTCCGGCTGTGAAGTGGAAGAGATATAAATTGTTAGAGCGATCGTGTGCATAGCTTCTAGTTCTAGGTCCTCAGTCTGAACCTCATTGAGATTCGCAGGGCGGACGAGTAAATATCAAGACGATGCGTGCGAGCTCGTTCTCGGTACCGGTACTGGGAGGTTGAGAGGACGTCGAAGGTACGTCGACCTCGGAAGTCGCGTTGGACGCTTTTAGTCGCCGTCGCGTAGGATCCCTCTTCTGAGGAAATGAATTTGCAAGATTTATTTCACACCGAAGTCGAATCCTGCACCCGTGACAGGAGGAATTCACTGAAGCAGATGAAGATCCTTGAGATATTCGCCTACACGTAAAAAACTAACCTTGATCACTAGAGTTTCGATATAGCCTCCGGGTGGCGCGGGCAGTCCTGAACTGTGCTCGATCTGCTGACTTTCGACGAACCAAGATTCGGATTGTTGGGGCTCCTCGGTATGATTTTCCTGCACTCGATCTACATCGATTTCCGATGTCTTCTTCCCGATTTCCTCTGGATGTTCATCCACTGGAATCAGAGCGATATTCGAGGAATCAATCTCAACCCCTTTTCCTAAGCCAACGCTCCAAGAGTTTGCAACCCCATTAGTCGTGACGCCTCCATGGCAGCAAATCACTTACGCATGTGTTGTGCGATGCATTCGATTCTGCGCACTGCATCGCAGAATAGACATGCGGCGACGACTAGTCGGTCATATTCCGGCGCCACACCGAAGAGAGCTGAGTCTGCAGAGAACGAAATGAGCGTATTGTTAAAGCAAACTCCTCCAAGGTTAGAATACACCTCGCACACGCAGGAATAGAAACACAGCCAATATTCACCTTGATCCTTGAGCACAACTGAAGGAGCCTCTCGTCGCCTGGCTGTGAATTGATAGAAGAGATTCTTTAATTGAGAATGCGATTCATCTTCAGTGAGAGCCGATCATAGAGAAACTCGAGAACGGAATGAACGGAAATGTATCCGAAGTGAATGGGTTCCGAACACATGTGATCTCTTCTATTCACGATATCGACTTTGAGTTGCCAATACAGCCTTAGAGTACGTAAGTGAGGCAGTTTTTACCCGAAGAAACTTCCAACTCGAAATGCTGGATGATTCGAGGAAAAGAGTATCATTGAAGAACACAGGACGGAAAGAGAGCCAGAGAGGCATGACAAGAGCGTGTTATGTCGATACCCTTTCAGATGAGGCATTCGAAAAACTCAGAGGAAGGGAGGAAAATTTCACTGTGGCACAAAATCATTGTATTCACCTTGTGGAGTCGGTCCCACCCAATCCACGGAACTCCATGGTCCCCACTCGCTCATATTTACCGCGCTGCTCCAAACTATTTGGCAGCGTTATGATGTCAAGCGAACAGCGCTGAGTCTAGGCAATAGTGCCCCACTATTTACAAAGTGTTTACATGGATGGACGCATTTTCTGAGAGCGGGCGGTCCGAGGAGGCAGCGAACTGTTGCGGTCCTGGCGGTGTGCGCGCGCTGCTTCGGTGGAGGGCGAGATCAGTCACTGGGAACAGAACTGAACGGCTCGTTTTTCACCAACCAGATCACATGAGGAAGTGCGAGTCTAATGTGCAGTAGGGCCACATTCAAAAGGGTGTGCGAGTTGCGCGGTCGCACAGGGCGCCAGTAGGCTTTGCAGCGGTTTTTAACCGCGGTTAAAAAACCGCAAAAACCGCAAGAAAAATGCGGTTTTTAACCGCAGAAAACCGCAAGTGTTATCTCTTATTTATCTTGTCTCCATCTGGCTCCTGAGCCTAGGGCTGAGTTCTGAGTGATGCAAATTGGTCGGCTATGGTCGAATATATGCTTCAGCATTTACTCGTGAGCGAAGGGAATCATGAAAACCATTCTAGAGGCGGCCACCTCTGGGCTTCGTTCCTGAATCCTCCCGCTCGAGAGCCGGCATGTTATCACTTCACACACTCGTCCTGGATCGACAGTTTTGTTTTTTTGCCAGATTTGGTGCCAAGACACTTGAGTATCTATTTTTTGTCGTTGAAATGAGCGCGTGCTGAACGAGACTACCGTGAAATACCGCGAAATCACTGGAAAATCACTTAAAACACAGCCTAAACCGTTTGCGATCAATTGCGGTTTTTAACCGCGGTTTTCGATTCGCGGTTTTCGGTTAACCGTAACCGCGGTTTTCCCAAAATGCGGTTTTTTGCAAAGCCTAGGCGCCAGCCTTGAGGGGCGACATTCCGGGAAAATCTTGCTCAATAAATTTAACAGGATCAAACTCATCTTTGTGCTTTACTTCCCAACGTTTTGATATCCAACTAGAATTGTCTCTTTCAATGATGAGCATCTCCGCAGAAGAAAGGGTCTAGCCCGACGAGTGTCCCAACACTCGGGATTCGAATGAAACCACCTGGGTTGTGTTCCCCGGTGTCAGAAAACAAATCCTTGAAGATTTCGGCGTTCTAGACCATTTCCGTCTGCCTCTTAACGCCAAAAAACTGTTGAAAACTCTCGATTTGAGGGACAATTCAAGTTTGTTTTATTTCAAGAACCATTGGGCGCACAGCGCCGAACGACACTTTTTGGAAAGCTCTCGTCGGGGGCTATCTACTGATTGGTTCAGCGATCTGATCGCATGATTCTTATGGCTGAAAAAAATCTAGGATTCCATTCATCTTGATACCCTTCCGTTGGCCGTCAAAATCTGGTGGGGTGCAAAATATAGCCCCAATCCCAATAACCTTCTTTCTACCAGTTCCTAATTCCATCCTAATCGGGAGGTAGCTATGGGAGTTATGGCTCCGATTGGGTATCCGACCAGACTCCTTTTTTATGACTGAGTCCCAAAATTCGACCTAATGTATGCTCTCTGGAAGACGTTTGCAGGGTGGGAGAAATCTCTTAGCCACATGCGGGAGAATTGTTTTCATCTTTATTCGATCTCCTGACCAGATATGGTATCCGTAATTCCGTCTTCATCATTATAACTTTCGTCATGGTACTTCACATTTACAGAATCTCCTTCATCATCGCCCTCGTTATGGTACTCCTTATTCACAGATGAACCCGAGTGATGACGCTCATCAGAGACGTTGTTTGCATCGAGTCGAGCAGCGACAAAGTGTGCAGACATTGATTTTGTCGAATTATGTAAGTTCGAATCGGAAACCGAGTGCCCTAAGTAACCTGATTCACCCTCTGGATGGAGCAGCAGTTACAGAACACTCCGGCTGGACCGGAGGTACACGATCTCACGGAACGACGAAGACTCTGGTATTGTGGGCATCGGGCTTCCTGGCACCATAGGCGGCACCTTGAGAATTCAGAGCTCACGTCAGCGACGGCAGCTCAAAGTGGTCATTCAAGTCGAGAAAATGGCGACTTTGTCAACATTGGTGAGTCGAGCTTGGACGCGGAACAGTATCCGATGTTCTGCGCAAAATACCTTTGAGACAGTGAGCGCTGGCGACCATTGCAATTATACTCGCTCTTCCTAATCCAACTCACCTACTGCCCTCGGGAAGCTTTCTCGAGCTCTTGAATTCTTCCGGCCTGAAGGCGCCACCGCTACGCATATTTTATCGCGATCTCAGCGATACAGTGAAGCTCGAGGCCCTGTGCATTGTGGATGGGCTCGCAGAGAAGGCTGATCGGCGAGTCAGCCTTACACTCTAAGTTGAAATGTTCTGAAGGCAATATTCCCCATTTTGATCCATATGTAATAAAACCTTGATTTTTCCCGCCTCCCAACACAATGGCTCAAGATCAAGCCTGTCATCATTCTCTCGTGTAAAGTTTTTTTGCATTAGCAAAAGTCAGCTCCGCGATTATTGGCAAGCCCCGGATTTGCATAACGCCTCATCGGTGCCGCCCTTTCATTCGCACACTCAATGCTTAATTGAAGCATCACTCGGAAAAAGTGCCTAAGTCGCATCTGGCTGGTTCCGTGTTTCTGAGTCGAACAAGTAAAGTGATGCCCTTCCGTGATCCTTAGGCTGTGCTGAACCGCTAGTCATATCGGTCGACAAAAAAATATGAAACCGGTCCGAGTCCTGAGAGAATTCAGCTAAATGCGCTTAGGCACTTCTTCCGAGTGAGACCTCTTTTTCGGACAAAAACGAGCTGAAAAGCCCCAGAACTTCTGCCCCATGCTTGGATCCATTCCTATCGCATAAAATGAGAAGGGTGTGGAAAAGATGACACATCAAAACGGGGCATCGGGAGACTTGATGATGCTAGCTCAGGTTACACCGAAATGTCTTCGAGTTCTGTTTGTATCGATGAGTGAGATCGTACATACATAGATGCTTCATGGGTCTGAATATCTATGATGCCGAAGTTATGGAGCCGAAGTTGACGTTTATAATACTCTGGTCCTGTATTCGTGACTGGCAGCGGAAAGTTTTTTTCAAAGTCCATGCAGATGGCGAGCGTGTTGGGATCTGGTGAATCTTTGCACGACCCGAGTATGTTGTAGAAATGCTGTGCTTGCGATAAGTGGAGCTCCTGCTCGCGCTCCAACTCTACGATGACGTTGGCTTCATTCTTCCTCCTTGCGGCAGCTATGTTCACGTGAAGTTTCTCGCATCGCTCCGTCACTCCGCACAGACCCAAAGTACAGCAGCTTGCAGTTTTCTAACACTATGTTGCGAAAATTGTTGTAGGGTTTGGTTTGCTCAGGTGGCCTGTTCAAATGGCGACCTCTCATATTTTGCGGGGATTCTTCTCTCCTCTCGCAGCTAGTGACCTTGGCCCTGAGTTTGGAACGGTTGATGTCTAGCACCGACAGGAAAGCTTGTTGACAGACTTTGTACGTCTTCACGCCATTTGCGAGCTCGTACTGGGATACGCTTCGCTCACCCCTTTCTCCACTTCCGCTCCTTCGCTTGGCATCCACTGGTTTCACAGCACCACGTAAGAACACAGTTTGCTGATCGGCAGAAAGTGAATGGTAATAAGCGTGAATTTCATCACAATCGTCCATCGGTATCCGCTTCCGACACTCGCAGCGGCAGTTCTCGATTTCTCGCGGACCATTTACACCGGGGTGTCTTTTGCCACCAGAAGCCATCACAAACACGAGGGGTAAACTGAGATTACGATAAGAATGAAGCTGATTGTCGCTCAACACGATTGTCTCTTCTGGTTGAAGCGATCTCAGAGCAAGAACATCGATATTTCAGCTCGAGCGACACCCGCGTGGAAGGTTGCCTAGCTTCCCGAAACTCTGAGCGGAAAGTTCTCCACAACTGCCACTTGATACACAGCAACAAGGTCCTCGAAAAGCACCGTTCGAGAAACACAAGCTGTAAATTGAGACATTCGGAAGACGAGGGTAGTGTCGGTCGAACAGTTTCAAGCGTCACAATGTGACGAACCACAAAAAGCTAGAATATTCTCAAGGAGCGGCTGAGAGAGCGAGCGATGAAGTCTAAGGTTACGTGGGCATAGTTCTCGCTTTCAAGTTCGGGGCAGGGGGGCTTTCGCCGCGAGAAATGCACTTAGGCACTTTTTCCGAATTTTTGTTCATTTCGATGCAGAAACGACCCCTTCAAAGATGGAGCAAAAAAAATTTTGTCGACTGAAACCGAGCTACCAGGTGATACTCCCTGACATTCTGGACCGCCATGTGCAATATCTCATTTTTTCCGAAAATGTCACTTAGGCACTTTTTCCGAGTGATGCTTCAATTACAGCCCGTGGGTTCATGCAAAATGCATAAAATGCATAATTCGATACGTGAGCGCCTTAAATGCATAAAATGGGAGTTGGCGCATAAACTTGCGTAATTCATCGGTTTGAATGGATCAACTCGAATGGATGGTCAGGTAATCGTTTCCGGAATTTCTTTGCCTCTCAAGCCCCTCCTGTCTGGGCGGCCTCGATTCGTGCAGCGTCCAATGGGGCTGAAGAGTTGAAATGCTCGGCGGTTCTGAATGCCATGAGGCGGACGTGAACATGTAAAAGGCCGTGGAGGGCCATGTGGAGGGTTGGAAGATGGACTTTAGCTAGTTCAGGTCATCTTGGATGCTTGCGCGAAATTATCGAAGAGACTGAAACAAAAGACCCCATCCAGAAGAAGGCACGAGTGTTTTCCAGAATACGCTGACAATGTTAACAATTCACACAGTTTTGTCGCCAAATGAGTGAAGGGAGAATGTGGGGCGGTAATCTCCCGCGATCCCGCAAAAGCAAGAGAGCAGCCGACAGCTCAGGCGGGAGTTCGTCTTCAGGAACCGGTTGGAGCTTCAGTACTTGGGAAGTCACATCTACCGAATAAATCCCTATGACTTCAGAATACTTGGAGCCGATTTTTCCACGTCAAAATATCTCGGGCGATCGTGTGAAGAGTTTCATCCATGAAAATGGTTTTCAGCTTTGTTTTGAGCGACAATTACGCAGCATCGGCTAATTCCAAAATGCATGAGTCCAGTTTTTGAGCGCATATTTTCGCTGTTTTTTGTGCATAATTGCATGCATATTTCGAAGTTCTTTCGTGCATAAAGGTACGGGCTCTACTTATAATATTCATATGATGGTTTGTTAGTACTTGTTCTGCATCTGGTTTGTGTTGAGACTCATAGCAACTCAAAATTTATTCTAGCACATAGAAGCGTTCAAGGTGTGATTGGTGATTTTTGAATTTCTAGGGGAGGGGGAAAGTTAGGGGGAGAAAGTCGCTTAAGCGGACCTGACGAAAAATCCTGGCTACGCCCCTGCTGAAGGCCGATATTTTTTTCTCGCAACTCTTCGATTGTATGTTGGAGCTCGAGACTCCTTCGCTCCTGACGTTTCGAAATGACTTCACTTAGGATCGGCAAGGAGCCGAGGAGAATATTTGTCGTCCGCAACGTGGAATGCACGCGACTTGTCTTATAAGCGAAGCGGCAAGTGTCGATTTTTGTGTTTTCTGGTGGAAACCAGGCCGCAATCGGGAGTGAACAATCTGAACTTCTCGATAGCGAGAGGACCGTCTCTGTGGGCGTCGCCCAAAGTAACTGACTGATTCTGATTGAGATAAAGTATTACCCTCATTTCGAGTTCGTAGTAACGGAACATTTCGTCACACATCTCCTAGTCAGACATGTACTGGAACACGTAACGTCATGCACGGAAAAACACAAACATCAGAAGTCAATTTGGGCGGATCTTTTATAGGTCCCAGAATTCGGCTGGGTCCCCCAAGGAGCAAAAGTCCGACCCATCCGAATTCGCCTCATTTGTACGCCGAATTCCAATCTGCGACTTGATGTCTTTCAGGTCATCGGGGAGGCGTCGGAACAATGAGTTCACGACAACTCCGCCCGGTGGAACGTAGACTCATACTCATCACTCTGAAATTCGGTAACCGAGACGGTTCGGTTTGAGTGGACGAGTCTTCCGACGAAGACCGGCTTAGGACCTCGATTGAGTCCGGAATTCTGCCGGGAAGTGGGATGCTCTGAGTCGTAAATGCGAAATCTTCCCGTGGAGCTGCGCGGCACCACACGAGACGCCATAATACACTGCAGTAATACAGCTCACAAGCGTACCTTCCGTCGTTGTTGGCCATATCCACAATTCAGTTTCCAAGCCAGCGTTTCTCAACCGGGGGGTGGGGGCGCGAAGGAACCCTGCGCCTCACTGAGGTTTATGGGAAGGGGTCCACAGGTCGAAAAAGGTTGAGAACCATTGGTGCAAGCGGTCTGCACGCCCCACCCAAGTGAGGGATCAGGATGCGGGGCAGCAATGGAAACCACGTTTCAACGATTGCCGTCGGCATCTGTCGAGCTTTCGCGCTCTTTATTCGAATCGTCGTCGCTGCCGCTGTGAACGACAACACATCCACGGAGAGAGGGTCGTCCTAAAACCCAAATAAGAGTGGGGAAGAGTGAAGTTCCTCTGTGATCTGATGTGTCAAGCGTTGAGTCTTCTGATTTCGCAAGATTCTGAATTCCGTGAATACAGAATTGTTCTGAGTCATTCTTCGCAGCTGCAAGAGCCGGAGCCCCAGCAGGGAGTGAACAAGATGTAAGTTTCCGAACCGCTGTCGAGAAATACTGGATTTCGCCTCATTGCAGCTGTTCACGATTGAGATTTTCCGGATGATTCATGCGCGAGAACGGGTCTGTGGAAGCCCAGGTCAAGACGAGGATCTATTTTTGAGACCAAGATGTTTTTTCTAGGATGGCGGATCAAGTCTTCAGACAGGCGCCGGCAGCGGACGCGGAACTCCATCACAGGGTTCAATCTGTCTGCAACAAATTTCGTGATAATGTTCATATCATCGCCAACGAACCAACGCTGGCCTGTTATCGACTCGAAGAGCACGTGCGGAAATCCACGCCGGTTCTTGTCGAGCGGAGAATCGCTCTCAGCAAAAACGATCGGCTTCTCGAAGGCCGAGTGTTCGATTTGGAGTACGATTTGAAAGCTGTCAAGCAAATCTACCCAGCCGAAACCCGCTTGTGCAGCGTGAAAGAGACGCTGAAGAACGCAGTTTTCATAAAACAAGAACTCGATAAAACGGCGAGAGAAAGGAAGATCAAGGCAGCCACCGAGAAGAAACTGAAAAGGCTTTCCGGGTCGTTCGACATTCGTTCAGAAACGCGGAGCTTGGAACGGAGTTCACCGGTGCCAATCGCTGCGGCTGAAGAACCCAGTCCGAGGAACAGTCCGGTGGTGCAGCCCGGAAGTGCCAGATCGAGTCTTTACTCCAAGATGAGCACCCCGACGAGATGAGAGCATCTCCGCTGATAAATTCACTCAACTTTGTGTGCCTATGTTGGCTATCAATGTACATAATATGATTCATAATATTTGTTAGCGACGATGTTTCCTTTGATTGAGTTTGTGTTATGAAGTGATAAAGATCGATTCCTGATTTCCGAAGGTTGAACAAATTGAAAAAAGACTCGAGAATTTCAAAAATTGAGACAGCGGAAATCGTATTCGACAAGACTGATCTTAGGACGAGAATAAAATAGTTCGTGAAGGTACTTACAGTTCGGAATCTCGTAGAGTTTCGTCTATTATGATCGACGTCATCGTCTGATACAGCATTCAGAACGTCGGAATATCTGAACGATAATTGTTCGGAGTTCTAGCGCCGATTCGAAATGAGACATCTGGAATCTTGCACAATTTTTCTCATCCCATTAATCCGCCACGGGAGGAGTTCGCGAATGAGGAGAGAAGAATCCGCAATCAAGCTCGTGAGCGCGACTCCCATTCCCTCCTGTTTCCCATGAAAGGGAGTTTGAGCCATGATGAACCGTACTGTGTATGTCTTATCATGAAAGCTGGGAAAATATGCATTGAAAAATGAGCAAGATGCATGCAGTTTGCACGAAAAGTGAGCACAAATACGCGATTTCCCCACTCACGATGCTCATCGCGAGCGTGGACATTTTCTGAAGTTTCTCAATGGAAAGAAATGTCCGTAGTCCCCGAGAACGGACTCGTTTCGAGAAAAACATCTTTCAACTTTGCAAGCTTCTCGAATTCACGAACGGGAACGACCGTGTGTTTCCCCGAAAATGGATTCGTATTGGGAGCAGTATCGCTCCACTCCGAAACTTTCTAGGCGCTCGGATTCCATCTTTCGAAATCATTTGCGGAGAATCTGCGTTACTTATACATATTTTTCATCATTTGTCTCGGCCTTGGCATAACTGGACGAATACAACATCGCTGTTCAACACATCTTCGAGCACGTATCCTCTTCGAGACGTTTTGGGTACAAACTGTAGCTCTTTGAGGAGCGTTCCCAATTTCTCTCACAGGAGTTCGACGAACATGGTGCAATCTAATACCGACTTGCCGTGATATCACAAAGATCCAATCGTGAAGTCGCCAAATATTTGCCCTCCCGAGTATTATCAAGCAATTCTCAGAAAGTAATTCCGGATACATGGATCAGGAGCCGGGAAAATCCTCCTTCAAATACAACATTGAGACACCGAAAAACAAAACCGCGGAATATGCATTTATGCACAAAAATATGCATTACATAGAAATCCTAGCCCTACTTATTATCCATTTCATGGCATTGCTCTCTTCTCCTGGACAACACGAGAAAATAATTTTAGTGTTAATATGACGTTCGATCCGAATTTGTTTTACTCGGAACAGACTCGTGAGGTGACGACCAAAGCAGTACGACAGTCGAGCTCCGTCCCATGCTATTTCGTACTGAGCGATGTCATCGGCTTTCGGAAACTGATCAGAGTCTTCATATATCCCCACCACAACCTGGGATGCTGTTATGGCTCATCCTCCCTGTTTCCGATGGCTCTGGACGCAGAATAGCCCACGTGAATGTGAAGTTGGTGAGAACTCGATATGAAAAAAAACGGTTCGGGAAAAACTCTCACTGCGGCAAACGAGAGATAGGAACGATCTGCTGAGACCCTGACCTCTCTCTCTCTCCTCGACAAAAGCCTCACCAGGAAGAGGACAATCTACATTTACACCCCGGAACTGATAAAGAAGAATGACCAGGATTAGGATTTTGATCCTCCGGTCAATTCACAAGGCCTAATTCGCAGCAGGGCGAGTAGTGATGATGTTATGGCAGGGCCATGATAAACCTGATCTGGAAAGCACCGATATTCCCAGGTTCGAGCAGCAGCATCGAATGAAACAAGAAAACGAAATTACCAATGAAGCACCGAAGTCATCCGCAGTGACCATGAGAAGCTCTCGAGGGAGCCGAACGCATTCTAGAGACCTCAGTAGGAAGAAAGGCCGTAGAGGAAAATCAAGCGGGGCTCATGACAAATTCTTCACGCCACGAATGATAGATCTCTTGCTCTACCTGGCAGAAACGTTGCTGGCTATACTCATTTGCGTGGTGGCCTCGAATCTGCTACAACTCAGCACTGTGATCATGCTTCTCTTCGGTACCGCACTCTTCTCGATGATGTTGGGCTTTTCGATGGTACTTGCGAGCTTATGCAGAACGAACGTCGTCACAATATTCTTCAACACTCTCATTCTCGCAGAAATTTTCATCTTTTACCTAGCTTTTTCTACTTGGGTGTTGACAAAATACTACAGCTCTCCGCTGCAGCGAGGGAGATACATGGTGATTGGTGGTCTTGGAATTGTTGCTGGTTTGGTGAATCTCAGTCATTGTGTTACTTCGAGCGTGGTTGTCAGGAAATAAATTGTGAATGATGTTCGCGTTTGGTCCAAGGATTTGTATTTCCGGACAGATGATAAGAGAATGTCAAAAACGAAAGCTCTCGCCGCTCCCGTCTCTTGCATGAACTGACCACTAGCTTGGGTTTGAAGGTAGTTGCGGGGTCTAAGCCATTGTAGCAACTGTGAGAAACGGCGGAAGATCTCCGAGACCGAGAAGTAAGCACGAGACGACAAACTGCACTCGCACTTGTTGGAACATTTCCTCATTCAAAACTAATTAAGCAATGCTTGATTCAGTCATGAAGCGGCGGATGATGGGGCCCCAGAATTACTTGGAGAGAGGGAGTTGGCGCCAAAACTTCAAACTTGTGTGTTTTGAAAAGCCTGCTCCTCCTCTCTCAAACAGAAAAGCGCGTGTGCGGTGCGGCACCGAAGTTGTGTATATTCGAAAACGGCGGAGGTTACCCAATTTTCTACTGAGGTATCCCAACCGAAACTGTGACTCAGTTTGTTTGAGTCTTCCAAGGGATAAAAGGTGCGTGTGCGGAACTACAATGTTGTTTTTCGAGTTTCCTAGCGAACAAATGCCCATGTTTCGCGGTGCGTACGTTGTGCGCGTCTCCCGATTGCCGTAGCTTAAGACCTGAGAGCGTGAAATTGGGATTTTTGTTTGAGGTCGATCATGCGTTCGCGATCGACTTGAGCACAAACCGACAAACAAACGAAGAATCTTGTTTCCCCTAGCAGTGGTTCCGCCGTTCTGTGGAAGCGAGTTTCGACACGATGGAGGACGAGATGAACATCAGTTTTCATGCCGGTGATGACGTGAACTCTCGAGCTTCAAACAGAGAGTACTTGATCTATGACTGGACCATCGATGACTTGAAGACTCTCTGCGCTCGCATAAAAGAGTGAGTTTGAAGCCTCTGTGTGGAGCAAGACCGACGGTGTGTTTGAATTACAAACATTGTTTGGCGCGATTTTGCCACATACGCTGTGGATTCAGGTTCGCATCAGGACCGCGAGACCAATGGAAACTGGTCGAGAAGCTTTCCGGGCTCTTTCATTTCCTTGCTCACCAGACTTTGTCTTTCAGTGCGTCTTTGCGTTTGAATAAAGCGTTCAACGCGGCATACAACAAAACAGAGAACCGTTTGGATTGGGGCAGCATAGCTTTCGGCGACCATGAAGCAGAGGAATGTCGCACCAAGTGGCAACAACTTTGCACAAACATTCGGTAACAAATACTGAACTCGATCAGTCGCGGAATTCGAATCTCATCGATTCATTTAACAATCCCTAAACTGAATTAACTGTTCCACAGAACGTATCGTACCATGGCCGAAATCGTTGGAGATGCGGAACAGTGGCTGCAAAAAGGTCCTCGGAAAGCCAAAGAGGCCAAAGTCATGGGGAAATCACATCCTGACAAACCAGCAAGACCTCCAACGATTTTTTTCAAGTGAGTCTCTCAAGAGCAACACTTCTCCCTGCTGAAATTGGGTTTCTCAACATTGGCCCGAGTAATGAAAAGCTGATTCCTGCTTTAGGTTTCTTATGGAACAGCTGCCGAAAATGAAGAAGAAGCATCCGGATCTCACTCATCGGCAAATCGTTTCAAAAATAGGAGAAATGTATAAAAGCGTCAACCCTAAGAAGATCAATCAGGTAGATGATCTTCATCGAATTTCCAAGGCGGAACGAGCAGTCACGAATCATTTTGATCACAACCAGAATCACTGAAGACTCCTCGCCACTTTGGGAGCCATGTTCAGTATTCTAGAAACTCGAAACTCGAAATTGCTCGGAACGATCCTGATTCACCATCCTTCTCCATTTTCAGCTCAAAGCTGAATTCCTCAAAGAGCAAGAGGAGTACCGAATCCGCCTTGAAGAGTTCTACGACACCCATCCTGATGTCGCGCCTTCGAAAGGCCCAACAAATGCCACTCCGAAAGGGACTTCGGGGTCGGCTTTTTTCATAGCGGAGAGAATGAGAGACCCACACTACAGTGATGTAAGCTTCAGATGGAAGATTTTCGAGCGCCAAGGGAAGTCCCTTCGAGATCTGTGTAGTGTGGCTCCGAGTTCAGCATTTCTGCTCGTTTCAGTTATCAAAGGAAGATCTGCGAGCCCAGTGGTTGAAGCTCAAGGACGACAAAAAGATTGTTTACATCGAAATGGCCCTGGATGCTCATCGGAGGAACGCGAGTACCTCACATTTCATCGCGAAGCCGGTGGGTTGAGGATCGCCCTCTACATGAAGATAAGATCTACGCCGGAGGCGCGGCCTCCGAGTACATAACACCCATCGACCGTTTTCTTGAGAATAGAGAATCTCTTGACGTGCTTTTTTCGTCTTTCATTCCCTCAGGGCAAAGACGTCTTGAGTAAAGACGAGCGGATAGTGTACGATCGGTTCCTGGGCAAGCCAGAGAAGCCACCATCATCTGGTTTCGCTCTCTACAAGAACATCGTCAGTGCGACGAAGTTTAAGGACCTGAACGTGGCCGACCGAAACCGTACGTTCATTCCTCGATTAGAACTAATCCATGGCGCCCTTCGCGGCGATGATTTCATTGTGTACGCTAGATATCTCTGGCCTGCGCAAAAGCTGACACCGCATGCCTCCAAATATTAGACTCGTACTCATTCAAAACTTCACTTACAGAGGAGGTCCAGCGAACCTGGAATTGTATGTCTCGTCCCGATCAGAATAAATTCAACAATGAAGCGAAGATCATCAAGCAACAATACGACAAGAAAATGGAAGAATACTTGAAACGATTAGCGGAACGGGAACAAAAACTGACGGAGGGCGGCAGTGCTGCTGCATACCTTAATAACATAGGGTATTGTTTCTTGAGCGATACAGATCATGGTTAGAGGTGTGCAGCCTCGATTCTTCTCCTTGAAGCTTCTATGTGTGACCGATGATCCTCTAAAAATGCCGAGCTCGTTTCCAGGCCTGAGTCATCAAACGTCATCAATGGAGCATCGGCCCCGAAACGGGCCAAGCTGGAAAAGTCCCCAAGTAAAAGTCCCAAGAAATCCGTGCAACTAGTTGTGCCGGAAATCGAAACGAGAAAAGTCTCCGAAAAATTCTCTGCCCTCACTTGGTATCAGGAAAGTTACTTGGACCAGTGGAAAGAGTTAAACCCGAAGCTCTCCGAGAAAAAGGTTCGTTTCGATCGTCTTCCCAGCGAGGGATTTCTGTGCTATCCAACAGAGAAGCGCTCTTGGCCGAAACAAAGTCTGCTTGCTTTGCGAAACGTCGTTTAACATGTGTACTACTTCCCAATTCCAGTTACGGTCGGCAATCGAAGAGGAATTCTTCAAGCTTCCCGAGAAGAAGAAACAGAAATGGGCTCGAAAAGCCGAAGCAGAGAATGAGCGTCGAGGACTGCATTGAAGCTGAGATCCCCCATGATTCGAATAGGCGCTTCATGATTCGTCCGCAAAAAGCTGGAAATAGGGGTCGAACACAAGCGGTTCTTAACCCTGTACATATGGTGCTTGTCCATGTTCACAGTGTATGAATCAATCTGTCTCAGATCATACCGAAAATGTTCTCTCGTGGGAGAACAAACATACTTCGTCAGCATATCGTTGATTACCGTTGAAAATGTCTATAAGATTCTCGCGCATGTACATCTTTTAATTCCAAATAGGTCATGAATGCGAATGTTTTTGCTTGGGCGCGATGTACTGCGAAAGAAGCTGCCAGAGAGCAGATTCCAATAGAATGAGTCTGTGCTGAAAATAAATTTCATCCGAAGTCCCAGATTTGAGTCTAAAAAGATAGCCAATAGGAGTTGAAGGAATGCACCTCTCGCTCTCGAAACGCACCACGGAACTGCAAGAACCAATTTCACCAAAAGTATTGGAGTGGGGCAACGTTCAGACAGTGTGAATCCGCCCTTGTCCGGGCGGAGGACAGATTCTTGATCCTGAATTCGAGGGAGAATGACCGCTGGGAGGGAAGGGGGGGATAAGACAGAGTTGTCTGCTGGGCCAAGGTCGGCTTTTGGAGATCCAAAAGAACCTGAATTTTGACTGATTCTAATCAGAGCTTGAGCTCACCACTCGACATGAGTGACGATTCTTGCAACGATTCTCGAGGTCTCGGGGTCCGCGTGCCATTTCATCATTATAGGAGTGTTCTTCGATTCGGACATGTCTTGCCCGCGGAAAGTCGAATCTCACCGGATAGATTTGAGAGAAAAGCGTATAGAGGTTCATAAGGGCTTGGCTTTGCGTGATCTTTTCTAGAACATAAGACCAGAGAGCTATCTTATCCGATACCGGCGGGCGCCCGTTGACAAAAAAACTTGTAATCTATCGTCAATGTTTCGCAAACCTGTTGGTCGCTGGGACTCTCGGCGACTTGAGGTGACCTTATACTTCCAAGAATCCGGGATGAACCTCAAATGTCAGCGCATAAGGAATTCAAGAATTAAGAACCGCGGATTTCGACCTGTTTCCGCTTCATCCTGTTTTTTTTCCACGAAGTCGTTTCCGCATGACGTATGAGAAGATTTGGGGATCAAGTGCTTCCGTTTTTCTAATACGAGACTTCCATTCTGAGCGGATCGAAGCGGAACGATGTGTTGAATCTGGGGAAGAACGGAGATCCGTCTGGAATTGTTGACATCCTCCGTCTCATATCTAAAGAGTTGAACATGTATCACGATCTCCAGCTAGTTCCATCCAGTCCTCTGTAATGCACTTGCTCGAGCTAGTTATCACTACTAATGGTGTCCTAAGCCTTTGAAAGAAGCCTTTCGGATTAAAGCCTCCATAAAGGCGCTTTCTATCCCAGACAAAAAGCAATAGTTTACAGTTTCAGGAACTAGACTTCTGGTAGAACCCAGCGTTCCAACACCGTCACAGAACAAATCTTTGTGAGAATCCAAGCTAAACAAAATGCGGGTCCTAGTTCTAGTGACCGCCATCCTGGGTAAGTCCTTGTTCTAAGAAATACTATTATTCTATTCATCGAGAGATTCGGGAACGAGATCTCGGATCCGACGTCGGACCACACCAAGACTGAGCTCTTCAAAACTGAACGCTCGTTCTCATTTTTCAGCTGCGGCGGTTGCCCTGCCCTTCTCTAACGACTACAGCGGTCCTCGAACAGTCTGTCCAAGCTTTTTGTCCAATTGTGAATGCACAACGATTTCAACCGGAGTTCTGGTATCGTGTCAAAGCCTCTCCGATCGGAATCAGTTGATGTCTACCATGCACGACCTTCGAGGCTTGATCCTGCAGCAGTTCACCATGACGAATTCGACTATCGACATCGAAAAGTAAATGGACGGATCGGTGACATTCAATAATATTGGAACTTCTGCCCTCTGGAGAATTACTTGGGAAATGGAAGTTTTAACCCTGAATCTGTTTCAGCGGCGATTTCGCAGAGGTGACGCTTCACAGCATGGACGTCGACTATTCGTCCTTCAAAGTGAGGAGTATCAATGACGGCTTCTTCGTCGACAGTTCAAACAATCTGAAGGTCCTGAAGTTCCAAAACTCGCGCGTAGCTTTCAGCGCAGCGAATTTCAAACAAACGAAGCTGTCGACCCTTTGGTTCAATAGATGTCGATTCATCGAATATAGTCCGGTAAGGTTACAGTTCACTCGGTCTCTCTCTAAGGTGACTTGTCAAGAGCTATGATCGAGATTCTCATCGTTTCAGACATGGTTTGACGGCCTTTCGGTGGACTGGTTGAGGATCACCAACAGCCCGGATCTGAACGTGGCCATCGCGTCGAGACTGCAGAACCTTGAGAAATACGGTCACACTGCCAGCAACCTCGTCGTACTCGAGCGATCCATGTTGCCTGAAAACTCCGAAAGCATCAGGGAGCTCGACTTCAGGTGAGATTCTGTTCGAAGTCCTGTCTTCTTTCGACAGAATTCTCTTCCTGGAAGTGGGAAAAATCTCCGTGGAATCTATGGTCATCACTTGAGAACCGTTTTCAATCCACAGCGTAAACAACATCACGTCGGTGTCTGACACGTTTCTCGACGGGCTTGTGAACTTGTCGAAGCTGGATCTCTCCAACAATAAGTTGGAGACTCTGAGCGAGGCAACGTTCAAGAACTTCAAGGGCAAGCTTTACCTTTCAAGTGAGTTTGAAGTCGATTAGATGGCAGTATCGATATCGGAGTGGCGAAAATTCTTGACAACTTGGCGCTTAAAGATTAGTGATACACTCTGCGGCGCGATATTCTTTCGTCAAGGTCTAGGTTGGAGGTCGCGCACACCTCCGTGTCAACAGGGCTCAGATAACAAGCTGATAGACGATACGTCCTCTTGCCAAAGACCTCGAAACACACTGTTGCGAAAATTACTGAACAAAGTTTTGTTTCCTCCAGACAATCCTCTCAAGTGCAACTCCAGTTTGGAATGGTTGGCTAAGAGGTTGGAAAACGGAACTTTCAAACAGCCTCATCGCTACACTTGCATCAACGATGATGGGCGAAGCCAAAGTATCCGAAATCTGTTGAAGTCGAGGTCGGTATTCGAAGCAGACGCAGAGGAGACTACATGAGAGGGATTCCATCATCATCATCATGATCGAAATCATTCCCATTCATATCTATAAATCTGATCGTGTAGTTTCTTTGAAACATTCTAAAAGTTGTGATTTCCCTTCCTAACCAATATCCTGAATGCACAAAAACATGTTCTCGGGGCTTGCATTAGGTACCTGAGTTCAGGTGAGCTGAAAATATCGCATTTGCGAATAAATTATGAATTCTTCACGTTGTTCTCCGCTGTCGCAAGGGTTCGTTGAAGGTCCGGAGAAATCATTCAGATCGTTTGACCGAAGTGCTGCGCTGCTGCATCCGCTCTCGATTCAACTTCTGTCGGCGAGAGCACCGGTTTGAAACTTGAATCACTCAGAAGGGGTCAGAATAACTGTGGGCGCGGCTCTTTTTTATGCTCCATTCGGTGACCAGCGGCGACAGAAATGTCATCCGATCGTCGACCCGTTGTGGGACCACAGGAAGCTCACAATCAGCCGAAGAGGTCTAGAATTTGACGTCGTTCCAACCTCCTCAATGTCACCACGTGTTGCGGATCCCATTGCAAACCCCATCGAGATTCTTACGGACGCAGTGGGATGAACCTAAGGTGCTGACATGACCTCAAGCGAATTCTTCATCTTTTTGAACGCAGTCTAGAGATCGAATATCTCGGAGAAAATACGGTCTTAGAGATTCTTGTCACAATTTATTTCACCGGGTGTTGTACAGAGTATATTTTCTTTTCTTCGAGTATTCTCTTCGAGGAGCCGAGCCGTCGGATTCCATCCGGCTCGCTTTGATTCATCCTACGCCATCGAAATCGTCATTTTCGAGTGAGTATGGAAGTTGAGAGACTTAAGAGCTCCGGGTTTAGTTTCGCAATCGGTGATGCAATCCGCAGACGATTCAGGTCACCGGCGAATTCGAACAATCATATCAAAAGATCTTGGTTCTAAAACGATGACGTCACGTCACGCGTAGCGTTCACGCTCGTAACACGGTCATCGGGTCCGTATCCGTGTTGTGACTCGAGCGGCTGCTGGCTCAACTTGAACGGAATCTGAGGCGGGATACTCGCTTGACATTCAACCCATCTCTCGTTGGTCGCGTCCATTCGATTCAGAGATTGACAAACTCCTTGAGAAATACGCTCGAGCCATCTGACTTCACAGCGAGCGCCGTCGTCGACCTCGAGACGTGCGCAGCTATCGGAAAATCCGGCGCTTTCCTCGAAAGCCAAAGCGCCTCTTTCTGTCCGACAGCAGATGATATCACATCTGGTTCCGTTGAGGTTCATCGAGTTGTCCACTAAGTAAATAGGTTTGGAGCGATCGAGGAAATTTAGAAGTCTGCTGTCGACGATATCCATCGCGTCACGCGCAGAGACGAAACGTCGAAGGATTTGGAGCGCGGGACGGCCGAATTTCACGTAAACTGCGTTGACGTCGACATCGTCTTGAGACACCACTCGCAAAGATCCGTGCTCGAATGAGTGGCTAGGGGGACATTTCTGCAAAACGAGAAGAACTTCTTTCACTTGACAGCATAGCCACCGGCGGCATGTGTATCGGAAATATCGAGTGGAAAACTTACCACAAACTCGCCAGATCGAACTCGCAAGTCGGCAGCGCCCGTAGAGCTGTTCACCCACAGAATTTGAAGAAGGACCAACAACAGGAGGTTCGCCATTTATTTCAGGTTCTCCGTTTACTTATCTGAAAGAGAAGAGTATTAAGGGATAATATCGCTGACCGTGGACACGAGATCAGTGTGAGGAGAATTTGTTGCGTGCGTTCGTCGTCAGTGCCTAATCTTGTTTTCTTTTCGCCGCAGCCAATTTATTATCGGAGTGAAAAATTTATTTTACAGAAACTCGCCCTGAGCAGACTCAAACAGAATTTCGGCGAATCTTTTCTACAGCGGCGAAATTAGAGAAATATGCTCACAACAATATGTGCTGTGGAAGAGTTTCCCCATAACGTGCACATGGCAGCACACAATATAAATAAGAAAGTCCACTTACAACATATGCCCTGAGATGAACAGACGTGGAGAACCTATCGATGTCGGCACCGCTTGTGAGGTGCTGGGAGGGACTAATATGTGAATGAACTTCTGTGGAAAGAGCAGAAGGGAGAGTGTTGAAGTCGAACCATCATCGGAGGTACAGAAGACGCGGGTGCCGAAGATTGCCGCATCAACAGATCTCAACTTACTGCGGGTCATTCAACGGACGGCTGAAAGTTGTGCTCGCGTGGAGGTAAGTCGACCGTGTTACTCAAGAAAACGGCTACTCTGAGGCGTTATTCACTGACCACGACGAAGCACTTCTGTGTTCCTCGAGATTCCAAGGCGGACGAGTTTCGAGCGATAACGGTTGTGTACCTCGATGCCGCGTCATGCTTTTTCCGTAAACATTTGTCATACAACGCCCCGAAGGTGAATGGACTCGGTTTCAAATGCCTCAGGTGATCGCTTGGCGTGAGTTCCTTTCGTTCGATGCTCTTGAATACGACGATCGGATCCGGAAGCTTCAAAGAACCTGTTCGAAATGCAGAACAGGTGCTTTTGACGACAGACATAGAGAGAGAGAGTGTGTCTCCCGAAGCTAGCACTTCTCTGAATCAGCTGCGTTGTGGAGTTCGTTTCAAGACGAGACGTTATGGAATCGTCTCGGAGAAAAAGCGACATCTCAGAATAGAAACGAGTTTCACTGAATTCAAAACGGCTGCGGTGTTTACTCCACGTGTAATGAAACCGCCCCTGTTCGAATTCTTTGTCGACCGCATCGCAGTACCAACTGCTCGCCCTGTCCAGCTCATACGACTTCGATTCTTTGCTCGAACGACGGAATCCGAACTTCTCTGCTATCGAGAGAAAACGACAGCTTCGTCAATTTCCATAAGCGAACGAAGTCCTCACAGGCGTTGCTAGGAGCGAAAAAAATTGTTTCTGAACAAATAGGTTAATGAGTGTAGTGAGTCGTTGCAGACATTCCAAACTGGATCTAAATCATTTCAGTGACCAGTGCGGTGAAATTGCCATGGGGGAAAACTCCAGTGAAGTTGCGTCTACTGTGCTCGCGTGGGAAACGATGCCTTCGTACTGGGAGTTGGCGCAAGATATGGTGGAGATATTCAACAAATCGTACACCAGGTGAGAAGGATCATCAACTCGAGAATCGATTCGAGATCGTTGTTGCCGGGAACGGTCTCGCGGATGCTGTGCTTTGTCGAGACGGGGGAATTCCGAAGCTCCTCTTCACTCGATCTCAAACTCCCCAATGTTCCAGGTATCAAGAGGGAACGTATCGGTTTCCTAGCAATTTTTCGGAAGACGTAGATTTCCTTTTCAACTTCTCTGGCTTGGACCTTCTGCTCCTGCTCGCTCTCGCTGTTGGCTTCACCACGCTGCGGACCGTTCTCAGTAAAACCGTCTTCATGGTGAGTCCTTGTCGAAAGGACAGTGAGGTCCTCACATTTCCCCGAGGTCTCCACGAGCTACGAGACCTCTCTTAGAATTTGAAGAAAAGTGTTTCTGGAAGAAATTTCATTCATAACGTCGTCGACCTCACCGTGCCTTTTCCACTTCTTTGCAGCCAATCGGTCAATACTTGAAATTGACGAAAGAAAGCATCGCCAAACTTCCCGAGAGCATGTGGAAGTTGTTCTACTACGGAATGATCTCGAGCTACGCGTTCAGGACAATCATCAGCGCGGGTCATTACAGATTCTTCCAGAGCCCGAGCTCGGTTTGGGACGGTGAGCTCAGTCGATGTGTTCAGATGATTTCCAAGTAATCCCGATATTCGGCATCGGTTCTTACGCACTTTTCTATTCCTTCAGGTTGGTCGTCGGACGCCGCGATTCCTTCGGATATATATGCGCTATATGTCATTCAAGGCGGCTTCTACCTCCATGGACTCTATGCCCTTTTCTTCCAAGACGCGTGGCGCAAAGATTCCGTGATGATGGGAATCCATCACATTGTGACAATATCTCTCATCTGGATTTCGTTCGTGTGCAGGTGCGCAATCTTTCGGAATGAAGTCTTGAAACTTTTGATTCGAGAGCGAATTTTCAAAGTGAAAAAGATCTAGCAAGGCTGCGACTAAAAGTCGACCTGATTTTGTTTTGCAGGTACCACAACATCGGATCGTTGGTCATGCTATTCCATGATTTCTGCGATGTTGAGCTGGAGTTCGCCAAAGTGAACGTCTACCTGAAAGTACGAGATGGCAAAACGCACAAAGTCAACGATATCCTCGCAGCTGGCTCCTTTCTGGCGATGACAGTTACCTGGTTCGTCTGTCGACTCTACTACTTCCCCCTGAAGGTCCTGTATGCTTCGTCAGGAGTGCTGCTTCAACGAGGATTCATTCCCGATTACACGCTGCTCAACAACTCGATGCTGCTCGCGCTGACACTTATGAACTTGTTTTGGTTCTCCCAAATGCTCTTTTTGCTGTACAAAATCCTGACCGGAGAACTGCAGGAGGTCGACGATCTCCGAGAATACGATGTGGTGGAAAAGCTCGAAAGGTGAGTTCTAACGCGGTTTTTAAACTGTCTCTTAATTGCTTTTTATGAAATATGCTTCATAGCTATTTGTATCTGAGCTGGAATTTGAGCGAATTCTCCTTCATTGCAGAACTTCAGACAAAGTCACCACGAAGAAAATTGACTGAGCCGCTCAGACGTTTAATATGTTGGTATTTTTTTATGTCCTGCAATATTTAACTAATTGTTATGTAAGAGTTGTAAATAAACCTCATGACTACCTGCCACAAGTTGAGTTCGTGACGTTTTCAATTCCACTTCGCTTATTGTTAGTCACGGAGCGGAGCTTTGTTCCGTGCTCATCGAGAAGTGACTTCGATCGTGAACTTTTCTCTTCTTGAGCGCTCGATTGAGATCTTTTCTCGATTCACTGGTGAGAGATACGTTCTCGACGCGCTGCGGTGTCCGTGAGGAACCTCTGCAGTTCACGGTCTAGTTTTTGCTCGAGCCATCGCTTCAGGGCGAAAAAAAGCTAGCTGTCGGGCAACCCTGGTTGCCTATTTCTCCACTAGCATCGACTTCTGTTACCAATTTCATCGGGGTCATCGTTCGAAGAAAAGATGTCCCAGCGAGAAGTTCGGCATTTCAGTTCTTCTGTCCCTCCTTCCCTTGCCGATCGCCCCCTCTCTCCCTCGATAGGGCAAAACTAAACGTGGTTCAGTGACAGCAGGCAAGTCTGGTGCATCGGTTTTGCTATCGGAGAGAGTCATCGGTTTCAAAATCCTTTCTCACGAAAACTCCTCCTCGCCAGGTCTCACAGACAGAACCGTCTCCAGAGAAAGAACGAGTAGTGCTTCGAAACGGCCGAACATTCCGTAGTTGAAATGTTCGCCGAAGGAAACAAAGCCTATGGACTTCTCTTCTGTGCTATTTCGAGTCTTCTTTGCACATCCGCAGGGTCTCAATGTGTCTCTTGCCCTCCGACTTCGGATGCTTCGTACAATGTCCATCTGATTCCCCATTCACACATGGATCTGGGTTGGCTCAAGACCGTGGAGCAGTATTATTACGGTACCAATGCGAGAGTGACGACCGATGCCGTTCAGTACATCTATGATTCGGTCTTGGAAGAGCTGCCGAAAGATGAGAGACGGAGGTGAGCTTGCGCGGATCGATACTTCACAGTTCCCCCTTGGCCCCCTCTCAAAAGAATTCATTCGTCTCCTCACGCGAACTTTTGCGATTCAATGATCAACGTGCAAGCCAATCTAAAGGCTTTGCGTTTTGGATATGCGTCTGGCGGTAACCTTTAGAGCGGGTTGGATCACCATCAGTTGAAAACACTCAACGAGTTAAAATATCGACAATAACAGGAACATGCTATCAAGTGGATACGCATGTCGAGACCGAGAATGAAGGTGTGATCTTGTTTCAGGTTCATCTTTGTGGAAACGGGATTCTTTTCTCTATGGTGGAAGAACCGACCGGAAAGTCATAAACTCTTTGAGGAGCTGCTGCAAAAAGGACAAATTGAATTCATCAGCGGAGGAATCGTTATGAATGACGAAGCTTGCACCCATTATGAGAACATTATCGACCAAATGTCCTACGGGCTCAATATCCTGAAAGTACGGAAGCCGTGAGTCTCATACTCTACTTGGTGTGCATGACTCTTCCGCAGAGCTATCTGCATAAGGGAACAGAATTCTCGCCCAAATATTTGAAACAGCGTATCGCTTACGCTGCTTCAGAGAACTCCTAGACCGTAGCGAGTGGTTCGGTCTTGACCAGGGCTGTAGACAAAGAAATGCTCGAAATCCCTTTGGCATTAATTATTCACATTGGCATTAATTATAAAATTAATTATTCACTCGACATCCGCGGCAGGTTGCGATCCAAGCTCGAATATCGATTTCTTTATGATGAGTATTTGTTTTCTATTCCGTCCTTTTCACTGCAGGACCTGTTCGGGACGTGTGGCACCGTGGAAACAGGATGGCAAATCGATCCTTTCGGTCATTCGAAACAGTACGCTCTGATCCTGAAGGAAATGGGCTTCAAACAGCTTTTCTTCGGGCGGATAGATTATCAGGAAAAAGAATTCCGACAGAATACGACGAACATGGAGTTCGTTTGGAAGCTCGATGAGCTCAATAACCTAACGAGTGAGTCTTCGGAGCCGCGTCTTTCACTCATTTTCAAACATCTTGATCGTGCATGGAAGGAGGAATCGAATCCCACTTATTCTCACACAATGTTCGAACCTCGCAGTAACTGTGTTACCGGACAACTACAGAGCTCCGCCGGGGTTCTGCTTCGACATCGGATGCGATGATCCTGTTCTCGTGGCTGATGAATCCTCGGAAGAATACAATCTGAAGGACCGAGCCGATCTTTTCGTGGATTGGATTCGCAACAATTCAAACTTCTACAGGTGACCAGCCAGAACACTATACCGCAGCTTTCATCGTAATGGTGGTGAACGTATGGTGACACGTCGGACTCTCTGGTTCACGTTAGCCACTGACGCTCTGCCTGTCTAGTGGAAGGTAGCTTCAAAGTTACTCGTTGTTGTTTGTCGATGTTCGCTCCCTCAAAAAGTTTCTGAACTTATTGATTTCGGTCTGAGCTTGAAGTAAGAAAAAGCAGAAATCGCGACAGTTTTCGTAAGTCCGCTGAGTCCCCAGCTAGTTTTACCCGAGAAGCAGGTCCAAAGCTCCTCAATTTGAAAAAACTAAGGTTCGGGTCGATTTATGAACGAGAATCGAGTCGACCTTGCTTTGCGGGAGGTCCTTCCGCCGAAAACACAGTGATTTTCTGGAGCTGATCTTTGAAAGTTCGACGTTCAATGCTGCTTAGGGCTCTTGGGTCGATCTTATGTAGACGAGACGGCCGTTCAGGCGAGCTGCTCGCGACTTGGGCGACTCATTGCAAAAGTTATTTCTATGGTTCCCATTCTTTCGATCGCATTCCCTCCACGCTTGCGCTGAGCATTGGCCGCTGCCCGACGACCATTCGTCGGATCTCAAAGCAAAGATTGCGGGCAACTTTCGCGGTCCACTGATCTGACTTTGTCGGGATCGCAGTCACCCAGTAGTCCCGCGAAGAACGTGAATTCGAACGTGCTTTGATAAGAAGGATCTTCCATTTTTGAATCACAACTTTTGTTCTAGGACGAACAACCTGATCGTGACCATGGGCGAGGATTTCAATTACATGGAAGCCCACAAGTGGTACTCCAACATGGACTTGCTCATCGACTACATCAACTCTCACAAGTACACTGTTGAAAAAGACGGAGAAGATCTTGAAATCCGATTGATGTACTCGACGCCGACTTGCTATGCTCGCGCCAGTGCGGAACAAGAGTACTCCGTCAACGAAGCCGACTTCTTCCCTTATGCCTACCCAGACGAGCACTCTTACTGGACCGGGTATTTCACCAGCAGACCTTCCTTCAATTATCTCGTACGCTGGGCGAGCGGAGTTTATCGCGCTGCCACCCAGATTCTATCAGAAATAGGTGGGCTAGTTGCGATATTTGAAATCAGAGAGGATTCGTCGAATCTAAGGTTTGAATCTCATCCTCACCTCTTTCTCAAGGTGTCAAAGCAAGTTATCTGGACCCCCTGCGACATGCCCTGGCCATAGCTCAGCATCATGATGCGGTGACCGGCACTGCGAAACAATTCGTCAACGACAACTACGTGAAACACCTTTCTGCTGGTGTTCAAAACGCGATCAAGACACTCAGCGGAGCATTTGGTAAGAAGGGGAACTCCGTGCCCCCCTTCCCCCTTCAGTGGGTTTCTCCTCTATATGCATATGGTGACCCGTGTTGGGAACGAATGGGGAATCAGATTTCCGAATTTCAGGCAGAGCAATCGACTTTTGTCCTTTACTGAATGTGTCGAGATGTCCGGCGACAGAGGATTTGCCCGCAGGAGGGGTTTCAGCCGTCGTTTACAATCCACTGGCTTTCAACATCTCTACATTCCTGCGGTTACCCGTGAGAGATGCTAACGTAGAGGTTCGTGATGAAAAAGGTGACATCATCGAGGCGCCAGTGACAACAATCTCCGAAGCGGTTTTCAATCTCGCAGAAAGGGAGTCGACCAGCAGGTACGGTGACGCTATTTCGCTATGAATTCATTCCTTAAAGTATGCATGTAGATTTGAATATCCCAAGAATTCAGTTCTCAATGAACCTTGAATCAATTCAAGGTACGAAATCAATGTTCCCCTGACGATGAACGCTCTCAGCTTTCGTCAACTGAAAATCGCTCCGAAACGTGGCCGCCGGTCCTCGGGAATTTCAGTTGAAAAAATTCGAGGAGAAACTATAGTGGCAGCTGGAGACGTCGAAGTCGCCATTGGACACGGTGGACTTCAATGGATCCGAGCCGACGGTAATTCCTTCCTCCGAATCGGTTCCGCTTCAAAGTCGAAAAGAAACGAGCGCTCTGAGCATCCAGCTTGAGCTGAGTCTCCTTCTAATGATATTCTTTGTGTTCCCCGGAAAACCAGGTCGGCTCACGAGGATTCAGCAAACCTTCGGGTACTACCGAAGTACTTGCTCCAAGGAATCGCGATCATCGGGAGCATATGTTTTCAGACCAGAAGGACCAAAAGTTCCTGTCGCTGTGAAAGATGAGAAACAGATAAACACCGACGAATTCGTCGAAATACGCCAAACCTTCTCCGACAATGTTGCGCAGAATACTCGAGTCTACAATTCGTGGGTATCGAACGATATGGTTATTGCTGAGTCGGACTGGATTGTTGGCCCTATCAACGTAAGAAATTTGCAATCGTTCAAGACCAAATTAAATTCAACCGGGCCCGAATTCCGAGCATCCCTGAATGTCCCGAACGGAAGTCATCACCTGAGTTTTCAGGTTTCGGACAACATTGGGAAGGAATTCGTGATGACTCTCCAAACCGATTTATCCTCCAACGACACTTTCTTCACCGATTCCAATGGTCGGGATATTATCAGACGAGTCCGGAACTCCCGCGAGAACTGGAACTTGAACTTTAGTGAGCCCGTGTCTGGCAATTATTATCCCATGGTATCCAGGATCAGCATCAGTGACGGGTGGGTGGCTGTCTCGGGCCAAAAATTTCGGAGATGAATATATCAGCACATAACGGACCTCTCGGACCATCTCGGGAACCGAGAAGTTCATTGCGTGTGAACTCCTTTGTCTGACATCTGAGAGTTTCTTCGTATTATTCCTTCGAAATCCCTTAAACCTTTCAGCCAGTCCCAAATGACGGTCTTGACGGATCGAGCGCAAGGAGCCACGAGTTTGCAGTCCGGTTCCATCGAGGTAATGCTCCACAGGAGGTGTTTGTGCGACGACCATTTCGGTGTGAACGAAGCTCTCAATGAGCCCGGCTTTGATGGTAAAGGTCTGCAAGTCAGAGGTACCTTCCGAGTGATTATGAGCAAGCGATCACCTTCGCGCAAAGAAGAACTTCAAATGACTCAACCGTTTGTATTGTTCACCGACGAAACCCCGACTGGTGTAGGTTTCCTGGATCTTGGATCTTATGTAGGAAAGCTGCACATTGTGACATTTACTAATGTGGACGATAGACATTATCTCCTACGGCTCGAGAACATTAGCGAAGAATCTCTCACCATTGATTTCTCAAAGTTTCTGACACAGCGTTTCCAATCCATCCAAGAAATGGATTTGGCTGCATTGTCCGTGATATCATCTCTGGACGGAGACAGGGTAGAAATCAGGAGCAAAGAGATCAGAACTTTCTCTATCGAGGTCTAGTGGAAGGATTGTTTTGGGTCTGCCTGGACGACCGCGCCTGACTATTCCCAAGAAATTCGATTCTTTTATTCCCATGATCATACTCAGCGCTGACGACAAGCGTTCTGTTTGAGAATCATTCATCAATCGTCATCCATCACTTTCGAACATTATTGGAAAAAAGTTACAAATGCGTGAAACAGTCGGCTGTGCTGATTGAACATGACTTGGAAAGCGACCATAAGAGTAGGTCCCGAGCATGTACCTGAAAGATCAGCAAATCGGAGTTCGGATCTTTGAACTCTGGTAGCGTTTCTCTACAGCTCTCCGTAAGTGGACGAATTCCTGAGAAGAGCCCAAACAAGGCTGTGTCGCTGCAATATATCGTGATGTTTCTGAGGCGTAAATTCCGCAATTTGATGTTCATTCATTCAAGCAGTGTTGTATCGGAACTGCGCGAACAATGGAAGAAATAGGGAATAAATACTTTCCGGAAAACTGTTTCGAATCATTCTGTCAGTTCGTTGAGTGGACCGAGACCCAGATACGGCTACAGACGCTCTAGATGACTTTCGGATGCTCTCGTCTTTCGACTAACAATTGGGATTCGCTCGGTGCAGTAGCGTTACATCGCACCATTCCTCAAACCTCCTTCATCCTATCCCCAGAGAGAAATCGAAGGCAATCCCACCCTATAATTACCCCTTGCGACTCGTGATAAGCGGAGTACATCTAGCCGTTCGAGAAAAAAGCCTCAGTCTTGTGATTGTCGGTCAAAAACTTGTGAAACTTGTCCGGTAGAGTTCACAGGCAGTTCCGTCATATGAAAAAGTCGTAAGTAAGATGATGTACGACAAAGAATGAAGTGGTTCCGAGAGAATCGTTCGAATGTTCGTGCGGAGCGAGTGTCGCATTTGTGGTTCGTTCGTATAATCTGGAGATACCCCATTTCTTCTAATGGTAGGGCCGATTGTCCATCAAGCTTTCAAATGTCCGGGACCTGCCTGTCTAATAGAGGCTTCCTGTCTGTTAGACGGAGCTCGATTATCCTTCTAAGAATTCCAAACCTGTCTGTCTATTAGAAATTACACGCGTGCTAGAACCACTGGGAAAGAAGCTGAGAAATTCGTTCGAGATTGATTACGTGGTTCGTGTATGTGAAAATTGTTTGAATTTATTCATTTCATTTCGTTTTGAGGTCGACACACACTCAGATAGAATCAAAAGGTCACTGACTCCATGCTGCTTGATACTTGATAAGCTTAAGACTCAAAAGATAGGCCGAAACAGGATTCGCAAATCGCTAAATATGCGTGATGAGAGGGAAAAGAGATAAGAGTAGGATGATTGACTAAGCCGTACGACAACGTTCTCGAGAATAATGCTAAGAACAATATCATTGTAATAATCGTAATCATCATAATCATACTCATCATCGTCGCCATCCTATTTTCGGTAATTATCGTCGGTAATGTGACCAGCCGCTGGGGTTAGCGACCTCATCATGCTCGAATCGACTCGGACCAACAACGACCCCATCGGACTTCTGGTGGTGAGGACTTGGACTGCGGGGCCCGAGCTCGAAATTCAAGACACAGAGAGTGCGTTGTTGGCCGTCTGTCGTCTCGCAAGGAACAAGTGTAGTTACCCTGTGGTCAAGCTGTACCCCGTCGGCTCTCGAATGTTACAAATGAATTTGTTTCTCTGTAGATTTCCGTCAACAGATTTTGTGAACATAGAACCGGAACCGAATTCAGGTCTGCCTTTCGGCAATCAAGAACGACTACAAGATATATATATGGCACATAAATAAAACTAGATCGGGAGGGAGGGGAGGAGGAGTGATGGGGGCAACGAAGCCGCTTTCTGCAGAGAATCATACAGACGCGTCGTTGGATGTCGTGCGCCCGCATACCCGTGCTCGGCAGCCACCTGAACAACGAACCGATAAACCGGTGTTACGATCGCAATAGAAATCTCTTTGAAAACCTTCGGAAAAGCTCGAAAACGGTTCATTTTCTGCCTCAGCGAACGGCCGAGACTCGATCGGTTGGCTGGTGGGCCTGTCGGTCACGTGGTGTGGTCACGACGGCACTCGTGACAACAGTTGTGACAGCACCTGTGACATCACTCGCAGTGATTCCCCTTGACTAAGGACTTAGCAAAATAAAAACCAACTCAGAATATATTTATAATATAGAAACAAGCTACGAAAATTCCATATACAGTAGGACTCTGCTGTAGGTTGGGAATTTCAGTATTGCCGCCATGCACAACAAGGCAAAGCCGGTCTTCAGCGATGCCAGCCAGATGCTGTTCGAAGAGAAGTACTTGAATGAAGATCTAGCTGAGGACATCGATTTTCTTCGTTCTCTTTCAATTCTGTAGAATATATTAATCTTCATATTCATCATCATCATCATCATCATCGTTATCATTATCATTGGTCGGACCATGATCACCATCATAAATCGTCATGATCCGTGTCTCAAATCATCTGGTATCAGCTACTGGTAGAAGAAGTATTATGTATAATGTCGACCGGGCTACAAAGGCCGGATCCAATATGATATCGTCAAATTATAATATTATGTTGAATGTTATCCTTAATATCAATAATAATAGTCATTGTAATAATAATATCAGTAGGAGTAGTAAGAGTTCTAGTAGTAGGATTAGTAGTGGTAATAGGTTGGAGGTGGTGATGGTGCTTTGTTGGAGAATCGGGAATAATAGCGATTCGAGGGAAAACATGGGGAAATTCCTCAAAGTTCGTAATCTTGTCAAAGTTTCAAAAATTGGGAAGAGGTCTGGGAGGGAGGGAGGGAGGGAGGGAGGAAAACTTTCAATGGTTCAAATCTGTCTATTTTCAAATGGAACCTCGTGTTTCCGGTCCGCTCATCGTTGTATTTCATCTTAAATATCAATCGTTTCTCAACCAATCCATTCACTCTACCAGAAAGAAAGATAGAGAGATAGATGGAAGGATTCCGAGGATTCCTTGGTAGGGTTCGATTGACAACTCAGTTAACAGAGTTAGTTTGCTTTAGAGTTAGGTTTCTTGGTTGGTTGGTTGAAAAGTGAGGATCGATGAGAAATATTGTGAACAAAAATGTACATTTTACAAAAAACACTATCGACAAGAAGAAGAATCAACACTGACGGCCCTCAGTTCGTCGAGCTCAACGAAATTCGAGAAACACTGGACCAGTCGTGGTATTTTGGGATTTCCATGAGGTTTTTAGAGAGTGTCTCCGATGGGGCGGAGTTACCCCGATCGTGTATCCTGATCTCGATCCTAATTGAGTTCCTTTTCCAGCTCACGGCGTAAATGTATTGCAATAACAATAAGCGTGGAAATTACATCATTGGTACAGTCAATAATATTCTTCTTGTTGCTCATTTACTTCTTCTTCTGTCTCTTGGAAATGTCGTTCTGTGTGTGTCTGAGCGGAGAATCAGAGGGCCCTCGTGATGGAGACCCGCGCGAACTTTTTCGCTCAGACTTCAGCAGAATACAGAAGTTTCAAAAAGAGGGGAAGGATTGCACTAAAAAATCATCTATTGTGTCTCTCAATGGTCACCAGAAATCTTATGATCGTTCTAGTTGTATGCATGTTCGTTTGTTTGTTTGTTGTATGTATGTATGTATCAGTGTATGCATTTCTCATATCATTACCATAGAATTCATCGTGTTCATATCAGTGGTGTCATGAGAACGTGGTGAAGTTCCCACGTCCACCATCTGTCATTTTCTTCGTCGTCTTTGACATCGTTATTGTTTCCTTATAAATGTTTCGACATTGTAATAAGACAATAATCGTAACTAATGATTATAGTAATAATAATAAGAATAAAGGCACCCTTGGGGAATGTATCAACACATCTAGCTCATCATCCGTCAAGCATCCATCCATCCATCCTCCCGCGATGAATCGGTCGGTCGGTTCGTAATCACTCAATTGTGTTCTTGTCGCTGTGGTTCTTCGAAGTTTGTATTCACAGCCATCGAGTATGCCGCGACGTCAGTGCAAAAATCGTCGCTCGCCGTTGTGTGAGCAAAGGAAGTTTTTGGTAGCTGTTTTGTCGGCCTTTCCGTTTGCTTGGCACCGAATACTTACGAAACCGTCACCCCCCGGCCCCCAACCGACCGAACACCTCAGGTAGTTATTGGATGCTGATGCGACTCTCCCGACAAAACGGCTCCGGAACCGTTTCGCCAATTCTCGAATGAACAATGAATGAATAAATCATCCGAGAATTTTGTTGGGTATTTTTAAGATCACCATTGAAATTGCATGCCTTCGACTCCCCGCGCCTCGACCGACAGGCATTCGGAGTGCTCGGAAGGTTCACAAAATGAGATCGAGTCCTATTCTCTCAAAGTCTCGAGGATTGAAGGTCTACCTGTCGGAGTTACCACCAGTTTTGTATCCTTTACTTTCGTTCCGTGTGTTCGTTTGCTTGCGTGTATGTTCTCAAAAACATATTCTCCCTCAGAAGAGATGAGAACGACGGTGGCGGGCGCTGGCCTCGCCAACATCAATCACCGTCAGCGTTGGGCTTCATGTGCCGTTGGAGTAAAGTCCATTTAGATGGATTCGTTGCGACGTATTTGTTGATATACGTGAATAATAATAATAATAATAATGATGGAGGATAACTGCTCCAGTCGTCAACCTCCTCCAGGTCTCACGAGTTTTTGATGTAACCCGAGATATGGTACATCAAATATGAATCACCAACTCCTACAAGTACGCTAGGGGGGATTGAAAAAGTTGCTACGTCCCTACTTAGAATTTGGAGTCTGCAGGCAAATCCACAGAGTCCGCTGGATTATGTCACTTGTGGTTGGTTGGTTGCTTGTTTGCATTGCTGTCGTTGACTCGAAACCAACTCTCGTCTCAGCGGCCTCAATCGTAGCCGGACTTCGTGTGTCGTCATCATCGTGTAAGACGGGGAAAAACGTCGTCTGCATAGCACGTTGAAGACTCGCACTTCAAGTGTTCGTAGATTATCCCAATGTCTAACTCTGACATCCAAAACGACAAGATATACCTGAGGTGATAGAAAATTAAATAGACTCTAAGAAACTAAGTTGAGGTTCGTCTCGTATCGTTGCATGACGCGCTTTGTCCCCCTGGGGCTTTTTTCCGTTTATCTTCTCGCCTTTAGAACTGCCTAGACAAAGTGTCCCGCCGATTCCCTCCCTATCATCTTCGTCCGTTTAGCACAGAAAAACCATTGTGTGTTTAGTCAGCCTTAAGGCCTGAATGTTCCTTGATAGCGATCTCGTTTCGGATATTGTGTCGCGTTGAGTTCGATGTCATCACTTATTCATTGTGATCATTAAACTTTTGTGATCATGGCGATAACCAAAGTTTACCGTTTGTTTTCATGGCAATCAATTGTAACGCCGCAAGTTGTAGCGATAGACAATAGATCATGCAACCGATTTTGATTTCTCAGCGAGGAGCTGTTTCGAACGAATTTCGAAAACCTAATCGATTGTGAGAATTTCGCGGCCGAATTCGTCATTCCGGTGGATCTGCTGCTTGTATATACCTTATTCACACCATATTCGATATCAAACGATCACGGGGCTGAATGAAGCCGCGGCTTGTTGAATCAAAAACTCTACTGCTGGAGAGGTCAAGGTGAATGAATATTCGAGAACAGGAACGGTTCGATGGAAACCGCATAATAACACTCCCGAACGATTGAGAAAGAGAAAGAGGTAATGATTCAAAGAGCGGTTGACAAGACAGAAACCTTGCCGTCCATCTTCCAAGTTGAAATTGGAACCGAATGGGAAAGGAGGAGCACTTGGAGGCTTTGACTTTGTGACGTCGAGTCCATCGTAACTGTTGGCGTACTTCTCAAAATCGTTGCATCGAGATTTCAGATGGAGGGGCATCCAGCGGTATCAGCCGTTCCAGACGGTAACCGATCTGAAGAGGTTGGGGTTTACTTGACGGTCATCGGTATCTTGGCATTGTCGGAATATTGGGTGTCATCGTCTTTGATTCCTAAATTATCCACTGACATCAACGTTCCATTTCAATAGATATCGGCGAGAGAAGATCAAAGTTGTTACTGATAATAATACTATAACGGCTTCGTAATGAGCAAGAGAGATCGAGAGAGAGAGAGAGAGACAGGTACACTGTATTGGCATTCGATCGGTCAGCGATGTAGTTCACGATCGAAAATCAATATCGATAGCGGTCTTATCACCTAGTGGAGGTGAAACTCGGAAACTATCTCATCCTCCATCTATCTCTCCCGTAACCTTCCGGTCCGCATGTCGTCATCTCCTTCTCTCCGCAGTAGAGGTATATTATTGCCAAAACTTTGTCGATTCTTAGAAACTGTAGTGCTAGTTATAGGTCAATGAAGTAGATAAACACATTCTCCGCAAAACGAAGAACAGTAGAATTTTCTGGTTGAAATGATGGCTAAGAATCAAAATAGATATCAATCATCTTGAGAAGATATCGAACGATATCAACAATCGCATTCTCATGCTCTTCTGTCGTTGTAGCACTGCCCGTGAGACGATTCAATGGTTTTTCTTTCGCACTTGAATTTGTTGATGTCACAGAAGTTTGGTTTCAACGATTCCTCCGTTTTGCCTTTAAATAATCTCCGGAATATGAAAAGAACAAAATCTCTCGCTTCCTCTTCCTCGCTATCGTTCCGTAAGTGACTCACTCTCTACCTCAGTAGGGTTGATTTCTACGAAGTCCGGTATAAATAAGGTATATAACAATCGCTTGTCTAGTTCCTGGTTTTTTTCTGGGTATTCCTCGGTTTCAGTTGTTCGCTCTCCTTCATATGTGTTCTTCCTCTGGCGGGGGCACGATTTGTGTCGCTGAGAAAAATTACCTCCAAGTATACATAAACTTCTTTTCTTCAGTAGAATATATGTTTTCACGTCTGCAAGGTGTTCGAATTCCGTTTTAGTGGTTGAGTCGAGAAAGAGTGGGATGTTGTCGACGAATGTGAGTCTGTCATTTTGGATACTGACCCCGATTTTGAAAAAAAAGGTAGCTCTTGTCGGTTGGCTTGTTTTTGGTATGACCATCGAAATGTCAGCGGTGGGAAAGCACCGCGCTACAGCGATTAGTCCACGTATCGGTTTGTTTGCCGTTTTTCTGTGGAAATCCCCCTCTCAGACTGGAATCGCTCACTTCATGTGATGAGGTCTCCCATTTCGCCGGGAATATATAGAGAATGAGCGCTTCGACGTGGATTCGACTCTGGGACCCTGTGCTACAGGCTCGAGGTCTACTTCCAACCCTTGCTCGTTGTGGTTCGCCATTCGTATCGTCGATGGACGGAAAATACGCGCCAGCTGAACGAATCCGAGTGACGGACGACACGGCCGCGAAGCACCCCTTCCCTGCACTCCCAGGTCGGGGACCTTCAGGTCGATTGGAGATTTTCCATAGTAGTTATAATAGTAGTACGTGGATTAATCTGAATGCATAGCTTAGGTTTTTCCAACGACTAGATGTAGGTAGTTGTAATAGGTAATGTATAATAGTGTGTTGATTACTTTGTTTGAATGTGCTCACGTCCATCGCATCGGAAGTACATTCGAACCGTACGCTACGCACGGCTCTAGAGTGGAATCATCGAACGAATCGATCTACATTCGGGTGCGCAGACCCTCGGTTTCTTCGATGCGGCGGCAATGAACACAAAAATCCCTGAACAACTCGGTTCGCAGCGACGGAACGGTCCAGGACCATTTGTTGATGTCGTTGTTGCTGTTTTTGTTGTACACTCCGTAACACGGTTGTTGCTAACACGGTTGTTGTTGTTGTTGTTGGTTGTTTTTGTTGCTGCTGACGACGACGTGGTGGTCGAAGGTACATTTGGTGATGTTGACGCTGATGGAGGAGGAACTGTTGGATCATCCATTCACTGCCTATGTGTATTCGTATTCTTTGCTGCACGCGTGAGGGTTATGGCCGCTGCTTGCACGTAAGTTTATCTCTGGCCGTTTCAGCGTCCGTCGACTTTCTCTGTGGCTGACTCACTGAAGACTCACTTTCAAAATAGTACCATTCGCAATATCACCGGGTCGTTGTGTAGAAATGGAGCGGTCCCGCCTCGCGCGATCGGAGCCGCGATGGCGAGGCAGCCCTTCACACGTACAGCATGAATCGAGCCGGCCCCTCTCGCGAGCGAGCGAGGGAACCGGACGAACAGATAGAGAAACAGACGATGGAATTACAGTAACGGAATGTCCAAAAGTGAATGTTCCCTCGAGGCCCCGAGGAGCACCGACGTCAGTTGAGTTGGGATATTTATCCTTTTGCTCCTCTCCATGGCAGTTCATCGCTCTTGCATCCTTCTCGTCGGGAGTCGTCTCGAGTAGGTTTTGACCTCCGTCACTGGTTTATATCACTTGAATAGTAGCACTCAATCGTTGAATGGGCAACACATTGATCATCTCCCTGAACGACTAAAATATTCTCAGCACTTGCGCCACTCGGCCATCACGGGGCCTGCAAGTTCTGTAGCACCATCAGAGGTATGTGGTAATATTTGCATAAGGGTCGGACACATTTGCCCTTTGCCGCATCCCGGCACACCGCTACACGACCATCAGTCACCTCGACGAAATCTGAAATTACACGCCGGCCTGTTAGTGAGTCATGAATATGAAGACACGTCTGAGGATCTCAATACGGAAATAACTTTGGACGCGGATCGAAACGAAACGAATTTCGAGACACTCACCGTCACAGAGATGAACGTAACGGCATTGAGGCCTCTTGCATTGGCCCGACTTAAAATCTCGGCAGACTGGCAGGGTGTCCAGTAACTGTAAAACAGAGTTCATGTTAGAAGGGGAGGAAGAGACTTGATCGGAGTGCGTGGCCTGCTTTCATGCGCTTCGATGCTCAGACTCAATGTTTGATTGATTGATTGATTGATTGATTGACTGGTCGCAGGTAACTGTGACTGCAGGAGGCAGCAGGAAGTTCTGCACCGGAAAAAGATCTAGACGCAGGCGGACGAGCAGGCGTGGCGCGGGCTGGATTGATTCTCATTAATTCGCAGGCGGGCGGGCGGGCGGGCGAGCGAGCGAGCAAACGCGCTGATTGATTTTCTGAGTGAGTAAGTGATTGAGTGACTGGCGATCTGGCTCTCAAAGGGTAGTGGAAGTGGGCTACTCAAAATGAACAACCCTTTACCATTTAAAGCTGCGACGATGCTAAAGCTGAACGAGTGCGGAAACCGAACGGGCCGGACGTCGGAATCGGGCAGCAGGCAGCATCCCTTAGATCTACGAAAACCTATACACGTCCCCAGGGTACCGGAGATCTAAGGACGAAACGGCATGCATAAATTAGAGAGAAAATTCTACTGTCTACGAACATAGTGAGTTGTGTCAGTAACGCTTCAATCATTCCTCGCCGTCAGAGATCCTGTGTCAAAATGTCGCCAACTCGATCCTGAAGTTTGTGCTATAAGTACGTGTTCGTTGAAGGACCGAACGATTGACCGAGTGCATGATGGCAAAAGTGACTCATCTACATAAGTGATTCGATGGCACGTGGGTGGTTAATGCTTAAGTGTTCGACCGGTCAGCGGGGCGCTTCTCGGTGGGAATGATGAACTTTCTTTCAGTCTGGCTCGTGTTCGCCTGATGGCATTGTGTGAAATGGAAACGAATTGAAGGAACGCATCCATAACAAAGATCTCATCTCAGAAGAAACCATTCGCTCCCATTCGACGTCCCTATCAATCTATCTACTTGTCGTCTCTCAGCCATCAAGATGACAATATTCGACTGGCGTGGGGAAATCTACGGACGGTCTCTTTTCGTCTCTACAATGGAAACAAAATCAAGACGGCCATCGTTCTGCCAAGGATACCTGTCCGTTACTATCACAGTAATTCACATCATGAAGATGCTGGATTGAAGCGGCTATGTTGCTCTGCAGATTGGGCTGGGTACCCAACGTGCTTCCAATGGGAACTAAGGTTTGGTCAGTGGGTTTGGTCGGTGGTTGAGTGGTTCGATTGTACGTAGGGTTGCGTAGGCATAGGTGGGTGGGTACAGAGGTATTGTAGGTGGGTGGAAGAAGAAAAGGTTGGTGCAATAAGTGATGAGGAAAAGACAAGGCCAAGGAGTTCCATGGAAGAGGAGGTGTCAAGACAAAAATGAGTTAGTTTGGGTCTTGGAAAGGTTAAGCACTCCCTAATTTCGAGGTTGAACGAAAGTATATCTCACAACCGGGAGCGATTCTCTCACTTCCTCGGATCTTTCGCGAGCTGAGTGTTCAACTCTCGGTCAGGGAAGATAGGTAATGATTCAGATCTGGTTTTTCAAAATCGGGCTCCAAGCACAAAAAAGTGAATTCTCCTCATAGAGTCCTCATATAAATTGAGGTCCGATAGATCTGTCTTCGGAGAAACTGATTCTTCGGGAAGCGCAATCTTCAATCGATGAATATTTTTGTATTTGGTTCTCTACGTGAAAAATTCAAAAATCTACTCCGAAGACATAATTCAATCCTAAAGGAAGAATTCTGTAGAAATTTCGTTCGCGCCGAAGCAAACAAAGGTCGCTCCTCTCGGTTCGTTGGAGCTCTCACAAAAATATGCACTTTGGTACACTAAAGAGGCATTGCAGGATGGATGGGTCAAGGAGGGAAGTCGGGAAGAATCTCTCTGGAGTCGAGCTCGGGGACGCTTTGTCTTGGATGTGAGAGGTGAGTAAAAGGTAGTGCGGAAAGGATGGTTTGCGAGGGAAGGGTGAGAATTCGGAATAAACTCAGATAGGTCAAGGAGCTCTTCATCAAGTCACTGGGGGAAACTGCAGGTATAGAGCGTGAAACGTGTGGGATCTCCGAAACGCTATCCGTCAGGGGGTTCAAGAGCCAGCGCGGCAGATAGATGCGTGGAGCGTTTACCAAGTTGTCAGGCCTCTAAGATAGCGGAGTCTTGTCTAAAATCTACGGAATAGGAGTTTCGCTCTATTCGAATGGGTGCGTCTACGATCTTCCTTCATTATATTAATGTGCCGTTCAAGCTCAATTTCTCGATCGCAAGACAGCGAAAGTGAATGAATTGTGGATGGGTGTAGTAGTCGTCGTCGTCACTCGGTATTTCAAACACTGCCATTCGGACTCAGGTGGTCAATTTGTGAACGAGAGTTCTTTTTCTCTACAAGAAGTTTGTTGTAATCGTTCGGATACTCACAAGAAACAGGAACGAACTGTTGTTGCATCTGCAATGCCAAGGCAGCCTGCTGATAGGCGGCTGCCGCAGCAGCTGTAGCAGATGGCTGGTACACAGGAACACCGCTTTTTTCAAGGGCCGGGCGTTTGTATTGCACAATGCCTGGCAGCGTGGCCTGAAACGTTACGTTAGGTTTAGTTCAGTTTGACGATTGCGCGCACACAATCACACTCAAGATCACATACGACAGTCTCCGACGTGATCGTCGTTCAGGACTGTGAACATGTTCATTGTGAAAAGTTCTTATGCTGCGAACACAGCAAGGAAGACACTAGGCAAGGCTGCTCTGGCGCTACGTTGCAACATTTTTCTTTCGCGCAACTGGCGTGAGCTTCGTCTGCGTCAATCTCAATCTTTTTTTATCGCCATGCATGCTACGTTTCTCGCCTCTAGAACTCGACGGGGCTGCAATAGTGGATGTTGCGGCGGCGGCGGCGGCAGCAGCAGCGGCAGCAGTAGCGGCGGTGTTGCTTTGCCTTTTGCTGTTATGCTACTCGCTGTCAAACGTTAGAGGAAACAAAAAGGTCAGCGATCAGCGCATTATCTACTCAGCCATTGGCCAAAGCCGCATCAAACAGCCACGTCGAGGAGCCGACAGCACGTTCGGGCTCCGACTCAAACTGCGGTCAGACAAGGCAAAACCGAGCATTCGGCAACGAAGTGAGAGAGAACTTTTCACCGCCGACTCGGGCAAGGGTTATGAGCGCACAAAATAAAAACAAGCAAGACTCCTCGCAAAATTAGTGTTAAACTTTTCAATAGCCCCTCCCTCTCAACTTCAGAACGCCGACGAGTGCCGGAATCAATCAACCATGAGCAGCATCACACAAAGTAGTAAAACGAACGAACGAACGAGGCGCAGAGGCTTTGATTCTTATGTCGATTCGCTTTCGGTTTTTCCTCCGGACTTCGTGAATTTCGGGGCAAACCATTCAGAAGGGGCATATGCAGGCGAGAAGAAAGCCCTTGGGCAATTGGAATTCCTCTGCAATCGAGGGAGATTCAGGCTCGAGAAAATCAGTGAGAGGCTTCCGCTTATGAAGCTCCGAGGAAAGGAGTTGTTCTCGAGAAACCAGATGTAGCGTCCCTGAGCGCGGTTCGAGGATTTTCACCGAAAATGGATGCCGACAAGTTCAAAAACCGAAACGAAAACCGAGTGGCGAAAAATAAGATTGAGCGTTTCACAGAGGCAGCGAAAAACGGAACCGTGCAGCGCGTGAGAAGTCAATGAATCGCATCGATAAACTGCGAAAACCGAAATTACATCGAAACTTGCTGTTGTTCTTTGATTGTCTGCTCTCCAGACCAAGACTGTTTTAGAACTGAACAGATTCTCAGGAACGCCAGAACGCTCCCAATGGAGCAGCTTGTGTTACATGCAGTGGAGCAGCAATACTCAGCGTCTTCCTCCGTCCGAATGAAGTGGAAGATCTCTTCGTTTAGGTGGTGTTAAAGTATCGAGCTGAGTTCGGAGTGTACTTCTCGATACGATGCGGTGCGTTTGGCACGACAACAAGGTGAAAAAACAGTGGACGAGACAAGGAACGTGGAAGTGTTTTTGTGTTCTCCGTGTTTCTCTCTCGCCTCAGACCTACAATCGTTTTGCTCTTCGATTCTTTGTACGTTACCCAGATCGTCTTTTGTTCTCTTTCCGTGTGCTGAACAACCAGTATATGTGCATATTTCGTAGCGATTTGAGCACAGTACGATTGCGTACGTACATGCGTGAGTACGCGCATACAACAACACGTTTTACGACACGATTGCGTAGTGACCACGATGTTAGAGTGCAAGTTTAGAGGAAACTTGGGCGAGTTTCGGTAACGTGACAAAATGCGTGATCAGTGCACGTTTGTGAGGATCTCTTGGATTCTGTGAGAGGCTCGAGAGGTTTTCGTGAATGTTTGGTGATGTTGTCGAAGACTATATAAGCATAAAGAGCGAGCGAGCAGTACCAGGTGTAAGAGGTCAGATTCAGCGTCTCGGGCCCTCTTCTTGGCTTGCGGAGCGCCCGTAGTGGCGGCGGCGGCTGCGGCAACGTCGGTTCCGGGAGTGGCCGATGCATATGCCGGGTGAGCCCCCATACCAACGCCCACTCCAACCCCTCCCGCCGTTGTTCCCGATGTAACAGATTGTTGCTGTTGTTGCTGCTGCTGCTGCTGCTGTTGTTGTTGGTGTAACAACAGCTGCGCCTGGGCCTGGGCCTGAGCCGTGAACGCCTGCGCTGTTACCATCGAACTTGGACTCAACGTAGTGGCGTGGGAGACAGATTGGGCGTGGGCGGCGGTCTGGTAGCCACCCATAGCCGCCATGCTCATCGGACTTAGCGACAACGCCGGCATCGAGGTAGGCATCGTTGGCACGCTGCTTGCGGGCACGGGCGACGAATGCTAAATTAAAGAAAGAAGAACACAAATCAAAATACACTATGTCCATCCCAATCAACCAATTCACCAACCAACCAACCAACCAGCCAGCCAATGAACCCATACATCCAGCCTAGCCAATCAATCAACTTCGTCGTAAATGTTAGAGATTCTCATCGTCGTATCACGGTCGGATAATAATAATCATCATCAGCTGTTGGCCAGGCCGCACTTTGCCGATCCAATTCGTTATTGCGTACAATCTTCATCCGTCACGTGAAACACGTGGATTACAGGATGGCCAAGCTACTGCCAAAGCATCGATCAGCTCATTATTCACATGACTCGGTTCGCGAACCCTACAAGCCAACCGAGGGTTTTCGATCACAGCAATGAAGATGAGTTCGTGATCCCCCTAATTGGTCCATATTTCTCGAAAACGTCAGAGGACAGGAATTCACTTCATTCGATTCATTATTCTTTCTTTTCTGCTCAGAACTTCAGAATCTCGGGCTGGTGGGATGAGAGGATCTCATTCGAAAATGGCGATCAAGGTCTGGATCTGTACAGTTTTGTGGATCCATTTTTTGGAGGAACCCCAGAGTTGAAGGCGCTGAAGGACGGCTGCTGAATGAGAGGTGGTCCGACTGTATTCTTTGATTCAAAATCGGTTCGAAAGAAATGAAATAGATGGTGCACTCCCGGAACAAAAACCAGAGGGACAAAAAGAAGATAGAAGAATCCATGAAATCAAGAAACAAAACACGATATGATAAATGCCTCATCGGCAGAGAATCGATCGCCGCATCTAACCCAAGCTAAATGCCTCTTACTCTCTGAATGTGGTGGATGTGGAAAGGTCATCAATGAATTTATCCTCACTGATCTAGATACTCGAGACCTTTCTCGACTTCCGAAGCCGAAAAGCAAAGCAGTGGAAGAGAAAGTTCCGATTTGGTTTCCAATAAGCTTACGGTTCCTTTCACACACGATAATGAGGAAAACATCTCCAAGATATCAAAGATAAGAAGCAAGTAGCTTGATCAAATGAAGCAGGCGATGCTATCTGGCTGTCTGTGCCTGCGTCCTGTCTGTCTGTCAATCTGTCGGTGAGCTGATTTTCTAGAACATTGTACCACACCGGAGGAAAATGATCGGAAAACAATCGATTTCGGAACGATGGAAGCTAGCAAGTCAGAAATGGAACAAGCTCAGGAAGCGTAACTTTACCATAATTGATTGTATCGAACATTGATGGAGGAAAACCCTAGGAAAGCGGAGAAAATATGAAGAAAAAGCCTTCGAGAGCGCACTTCGATAAGGTGAAGGAAACTCGGGAGCATTACCAAGATGGACTGAAGTCGAGAGAGCGCAGCGAAAGATAGACAAGACAGACAAGCGGACGCATATCCAGACAACTAGAGTATTATGAAACAGACCTCCGACATGAACGATGAACAAAACAGACCAGCCAATGTTAGAGCTTGGAGCGGACACTATCTGTCGCCCCACAAGTTTTCTCCTCCTCCTCCTCCACCTCCGTAGTTCTGATACTCGCTAAGATCTACCTACTGTCCTCGTGGATATCGATAGTTAGATATCAAGCAGCGCTAAGATATAGTAAAGCCCTAATTGTTGGTTGATTTGGCGCTGGACGTTCAAACACGACAAGAAGCTGCTGTGGCTGCGGCGGCGTCTGCTGCTGCAAAGCGAGAATTTACCCAAAGAGTTCTTCTACGTCTACGAATCTCTAGAGAACTTCCGGCAGCCAACCGACTCGACGATGAGCAATGTTTGGACAGACTAGCTATAGCTGGCGACAAGCGATAAGCGAGCAAGCAGAGACCGATCGATTGATCGATCTTCCTTCAGAGACAGAACGTGAACAGAAATCGAGGAAAACGCTCAAACATAATTTAAGCAGAAGCCGATATTTCGATTAATAAGCTATTGAGCCGAAAGATTCAATACGCGCGAAAGCGTTGAATAGATAGTTTTTGAATAGCGTTATCAATTTATCAATGAAAGCGGAAGCGGCGGCGGCGGCGGCGGCGGCGGCGGCTAAGGGCGAGCAGCTGATTTTCGACGGCGTAAAACGAACGATTCATTCATTCATTCATTGAATGGGAATCGCTTGAGAGGGAATCGACTGTTAATACACAATGTTTGGTAAGGGGACCCGCGAGAGGGTTCACTCCACGTCATAAATCTACGAAAGTCATAGAGCAGCTCAAGATTTTGGAAGATGCTTTCGAATTAAAAAACGAAAACCAAAACGGATTCGGAAGCGTTCTACAAGCGAAGCGAAGCTATGTAAATCTTCTGCCGAGACCTCGACGGACCTGATCCATTGACCTTTGCTTTGGACAGACGACCGGAACAGCCATGGGAAGGGATTAACTCTCGATGAAACTACGGAAACGTTCGGAAAATTTGCGGAGAATCCATTCGATCTTCGAAGTTCGATTCGGTAAAGTTCTACAGAACGATGACGATCGGAGGCTGCGAGAGAGAGGCGTCTACGGTTGCGAAACGCACTATTTCGCTGTGTCAAAGGTCAATGGAAACGTCCGCGGAGACTCGACCGTATTTCGTCTACTACAGAAAAGGAGTGTTGACAAACGGGGTAAATGTTTGTCAAGAGTTGAACTGCTGAACCTGCAGAGCGTCACTTACTTGGGTCAATCCCGTGGTGTCCGTGTTTGGCTGGAGCGTGTTCTGGTCCTGTATTGATGAAATCATAGAAAACAAGAACCAAGTTAGATCTCATAGAGACAGCGAGGTACCATCCACTGATCCACATGGGACTGTCTGAGCTACTTGGCGTGTATGATATGTGTGTGATTTCCGCCTGTATTCTGCGGAAACTTTTCGCCGCCTTCCCGTTCAGTGGTATAAGGAAATCCCGCCGGTCAAGATCTCGACTCCGCGGATGGTCTTTTTATCATTGAGTTTCCAGGATAGAATTGGGAAAACCTCAGCGAGGGGCTCCTCCCAAAATGGGAAGCGATGATTCTCGTTTTGGTTGGCTACACCTCTAGTTACGCTGCGAGGGATGTGCCAGCCATGACCACATTCTATCGAACTACGTTTTTAAAGGGCAGGTTATGCTAGCGGCATTAAGCGTCAGGTCGCGCGTAAATCCGCAAAAATCAATAATAATCACAGTGATAATAATGATAGCAACGACAACAACATCAACAACCACACCGACATCAACAGCGACCACAAACGGGAGATGAGATTGACCTTAAGCAATGTTAAACGGGTGGCGGAGAGGGGAAGCCCAAAGTACCAGAACAGTTCACGATTGTGTGGTTAGATGCCGACGTCGACGACCATTTATCGGTCATGGCAGGTGCGCAGTCGACGCCGGTGGGCAAAAACATCATCGACATTGGTATTGGAGCGACATTAACGCACATCAGGATTGGGTTCGAAAAGGATATTTGTCGTTTTTCAGTAGGTTAACTGTATATGAGGTGAACAGACGCGAGGAGGTGGACGGGGTGGATTCGAGTTAGGAGTTGTAGAATAAGAGGACGATGGAGACGGAGAGGGAAGTAGGATCAGGAGAGAATAAGCGGGTCGACAGGATGAATCGTTGAGAGGACGGTGAATTTCACGGAGGAAAGGAGAGATAATGAAGAGACACGGTCAATGGAGGAAGGAAAACTGAGGAGATCTAACGACGGACTTCGGAAGGAGAGAGACCGAAAGAGATGGAAAGCGGGAACAAAACGGGGCGGTCGGGTCGCATGACGCGGGTGAGAAGGATGCGAGATTAAGGAGAACAAACTGAGATTACTGAAAATCATGGGCGGCGAAAGGAGGAAAAGGGGGAAAGAGGAATGGGGAAGGGGGGTAGGAGTCAAAGGGGCGAGGAAATAGGAGGAGAAGGCAGACAGGTAGGGTTGGGTAGGATCTAGGTAAGGGTTTGGAAAGAAATACAGGGGGCTCTGGCGCGGCGAATGCGTACCCTTGCCTTAAGCTGAGCCTGGAGATGTGCGGGCGGATGGAAGTATCGGCATTGCTCCCTAGCGCAGCGTCCCTTAACATAGTCCATGCAAACGGTGACGTCGCAAACCCCAGACGCGGCTTGAGTCGGTGACGTCTCAAGGCCAACGTGCTCTGGCGGGTGAGCGAAGCGGCAGTCATGTTCGGCGCGCTTGCAACTACCGCGTTGGTACTCACGGCACACCTAGACGGAAACGACACCAAGAGAAAGAGCAGATTGAGCAAAGGAGGTTGTTAAAGCAGCGTTGCCTTAGCCTGAAGATGTGGAACCGCAGCAGCAGTAGCGACGGCCGCCAGCGAAGCGAGCTCTGTGAAGCATCGTTAGACCAAAAAGAAAATAAACCACAACAACAACAACAGCAACGGCGGCGGTAACGGGGTCCACGAATATTCAGGTTTGGATTCAAGGGTTCGGATGTTAAGAGACGTTCGCTGTCGAAACACAAACGAACTCCGTGGGAATCATCGAGACCAGCTCGAGGTTCGGCTCCACAATCGTCGAGTCGGCGTTGCAGTTGTCGCAGCGAAGATCGTTTTGGTTTGCCAGCACTTCTTCTACTCTGATATAAAATGTTTCTCATGTCGTCCGATGCTGCTTCCAGACGATGTCGAAAGTTTTCAGTGAGTCAATGTATCACTGATACTTCTCGATGTTCCATTAGAAGTTTCCGAGGACTTTCTCGAGAAAAAGAGACTCGCTTGCCGAACCCAGGAACTGGCTGTCGGTCGCCGAGAGGGCTGAAGACGACCCGGCGGCGGTAAAGTGGTGACAGTAGTGGTGGTGTGTCTGATTGTCGGATCGGCACAACAATACTTACCTCAAGTCGATCCGTCCTCTTCTGTGGCGAGATCAAAGTCGTCGGTGTCATTAGAGCGGTGGGCTCTGCGGCCGTTGTGGCCATCATTCCTGGTAGCAGTCCGGTCAAGTAGGGTGATGCCATCAGAGTGGGCATGTATGGGTTTGCAGCCTGGAACGGGTCCTGCTATCGTTAGTCGACATCAGAACGAGTGAGCGACGCACACACTTTCCAAGCGAACAAGCAATTAGTAAATCGCGGAGGGGCATCAGCTCAGTCCTTCGGCTGTCTCTTTTTTTTTCCTCTTATTCTCGGTGGCGCTCTTCACTTCAGTCAGTCGCTGACGGTCGAACTCGACCGGCTGCCGAAGTCATCTGAGGCCGATGCCCCTTCAGGTGCAGAAGTGCTTTGGGTGGTGGAACCTACCTTTGTGTAGTCGACGGTAAGTGCGCTGTGCGAGCCATGTGCAGTCGCAGAATTGTAAGCAATGGGCATTCTCCAAGCCAGAGAAGAATACGGACTTACCTACGAAACCAAACATCAACCATCAACTAGTCTACACTTCGCAGCGTCGTGCAGCTCTTGCGTGCAGCAACATTTTCAACAATCGAATCATTCCCTCAAGCCGGCTACGCAGATTAGAATCGACAACATTCACAACAAACAATCGAAACGAATATTTAGCAAAAACGAAAAATAACGATTGAGGAAGAGGAGAAAAATTGAAAAATTCAAGCACTCATTCACATCATACATGCTCGGACAACGCGGCGAGGTTGAGAAAAGTTTAGGAAAAGTCCGCGACAAATGACAACAGTTCAATGCTCACCATCGTTGCAGCCCCGGCCGGAGCCGCGGTGGGCATAGGCAGTTGTAGGGGCATCTGTTGGAGTAGGGCATTTTTAAGTGCCAAGTGGTTGCGGCCGTTGATCAACAGCTGGTCTTTCAGGTGTTGAGGAGGATGGAAGTATTTGCAGGGAGGCTTTTCCCTGTTGCATCGTCCCTGTAAAAGAGCAAATCTCACTTTTATTCATTCCGCAGCGCTGTTCAAACAGATTCGCTCGATCGAGGACATCGATCTAAGGACGGAACGCGTCACCACATTATTTGGCTGCGCACTTCGTCTTCGCATAATCATATATGTCGTATGTCACTAACGAGCAAAATATAGACACTACGATGTCGGCAATATCTATGACCGCGCAACGGTCAGTTAGCCACGAACGAAACGAGGAGAGCAGAGGCCCGGTCAGAGGAAAAAAAATGGAGAAGCCCTAAGAGAAGTGGAAGTACTGGAACGAATGAGTCTGCCAGCAGCATCGAGTGATCGAGTCATGAATCGAGCAGAAACTCATCTATATACAGCGTACAGACGTCGCCCCTGCTCCGAGCCGCTTGAATAGCATCGGCATATGACCGACCGACCGACCGACCGACGAAGCGACCAACTGAGCCGCAGAGGGGGCTACCACGGGCTCATATTTATGCATGCGTGCAAGCATGCCGTCAACCAGCCAGCCCGTCCGTCCGTCCGTCCGACCGCAGCTAGCTTCGTCGACGAGTCCGCGTGCATGTACTATCGCCTGTCTTTATTTCATGGAAGAGACCGCGCGGCCAAGACTGGGGACCGAGAAACTTTGTTTGTTTGTTTGCTCGCGCGCATTCTCTCGCGGTACGGTGTGTCCAACGCGTGCGGTACATTATACGACTTCTCCGCTTCATGACCGAGGCGGGAAAAGATGTTCGGCCGCTATGCCGTGCGCATGCCGTTGCATGAAGGCACGGAAGAGCGAGAAAAATACGCAAAGCCGCGCCCAGAGAGGAATATTAGGGGTATCAAGAGATGAATAAGAGGTACCTACTGAGAGGGTATCAGCGAGAAAGAACAGAAAAAAGAGCGAGTTATAGCCGCCCAGCGTCGGAAGCTACCGCCAGCGTCTTGTTGTTTATACGAACACTTACGCACGGCGGGCGGGCGACCGACCGACCATCCGTCCTTTCTCAGCGAAAGAGTAAACTTCCAAGCCATCAAACGGGCGTTTTGCTGATGTGCTTTCGCGGATAATGTTCGTCGCGCGTCTTTGTCCCCCGGCCTGACGATGCGGACGAAGACGACGTCGACGTCGATCTTTCGTTCGTTCGCCAAATCTTTCCGCGCGTCCCAGAGCTTCCATATCCGCATGAAATCCGCGCCCAGTCTCTTTTCACAGTGCATGTCGGAGCCCTGCGGGCAAGCGAGCACGCACGCACGCAGGAAAGGCGCTTGGTCGGTTTTTCGCGCTCTCATTTTGCCGCCTTCTCGCTTCGTGTTCCAATGGACGATGAGGCATTTGCGCCGAAGAAAAAGATTCTTATCTTTGACTCACTCAGAGTGCGGCAGCGATCAACTTATCATCTTCCCAACAACGGCGTCGTTGTCGACGTCGACGACGGCGACGATCACGCAGCGCCCGCCGTTGTTCCCTCGTCGGGCAACAAACGCGGGGACCGACGAGGGGACAAACGGAGCTTCGGGAGTCTGCTACAGAGATATCTGAAGCCATCCCTGTGTCCGTCAACCCCCATCCCCTTCAACCAGCCAGCAAGCAAGCTAGCTTACTATATATCTTCTCCTGAGCAGCAGCAGCAGCAGCAGCAGCTATCACGAGTTCGGCCGGATGGGCAGTGGGAGTTGTCCAGGGATCTTGGTGAAGGTTCGCGGCTCTGTTCCGCTCCTCTTCGTTCTCTTCTGTCCCTCGGTTTGTCCGCTGACCATCGCAGCTCCAAGCGGACCCTCAGAACCCTCCGTCGTCCCCAGCAAAAGATGCCACTAGAAATCTCCATAACAATCCCCGTGTAGCTATAGAGTACAGAGAGTCTAAGCAGCACCAGCGGAGTGTAGCGCCATATAAGTATAGCAGCAAGCGATGCTTCATATTCCCTTCGAGAGAGGTTCCTCTCCTCGAAAGAGGCCGACGCGGTGGTGCCACTGGCTCGGTTCTCATGTATTCGCCTCGTTTATTTCATATGGTCCCCGCGCTATTGAAGTCGACTTGGTCGCTTCCATCCCAACTTTCCCCCAAGTTGAGCTGCTCCGTTCGGCTTGCGCCATCTTTCCCCTTTCGTCACTATTTCCACTCGAACCATTTTACTTTTCCTTTCCACGTTTTTCCCTTTCGCTGCACTATGCATGCATCACTCATAGCCGCCGACTCCTTTATCCCGTTCCCATATTCTATTCGAAATCTCTTCTCTTATTCTGTGCCCTGATGGCCCCGAAACCGAGGGCCCTCTCCCCCAGTGGAGCCGACTACGTCGTTGTCGTCATCTGCAAGAGGTCAATGGGTCGTTGGCCGCAGCCGTTCCTATGAAGGCGACCGAGTCGAGGGCTGCGCGCCTTCTCGGTTCCTTGCCTGCCTGCCTGCCTTGCTGGTCTGTCTCTGGCCAGACCCTCGAACGCTCATTGTGCTTTCCGCGACTGCTTTTGCTCTTCCGTCTATTATCCCTCCCGACGGTCGGAGCCAATCGACCTGATCAAGCAGGCACGGCTCGGTACGAGGGTCCAGCAACTTCTAATAGAAGCGCAAGAATCCAATTTTCAAGCCGACACTACGCGGCTACAGTGACGCGCTCGCTCGCTCACGAAGGATCTTCTCAGGCAAAGCGTTTCGTTCCTTCGTGCTCTTGGATTCCTCTTTATTCCGCTCCGGTCTCCGCACAGCTCCCATTGACTCCTCCTGACCTTCCTCCTCGACACGCGCGACCCCAACTCCTTGAGTCATCCGATTGCGTTGCTTCTCCAGTTACTCCTTCAAGCTGTGCTCTACTCTGACAACTTTCATCCACTTACTCGGACGGCGGTGGCGGCGACGGAGGCAACGCCCAGTTCCGCGTTACAATTGCACGGACAATTTTCGACCAAACGGTCGCAGAGGTCTATTATAACAACTTCACTGCGACTCTAGAGCCTTCACTCCTCTCGTTCCCGACTTCTCAAGTGCGCGCTGCCTCGTCCCCCTGAGGAAGCTGTGCCCAGCTCTGAACCGAAATTGATCCATCGAAGTCGGTGGAACAACAGAAACAGAAAAAGAAACATTTTTTTGATGCCACTTATGTATGTCGGATTCTTCTCGGATCTTGAATCGACAAAAGCACCGAACAGGGTATGCACTCCTCTTTGTTTGACTTTCTCATGATTTTGAGGAATCGATCCGGGTCAAGAATGTGCAGTCCTCATTTATTCTCGGCGGAACCCTCGATTTCCTGGTCGCCACGGACGCTCTCAAGTCGGATCCAAATCACTTTCCCCTTGGCCTTCTTTTCTCGAGACCATTTATTCGAGGAATCGACGCGAAATAATCATAATAAATATTGTTTAATTGCCGCGAGAGAGATTGAAATTGAGAACCTCTCTTGCCTTACGGGCTGGCTCGCTCTCGGAACACTTCTGTAGTGCCCATACCGGCCGGTGGCGCGGTGCGCTCGCTTCGATCGTGTTTTCGATCCCCGAGATTCTCCCTAGGGTACAGTAGAACTTTCCATTCCGCTTCCGCCAGAGAAGCCAACTTATTTTTGAGAGCTTATTTTTCCAATCGATTCGTGAAACATTGACCACATTTTCATTGGTCAATCGGGGAGGGAGCCCACACCGGCGAGCTCGGGCTACGCGAACTCTCTCGAATACAGTTTTGAACCTCGAACAGCGACTTCAACCACTCGGCCAAGGTGCGATAGTTCCGTCGATAACCCTTCGAGCGTTTTTCTGCGTGTTCAGTTTTGGAAATTGTTCTCCGCGGCCCGGCCTGCTGCCCTGCAGTGGCCTCAACGGATTCGAGACGGTTCGGCGGAAATATCCTCCGTCAATAAACCGAAGCGCCTGGATCCGCTGGAGCGTTCGAGAACGGAACGTTTGACGTCTGGCGTTTTAAAATCCTCCCCAGAAAGCGGAAAGAAGAAGAGAGAAAGTCGAATTAGCGATCAGCAGGCTCGGGAATTCTTGCTCCACCGCCCTGGGCAGCTTATGTTTTGATGTCCATCGCTGAAATTCAGATGTTCGAAACGCTTCCCGGCGCGCTTGATGATTCAATACACGGCGATGCAGAACATCAAATTTCGGCTTTCTGCCGAGCATGATAATGATGTTGATGATCCTGCCGCTAAGAGACCAACCGCGCAGCGGTCGTCTTTGACTCCTGAGCGCGTGCCGGCTCCTGGAGCGAGGAGAACAAGAACAAAGCCCGGGACACGAACGGGCGGCTGCCTCGTTCGTTCGAGAACCAAAGGCAAATTTAATTTCAAAGTCATTCCTTTCACAGTGGTCCCGCTCGGCAGCGCAGCAAAACCGTCAGGGTAGAGGAAGGAAGAAGCGTGCTCCTCTCCTCGTCGTACTCGACTTTTCAAGAGAGAAACAACTCTGGCCCCGGCAAGTTCAGGCTTGCCGTGGCCAAAAGACGATGGAGAAACAGCAGCCGGGAACAAAGAAATAGATCCAAAGAAAACAGAGAAGAAATGGACACATGGATGAAACAAAATAGCATTCATCTCGCGTCCATTGTTCGGAGGAAGAGAATTTTGTTTCCGAATCGCTCGACATGTCCCGAGCCCCACTTCGTTTGAATGCGCAAACCCTACCCAGTTGTCCAATGATCAAACTATGGTTATCTCGCGACGGAGATTAGAGCGGGCCTCGTATTCAAAAGTGTCATTTCGGGTGAGGGGTTAGGGCCGAGGCTCATTTTGAAAACCAAATTGAATGCGGGTATGAGGCCACCGCTGAGCGCCGACACCTTTCCCAACCGAGCGTCTAACGAGCTTTTCCGCTCTCGGTTATGCTTCCCTCCAAATCCCAGCTCTCGCTCGAGGAGGGCAAGCGAGCAGGGGCGATACGGGAGCGACGAGGTCCGTGGACCGAGCTTAAGATCGAGGACGAGTTTTGAACGGAGGCTTTGCGTAGAGACTGTGGAGGGACCGGGACGGCGGAAGCTAACGTCGAAGCCAAGAAAAAAAAAACTCGGAAAGGGGCCTCGGAGACGGAGAGAGAATCGATTGTCGTCGACGTTAATCTCGCTGGATTACGTCTGCTTCCTGCAACTTAACGCTAAGCACACAGCTGTTACTTGAAGCGTTGGCCGCTCGAGCACACCTTCGGTCCATCCCTGAGCCCTGGGCGGCGATTGCCGCTTGTTTCAGTTTGCTTAAAATACCCGGAGCGCGTTGGTCAGATATCCGGTATCTAAAGCTTCGCTCGCCCATTCGGCGATATGGCTTCAAAATGCTCGGTCGGTCTACTCTTGAGTTAATGGATGAACTGTCCGCAGAGCCGTTTTGAGCGCTTGGGCAACGTGAACCCCATATGCGTCAGATGCTTATCGCGGTTACCGCTGGTAATACAAAGCCTTTCACTATCGCCCGAAACGAGGCTGAATAGTTACTACGAACAGCTGCTCTGCTCGCCTGACTCTTCCAGCGTTCAGGGGAAATGGTTGCACGGAGGCCACTGAGCAAATATTTAGTTTTATGATTTGGAATGCGCTCGAAGAAGAGAGGGAGATAGAGTTTCAGGATCTCTCATCTGCGTTTCTCGACCCGCCGCTTCCAAGTCAGCAAATCCTCTACGAGAATGGCAGCGCACACTCGCAGTTTGCAAAGGATTTCGGGGAAGCCAATACATGGTTAGCTTACTGGAGCTCCTGAAGGGGAAACAACCATGAATCGAGTGGAGGCGGTACCCGGATTGCCGGGAAACGAAACTCGTTCCGGATCGGTTTATTTTCTTGCCGTGATTAGCACCGAGAATCTCCGCGACCATGAAGTCATGGAGAAAGTGATGCCATCATTCACCGCTTGTATATGTACTACACACCTTGGATTTTCCTCGGAATGGACGTTTTTCGAAATTGTTCCCGAGTCCCAACGGGAAAAACTGTTCCGAGATGGGGATACGCGGAATAGTTTCGAAATGTCGCGGAATATCTTTCTCCATCATAGGAAACAATGCAAGACTTGATGTAAATCAGAGTACAACAAGAAATTCGTACTACGCGGTATCAGCACAAACTGAGATCGACCTCGAACTGACAGCTTTCTTTCGTCACGCAGTTTGGACCCAAGAAAAAGTCGTGAAACATGGAGAACAGAAAGCTGCGTGAAATCGACCGCGATCTCAGAAAAGGCGGCACCTGATCAGGATATTCCAGCGGAACGATACGAAACCCCATCAACTGCCAGTCATCCAACTCCGCAGAGGCGCAATTCAAAAAGTCCATTCGGGGATCCTGCATCCATTGAATGTGGCTCCGACACGGTTTGGATAGTTTCGGCGGGCAGGCAAGCAAGAAGGCGGCAAGCCGGCAGGACAACTGGGATGGCTATAATGAATACCTGCTATTCCCAGGCGTGGCTGACAACTCATAGATTCCGAAGCTACATTTATTGTTCTCTGGCAGGCTCGGGCAGTCGCGCGGCGCGGATCGTGCATGTTGGATTCGTCGTGTAGTCCGGGCCTATTGGGTCACGCTTCCAACGACGACGACGATACCGGCGAGTGAGCGAGCCACTCCACGAGTCGCCCGGTCGAATGTTTTCCCGGTGACCATGGCAACAACAACACTGACGGGGGCAGATAGCGACGATCTCATCCGTTAAAAGGTGAGCGCGCCGTGGAGGCCATTGTGGACCCCGCCCCTGTTCCCTCTCCGCTTGCTGGTACCGAAGTCCGCTTGTACAACATCGAATCCCCTCACCTTCGGCCCCTGAACGACCCTCAACGTTGGCCCCGTTCGACATCGCGCTAGCAAAAGGTAGTTGGTTCGGGGCTGAAATCCCGCTTACGTGATTCCGAGACGGACCACAAAGCAGTCATGGATGGAACCACGCAGTCGCTGCTGGCGCCAAGCGGGTATTCCACTCGAATTCTGGGAGAAAAACTCTGGCGGAGCGTCCATCCGTGTCGGTCGAACAGCCCGCTCTATAATTCAGCACCAATCTGGTTAATACTGGCGGGAGAAAACACGCTGCCGCCAGCCAATACTCTCCCTCGTCCCGTTCTCCCATCGTGCAAGCTGAGGCTCACGAGGCAAGAGCATCGAGGGCGGTGTTCAACCCACTCGCTGTTCTTTTCCCTCAAAAGCGGTGGGGATCGGTATGTACGGGCAGGCGTTTCTTTCCGCCACCGCTGTTCGAGGCAAAAATGTTAATTGCCGAGAGTGTTTCGGGATCTGCTTTTGCGTTTGTTCGTGATGCTTTCTCGAGGAGCACGCGACCGGATTGATAGCGATCCGACGACTTCGACTCGTCACGGAATCGGGCCCTCCCTCTCAGAGGTAATGTGTCAGATCCGAAACTTCGTAACTCAGAAGATTCGTAGAAGACGCCGAAATCGCTTTTGTTTCTTCTCCTGTTCGGATGGTCAAGGAGAATCGGGAAGCCGAGAGCGAAAGATGAACCACGTGGTCCTGGCTTGTCCTACATAGACAGTCCGCCGCCGGAGCCTGATGTTTCTTGCTAAGGGAGGAAGGAAGTGAGGAACGAAAGGAGGATAGAACATTTTTATCCGATCCGATGGACCCCAAGGGAAACAAATGGTTTTTCTCCTCTGCCGGCCCAGAGGAATGTCAGCCGCCATTCACTGTCCGAAAGAGTGGAGGCGTATCATTTTTATCATCGTTATTATCTATCAAAGATCAAAAAGAACCAATGGATGAACATCTAATTCCAATCATCCGGTTCGGTGTTTGTAGCTTGATGACTGACCTACCCAAACGCGTTATGCCTCGTCCCTGGTATAAAAGTCAACGTGCTGGTCTCAGCAGCTACCCTGTGTTCCAACTCCCAATATCCTACCCAACCCCCCCGTTTGTTCCTCGTTTTTCATTGCGAACAAACGCCACTGTTCCCAGTGCGCCCCATGTTCCTTTCATTTAGCGGAGGAAGCCGCTGGAGATTTGAGCGTTGGAGGCGGAGCTCGGTTCGTTTGTGGTGGGCGAAACTTTTTACGAAAGACTCACGCAGAGAACCAGCCACATGGCTAACCAACCGAGCAGCGGAACGGAACAGCCAGACGGCCGATGAAGCCACTCAGTCACTCAGTTGCCCACCAAAAGCAACCAACGTTCGATGGCTCGCCATCCAGGATTAGAGACCGCAGACATCAAGCACAGACTCGAAGTCGTTTATTTGCCAAAGGGTCAATCGCTCGCTCAGCCCTTCGGGATCGTGACCACTTCCCAGTTTACTCCTTCTCGGTTGCCGGACTTTGACCAAATGAGCCCCTTCCCCCATGTTCCCCTAGCTGATCTCCTCTTTCCGACCCCTGACTCCCGATCCAGCTTTTTGGCATTTCTCCCTCTGCGTTCCGTTGGTTTCTCTAGACCTCTAATCGCTAATCGGTCAGAGAGGCTTACGGCTGAAAGCTGCCCGGATCCCTCCCTCGATTTGATGTCGATGATTTCCACAGCCGAGTCATAATTTGACATGTTTGTTTTATCGGGGTCATGGAAATCTTCGATTGTCGTCGTCACAATCATCAACGCAGATCTCAGATGTCATCGGTCTTTGGTCGCGAAAACACAGAATCCCTTCGAGAGAGCGGAAACACGTCGGTCGGTTCCGTGTCGGTACTCACAAGCCACACAATGAGAACGGTATCGAAGATCTGATCCGGAGAGCTGATGTGACGTTCCGTGTTGGTAACGTTGATCCGAGCGGTGTATTCCGCTTCTACTTGTCATTCCGTCAGTCTGCCGACGACGGGTGAAGAACTCCTTCTGCCCAGGTTCGTGGCCAATGCAACCACGGCTGCCGTCGCCACCAGCACTCGATAAGCTTGGGGTTTATGGATCAGAGCGAAAAAGACCGAGAGGGTCCCTCGGAGCCTCGGTTTCCTCGTTCACCCCAACCGCCGCGCCGCTGCTGGCTCCACCGTCATCGCCCGGCCGGAGTCGAAAGGCACCGAGCGGCGGGGATTGAGCGGGGACGAGTAATGTAATATTCGTGAGGAGGGTAGAACATCCATCGGCAACCGAGAACTCGGACCAAGCCGATCCTTGCATCCCTCTATTCTTTATAAGGAGCTAAGAGAAGCAAGTCATCCACCGTCTGCCTTCCCGCAAGCCCGAAGAGAGCGGACAAGCCGGCCGGCAGACGGGTTGCAGCGGAAGCAGTTTTCCCCTATTCGTGCTCAGCTGTCTTGCTTCGTTTCGTTGTCTTATTCCGATCCTGCGGCTGCTGCCGGCAAGCCACAGCACAGGAGGACGATCGAAGCCTGTGCAACGACTTGATCCCTGTCGGCGGCTTCTCGTTGATCTGTTTGCCTGCCTGCCAACCAGCTTGCCCGTTTGCTCGTGCAGTGGTAAACTCACTCGTGAACTTGTCTGCCAGTCCGCTTGCTTGGTCAGTTGTTAACTCGCTTACCAACTCTGCTTGGTCTGCCCCAAACAACACTTGTTCGACACTGTGTCAACTAACTGAGAGACATTTGTAGTGATCAGCAGTAGTTCGTCTTCTTGCAAGGGATCCCAAAACTTCCCAGGACCTTCGGAGTTCTGAAGTCTCTTGGTTTCCGACGACATAAACGACATTCTTAGTACATTTTCTTTGGTGACATGACAACTTCAAATCATCAAAGTCACGGAATTCTTCTTTACTTCGAAGTTTTGCATTTCACGAAGAGATCCGAAATCTCAGGGGAAGTACCATCACGACGCGTCGTATATCCAGTACTATGCATGTGCTAATTTGTCGTATATGCGATAGCGTATGTGATATTCAATGGCGTTAAACACATTTGCAAACTTGCTAAATTTTGTGTATGTATGCAAAATTGATCATATGAACACGATTTCGTTCAAATAACAATATCATGGGAAATCGATTCGCTTCGTCCGCAGTGGAAGGAGTCTGCAACTTTCTCCATCCGTGAGTTGCGATCCCGGGTTCCACGTCGGCTGTGTAAGAGTCGAACGCCGCGCCGGTTCTGCATAGGAGTTGTAGCGCGCGGGGAGAACGAAGGCCGCGTCTGGCTATCAGAGACACTTCGCGCAAAACGTTGTGAAGACCACTCTAGTTTTTAGAGAGAGAGAAAAAATCAACCGCAATTTCTCCAAAACGAGCGCCACACCAAAAAACGTCTCGCGTCGGCTCTTCAATGATAGCTCCTCTCGGTTTTTTTCCCCGTCCGGCTCCTTCGTTGGCCGCTCTGTACGCTACAGGGATTCCTGTTCTCCGTTGGATCCAACATGTCAGACAGCTAAAATGAAGTGTCTTGCTTCTCTTCACTACCCTCGAGCGCACCACTTGGCTCCTTTGGGTGCCTCTACCGATGCCGTCTGCGCAGATTTCGCTGCCGGACTCCACGCATAAAACCTGGACTCTACACGCTCGACTTCTATTTCCCCTCGTTGCAGTTTTCTTCTGCTCAACCTTGGATTCATCTTTGCCCATTAGTTAACTCGTGTATCACCAGTCGAGGATTCGCTGACTTTCTCGGTGTTCGAACAGAGAGAACTGAAAGTTTTCGCGATCGGTCTCGAGGAAAGTGAAATCACCGGGCGCATCCATCAAGCTGAGGAGGATTCGTGTCGTTGCCTAGCGAGCTGTTAAGTAGGAAGACTGGCCAACCAGTGGGCGTTTCACCATCCACCCCACAATTCAAGCGAGTACACCAAGTAGCTCGAGACGGGGGTTGGGGTGGGCTCCGTGACAGATAAGACAACGCTCGCGCTGTAGTATCACGTCGAAGCACAGTTACCGTCATTATTACTATCATCATCATCATCATGAGTGGGGTTGTTCCTCCGGTGTAGCCGTGGAATCCAATTCGTATGCCCACTCGCAGCTGAACCGCTGAAGCGATCATCACACTTGAGCTCGCTGGCTCGGCGCGCAAGCATCGAAACGAAAAGAAAAAGTCGACCAGTTAGCTGGCGGAGACATTTGACGGAAGCGGCCATCAAGCCCCGCTGTAAAGAGTCGAAAACGAGCATTCCTCTCGCTGAAGACTCCCCTGTGGTTGACGTCATCGTCGTCGTCGCGCCGGACCCGCAGCCGGGTGTCGGTAAAGGTACCATTGCATACTGCTGCAAAGAACTCTCAAGAGGAGAAAATAAGGCAGTCCTCACTGTCTCTCGTTCTTTTCTTATTCCTCTTCTCGTTTTCGTTCTGTTCCCAGCAAGGCCCCATGGCTGCTGTGGCACAAAAGACTCTCTCAAGCGGGGAAGGAACTTGAAGTTGTTAGAAATTATTCTCTGAGCAAGAAATGAAGATTCCTTCCTTTCTTCTTCCTCAATTTTTTTTTGGCGCCACCCTCAGGACCTTCGTCGTGGCTTCACCCTTCGCAGCGACCGCCGTTTTTTTTTTTCCTCTCTCGTCCGTCGCTTTCGCGCGCACACACCCAGGCGGTGGCGCATATGCTTTGAGCATGAGGCCTTTTTTTCCCTCGTGCGATATGCGACGCAGTCCGGGTAAGTCGTCGCCGCTGCCGCCAACGTCGTCATCATCGTCTACGTCTGTCGTCCTTCAGGAGTCGACGAACAGCGGCTCCTGGGGCACCGGTCGGTCGGTCGGCAGTCAGGTAAGAAAGCTCATTTATCATAGCGAATGTCCGTAATTTGCATGAAGCTTGTTATATTTTCTTCGCAGCAGCGGCGGCTTATTCCTTTTGCTCTGGTCTTTTGAAGTTCAGAGGTGGAAGTGACTTTATTTCCCTCAAGACCTGGCGTCATCAGTGACTTGATTATGGAACGTGCACACCCACGAGTGAATGGGAGCCTGGAGGAACGGCTGATGCAGCAACGTGATCCCGTAACAAACGAACGAACAGAGAGACGAAAACGAATTCCTCCATGGAAATCGGTGGAAAACTTCCACAATGAGCGGGCGGAGAAGCTGCAAGACCACGTCGCCAACAGAGAAGGAATCCAAGTCGACGGCATGCTGGAGTTCAAGGGCTGCCTGATACTAGCCTTCAGCGTAAAAAGAAAGGCGTTTGTTGTAGCCTGTAGGTACTGACGAAGGCGACGTCGATAGTGGAAGAAGCCCGGGACTGACGCCGCCGGCGGCATTTCCATATCTTTGTGTTGGTCGAGAAGTAGTCTTCCCGTGAACGGTTGTCATAAAGAGCAGAATCGAAGAAGCCATTCACTTTTTCCCTGTCTGTTTCATTTCTTCTCCGTCTATAGCTGCTCCTTCACTCGAGTCCCCTTCGGAACCAGGAGCTTGTTTTTTGCGATGGCCGTCTCCTCTGTCCCTCGTTGTCCGATCGGAATCATTCCAACTCGAGGACCCCGATTTCGACAGGAGGCTCCTGGCTCTTATATTTTCAACGAGGTCGTCAGATGAACAACTCAGATCACTTATGTTCTTCTTCAAGACCACGAAAATGACTCATTCGCCGCAACAAGCAGAAACTATCCGAAAACAAAAAACAACTCCGACGTTCAAAGTGCCGCCTTGGCAAATGTGAGCACGTCGAGCTCCCTTTCCGGTGAATGTTCCTCGACCGCGGAGCGCTGTGCTCTGAAGATTTACGCCTAATCTGACCGTGATGACGACAAGCTTTCTCTCGAGTCTCTCTGGCGGCGAAGACCGCGAGCTTTTGGTGCGCAGAGCCGCGCAAACGACTCCAAAGCTTTTCATCCATCACTATGAGACGCACCCAACTGTTCTTTGCCCTTCTGGTGTTTCGTTGTCTTCCTACATCTCCGGTCCTTCATCCTGAGGAAATCTCGTCGAAATCGTGGACTCCATCGGCTTGGTTTCTGTACTTGGCCGTTTGTTGTTGACTGACGTCCCCTACTCTGAATTTCAAAACCTTCATCGGTTCATTTGATTCAACCTCGAAATGCCACGCCACCCCGACAGAATACGGAATTCCAGCAGGTTTTCTAACGCAGCTCCAGCCGGTAGCCATCGGGATCCGGGAAAACCTAGCTCAGAATGTGGTTTCCGGAAGCAGTGGAACTCACGCTTCCTCTGCCGCAGTTTAGCCGAATATCAAGAACGAGAGAACTCGGGTTCAAAATGGTCCCGGACGGGGTAACGTTGAGTCGAAAGAACGGGTCGGATATCGCACAAAGCGCCTCGCGGGCTTTCCGAGGAGAAGAGGAAAAGGCAAGGCCTTCTTTTCCGCCGCTGAGTCACAGAGGTGCAAAGGAACGGGAGCGGGCGAGCTGGCGGCGGAAGAGGTAATAAAAGCGTTTGTAGCTCTTATTTTTCAAAAGCAAGAGGGAAACCGGCACGAACAAAAAGCTTACAGCTCCGCACCAGCCGGCATCGGAACCGGAGTTCTTTACTCGAAACGGAGCAAGCCAAAAGGTTGCCCAGTGGGTTTGTCGGTCGGTTGGAATGTAAAGTTTGCCAACGGCTGCAGCACCAGTCATACGACTGACGGCAGAAAAGAAGTTGACGTTCCTGTTGTTCGATCACTCCAACCTTTGTATTTAGCCCGAGCGTTGTTTCGTGATCACCGTTGAGCAGCGGTTGTATCCCCTCCGACCCAGAATCGGAGATAAGGGCTTCTCCCAACTCGGCGAGATTCACGAATTTCCTCCGAATTCATTGACTTCCCGGTTCGAATTCCTCTTTTCCCTCTCCCCACCAGACGCCAAACTTCGTCGCTTTCGGTGCCCGAAGCCCGGGAAATTCGAAAACTTCCCGAATGCGGAGCTTCGGAAAAGTTGTTCCTCCCGCTGAGACGCTTTCTTGGCTCTACGCTCGAACTCGTTTTCACTGTCTCGTATGCTCACATCTCGTCCGCGTTTCGCATGCTAGCTAGCGTGCTTGAGAAATTATCCTATCGTTTCCTCCGTATGTCGTAGTCCTCGTGTTTACACTCCGCACTATGATGACTATTTGGCGTTCGGAGAAGCCACGAAGCCGCATTTTCCGCGAGCGAGCGAACAACCCGACTCGCTAGCAGAGGAAAACCCTAAGAGAGTTTGCTGATTCGTGCGAAGTTAGCAGTTCGTCGGAATGTGTGTCGAATAGTTTTCGTCTTTCCGTCTCCCTAGGGAGAGGACAGTGGTCGGGTGTGAACACATAAGCATGCAAGCAAACCAAGCGGCGAGCACCAACTGCAAGCGGCCGCCTGCGACCGACCGACCGACCGTCCGGCCGGCCGGCCGGCATGCTTGTATTGTCGCTTAACGAGCGCGTGATATCTCAGCCAACGGCAGAGCCAGCGCACAATGGACTGACTGGGCGATGATAACACGCTCAGTTACCGTCCGTCCGAGCAAGCGAGCGAGCGAGCACGCCAAGCAGGAACAACGTTGCAGTGTGCAAAGCTCTGTTTCCTTGCTCGAAATAACAACAACAACTGCAGCGGCGGCGGCAAAAGGAGCTTCAACGTAGACGACAGCCGACGGGACGAGCAAAACATACCGTGCGAAGCATTCGGTGAGATAGCACTCAACGGTGCAGCAGGGTTCTCCAGTGAGCAGCAGCTGTCAGCTCTCTCTTCGTGCTTGTACACTCTCAGATAACACGGCCGTTGAGCGCTGTTGCAGTCACTAATACGCGCCACAAACGTTCAACGATCGAGTTCAACAAGCAACGTAAACTCGTGAAACATCGCGGAGGACGAAGAGGTCGTCCACGTACACGACGACATACACGTCCTATTCAGATCTATGAATCTATCTGTGGGGACGAGGCGAATGCGAAGCCGCGTGAGGAAAACGAAACGCACGCGAGTTTTCGTTTGAGACGCTGACCATCGCTCGAGGTGGAAATCCATCCACCCGGAGAATCGAAGGTTTTCAAGTCCGAGCCCAAGGAAGGCACGGGCGTCGGACGAGGCGGACCATCAGCCCGCTGGCGTGCATGGTGCGGTACGTGCACGCGCGTCCGTCTGGAGCATAGCAATGAATACATTTGGAGAATATGAAAAAAGAACCAAATAGAGCGGACTCGCTGGCACAGGAGGAATGGGTAGTTCGGTTGAAGTTTTCTTCGACAGTGCGGAGATCGGCGATCGCAATCATGCCTTCTCTTCCTCCAACCACATCGGCGTTCGGGATAAAAGCTAAGGAACGAAGTTATTCCGAAAACGGGGGAATCGACATGAAATGAACCGAACCGGTCGAAATAATCCCGCTGAAAGCTCTGCCGTTGAATAGTTTGTTCAGTTGTTGTCGTTGTTGCTGCCCTTTTTCCTTGAGGATGTTATTGGGGTTTTATTGAGCGGTTTTTGCTGTAAACCGCTTCGGCACAGGAACCATCATGCTCACAAGAGAGGAATTTCGTTCCCGCAGTGTCAACGACCGCGGTGGGAGCGCGCTTCTTTACCTCGAAAGTGAAGAGCCTTCTCGAAAACCTGCTCCGTCGCGATCTGACAGACTCGTCAGAAGTTCGACGAGGAAGGGAACGGTTCTAAGTGGATTTTGGCCTAAGACTGAAATCTCGCAGGGGAGGGTCCCTATTCACGGAACGTCGTTAGGTATACGGGCGTGCTCGTTTTTTCTTCGAGAATTTCTCAGTCCAGCACGCGGAGTCGACTCCACTCAAACTGTGAGACCGGTTCCGTGCTTACTTGAGGCGCGGGAAGCGGAAAAGGGGCAGAAGCGAGCGGGAACTAACAGCCACTCGTTATGGTGTTTAATTCACGGCGGCCAACCCAACCAGTCTGCCAGTGTGTGTCTGCTGAGAACGTAATTCTCGCCTTAATGCCGCTCACACGCCATGGATTCGGTCGGCCTTCTTTCCAAATGGGCTCGTTACGTTACTGAACACCAGCCAGGTCCCCCTCGGAACTCTTGATGCCTGACTGTCTGTCTGCCCGCTTCCCGGCGGGTCCGCTCACTTACTGGGTGGACTGCAAAACGAGCTGCAGACGATCCCTCCTCGAGCTTCACCACTGTAAACCCTCGACCAGAAACTCGCGACCCCAGCGCGAAGCGATTTGACGAGATGCTGACGATGCTTACCTGGAAACGAAACGAGGATAAGTTTAGTGAGGGTATTTCGCATTATATAGTATGTTATCCTGAGTGGGCAAGGATATTCTTGTGTCAATGAGGAGCTTCGATGCCTTGCAGGAGTCGAGGTCACACGGGGAGCAAAGGATTGGAAAAGAGAAGCAAGGGAAGAAGCGTGTCAGCTTGAATGAAAGCTTCGCACCGAGGGAGGAAGCGGGAGAATGCCCCGCTCAACATGGCAGCCAAACTGGCGGGCAGTCAAGTGAGGGAAACGCGCTTGATTAAGTGGATCAGGACTCTTGCTCTCCTTCCTTTGCTCTCTAATTTACTCTCTAGCTACTGCTTCTCAGGCTGTCGGTGGAAGTGGTCGCCGTCGTGCTAGTATGGAATCTACACCAGCCGTGTCCCCTGTAGGCCCCTTATCGGGTTCACCCCCTCTATGTATCTTCTTCGCCCACCATCCCTTTTCCTCGGCCGACATTCTCCAGCGAGTATCCGTTCTGCTCCTTCAGCGCGGTGCTGTTCTTTCCTTTATTCTCTCAGCAGAAGCAGCATTCTCTGCTGAGATATAGCCCACCATTAATTGCCTGTCAGCTTTCTCTTCTGAATCTGCGACCCGATCCCTGCTCCGCTTTAGCCAGCCCACGAGTGTGTGCTCTACGATCAAGCGTCTCGTTTCTGGGGATTTCTTCGGAGAGCGTTATAGTTCCGTCTCAAAAGCGTCGGTCACGGGTTTCTCGTCTCTTGGGGATCTTGAAACCTCAGACCGAATCGATTCAGGGACGGTTTTAACGAAATCACCGCGATACCTTTCCGTTTTCAGTTTTTCTGCTTCGTCTCAGTCCGTTATTTGGAGCAAGAGGAGGAGGTTGCAGCAGCCATTACACACGCTGCCGCTTCCGTTCGTCGTCTGCGTGGTTGTTGTTGTTGTTGCCGTCGCCTATCACTGCGTCCACAGCCGTTGAATCTCCAGGGAGAAGGTGGCTTCTTTCTCTACACTTCAACATTTTTGTGTTCGCCACCTTCCGCTCAGTCTGCAAGGGCCACACCCCCAGCGGCGGCGGCGGCGGCAGCGGCAGCGGCAGCCGAGCTAGTGTTTACTTGTGTCCAGTGTTTGCCACCTGATTCTGTTGGCAGCTGACTAACTGATTCGCTCGGTGATTCCGCCAACTTAATAGATAGCCTGCCGACGCCGGCTGCGTCTGACGACAGATCGTGGTGAGCACTCGAGTCGACTGAACCAACACTTGCACTCGCTCCTCCTCTTCCCGTATTACATTGAATATAAAAATGCTGATGACTGCAATAAAGGGTCTTGAAATGAGTTCGTTCGTCCAATGAGAAATGAGCGTCCTCGACGAACCCTTTCGGAACTGAGTGGGAGTTCATGCGACCGAGCCTCTGGATCCGAAACATCGGCCCCGGATCCTTCGGATGTTGAAGACCAACCCTAACACATCCAGGCAGGCAGGCAGGCAGTGGCCATTCGGTCCGCTGTCGGCCGACGGACTGGCGCCAGAGACGGAGGCAACCGAGCAATCTAGGAAACTCCGCGTGGATGGTTGACTGAAGGACTTGCCGCGTAGTAAGTACGACTTGTCCCCAACAACAACAGCAGCAGCAGCATGAATTCTCTTTGCTGTCGTCGTTTCCCACCCGCCGCCCCGTTGGAGCCCTCGCTTACAGCCTCGGCTCGAGATCCAAACCAAGGCAGAGAGAAGAAGTGGTCGGGAAGAAGTCAACCAACCAACCTTCCGACAGACCGACCGACCCCATGCGACCGCTATAATGGACGAACAATGTTCTCCCTCCGTATCCAACTGCCCGGCTGCTGCGGCTTCTCGAAGCTCCCGCAATTCCTCGGTTGTCGCAGGATTTCTCGGCGGCAGCGACGCCTTTCCTCGAGTCTTTACGTTTCTAGATGTTATGTCATGCTCCAAGTGAGAGACGTCGGCTTCGCGCTTAAACTGAAAGCTTGATCGAATGAAACACACGGTTCCCTACTGCTCGTGGGACCCAAGTTTCAGGAAAATTAACGATTTCCGAAGCTTCTTCTGCTTTTCACTCAGCATTCCCGCCAGCGTCCTCGAGACGATGCAGAAGGGGGGAAGCGTTAGGGATAGGAAAAGTGCCGCCCACCCCCTCCCCGTCACCGTCGGATTTTGGTTAAATTCGCGCACGTGCCTTCACAATGAGCAGTCGCTCTGCAGAACGCGAGCCGTACATTCTTGTCATACGTTGCTGAACTTCATTGAGATCGAGGAAGAGAGAACGTGATAAGGAGGCAGGCAGCGGTGCAGACGAACGTGGCTTTGGCGTTTGAGAGAATTCATGTGTAAAGGAATCTGACTTGGCTCGCATACGTTCCCCTCTCCGCCTCCATCACCTCTTCCACTCCCTCGACCGACCAGGGAGCTCCAGGTTCTATTGTGGTTGTGAGCCCGCACTGCCGAAAGCGAACGATACGAACGTTTGTCCAATAGTTCGAATTCGAAAATATTTATTATGGTCTGGTCGAACGATGGAATCGCGGCGAGAATATTCAGGGCTCGAAACTTCGAGGGCTCGAAACCCCCGCCGCCGCCGCCGGTAATTTAGCCAGCCGTGGTGAAGGAGTCCGTGCTGTGATGATAGTGGTGCTCATGGGCAAGAGTAAAGTTCAACTCGGAACGAATTCGGGAATTGAGCAAAATGTGAGCCGGTTTGGGTCACGTAGGGTCGTCGCAGTACTGCCAAGAGATAATCTTGCCTAGGTCTACCGCCAGGTTAGCAGAGCACTGAAGCAAACGGCGCCCCGGGCCAAACTAGATTCAATATGCTCTCCGTTACAGGCAGCAGCGAAAGCGGCGGAAAAAGGATATAAAGGAGAACGGGGAGCAGGAGGAGCATATAGAGGAAAGCGATAAAAAGAAAATGGACAGAAGAACGAGGGGGAAGCAGAAAAGTTGAACTCCTCCAGCTCAGGAGCACCAGATCGAAGGCAGAAACAATGTTACGCGAGCATTTCGTGTCAGAGTCTTAGCCAGGATTGTCTCGGGTTTCCACTCCTCCTCAGAATCCTTCTTTTCGATTCCTCCTTAGTTTAGTTTCTCGCCCCGAGAATCGGCTTTTCCCCCCATGACTGTCATCCTTCCATCGATTTCCGCGAGGATTCTCGTTCCATCTGCCCTCTCCTGACTCACGATTGATTCGCTCTCGGTGTGCTCTGTGCTTGTAACTCCGGCAACTCGATTGCAAGGCTCGTGTTGACGACTCCCGTCGAACATCGGAACAAACCAAGGCAGAAAGCGAAGAAAAAAGGTCCACCCATAAATGCGGAGTCCTGTGGGTACAACAATCAACGCTGATTGGCCGAACATACGGTGTTCTGCTGTTCTCGCTCACTCGCCCTTCCAGTAATGCTTGCTTTCTCTTCGAATGACTGCAATCCCTCTCTGCCTATCTGCCGCCATTCCTCATGGTATCTGTCGTTGACGGTGTCCGCCCGGGAAGAGATGACGATAGAAACGGCGAGGCCGTGGGACCCATAAGGCAGCGGTGGAGGTCCATTCGACATCGGTGTTTCCAATCGCCCATGGAACAACACCCTTCTTTTCCCTCTCTGTTAGTCCTCGTATCTAATTTTGTCCTTCCCCGGACGATTCTAGGTCGTTCGTCTCTGTTTTCTCTCTTTTCCCGTGAATTGCGTGTTTCGATTGGGTTTGTATTGGAAATTCACCCTTCTCGTGGTTTATTCGATTCTGTTTCCTTTCTTCCTCGATCCTCTCATTTCTTTCCACCGGTTCAAACTCATTTTCCCGCTGAGTCTCTTCATCCAAATTAGCTCCCAGAATCCTTTCGCTCGTCGTTGTCCTTTATTCTTCTCCTTGGTTCTGCTTTCTCCTTCGAGGCTCTCCCTCTCGGAAGGTCATGTCGCATAAAAATGTCTCTATTCGTCCTGACGGATCCGCCGAGGGATGGACGCTAGATTGTATAAGAATCTCAGGATAACAGACTCAAAGGATTTCATACTCATTTGCGAGTTCGCAAACTCGTCGTTCCCGCAGACTCCCACGATCGTCCATTCGCTCGCCTCAGTAACCATCCTCCAGTTGAGCCCCGGGTTGCCGAGGCTGGGATACTTCAGCCGCACAAAGAGTTGGCAGGCGGAGCATCCCGGTCTGGAGGGAAATTTATAAAGATGAAGTGTATCAGAACAAAGCAGCTAAACCCCCAACCGACTACGTTCTCTCTTTCTCACTTCACTCTCGCTCAGACGTTCACGTTTTTAAATGTATCACGAAGCGGTCGGTGTGCAAGCTAAAGCCTAAATCCGTTCTTATGAGGAGGGGAAAAAATCCATTTTATTGTTCACAATAGACAAGCGTCGTTGGCTCTCGAACGCCGCGGCTGAAGGCAACGACGTCGACGACGACGCTTTTCAAGCACGCATTTGCTTGCCGGGCACGTTTCAAACATGGCCTGGGGGTGGAAGAGGAGTCGCTGCTACTGTTGGCGATCGAGAAGAATCGACGAAGAACACAAGAGTAGGAAAAAAATGAAGATTTGCTCAGTTTTCCTTCCCTTCCCGAGGCTTGGCGCCGCCGTCCGGAAACCACCACAAGAAGATCGTATTTCTGTCCTCGATTTTTCACTTCGCGAGCTTACACTCTCTGCTCCAAATACCGCGCATTCTCTTTGAGCCGTTTTGTTTTTTCCTCGACGACGGACGTCTGTCTCTACACGAGCACCACGGAGCTATGAAAATATCATTTCATCGCCCCGATGGAGCCCGGGGGAGGGGGTTGTGTCCATGGACAACCAGGGCATGAATGGATGGGTTGCGATTAACATCGGGAACTCCGTGGAGTTTACCACCGCCCCGTCGTCCCTCCCTCCCTCCCTCCGCATCCTTTTGGCCTCGCTATGTATATGCATGGCCCTGTCGTTGGATTTGCCTTTTCAGCATGATTCGTGGCAGCGAAAGAGAGAGTCCTCAGTACACAAACAGGACCGGCAGGGGAAGCGAGTGACTGACAGACAGACAGACAGACAGACAGACAGACAGACAGACAGACAGACACACTGACTCATCTCTGATGGGTATCCTTTTGAGGGTGACGACGAGGCGGAAGAAGAGCAAATGGTTTCAAAACACGAAGTTTAGAGCTCGGATGGGAGATGCCAAATCAGCGGCAGCTCCGTTTTCTTGAGCTCTCAGAGGAAAACACGAGCTGGGTGTAGCGCGAAACATCGAGAGTTGATGAATTCATCCCGCGGCCGACCCTTGAAAACCTCCCGCCAGCCTTGCCCGAGCGCGGCTCTGTCCGGAAAGAGTTCTCGACACACCCTGACAACAAGATTGGCCCTTGTGTGCAGCCTTGAGGTGGGGCTAAAGCGATGCATTATTCCAAGATGCCGAGGCGGCCGCGATGGCGGCAGATTATGCTCGGGGTTCTCATCTGAAAAGACTCTGCTCACATCGACCAGAATGCTTTGACTCTGAACAAATCGTTCTTCCGTTTTTCGACATCAAACTCATTCGAGTTGGGGCTGATCAATCATCAAGGCGGTTGAAACAAGGCGAACAACAGTTAGACGTTGGAACCCTGAACCGCCCGACGTATGGAAATCAGCTGACAAGCATTCTGGGCAAGCATTCGATTCTTGGAGCTTTGCGAACCCACGCAGTGGTGCTTCACTTGACGTTCTGAAGCGTCGCATTCCAGAGCCGTCGAATTACGGTGCCATAATTCTTTGCCGTCAATATAGAGAGACCGACCGACAGCGATCTTCCGTTTGAAGCGGCTCCGAAAACAGCAGACAAAAACCGACGATCCAACGGACAAAGTGGAGAAGACTCTGCCTGTCATGGCTGCAGGTTCTGCTTTTGCTGTCGGTACCACGTTCACCAATATTCTCGCGATATTTATCACTTCGCTCTTCGCTCGGAAACTATGTTAAGAGCTCCTTTTCTCTCCGCTCCAAGGAAGCCTGGAATTTGCCGTATAGTGTCTCGTAATTCATGCGAATCCATTGAGACCTTATACATTCTGACTCGGTATGCACATACACAAACACGCTCTGATGAAAATACATCCGTATATAATCAACCCAAAGCCGTACATATTTGAAAATATCGTTCTCCTCTACCGCAGCGGCTTTGGCACGTGCGATGATTCGAGGGATCACCGGCAAGGCTACTTGTTGTCTCCAACAACAAAAGCATCCGAAACAACGAAGTATTCTTGAACATTGAAGTATTCTGGAGGATGAAGCACATGTTTGGTTCTCGTCGATTACAGAGATAATGGAGCCTGGGAAGGATCGAGGATCTCTCCGGGTCAAGCTCATGATAATTGAATGATCTGATCGAGCCACTGGCGCCTATGTAGTTTTGTTTACAATTGTCTGGAGGTGACCAGTCGGTGTCGCAGGGAATGTACGCAACATTTATCATCCATTGACGAGCTTTGTTCGATTCTCCGAGTTTGACTTCGAGCGTAATGTTTTCCCGTTGATCGCCGAAGGGCCACCGGTACCGAATGTACTTATACCAGTGAGTACCATTATTGTAGCCACAAAGTCCGTCTTCATGGAACTCTTTGATGAAAAATCCGTCGACCTCACATCGACCGTTGATTGGGTCGTGAATCTTGAAATTATTGAAGTCGAATCGCAAAAAACACGCGCTAGGTCCATCCATGATGGGTACGGTGACTTCGCAGGTTTGTGGCTCAGTGGTGTCCTCGGAGAAGTCTGGATTCACGAATTTGGTGTTGTTGTGACGAATCACTTCGCCGCACGTTTCTTCGAGAAGACAACACCTCCCTCGGCTGCAGTTGCTGTCTTCTTTGGATTTTCCTCCTACAGTCTCACACGCAGATGCGCGCATGCATGTTCCGTTGCGCCTTTCATCGTGCCGACACGGAGCCTAAGCCGGAGAAAATATGTTCAATGGGTTGAGCGTTCGTCCCTGTCGATTCGATGTCTTTGTATCACTCGAAGTCAAATCCGCGGATTCTTTGGCGAGCATGTCTTGATCAACATTTTCCGTTCGGAAACCCGCAAAAGCGCTTGATCCGATGCTTGAAGATGCGACGATCATGATTTTCGTCAAGAAAATGAGCCACTGCATCTCCGATTTCGGAGTCTGCAAAGACTGCCAGTGAATGCCGAGCAGATCTCCCGATCTGCGAGAAGCGAGAGAATAAACTATGACTTCTCGTAGAACGGACTCTTGATTGGGAGAGCATGAGAACGCATCCCTCCCTACAAGAGGTCCAAATAACTCGGAAACCGAGAGGATCCGAGGACTGAGGTCAAAGGATCATTCGTTGAGGTCACCTTCCATTTGAGTTTAGATAGTCTTCAGACAAATTGAAATCCCGTACTTTCTCACCCGTTTTCAAACGGATAAAAAAAAACGGACCCGTTTAAACGGGGACCTTGCCTACCAACAGCTCTTCCTCAGTTTACAGCGGCCGCCATTCCGGGGCGCTCGTCTCCATCCTAAATCTTGTGTGTACTCCTCCGTCGAAGCCAGCGGCTTCGGAGCGACGAGAGATGATGTGGGGAAGCGGACGGGGTTAAAGAGGGAGCTACGATGGGGGTGGCGAGGCGAAATGGAGGGGACTGGCTTGCTCGCGGCTCGACTCACTGGCCAAGCGGGCGGGCGGGCGGCAGACTCGCCCAAGAGTTACTCCACCCTTCATTCCCTGTCTGGTCATTGTATTCTAGCTTTTCTTCGCCGAAATCTGGCCGCCAGCAAGCTCCGCTACACAAAATGGAAGATTGCCGCGGTGATATGTTTCACACGAGCACTAATATACACGTCGAGTGAACGAGCGAGCTTTTGTTAGGAATGTCACAACTCATTCCCGAGCAGCAACAAAACGCCGCGATGTCAACGGAATCGATGATGCACCTTTCAGCTCTCAAATGCCGAACTCGCAATGACTCATCTCCAACGGAACGAACTCGCGAATCATCATCCACCGAGTGGGAACGGAAGAAGTCCGTTTATCCTTGATCTCGTTTGAAGCCTCGACGAGCTGAAATCTCAGCTAAATGACAGCCGAGTCTCGGTGTCGGTCCCGCAATCGAGAACATCTGCCTCAGGAGCGGCACCCAGACCGACTGGCAATAAAGACTGACGCTCAATGTACATATTACGCAAATCCTCTCTCTTTGTCTTACATCAGCTCCCCCATTGATGTTGGTTGGACGTTCGAGCGGCGGCTTTCTCATCCGCGAGATGACTCCCGCGTACCGCCATCATTCATGAGCTCGTTTAATACAGCGTCAAACCCCTAATCCGGTGCAAGACATGGTCTCGCAGGTTGGATTTCCGCGCATTCATCTTGATTTTCACCGGGAGCGAGGCGGATTCCACTCCGCGAGTCGCACTTCCCGTTCTTCGAGAGAAATCGAAACACAGGATTCACCTTCGAGGGATCTTCTGCCACATCCACAGTTCGGAACACAAAGGCGTCACACACGTTCGGAGCTTACGAGTTCGAGAGCCCCGTCGAGGGAATCCACGAGATCCTCATGCAGGTGTTGTGGAAAGCCTTTTCGTTTCCAGCGATGTTCGGACCTGCCAAGCGCACCTGACGGACAAACAATTACAGTTCACGTAGTTCCCCTCCCCCCCCCCCGAACGGCACCCATATCATCCAAAGGTCGATTCTGGATGATCTCTCGAGTTTCGTCGACATTTCGTCAACGGTAAACAACAATATGAGTACTTTCCAAGAGCTGATGACGGAAAACTCCGCTCAGAAAATCTCGAAATGGGAAGCGAAAGACGTTGGTCGAGGTTCTCGTTTTTTTTTCTTCATTTCACATTCGCTCTCCAGACGAAAGTAATAAGAAGTCTTATAAGCCTCATCATCGAAAATCGAAGAAGGCCCTCTCCTTTCCAAAGGTCGACGGGTCATCCAGCCCGAACTCTGCGACTGGGACTTCTAGCACCATTGCTTTCTTCCCGTTCCCGCTCACGGTCCCCATCCAGTTATTGTTGTAGTACAAAATATTGGCGGTAGTGAGGGTGGTCGCTTCTAGCGGAGGTGCGTTCGGCCTAACTCATACCACCACTTCGTCCCCAGTGCTGCGCCGCCCGGTTTTCCGGCGAACAATGCCTTTCCACCATCGATCATTCACGAGATATGTGAGATGGTCCCACAGACCATTGGAGGACCTGGGGCGTTCGGGGACAGGAGGACCGGCCAGGTCGGTAAGGCATCCAGCGAGCAAAAGGAGGACCGGGATGAGATAGAAAAATGACCAGGGGGCCTCTGTCGGGGGAGTGGCGTGGCTGGGGGAGTTCCAATTTGGGCTCCATTGTGCCATCCAGCGGTGGACCGAAGATCTTTGCCCACATGATCAGTTCCAGAGATTGGCGCCAAAGAGAGGGGGGGCGGGGGAGGGGGAGGGCGTAGCTGAGTCGCCGGTCCTTCCCGGGACCCGCACTCCTTCCAGGAAATCTTCATCCTTAATGGAGTGCAATCTCACTAAACGATCGTTGACTCCAGAAAGATAATCACCGGTTTCTCTCGTCGGGCGACGGATATCTCAACACTAGGCAAGCCATTCCGCCCTCTTCTCTAGATTCCCATCGTCCAAGTATTCCCTCATTGGATCTGAACACCGAGCTCTTTCGATCGCTTCCTCGCGTTATCCTTTTCCAATGCCGCCTCTCGCCCAATTTCATCGCCCCACATCGATCTCGTCAGTACTTCAGAGAGCGCGTCCCTCGATCTGAACAACAATCGGGTGGATTCGTTATCTTCTCCGTCCCAAAGACGATTACCATCATTTTCAAAGGAACTCGGTAAGATAAGATCAGAGAGCTACAATAGAGGCAGCGAGAAAGGAGACCTCCATCTTCCTTCTGATGATGGAGAAGATCGTCGACGTTTTTGCGAAGAAAACGGAACTTGAACATTTCCAGAGGTCCTCGGTCGGGTTTTGTTCCTCTTTCAGAGAAGCTTCTCGAATTATAAGCTTTAAACGCCGCGGTGCAGCGACTCCGTTCACGGTGAAGCGAGTTTTTCCACACACGTACAGTTCATCCAGAGTCCATTAGGAGTTCCAGCACGCAAAACAACTGTGGTCGGGGGAGGAGGAGGAACATTCCTTGAGGTCAGCAGGCTGCTAAGCAGACAGCAACTAACGAGGTTCCGCAAAGCAGCCATGTGATCTTGGCGGGTAGTTGAGTTTCTTCGTCTCCTTTCATTTAGTTAACTTTCAGCGAACAGACTCCAGGACTGGCAGGAGCAACCATCACGATCTAATCGAATACTGCCAACCGCACTGAGCTCTCTTTCTACTGCCCCTCGGGATAAATACCCACCCATCCGCTCGCATGGTGTTTTTGTCACGGCCTTAAATTGGCCTCAGATAAAGTTCATGAGGGTCCGCTGTCTTTTTTTTTTCCCTCCTGCTCTCCTCTCGTAAGGAGAGGAATCCATTGGTTAGTTTTTCCCCCGAACACACGAAGGTCAACGGCGGCATTTGGCGCAAAAAGAAAAGAGTCAGAAACAAGACGTCGTTCCTCCTCAGCCCCCCGTTATTCTTTCGTGCTCATCTCCGGATCGGACAAAAAGCCCGTCGGGAGAAAGGTCTGAGAATCGTGGACTGACACCTCACCGACGGAACCTTGATCGAGTGGTTGGCCTAAAAACCACTCAATGACCACAGTCCTCGAAAAAAACAAAACAAAGGGAACGTTTTCCTACTGGAATCGAGTTCACTGATGAAAAAAGTTTCGCTCTGCCACGCCCGTCGATCCGGATATCAATTGTGTCGCTTCGACAATCAGATTGTGAAAGTTATGGAAGCGAATCCACAACCGAGAGTGTCATGAGCGATCCGTGCCCGAAGAACGGTGTCTCTCATCCGAGAGGCTTCTGGCTGGCTTTGAACTTTCGAGACGCGAGTATTTTGGGTCTCAGTAGGAGAAGTAAATTCATCTTCTCTTTGGCACGGAGCCATATTTATGGCTGAGATAATTCCGCGGACGATGGAAGCGGCACCGACAGCCGAGAGAGAATCTCATAACGTAGTTTCAATTACCTGTCATCGTCGCGGTGACCTCTTTCTTATGAGCCGGGTGCACATGACATCCGGACGAGCCGCCGAGCCCGGTAGAGCCTAGCGGCTAAGTCGACTCGTGCGAAGGAGACGCGTCGAGCTAAGCCATCCGACCGACAGACCCGAGCCGAGAGGGTTTCAATGCCATTTCCCGATTTAGCGCGGCCCGAACAACTATCGTTCAGCTCCCATTTCTTGGGAAGCTCTTCGCCTCGAGTATATCTCCTCACTCGAGCCCATCATAATGACAGTGATAACGATGATGATGATGATTTGTCACTGGCAACGTCGTCGAGCGCTGATGTTGTTTTCGGAAGTCTCACTCACTCAGCGACAATGACGCAACGGCCTTGACATATGTTTCTCATCACATGCTCCCTCTTGCTGCTGAGCGCAATTGTTGTAATTTTTGATATTTTGTTGCGTTCTCATTATGTTTTGTTGTACCCGCTGATGCGCCCTTGAATCAATTGATGTTTTGTTGTCTTCGTCGGTGTTTCGTTGTATTTGTTGATGCTCTGTTATGTTGTCTTCATCGATATTCTTTGCATTGGTCTTCGTTGTTGTATCGATATTGTTTGGCCGCAAGTTCCGAATCGAATTGCTCTCGAAACTCGATCCTGAGCCGTTCTGATTCGTCCAGTGGTCGCCGATACATCTCCTGCAGCAGAGAAAGCCCAGATTGTCGTGATCGCCGCGATTTCCCCTTTGGTTTTTTCGCGGTGGGTGAGAGCGCCGGCGACGTTGTTGATGCTGTCAAGTGGCGGCGGCGGCGGTGGGTGTTCTCTCGCTCGAATCGGATAAAAGAGTCTCTAATTATTCTAATGCATTCTCGCTCCGAGTGGGTTTCTGGAACAGGCCGAACGACAGCCGGCAGATTTATAGTCTGCGTGCTCCTCTGTTGTACTGTGTAGTTGGCTCACACGCTTCCTGCTCGAGTGGATGACGGGCTCCGCAGGCCAGTGGCTTTGGGACGCGCCTCACATGCTTGCTCGACTGTATCATACAATACAAGAGGAGTTTTGGAGGAGCTTCGTCGACTCCGAAGTCTGCGCGATTGCAGCTACGTGCCAAAACGTCGCTCGCTCGCTCGCTCAAACAACATTCATTGTTGGAGCTCCTGTTTTATGATCGTTTCGACTCGAGCGAAAAGCACCAAATGCACCACCGAATCGGCGAAACCCGGTCGAAGGGGAGCGTTCTTGGAGCGGTAATAATTACCAGAACTCACTGTCCATTACCAACGAACGTTATCCCAATGACTGGCCGTGTGACCATCGGAGGGACACGAGCCGCAAGTGAAGCACTGCCGCTGACGCGTTACCGAACGACGAAATACTAGGGCTCATAGATTCGGAAACGATCGCGGCACGGACCATAACATGTGCTGCGGAGCAGACCACGACTCGCACGAGCCACTGCGGTCGGCAGGAGCCCCTGGCCACGGAATTTAGCGCTGTAGGCCGCTCACGTCGCCTCAAGTTTGGATGAATTGCGGGAATAGACCCTCCAGTTGCGATTGGTATTCGAACTGGCAGAGACAGACGGCTTGCTTCGTAACTGCCTGGATAGAGCTGCAGCTGCATCAACACCGAGACCGCTCGCAGTTGGCGGCAGATGGACGAACGTCGACTACTAGTCTCGAAGCCTCCAGTGCTTCTGGTAATCAGCTTCTCGTATAAAGGAGACGGCGGCGGCGGCGTTTTCACGAGCAGTAGTTCTCTATTTGATGACGACTCCGAGCCGCTTCACTTTTACTCGCGCTAAGGCAAAGCTCTCCAAATCGATTCGGCCGGCAGAACAGGCTGTGCGCCAATGACTCCGTATCGAATTTGATGTCGAGAGCGGAGACACGTTCAGAGCGATAGGAAACCGATTCGGAGCGATCCGATGGAAGCGAATTCCTCTTCTTTTTAATTCTCTTCCCTTTGTTCGCCGCCGCCGCCGCCTTCGTCGTTGCCACCACGACCACGGGACCCACGAGACCACGAACACCGTTGTCGGAAGGAGCTCACTCACTTCTTTTAGTCCGTTCTTGAACAGCCTAGCAGCTACTCAGCTCTTCGAAAACAGAACCGAGGTTCAAGAATCCAGTGGGTCGGAGGACCCACTGGTGGGTCGCGGCCATCTCTTCGTGGAGCGTGGTCAAGAGGTGGAAGAGCCTCGACGAATACCGATTCTGAACCGTCGCGTGATATGTACTATCGAATGCCAGGTCCACTGAGGGACTTGACGAATGTTCTCAGGTAGCGTGGAAGCGGAAGATTCTTTCAATGTTCGAAAGGGGACCATGAGGCTTTTCAGCTGGGCTGGCTTTGCTCTACGTGGATGACTTTGATGCTCATTTTGAGAACAAAATCTCTCAAAAGTTCACCATGTTTTGTTGGTAGGGCTCGTCCTGTTCGGAATTATGCCTGGCATGCCGCTACATTGCTGCGATCGACCGAAAATGACGTGATTATCGCCGAGGCTTTCTTTTTTTCTCTCCTTCGATGCTCATCGCTTATTTCGCTTTTCACTCAGAGCTCTGGCAGGAAAGCAGAGAGCGCGCGGCGAGAGGACGAAGTAACAATGAGTAAATCGATGCCGTCGAGTATTTGGTGCCGCTGGAGCAACGGCGCGGTGGGGGCGTCGGTGACGAGAATCTCTCAAAGTGGATAGATGGATGAGCTCTTCTCCGTGTCGGCCAGTCGCATTTTTTCCTTGAATTCTCGTTACATCCCCCTCCCCTCTCTCATTCACTATCCTTCTCTCTCTCTTCTCTAATTTCGCCCTTTCCCACCCACCGATTTAATCTTTCTGCTTTTGCACATCGGACCGCTCATTTCCTCATTTTTTTTCATCGTCCTTCATCGCCGATTCTCGTCGTTCCCGATATTTTTTCCCACCATGTCTGCTAGGCACTCGCACCCCCCTCGTTCTTCCTGCTCGATCGCCTGTATCTCTCGACTCTCGCGCATGCATTGAACGAAAAATGAAGCAAAGCATCAAACCGCTTCTGGTTCATCGGGAGATCGTCCTTTGAATAACCGGTGTGGAAAACCCTCTCGGGCCGCCGATGATTTTTTAGCGGGGAAAACATGCGGCGGTGTCGGACGAGGGGGCGACATCAAAAAAAGTGCCGAGGTAAGGACCTCGTAATAAAGATTGAAGTCGGTGTTCTGGTTTGCGATCCAGGAAGCCGTAGTTTGGCCTCGGTGGATGGTTGGTTTTGTCGGCGGAGTTCGGCGTCCGAGCAGGGGGGTAGAAAACACCAAAAGAGAGTGAGGGGGCGTCGGGAAAAGGGCAAAACAGATATACAGACAGCCCCAACGCCAGCTCATCGGTTAGCTGTGGCGGGAGCAGCAGCTTTCTGCTGAATTATTAATAGTCTGAATAAATATTTGAGTACGAAGCATGGCCAGTCCCCCGTTGCACCCTTTGCTCTTCACCATTCCCTTCTAGGTCGCGTCGCGTCGGATGACTCGACTTCGACGCAAGTTGAACCAAAACTATGTACATCGGCACCATGTTGTCCTGATCCCCTTCTCGCTACGTCCGACCTCCTTTGTCGGCGGTGCCTTTTTCTCCTTTCAGTCTCCGAAAAGCACTCATGGTTCCCCTCCCCCACATTTCCCGTACCCGCCCCCTGGCTTGAATGTCGATGTCCCCATTGTCCCTCCCTGAATCGCTTCCGTCCTCGTTCCTTCGTCCATTCCAGGAGTCCGTGGAACGAAACGAAGTGTTTTGAGGAGTTAGGTGTGACAGAGGAATAAATAAGACCGAGGAAAAGGTCCTCGGTTCGGGGCAAGCTGTCCTCCACGCCTCCGTTCCTTTTTTCTTTTGACCGCTGCCGGTGGTCGCGGTGAAAATATTTGAAAAGTCGCTCCGTGTTCTCGATAGCGGCACGGCTGCGTTCCGATGGCGTATATAAATAATATTTCCCTCCTCCCCCCCCCCCTGCACCGTTGTCGTTCCTCCCTAGCGTTCGCCTTCTTGCTGCTGGTGCGGGTGCCGCCGCCGCCACCACCACCACCGCCCTAGCCTCAGCTATAACACCTCATAGATTGAGCGACGGTCATTTTTCAAGCCCTCGGTCCCATATTTGTGTCCCTGGTTTTTCCCACTGTTCCCCTCAATACAAACGCTCGCTCTGAGCGAATCAAACCAAGCGCCGCCAGCAGGCCACGATAGGCATCCGCATAGGGCATGGCGGCCCACCCGCTCGCTCGCTGGCGGCAGTGAAAAAGCTGGAGCTCCCTTCTTGTGAACGAGTCCCTATCGTTTCCGTTTTCTATATTTCCTCCGAGAGACCTAGTCGGTGACCGAGGCAGTGATGCCAAGCTTGGAGCGAACAGCGATCAATGCCTTGAAAATCGAATGCTAAATCCATCTTCGAAGAACATGGGTAACGCCTCGACGATGAAACCGAGGGCAGAACAGCGGGAACTGAGGAGAAAAAGCAAGATCCACCCTGTTTCAGAGGGAAAGCTGTCCCGGAGTGGAGCCAGGATCGTCGATCGGAGGCGAATAGGGTCCTGGCGTCGGAGCTGGACATTGATCGTGAACTCACCTGGAAGGACAAAAGGGGAGCAGGCGTTAGTTATTGATGCGTCACGTCGTCGAAATTATTCACATCTGCCCGCGCATTTTTGGGTCTCTTTCGCTGTCGCCCCCGAAACCACCATCCTGGATGTTGTTAATCTGGTCAGCTGGCTGGTGGACCTTTGTGCCCGTTATGCGACGGCCGGACGGACGAAAGGATGCAGGGACCGACAAACAACCAACGGACCGAGCAAGCAACTCCGCCCTCTTTAGCGCCGAATCAATATGCGAGCTTCATCAGAGCATCACCGATGTTTCTCATTTGTTTCATACTCATCTGAATCGCTTGTCCGCTGCATCCTCGATTGAGAGCCAAATAACGATTCCCAGTCGTGAACATTGGTGCCCATAATTGCGCGAAAACACGGAAAAGGTCGGCTCACAGAACAGATTAGCTCAGGATTCGTTATCAGCACCGAAAACGATCCGACAGAGTTCGAGTGTACACACGCGACTTCTCTGACTTTGCTGAGATTTTCGATTTTTCCGAGACCTTCAACTTTCCTGCGATGTCCAGCTTTTCCCAGGGCAACACTCCCTGATGAGACCTGTGCATAAAGCGAGGGTTCCTTGAAGACGAACAAAAATCGATCCAAATAAGTCACTCCTTCTTTCTACAAACGGATCTTGAGCAGCTGGTTGCCAGGTGCAAGGCCTCTCTTCATCCCGGTGGGTTCGTTTGTGTGCCAGCAAGCTAGCACATTGACTGACTGATCGACTCCCAGGCTTTCTTGCCGGTCATCCCGGTTGTTTGGCCAGCTGGCCACCTTTCGGAGCAAGTTGGCCAAGTTGCGCAAGAATTATTCATCTTCGTTCAGCCTACTTCAGTGGAAGAGTAGTCAAGTCAGCGGAGGAGCGTTTGCAGCACCCGCAACTACTCAGGTGGCAGCACCGGCGCGGCGGGGGCGGCAGCAGATGCAGCATCTCGAGCCAAAAAAACAGCCCTTGCTTCTTCTGAGAGTATAAAGGAAACCAGCTCCGACTCGGTGACCGTTGAGTGCATGGATCGCTGAACGTGCATCAACCGGCGACGAGTACACTGATATAGTATGTAGTAGCTAGAGTAAGCCGTGGCGTCGTTAGCCGCTCCAGGAGAACAACTGACTTCCAGGAATCACTTGATCCCTCTCCTCCGGCCACCCAGAAGCGGAGGAGAGTTTTAACGTTGACATTACCGTCATTGTTGTCGTCGTTACAAAGATGGCCGCTGTTGTTTTTGTTATTGTTGTCTTTTCATCATCAAGATCGTTGTCGACGTCGTTTATTCGAGATCTTCGAGCCCAGCCCGGGAGCGGTCGCGACGAAGAACCCAGGCTTGGTTGTTCAAACCTCATCTACCCGGCCCATTTCGTGCCGTTTTGCTCCCATCAACCCTCCGCCAATCCGAAGATTTTTTCCTCCTCTCGAGCGACCCGGCGTCGTCTGGATAATGTTGTTACGATGACACACGCGCTCGCTTTCTCGCTCTTGTACACACACGACAGAAAACACCGACAGAGCCCTGCGGTCATCATCCGTCTCCGACGAATTAGGAGAAATGGCCCAAAGAGTTGAAACATCTTCAAGCGAAAAACCATCTCATTGCCCCGCCCCGCCCCTCCCCTCCCCCCAGGTCCGGGACGGAGGGACGGATTGACCTAACAGGGAATCAAGCAAAGAGCCAACCGAACCGCAGACGTCTTCGTTGTCAACCGAAAAAGGATGCCCGTAATGGCTCTGCTTCGAAACCAAAAGGAGGATGAGAAGGAGCAGCAAGGAGAACGAAGTGAAACGAGGGCTAGGGCGGGAGTCGGGCGGTCGGGGGAACGAAGCTCTGGGTCGGCACTGAGCTGCGCAGGAAGTTCTCTTGAACGAGTTGTGGAGAGATTTTTAGGGCGCAGAGGAACTTTTGGGAAGCAAACTTGCACCCAGCAAAGACGAGCCAACAACGCTCGGCTCCCACCAACTCCCCTAACGGGGATCCTGACGGGGACCTCAGATGGCAACGAGCGTGGAGCCCGGACGGGGACAAAAGGGGCGAGCGAACGCACCAACAGACGGACAGACTGACGGGAGGGGACGCCGGGGAGCGGAGGGGTCAGTGACGACTGAAGCCAGCGGCGCCAGACTGGCGGCCTCCAAACTCGAAGCGAGTCTGGCTAACATGTTTTTGAACGAACGAACGACCCAACCAGCACCGGCTCCATGCCTCCCACCCGTCCACCCAGTCAAGCAGCAAGCGCGCGAGCGGACAACGAATGAAGAAGCTGTTCTTCAAGTCTTGCTGCTGCTGTGAGCCAAGTTTGTCTCTCGTTTAAAGCTGACTCTCGTCTTTGGAAAGCGAGCGAACGGTTGAACGAGCCACTCAGCCACAAGGGAGCTGAGCGTGGTTTTGCCCGCAGTTTCGCTACTCAGCCAGCCAGCCCGTCAGTCAGTCAATCTGTTTTTCCGTCAATCAGTCAGTCAGTCAGTCGGTCGGTTCATCTGTCCGTCTGTCTTTCTATCTATCCGTCGAGAGGACCGGCCGGCGGCGGTTGATTTGGCTCCGAATGCGACGAGTCATTAAACCCGTACGAACGGCGACGCTAACGGGACAAGAAGGTTTTATGGAAACATAATCGACCCGATCCATCATAGCCCTTCAAATGACCCGAGGACAACGGAAAAGACTCTGCGGGAGCGATTGCTCTCCGTCAAAGCAAGCGATTTCCCCAACCTCCCGTTCGCTCATTGCGCTCTCGATAACTCGAGGCAAGAACATCGAACGACAGACCGATGGACGAGCATTCGTGAAGTCTCAAAACTCCGTCCGTGAGTAGCGTTTCCATGTTGCGAGGCGAACGATGAACTTGTATCGTTGGTGTGGTCGCTCAAAGTCACAAAATATAACCTCATGACTACATTTCTAAGCTTTCGGGTCCTTTCCCGAGCTTTGAGCTCCGAACACAACACAAGAGTTCATTCTATATCACGGGCGGCGAGAGCGGAGAGGGTGGTCCGAAGGAAAATGAGATTCAGGACGATCGCGCCTCCGTTGTCAGAGCTAACGGAAATTGGAGCTGACGTAACACGCGGAAAATTGACCACCACGAGCATCGTTTGTGTGATACGGGATTGCATCGACATCGCCCGTCATTAGTTCACAGAGTCCAGTCTCTTTCGCTCTTGTCAGTGAAGTTCCCGTGGGTGGTGCTTCTCAAGAGATGTAATCTCATTTGGTTGATTCGATTTCTGTTTACCGTTCAGCTGACCCACTCGGTCGGTATCGCCTTTTTGGTATTGCCTCCCTCAGTCACTTTCAGGAGAACAAAATCAGGAGCACGAGTGAGGAGAAGTAGCTGTGAGAGAGTCCACTGAAAGGATGATAATTATCCCGAAGAGATTCCAGTATTCAGTGCCATTAGGAAGTAGATTGACGATTATGGTTTGTTGACATCGAGCTCCCAAACCCAGACGAATGTCAACGAGGATGACTCGCTCTTAAAGAAAATTGGGAAACCGATAGAACTTCAGCGAGATTGAACTTACGCGGAAGAGTCAGAAGCAAGAGTGGGAGCAGAACGAACGGAGTCATCAAGTTCTCGTCAGGAGTACCCCGCTCCTTGCCTGCCTTTCGTCTTCCCGTTCGCTTTCTTTTCAGAAGCGACGAGCGAGCGAGCGACTTCCGTTCTCTTCTTCCAAGCACCCATAACCCTACTCTAAGCCATATCGTGATTTTATGTCGAGAGGCTGGCGTTCCCCACTTTGCCTTATCGTCATTGCCTCAAGCCACCGATTCGAGCGAAGAATCAAGCCACGAGCAGCGGTGCCGTTTTTCCCTCGTCTCGGTTGACAGTTGGTTTGCGGAGAATTGCCGTCAATGTTCGCTGGCATTGGAAGCAGGCAGCAAAGTTTACTATCAGCAACAATGACGACGACGACGACTGTTCAGAGAAAATCATCTCTGTGTCGTTCAGAGCAGCAAACAAAGCTCAACGGCGACGACTTCTTGTAACTCTCGTTGTAACAAACTCCAATATCAACGACGGAAACAAGCGATGACGATTCTCGGAGCCGGCCAGGTTTTCAGGAACTTGTTTGGGAGGATCATTTTTCTGAAAACCCCCCACGGTCTCTTGAGAGACCTTCGGGATTTGTTTTTTTTCTGCCGTCGAATAAAGCGAAGGAACAACGAGAGCGATGTGAGGTGGCGCTCATAACGGGAGAGTTGTTCCAAAGTCAGACAAAATGGTGCTTCGACGAACATTCGACGAGCCGGCGAAATATTCGACACGCCGAGGAAAGTTTTCCGTGTTTACCGTTCTGCTTTATTTCTCCTCTCATACGCTGTTCCGTGCTCGAGCCTCCCCTCCAGAATTTTGTCCTCTTTTCGTCCTATCTTATGCCCTGACAACGTTCTCGAGTACATCGCGTCATGAACAACGTTCCCGTTGTTGCTGTCCTTTGTCGACGTCAGAGCGTCCACATCGAACTTTTTATGGAAAAGGAAAAGTCATTCCAGGTCACTCGAGGCGATCGGAATTTCATGGCGGCTTCACGAAGTTACGTTCGTGCCCACCATTCCCCTTCTCCTCGCTGTTCTCTTGAAACTCTCCTAGGTTCCTCAGGCTATCCTCCTTCTTCCTAAAATTCTCCTCCTCCCTTCAGAGTTCGGCGGACGACTCTTGTTTCTGCTACCACATAGGCCTTGAGCCATTTTGCTGTTTGGTCTACGACAAGAAATTCGGTCGAAGCAAAAAAAGGGCGCATTTAGCTCGCTTCTTTTCCTCGTCTGTGCGCTCGCTGCCTTCCACAAAGGGCTCAGTGCTCTTGGACTGCGGCTCACGTACGCGCCATCGCTGCGCCCTGTGTCTGCTATCCTTGCTCCTTTACCCCAGTACCGTCGACTACCAACTACGACGACGGAGACGAGAAATACGAAGGAGAAAGATAAAACGCGTTCCGAGGAGCCTCCGTCCAGGGATGCCTTGCCTTCATCGCCCCTCCGACACGACTACCTTTCTCCTTAACGCCCTTCCACCACCATACCATAGCAAGTTCTCCTACTCGCCACCGCTACCTCAACCATTCTCTTACCGAGGCTATGTCCTCCCCTTACCATCAACGTCCCCCTCCCCACGAACGATGCCTCTTTCAACCGTCGACAACATTCGTCGTTAGGAAAAAAGAGGGGTGGGAATGGGGTTGAGGAGTAAAGGAGGAGCTGAGTAAGACGGAGGGTAGGATAAAAGCACGACAAAGAGCGAGCGCCGCGTTTCAAAGCAGCGCGCCAGCCACGACGACGTACTCCGGGGAAAGGAGGCGTTGAGGCTCGCGGGGCAGAAAGCAACATCAATGCCATCGAGGTGAGACGTGCAACGGGCCTACGGATACGCCGTTCGAATGTCTAATCAGCTAAGGAGAGGCTCCAACAGAGCGAAGACGCTCCCAACGAGAACAAAGCAAAACTATCGAATCAAGCCGAAGCGCTGCTCTCCGAAAACATCGACGACTTTTCGATCCGAGCCTCGTTCGGGCACGCGTGCTCGGAAACGACGCTCCTGACACGCACGGCGGCCGTTTAACAACAGCATCCGACATTGATGCCCTTCAGATTTGAACTTTTGAAACAGGAACTGCACGAACACCGCGCTTCTGTGACTTCGCATCGGGGGAAACAACAGCGACAAAATAGCAGGGAACTCGGAAGAATTGCAGGAAGTCTGAGTTTCCCAGGATTTTCCTCACAACTGATTGCTCGATTGGCTGCTCGGGTATGCGCTATTCGCCGCTGCCAGGAGTGCTGATGTATCGATCCGAAGTGCAAGATGGCCAGCGAGATTCGTTGAACGCGAAAGCATAGACCAAAGGAGAGTAGCAAGTTGTTGACCACGTTCTCCCCTTTTCCCCGCTCCTTATCTCCCAGCACTTCACTCCGACCCCCAAGTCCTCATACTTCCCCTTCCTCCCTCCCTCCCTCCTTCGAGGAGTGCTCCTCAACTAAGGACTAGCAGAAGAGCTGACCAAAAGCTGGGAGGCCGAGACCAAGCTGCGCCGAGTTAGATCAAGAAGAGCCAGGAGTGGAAGCGTCCAATCTTTCCGCCATCTAGCTCACACCGACCAACAGACAGTCTGGCAAGCTGGCTGGCTGTCGGTCGGTCGGTCGACAGGAAGGCAAGAGGGCATCTGCAAAAGCCTGGAGCCGCTTCGTCACTTGGCCGGCTACCGATCGGTTTGCTCAACTCTGCAGGGTCTTAGCTTTGCCCTCGGTACCTGGCCAATCAGCCAACGAACACACAGAAGGGGTTAGCATCTGCTTGCCAAACTTTGTTTGTCAACTTCGGCCAGAATCTCGGTGGAGACGTCATTCGTTCTTCTCCTTCGACAACTTGTACATTAAAGACTCCAGTTTCCAAAAGGAAAATACGGCCGACCTCTCGCCGGACGAGCTCAAAAAGCGCAATCGATCATGACATCCACCAGAAAACTCGATTGGATGGCGTTTTGGGGAAATTTTCCATTCAACACTCGAGGAAACGATCCGATTCCGGGACGAAAGATGAATTTTTGCCGTTTCGTGAGAAACCAGATTGTTGCAGGTTTTCCTCGTTCTCTACTCATGAAACGCTCTTCCCGAGGAAAGACTTCCCGCGACCCTGGGTGAGGACTAACAGTTAGCTCTAACCAAGGACACGATATTGAACACGATTCGAATCATTTAAGGCAGAGAACACATCTGGGACCTCGTCTGGTAACTTGAGTGGGTTTTTCTCTGTTTGTTTCTTCCATTCAGATCCTCGAACGTTTGCCACAGTCCATCGAATCGACTGGCATCCGAGAAAACAGTTGCTAGACGTTGATCCTCTGGATTTCACCCACATTCGATCGCTTCTCCACGGCTGTCGCTCTGGAAGTTTGAGTGAGTGACATCTCGATTTCGAATTCGGTTTGGACAGACGACATTTTTCAATATTTTCAAGAAACGGAGGCCTCTCGTGTCCGCCCCCAAAGACCCCTTTTCCCTCTCGCATTTCGGAGATCTTCCCAATCTCGGATCTCGTTCAGTTCGGCGCTCGTGAGACAAATTCGACAAATTTCCGAAGGGTCTTCGTTTCCCAGCATTTACAACAAGGATCCTCCGCAAGGTCCGACTGGTGAGGAAGCGACGAATTCTCATTTTGGTTCACCTCAGCAAGCGAGTCACATCGGTTGCTGGACGAGTGTATAGCGAAGCTGAACTCTGATGCACAATTACTTTGATGGCGGCTGGTGGCTCCGTATTAAAAGGCAGCTCGCATTTAGTGCTTGCTGGGCCTGCTCTTATTCATGGTCAGCAACCGCACGTATCACTCGAATCATCCCGTCATCCACTCTGCGAGCGAGCAAACGAGCGAGTAAGTCAGCCTGGAGACCGCGTCGGCAGAACTCGAAAAAGTCCCAGGTAACGGAGCAGTCGAGCGGTGGAGGTGAACGATGCCGTCGTCGTTGTTTTCCGCTCACGGGGCGCGCCATCTATCATCCATCTAACTGGAGCTAATTCATTTAATGGCTTCCTGATCTGGTTGGAGACTCGCGCACTGACTGACTGACTGACTGACTGACACTGACACTGTGCACACTTGCACGCAGACTGGAGCAGTCGGCAGTTGTTGTCGTACGTAATAGTAGGAGGGGTTCACTATTTATAACAGCGGCCGGCCTCCGGAAAGTTTCACTGCAGCGACCGAGTAAGTGTCGGACAATATCGTGCAGATTAAAACGTGATTTGGATGGATGATCCAGTAGGTAGGCACCGCCGCGCCGGTGCAAACTAACTAAGTGCTTGATGTATAAAGCTTCTGGCTTCGGATACAGGGTGTTTCCTTGAGGTGGCGGTCCTTAAGGTTCTTGAGAGCGGTAATGAATGGATGAACAGAGGTTCGCCGGCCGAGTCAAGGCCTCACCCTGGCAGGCGATCAAACAGCGGCGCAAACAAGAGACCAAGCGAGCAGCTGACGAATAACAAATCAGCCACCTACTTCCTTTCCATTCGAAGACCAAAAAGTAAAAAGGAGGAGAAAGCGGGCGGGCGGGCGTGGACGGGTGGTGCACCATCAAGTGCTTCTCTGCGATGACACCTACTAAAGCAGCTATGCGATATAAAACGACATTGGAAAGCTAACCGAACGCACACTGGGAGAGACCAGGAGGAACTCTCACATTGGATGGGAAGCTCGGAGTATCGGGAAAAGCTTTCGGGAAGGAGGGGCAAGGGGAGTGGTGAGCAAGGTTTGTCCCTGTGTCGTGCGACCACTCAGGCGCTGGCTCGTGAGATCATCGCTTAGACATAATTACAGACCTCTGGTTCGGGTGGGCGTCTGATGCTTTAGCCTGCCGTCCTCCTTGCTACTCGCCCGGTCGCCGTCTAGCCCGTTGGTGACATTGACTGCCCGATTCAGCTGATTTGGCTTCCTGTGAGCTTCTCTTTTTGACGGAGATCGTCAACTGGCGTTGAACGCAAAAGTTTGTGATTTCAGCGATCCCTCCGTCGTCTCAAGCCCTTCGACAATCACGCTAAGCATTTGTTGCCATAGTCATATGTATGTAGTTGTACATATTCTTTCAAAAACTCCGAAACGATGTCGCGACTTTGTTTTCACCGAATATATCCTGATATGTGTCTTCTCCTCGAGCTCACCGGCTTTCTGACATAGGGATGGTGATCATGATATTGTTTTGAACAAAAATTCACCTGGTCTAGGGTGGAGTCTCCGCGAAAAGACCAAAACCAACCAACGATGGGAACGAGTTTGGGAGAAAAGCGGGTGAGGTTTTACATGAGGACGAAGACTCGTAAAAAAATTTACGATGACAGCGACAAACTCTTCGTTCCGCTGGATCACTGAAGGAGTTTTTAGGGGGATTTCCAGCAAACTCGATGAAGTTCCCTCCGCATCGGTTCTTCCGATGCTCCGGCATCCGGCGGAATGTCATCAAGATATTCTAAGCTCAGTCAGCTTTATGATTCCATCACTCCAAGAGTGACTCAGGCGCCGTCGGTTCCGACCTTTACGGAATGCGGCTCGCCCGTCCCTTGAGTCGGAATCCCACACCGGAATCGTAGTCGGGATCTGCCTCCGTTCGGAATCGGAAAATGCCCGAATCGTGTTCGCGCCAAGAACCCGAAAAGGTGAGAAGGTGTGCAAATCATTCTCGAATCGATGAATGTTAAAAGTCACCGTTTTCCCCTTTCATCTCCATAGAAATGATTTTTCCCGGTCCATTGATCACTCCCCTTGCTATATCATCTAGGAGCGTTCGTAATTGTCCCGATCGTGCTCAGGTCGGTCAGCGAATCACCGGGAGAAAGTATGGGTAGTGATTCCATTGACGCAAGGAAGAAAGATCCCCTCGGGTAGCAAAGGTCGGAGAGGGAGTGGTCATTCAAGGAGCAGAAAAGTCGAGTGTAGCGATCGTTTCGATAAGGACGAAAGCAATCAAATAAATGAATGAAACGAAAAGGCCGAAAAACCAATTGTAAGCGCCGCTTTTGCAGCTGACGTCAAGACCGGAAAAGGCGAGGGAAACAGAATAAAAGGAAAGAGTAAAAAAGCGCGCAAAGTGAGGGAAAGGGAAACAAAGCATCAACCCGCGAGGGAGGGGAGAGGAGGACAACAGAAGGAAACGCGCGGGAAGGGGTAAGAGAAATAGAGAATGAACGCGTAGGAGGCGAGAACCGAAAACAGCGGGAAAAGACATGGGGAGAGGGAACAATGTGTGTCGGGGGGCGGGGGAGGACAGTGAGAGAGGAGGACAAGGGGGAGGGGAAGATGGGCGCCAAAAAGATAAAACGCGAGAGAGAACGTCGCCGCTATCTTCACGACCTCTTCTGCGAGTTAGGAGCAACCGTCGGTGTCGTCGTTATCTGAAGTGTTTTCAGCTCCGAAGAAAAAAAACAGCCGATGCTCGCCTTTTTCATGTGCGTTTCGTCTCGCATTCGTTCGAATCACCCGGGCTCTCTTCTTTGCCCACTGGCCTCCGTTTCCCGTCGTACGGTACGGCTCAGTATCACCTTTTGAACCGTTTGTATCGCCAAGAGAAAGCAGATGTCTGTCTGCCAAACGATATGGACACCTGGCGCTCGAATGGCTCGTTGGCGGGAAGTTCCCTTACCTGAAAAGATAAGGAAAATAGGAGCAATCGAACGAGAAAGCACGCTCTACTTGAAAACTTTTGAGATTCAAGACCTCAAGTGAAACTTCCAAATGTTCGTCTTATCGCGGCCGCATTTCCAGACACCCAGAAGTACCGATATGCGGAACCATTGATGCAATTCTGTAAGATTCGAGTACTTTCTGCTCGGTTGATCTCGCCTTTTCCGCAATCTTTCCCTGAAAACCGTCGAGGTTCTGTGAATCTCGAGTCTGGTGGAATCCCTGTCTGACCGAGGTGGAACACCTTCTGACCGCACCGCATTGCGCTGCGTTTCTCGGATCTGAGAGCGGAAAGTGAATGGGAAACCATCGGCGATAGCGGAGAAGAAGATCTCACAGACTCGACTCGAGCCGACCGGACCATTACCAGCAACCAGCACTGTTACCTCGATTAGATATGGATGGATGAATAAATGGAGGAACAATCCCATTCATTAAGAAAGTTTCAGCTTGATTTCCCTCTGCTTGCCCCTGTCGATTCTCGTCCCGAGCAACCTAATCCCTTCCTCGTCCCGTTTGCCCCGCTTCTTGATCATCTGATTGACAGACCAGTTAGACTCAAATCGACTGAAAGCGTCGTCCGAGATTCGAATTCGCCTGTTTCAATCTTCGTAGTGAACATTACCATGGAGCTTTAAATCATTTCCCGTTGACATCGTTTGAAGCAATGAATAATTAACAAAACTGACAATTATCGTTCTCTCGCAGCGTTCTACTTTAGTTTCTTCCATCAGCCACTTGGAGGTTCTCCTTGTGAGGATTTGTCAGCGTTGACCGGTCTAGCTTATTCGATGTCTCTTCATTCCTCGTCGCTGTGTGTTGTAGTGGAACGCTGGACGCACAACACTGCCAAGGCCGAATTAAATCGGCAGCCTAATTACTCGAACTGTTGAGTTCCGGTCGCCAAGAACTTAATTGAAGACAGCGCTGCTCTCCGACGCAGGACGAACTTCGCGCAAACAGTGGACATTCGTCGTTCGAATCCGATCTGTCTTTCTATCCCAAAAACCCACGGCCCGAGTCGATCACTGCGCTCTTGCGTCCCGGTCGAAGCGTCCGAAAACCTCAGGATAGAACCGGGCACCATTGAAACGAAAAGTATTCGACAAAGCCTGGAGAGCGAACAGGCGCAGCTTTACGAAATCTCGGGGCCGGCAACGAGGTGACTGTGAATTTTGAGCGAACAGCGGATCACACAGTTCCGGTCGACTTCCACTGGCAGTCTCCGTGTTTTTAGTGCTGCCGTATGCCGCAACGTGCGCAAAGCCATGACTCGTTCATGGCATACAGCGCTTTTCGACCAGTTGACTGCTGCCGCTTGGCTTCCTGGAGCGAGCTTGTCGGCTTCCGCTGCGAGTTAAGACTGGCTCATAAAAAAAAACGGAAAAAAAGTAAAGCTCGCTTCCGTCTTTATGTTCCTCGGCTTGCCGTGGATCTGCTCGTTGCTAACTCGCAAAATGGCAAACCGGTGGCTGAAGTTTAAAGCGCCCGAAGTCGAGACCAGAATCCGCGTCGCGTCGCCGCAATCGAGTTTCCGCTGCTTCGGCGGAAGGGGAACAAAGGTGACAACCGTGTCTCCGATATATTTCCCGACGATATTCCATAGTTTCCGTGTTTTCCCTTCCCCCTTCTTAATTCCTTCTCTCCAACATTCATTCCCTCTTCACTTACGACCCTAGCTGCCTCTCGCTACTTCTCTGTTCCTCACGCCTATTCCTTTCACGACGATTTCATTTGAATCTTCCCGAAAATCCAAATCTACTCCTTTTGTCTCTCCTCTTTTCTGTTCCTCCCACTCCTTACTCCTGGAGAGCTTGATTCTCATCCTGCTCCACCTCACGCTCGGTTTCCAACCCTCCGTTCTCCTTTTCCCTCCAATCCCGTCTCTTTTTGCCTCCGTTTCAAAGTTCAAGGATGTCCAAATCTAATTGAGACGAATGATCAGGAGCTCGTGTCCTTCCCATGAATCCCGGAACTCTCTTATGTCATCCACTTTGCCTCTTCCCTTCCCGACCTGGTGGTGGAAACCTCGGATTGTTTCGTCATTTTGGATTCTGGACCCACGATAGCGTTTCAGCGTAGCGGTGGATCTCTTCGTCTACGATTCCCAAGCGGTGTTACCCAATGTTCCCTCAGTTTCCACATCGCTAATGTATTTCTGTCCATTTCTCAAAGTCAACCCGCGACGCTTTTGAAACTTCGGAAACTCGACGGGAGTTCCGCGATCACAGGGTCAGCTTTTTGACGCTTCTGAAAAGGGAAGTCGGAGGGTGGTCCGGAGAACGAGACAACGACGTAGAGAACACTGCTTTCCAGCTTACTTAGAAGAAACAATCGCGTCATCATCACCACCCATCCACCCACTCGTCCAACCATCCCTCGTGACAAGAGCTCCGAGCCGTTGTCAAGCGGAGCCAGCGGGTAAAAAGCAAAAGTAAAAGAAGAGGCTCCGTCACAAGACAGCGGGTGCGGCGGCGAGAGTGAAAGAATGGCGCGAGGAGATTGGAGGGGCACAAGACGCGGGGACGAAGACAAACGACGCGAAGAAAACTCCGACAGTGGAACTCGTCGTCGACAGATAAGCAAGGCTAAGATTTTCTAAACCGGAGAGCTTCCACTCGTTTTCAGCGCATAGCTGGCCGAGTTCTTTTGAGATTTGTCGACACCGGCCCCTCTGGCGAAGGTAAGAAGTTCGTTCCGAACTCGAGTCTGCTGGATGCCCTATGGAAGAGCTGTGAGCATTCCATCAGATTTCGGAATTATTCGGCGTACTCTCATGGTGAAACGGTTTTCATCATGGGGACTCGAGGACAATTTCGAACGTCAGATATTCCTAATAAATAGGTAGCGCGGCATTCTTCTTCGATAATTGAGATCTCGCAGATGATGGACCATGTCTTGACCTCGACAGTGCTGATTTTATGACGATTCGGATACACTGTGGTGAATAAAAAACCAAGAGAGGCAGCAACACTGTTTGAGCAAGTGTCGTGGTGACTGGTGTGTGCGTTTGTCGACGGAGGAGTACTACTCCTGTGTCCTCTGACAGAGAGCGAGGAAACCGATCTTGTCTACGCATGCGGAGGGTGAACAAACCCGCGTTCGTCTTGCTGTTTGTGAGGTCCTGAGAGATTCTGTTTCCCAGATAACGCGACAGAGCCGGGTTTTATTCATCGACAGAGCCTACAGCTGCGGTCTCTGTTCTCCGCAGCCTGTTCTCCCGATGGCGTTTCATCTTTTCTTCATCGCGTGATTCCAGACCGCCGTGGTTTTCGATCATGAATACTCTCCATTACCTCGAAAAAGGGATCCTTGCTTCCAGGCGGCCGGGGAGCAGAGTTGATCGGTGATGCTTTCTCTCGGCTTCTGAGTATCTCGGGCTAAGAACGAAAGCCTCTCCGCTAGCAAGAGCACTCATCCAGAAGTGCAGCTGACAAAACTGCAGGCCGCGGCGTGGGTGACACTAGCAAGACACTGCCGCTGGAACCTCGGAGACAATGGCGAGCTGAGAGCCACGTAGGGGGCTTCTCGGCCAGCACATATTACATGGGGATAAGGGGGGTGGGTGGAGGGTAGTCGTTGAGAGAAGGGGAAGCTCAATTGGAACCACCCTGTTGTGTGTGAGCGTATGAGTCAGCCAAGCATTAGATGATTGGGTTCCAACGCAACAAGCCAACGCGGCCAACAAACTTTTGGGAGCGGTTCAGACCATTGCGTTGCCACACTCTCCTCTCGTTGGAAAACAACTTCGTAATTCCAGAAACCTCGCTCACTGGTGGTCAACCCTTCTGCTTTCTATCCGCTGGGCTTGGTTTTGTTCTGACGAGGCGTTATTGGAACATGATCTCGATTCGAGCGCGGAGAATCGAAGTAATTTCGCGTGTTACGATGCTAGCTTGGACCAATGTAAGAGTTCGTGAAGGTTTTTCCGAAGGAATTCTCACGGCTTTCCAGCGTGATCACGTCCCCAACCTGCTCTCGTCGGCATAACTCCAAGTAGCCCAAGTGAAAGGAAAGTCGAGACCCGGCCCGAGGACGACGACGACTGCTTCATTTCGTTTTCGGCTGGTTTTCCCGTTTTTTCAGAACCACTCCCTCCGGACTTGTGCGAGAACTGAGACGTCGATTGCTGAACGGTCGTGCAGGTTGCAGATGGGAAGAGGGACTTGAAGACTCGCAGGTGGTGCGGAGGCAGGTGGCGGAAAGACAAAACACAACGACAACGACAGCTACGCCGACGACGACGACGAGGCCGGTGATGATAGTGGCGTCGAGATGTGAGACGTTAGGCGGGACGGGACGAAAGCTGTGCGCGTCTCGCCATTATCTGAGCATCGACCCGTTTTTCAAGCAGTCTCTCTCTCCCCCTTTCCCAATCTTACGGTGGGTCTTACTTTTTTTTTCGTCTCAGTTTCCCTCTCTGACCGAGAGAACGGCAGAATTGAGTAGCGCAGCGAACGCTGAGCGAAAAAGCCCATATCTCCAAGCCCAGCCGCACTGGTTAAGCAGAACCCTCTTCCTCTATTTTTTATGAATCAATCGATTCTTCCTTATCGATGGAGCTCCCTCCACAACTGAAAAATCCGCTGCCACAGCGGGTCCCGCCGATACGATGGAGTTCCGGCCACAGCCCGTGCAGTCATCAGACAGAACGAAATTCGAATGAAAAATGATCTGTTCAAAGTTCGACGGAAAGAATCAAAGGTTGAACTGTAAGTGGATTGCTCGATTAGGGCTCAAGAACACTCGAAGCAAAGTCGGTCGTTTTGACGATTTGAACAGGGCTCAACGAAGGATTATCATCCGAACCAACACCGTTCAATCCGTCTGTACACCGCCTTCTTTTATTATGTGATCGGCCGTCGTCAGATTTCCTTTCGCTCGCTTTTTTCCATCGTTTACATGAAGGCAAAATGAGAAGTGAGATTAGTTTGTAGCAGCAATAAGAGTAGCAGATGGTGCACACCATTCGTTCGACTGTTCTCCCGCCACGTCCACTTCCCACCCGTAGCCCGCCAGCCAGCCAGACCGTACGGCGCGCAGTCAGCCGTCCGGATATTGAATCCATTGTGACGGTCATCAGCCTCGTCGACGTCGTCACGACGTAACAAAACGGAGCACCGGAGAAACTTTAAATACATTCATGTACGTTGTCGTAATCGCTTGTCCGTGCACACCTTCTCGCGCCCCTTCCGCAGATCACCGACACATCGGAGTGAGTACTTGAAGTGTGCTCGCAATATCAACTATGACAATAACACTATATGTCTACGTTCGATACACTGCTGCCCTGTGGTACTCTAGTACTCCATGGTACGATATGGTATGTTCGTGCTGCAGTGTTTAGTAACACTGTAAAGTTATGGTACAATACAACGGTACACGCGTCGGCGAAATACTGCGTACACTGTATACCAGTGCGACTACAAAGTGTATGTAGCAGTTTGTGTACTTCCGAAGGGTGTATACGGCCTTTCTACTATCAGCGATACACACTCTCTCTGAGCGTTTCTAACTTCGTCGTTATTTCTTTCGGAACGGCTCACTTCGCCGATGGCGCGCTTTTTCAAATCTCCTCCCCTCAGAGCGGCGCAGAGTTCTCTCCTCGGCGATGACGCCCTAAGAAATCTCGTTTTCCACCGAAATCTCTTGGCGCCACTCCTCCCCTAAATAATTCATGTGGTAGCCATCCTCCCTCGATGCCTTTACATCCCCTTCTTGCGCTTTTCGGGATCTGTCCCTAAAAACGATTCGATACTAGTTTCGCCGCGTCGACCCCATGTCGTATATTTCCCCTACACAGATGAGCATGAGAGAATTATAGATCGAGCCAAGTAAGTGAGAGCAGAATACAGAAGTGGAAGTGACACGTGGTGTGGCCGAAATCCATTAAACAGCGGCGGGCCCCACGCTGTCGCCGCCTAATGCGAATGCTACGTACACGGTACATAAATACATATATTGGTACAAACACCACTCCAAGTCGGTCAGCAGGGACCGTTCGATCGATCGCCAGCTGCTATGACCTAAACGTATTTCTGTCTCGCTTTCATTTCCCCTCGTTCAAACTTTCTTCCTTCGCGGCTTCGTGCAGAGAATCTCCGACTGCGACTGGAAACGGTTTCTCTTCACGAATGCTCAACGAAGCATCGATCGAGGACTTGGTTTTGAAGCACGGAGAAAGTTCCCCTCCGGACCGGGATGAGAACACAACACGGCTCCTCTGTAAAGAGCAACTGCCGTATCCAAGGACATCTGTTATTCGAGCCACGCGGTGTAGCGAAAGAAACGAATCCGCGTCCATGAACACTTCGGGGCTCAAGCTCTCGACATGAGGCGGCTAACTGTCCGGCAACTCCTCTGTGATAGCTAAATGGCGCAAGGAAAAAGAGGTTGTGTCAAAAGAAAGTCAAGTGGCAATGCTCGTCAAAGAGCGGTGGTAAGTTTCCGCGAAGCTCGGTCGGTTGGCCGGCCGACGACGGGTTCTGACGGTGGGGCTTGCCCGCTCACTCACTCGTTTGCGGAGCTGGTGCCGCTAGAGAGGCGTTTGGTCATTACTCGTTACGAACGACGTTTGTTCGCACATCCTCCGTTCTCCAGCACACGCCCCACGAGCCCTCTCGTTCGTTTTGTCAGTGCGTTCGCTGGTCGTCCATTCGCTTGACCGTTTGTCTGTCGGACCACTTTACGCATACGACCGGCGTTTCGCTCCCAGAAGCAGTTGGCTGCAGATGACTGCAGTAGGCCGGCTGACGGGCAGACGGACCGCAGTGAAGCAGCTGGATGTTTGTTGAATGATGGTCCACCTAGCTCTTTCTTGCTGCTCCACTGCATCCCATGCAGGCCTCACCAAACAACTGCATGGCTGCTGAGCGAGCGGTTGCTTTTGCCGGTGGTTGGCTCATATGGTCGTCGCTGTTATCAAGCGAGGCAATGAGGCAGCTGCCGAGGAAGATTCACCCACCGACAGGCCAAGACATCTTGCGATGAAAACCACCGTTTGGGAGAAAATTGACACCATTGCACTCTCTTCCAATGGAAGTATTTCTGCGAATTATATACACTGAACGTATATACATACATATACATTACTATTGGCATATTCGAATATCGTTCGCGAATCTCAGATATTTGACCGTTGGACCGAGGCCTCGACCGCGATTCCATGGAGTCGCTCTGTTTGACTGGGATTGAAAGGAAACGAAGATTCCTGATTGTTATTGCGTCACAATTGTTAAAATAACATGTTTTGGGTCACAAAACTAGCGCATGGAGCCGGGACTACTTTGTGTCGGCGCTTTTGAGGAGCCGCCTCACATATCACTGAGCTACAGTGAAGCTTGCGCCCGCTATGCAAGGAAGCGATTCATGAACATGGGGAAGCCTTGTTTCGGCGAATCGATGAAATTATTAAACGTGTTCGCATCGCACAAACAGCCGTGGAGTCGATTCAATCTTTTGTGTGTCCCATTTTCACGCTCGGTACCTTGTCTTCTATCATACTTCATCTTGGATTCTCTGTCACTTCATATTCATACTCTATTCCCATCTGCGCGCGATGCTCAAGCTGCTCCCACACGGCCACGTTTCTGGAGAACAAAGGCGACAAGAATCATCATCTCCTCCCCACAACCCCCATTTACACTCCGGATGAAAGCATCACGGCTTCCTGGTTGACGGTCTTCCGGTCGCAACGCAAGACACAATGCGCCATATGTCATTTATTAGAAGCGGCCCGCTCATATATGACTCGTTGCGGCATCATCGTTCGTCCTCCTCCCTCCCTCCTTCCACCTCCCGCCCATCCCCATTCTCCTTCGCTCCTGATCTTTTTTCTTCTGCTGCTCTTTCATCGCCGTTGTCGCTGCGTGGTGACTGAAAGCCAAATCACGAAACGACTCCACACAGACAGCGTTTCCCATCTTTCGTCTTCACTCGTTTTGGAGTCAGGCCATGAATCGTCGATGAAAATGCAAATGAACAACGCGCGTAATCGTCGAAATGTCTGCAGGTGCTACAGGGCAAGGTGTTTCGATAAATGACGCGGTTGTTCTGCTGAACGATGCAGATGTCCCCGCTGCAGGTGCTCCAGCCTGAATGCAAAATCAGGTTTTTGTGAGCCTCCAAACAAGCACTCCTCACGGGCGATTCTCGTCGTTGAGCGCTAGCAATCTTCCGCTCAGTAAAAACGAACGAGACTGTGACAACAGCATCCCGTTCGAGCGACCTTTTCTGTTCTTGGAAAACAGTCAGACAGATAGATCCACCGAAAGACTGTCTGCCATCCAATCGGACCGCTCGCTCAACCGTCTTCGGTCTACGGGTTTGCTTCGTTGGCGCAATGTTCGTGCGCGGGTGACTGACTGCATGTGCGCACACGCCATTTTGCGTGCAGTCGTTTTCATCGTGCTTGTCGTCACCATCACCGCAAAAATAGAGGAATTTAAAGAGAGAGAAAACGAATGAGCGAGCTGCCGGGAACAGTCAGGTCGCATGGATGCCTCAAACTACGAGGCCGGCGATCTGAGCTGCAAGCTCCGATGCTAGGAGAACACGAGGGGATGCGTTTTCCGCGATGCCCCAGAATTCGTTGGGAGTTCGAGTCTCGTTCTGGGCCAGAACGAGACTCGAACTCCCAACGAAGTTGTGAACTGAGGATAATCTTCCTGTTCGAATCCTTTGTCTGACGAGATGAGGACGGTTCTTCTTTACTGTTTGATTCCCCGGATCTGCCTCTCCGCCCTCGAAACCGAGAACGCCAGGTCAGAATCGAGCGATGTTTGATGAAGTGGCACGAAAGCCGGAGTCCAATAGAGTTGCCTTTCGCAAGTGACTGCGCTGACATTCCTGACTTATTCAATTTTCCCACTCGACCTGAGTCGATTCTCGAGTGGCAATCTCGGCAAGCAAGAAAGCAGCGTGCTTGCCAATGTGGTTGTCGAACGCTGTATCGCTAATGGCTTCTTCGCAATGTCTCGCTGCACGTCATCTTTGCCGTTCCACCACGGATCCGTGCGCAGACATCGCTAAATCATCGATTTGTACATCGACCCGATGTCGAATTGATCGAACCGTCACCGCGCGAAGAATTCCAATGTGCCACCAAAGTCGAACAGAACGTAGAAATCAATCAATCAATCAATCAATCAGCTCCCCCATCGATTGAGTGATTGAATGAATCAACATCCGATAAGTTCCCTTTTCCATTGCTCGGATAAATTTTCGGCAGATTATTTGATTGCTTGATCGGTTACAGTTCGCTCCGATCGATGGATTGATTGATTAACCGAATATCAGATGGAGAATAGAGCGGGGTTCGAGCGGTGTTTGACTGAAGGGTCGGAGCGATGGTCGAGTCGTTCGGGAATACTGAACGCGTCGGAATTTTATACCGGCACGAGTACGAACAACAAATCGATATTCGCGTGCTACGGCCACACAAAGCTACAGCCTTAGGGGGGACAATTGTGGAGCTGCTGGCGATTCGAGTCGATTCCGTCGCGACATGGTTGAAACTAAAAACGAGACAATCGTATCGCGCACCTCGCGTCACGAACTGAATTTATTCAATCTCTTGCGAACTCGAATGCTTGTTCCCTTCTCACTAGTCGAGAAACCTCGCACTGAAAGCTTTTCCCCCATATTTTACAACTCGTTGAGCGCTCTCGAGCCGAGAGCTTTCACAAAAGTCATCAAAACTCAGAGTTGGTTCGAAACGAGGCCGTCAAGGAAAAGCGTTCCGAGAAGACGAATGCTGCCGCAGCAACCAATGCTGACGAGACGATTGCTTTGCCACCATTAACAGCGGTAACGGCCGCAAAGGGAATTTTTCATCCTCTTCGAGCCCCGCTGCTCTTTTTCCCTCGTTTTCTCTCTCTCTTCCTTCAACGGCTCAGGAAAGTGAGTGCTTTGAAGTGAAATCGCCAACTTTCCTCCACCACTGAGAAGTCAAGCAAGTACCACGAGCCCTCATCGTCAAAGGTCTCAAAGAAATACGAAGAGAACTCCGGATCTACAACGCACAGTCTTGGTCATCACGGAAATCTAGTTGGAGAGAATCGGATCCTGAACGACGAGTTTGTGAAACTCAAGAGGATATTCGAGACCAAGTTTCTTCCGCTCTGCTGTTTCGATCGAACTGCAAAAGTTTCTCTCCTCGGTTTGTTTCTCTTGTTCCTGTCGCCGTTCTCGAAGTTTTCCCCTCACGCGCTCGTATCTAAAAGCATTCGTTTGTATTCCGAAAGCGACAAATCTCGAGCGAAATCTCGTTTTCCCCAGGAATGCTCCGAACCATGCCTTTTTGTATCCCTAAACCATGAACAACACCAGATTGTGATATTTGGGCGGCTTCAGTACCATGCCGACTCGATTTGAGGTTAACGAGAGCGTAATGAACGACAGGACGCGTCATCCATGAAGGTCTCGTCTCCCGCTCGTAGCCGTACTTCGCAGCTTCCCATTTTCTGATAGAAATTACCTGGAAGAGTAAAGAGAGCCCGGTTATCATTCTACTCACAGTGATTCGATTCGTGTCAGTTTTTGGAAGAATTTCATTGAATAGTTTCTACCGAAACGTCGCCAAACTCGGTGGAAGGGGAAGAGGTTCATCCCATCGGGAAAAGGTGACCCATTTCAGCTTCCTCCGGAATGATAGCGGGAACGGTTTTCGATCTCTATTCCCCTTCCTGCATGGAAGGAACTTTACCCCGCATTCGACAGTCAACGTATCAGTCGTGCTTTGTATCGTTCCGTTACAGTGACTACTCTACTTCGTTGGGTAGCTGGTAAGCGTTCATGGCAGCGTGGGGTTTGATGTTGGAAACGAATATAGGATTCAGGGAGATGTGCAGGGAACGACGATAATGCGAGAGTTGCAGGGGAGTAAGAAGTAGCAGAGGGGTAATTTGCTTCTGCGGGCTTTCCTTCCTCTTCGCTTCGGCAACCAAAGGAGCAAATGGTCTCCTCGGCCGCCCGAGAAGCCGAGTAGTAGGCCCAAGAAAGAACTTTATACTTCAGTGACCTCGGCAAGGGCGTTTCTCCATTTGGCTGTTTCCGACCTTCACATGTCCTTATATGTTCATATGAATGTGTTTGTGAGCTTAAATGTGTGCTGCCCCGACAGTCGAGGATGTTCTAGTCTTTCGAGGGAAGAACCTAAAGCTCACTGCAGAGACACGACACGGCTTCAACTTTTATATAAAACGAAGCACGTCTCACGATGATGACTCTGTTCTCGGAGCTTCTGATACAGTCGGCTTCCGAGCCCCTTTTCTTGACTTTTTCTTCTTGCAAAAAGCGCGGCGGAAGTCTCCGTCCTCGCTCGCAACCTGCGCCTCTGACCAGCTTGGCGGGACTTCGAAAGTAATTAATAATAATGTCGCTGTCATCGCACGGCTTCCGAGTCGAGCAAGAAGCGTTCCCCGGAATTCTTCCTCTCTAAAACCCACAATGTTCTCAGGCTGGTGCTAAGGCTGTCTTTCATGCCATTCTCTCGAGGGTCCTGAGAAAAAGGGAAGAAGGAAAAGCAAATTACAGCTTTGCGCCGTGGATGACGGAGCGTGGAACTGGGGCCAGAAGGGTCCCCGTCTGAGGACCCCTCGAAGGGAATCCCAGACGGGGAGCAAGAGGACGAACGCACCCCGCCGTTTTTGGCGGTTTCTCGCCGGTTTTCACACGAGGACCTTTCCAAGACACGGACAGCAAACAACGATCACAGCGTCGAGAAGACCTTTCCTTCCTCTCTCTCTCTCTCTCTTCGTCTGTATTCTTGACCTCGAAAGAGAAATCGTTCCGCACTTTGGCCGCGGGAACGAAATGCGGTTTTTGAATTTGACGAGTCGGCGAGAAGAGTTCGAGGCGGAAATGCGCTGTTTCGTCGACAGTACATTTACATAAACTGAATCCCGCTCCTTAAAAACTCATCTTCTCGCCTGATCTGTTTTTCAGAGCTTTTCTTTCCAAAGCTTCACTGATTGCTCCGAGAGACGGCAGCCCCAAACCTTACTCACATCTCTCCCGCAAGCAGCACCTGCACGTAAGGTGTCCGCCGATCGCTTCCCCTCATTCGAACCATATTTTGATCTCCTTGCTTTCTGTTTGGGATTTCTTATGTCGACACAGTTCTCGTCAAGAAATTTGAGGACGCTCGGATGAAGCGAGCAATCATACGTGCCGGCGATACTGAGCGAGCGCCTCGGAGGAATATTGAGCAAATCGATAACGGTCTTTATTTCTTGCTCCTGAGTAGGAGTAGTAGGAGGAGGAGGCCAATGGGCACGGATCCAGATAATCGAGCCCTCGGTCGGCTGCCATCTGAGCTTGGCTGACTGACGCAGCAGAGGCCGAGCGGAGAAAAATAGAGTGAAAAAAATAATACGAGCGACAGAGACGGGAGCTGTTATCCGGTGTAGCCATAAAGTTAATTCCCTCTGCTCAGTTTATCGGTCGCTGGAGCCTGGGCGGTCTCTCCCGTCTTCTCGATTCGGCCGCCAAGTGGCTTACCGAACATGCTACGACGGGGGAAAAGCAAATAAAAAGTTGTACAGAAGAGGTGAAGGAAAGTAAATCAGAGGAAGACGTGGCCGAGAAACCTTGAACTCGAGCGAGCTTACGAATCTATCCAAATCAGAGGTAGATGGGGCCGAGTCAAGTGTTTGCCTGCTTTGATGCATCGCTCGCTCGCTCGGTTAGCTCGTGTTGCTTCAGTTAGAAAGAAGCGTATCCGTTTGTTTATTTGTCCAAGTTTTTATGCAGCGACTAATGACCCACTGGAAACTTTCCCGCCGTTAGCTGAACTCGTGTCACCAGTCGCAGCGTCCACATCAGACTTTTTTTTGAGTGTCCAAGGTGATCAAGAAGAGCTTTGACCGGAGTAAAGATTAGCTACTGATGAGGGGCCGGACTCGTTGCTCACAGTCAACATCAGAGCGCCCACCAAACGGAAGTGCAGCTTCGTGAGGCCTTACAGCGCTTGTTGGGGGGAAGGGGGAGTTCATTGTTCTCGGCGTTCATTTCATATTCCAGAGGAGTTTTCCAGGAGGAACACGGGTCAACTTTATAATCCAAGAGTAGGGGACCGAATCGTACCCGGAAAACTAATTGGATTCCTTTCCTAACCAGACTCCTGCCAAGTTCTCAAGCCTTAATTGAAACCCATTCCCCAGAAGGACCGAACGACCTCCAGCGATCGAGTGGCACCACTTCGACTTTACGCTGGCGACCGTCGTGGACGACGGAGAAAGAAAAGACAAAAAAGAAACAGAGAGACATTGACCGGGAGAAAGTTGGTCGCTACACGAACACAACACACTCGAGAGGGGATCAGGTGTGGCCAAGTGGTCTCGGTCCGCTCGCCACCGACGACGCTGATGATGTCCAGCTCTGCTGCAGAAAATCAGTGAACGAGCCCGCGGACTGGTCTGGTTGGTCATCTAGCCAAGCAACGATACAGCCGATCAAGGCAGGCAGGGAGGGAGGGAGAGATGCGGTCGGTCCGTCGGTCGGTCGGTCAGGTAGTGAGAAATCCCCTCTTATTACGTACAAAGTTCACACAGAACAGACCTTGGATCTCATCAGAGACGCTTGCGAATCGGCTCCCGCGAAGGAAGACTCTCCTGAGACCCTGATCTCATTATTACTCGGCCCGACCGAGGCCTGTATGACTCTCTCACCAACGGTGCGAACGGAGCCCCACTCCCTTTTGAGTCGAGGGAAGAGACGACAACGACGACGACTGCAGACTGTTCCCCTGTTCCACCAACGACTACGACACGAATTTCGTACAATCTGCGACCGCAGACACGAAGTCTGAACCCCGTGCACTCGGAAACCTCCGGAGTTCTTTCAGAAACCTAAACGGACCCGGTGTGAAACGGAGATTTGGAAGGCGCTATCGGCGCTCGTTGATTTGCTTCGAGCGTAGTCTTTCATTAGCTTCGAAGATCGCGTTGCGCTAATGTTCGTTTGGTGTCGAACGAGCCTACTCCTTCCTTCCTTTCTCGAAAACTTCGTGAGATCGTCGAGAGAGCCTTCACCGACAGCTGAGTGAGTATCGTGTCGCACATACTGAGGACGACGCGACGGCTGTCGTTTCAAATACGAGTCGGGTTAAATTACGCGTGCGAAGGTGAAATTCAACTCACCGATCGACTAAACTGAGTGAGTGAGTGAGTGAGTGGTTTCAAGTCGTCCGGACAAAGACAACGAGTGTTCCTCCCAACCCTCCTCCCTCCTGCAAGGTGGATCTGTGACAGCTGCGGGAACGGCTCTGACAACAAAAGGATTCGTGGAAACGCTGCCTTGACTCGGGAGGAGTCTAAGCTCCGCACTAAGCGAGCAAAGACCTGACATTCAGTCGGCATTCGGAGCTGAACGGAGAAAGTTCCAGTTTGTTGCTCACGAGTTGACAGCAGAGAGGGGAGGAAATCAGATTAGGACTACTTTCAACCCTCATTCAGAATCAACAAACGAGATGCAGCCGTTTCTTTCCGTTCACAAAACGCAGAAAAAAGAAGGAACAACTCGCAGAAATGTCACAGAATCGTCGGTCCGCTCTGGGGGTTTTGCGATTCCAAAACTCCGACAACTCGGAGAGTTATCTCACCCAATAAAAGCCGTGCAACAACCCTCGACCTTCCAGCTAGACGCTCCCGCCGAATTTCTGTTATCGTTCCGAGTGCTTTAATCGAATCGAGCAACCGACCGACCGAGCGAAAGCTGCGGGACAACATACAGCCGCGCTTCCAGTGTTTTCCTCTCTCGGGAGCCCTCCAAACAGAAAGACGAGAATGGCGCCGAGGACGACTCTTCGAGGAGTGTTCCCGGCTTTTGCAATCGAGGAATTCTCAAAGAGAAATTCCTCTCGACTTTGAGCTTTCGTTTGGTTTTGAAGTTCATGAAGTTCGAGATCATGTCCTGCTCGTAATTCCCGAGCTGTGGTGTCGGACACAATCCAAACTCGCTGCAGGATCGCTGTCAAGTTCCCTGAGCCGTCAGAGCGGAGAATCCATTTCTCGTGATAAATAGACGTTGAGTTTCGAAATTGTGTTCTCGTCCGCAACTTTCTGTTCTGTGGGCAGATGACCCCGACTCTAGCTCGGATCAGGTCGCGCCTCGAAAAAGGTGCAGAATGTGTAGCTGCGAAAATCCGAAAAACAGACCTCGCTGGAACAGTCGCGAAAAGGGAACGCATGAAAAATGACAACGAAGAGTGCACCAACAGCGAACAGCGAAGAAAACGAGCTGAAATAGACACGGGGCCAGTGCAGGGAGGAAATAAGAAAGGAAAACAAGGATAAATTTCAACTGGCAGCGAAAACGAGCCCGATCAGGAAATACAGAAGGACGAGACGGAGGAGCGAAGGAAAGTGGGAAAGCGCGCCATAACGAAGCCAGTTTGTTCACCTGTTCCGATGCGGGTGTTCGGGTGACAAAGGAGCTACGTCTTATCGCAACTTCTGCGGAAGACGCGCAAGGTATACCTCCGCCTTTTGGAGTCTTCGGGGCATTCGGGAAGACTAGGGGTTTTTGGAAGATGACGTAAACTTTGACAAATGTTCCCTCGGTCTACATCTATTCCTTGCTTTCTCACGTTTGCTTTTTCCTTCTCCTCTCTCAGACGCTTCCTCAACCGTGCTAGCTTTCAGTGCGAGGTTTTTTCCGAGCTAAGAGTGCGCCATGCCAGCCTGGACGACGGCTTGCCTGCCTGCCAGCCCGAACACTCTGCTTTGCCAATGGCTGACAAGTTTGAAAAAGCGCGCCATCTCGGTCCGCTTGGTCGGCTGGCGGGTTTCCTGCTCCAGAGTCATGAGTTTTTTCCTTTCACGCCTTTTGCCTTTTTCCGGTCGTCCAAGACCGACCCTTGCTGATGGTTGCACTAGCAGCATTGGTAGTACGCTTGGCGGTGGTGAATTTGTGCTTTTAGCCACAAGTGACACTTTTCACCTGCGGCTATTACAGCAGCGGCCATCCGAAACTGGCGACGCTGCCAGAGAGTAGAGTGGACAGTCTCCCTGTCAGCTCACCATTCGAGGGGGTAGGGGAGAGCGGGGAACGTCATACAGCGTTGTTGTCGCTGTCGCTGCAATGGTGGAAAACCACATGCAAGCTGCGTGATACCGAGTCCGAGTGGTGTTCCGCTTCAAAGAGAGACAAAACACTTGAACGCTTACTGCGGTAAGTCGAGACTTGTTTCCACGGGAATCCATGGGAGGGATAATGCAAAAGAAACTTCAGTTTTTCTCTTCCAGAACGGCTTATTCAAACGAGTAGCAGAGATTGGAGCCGAGCAAAAGACGCGAAAAAACTCAGCAGATGCTCGGAAAGCTTGAAAGACGACGGCGGAAAAGGTGGCAGACCGAGGAAAAAGGAATGAGGAAGGTCTCCCGGGACGTCCGCGCCTGTGAACAGAGCCCGCTTTAATTTGCAGTTTCATCTTTCATCAGGACGTCGGAATTCGAGTAAGAATGGTGTTCTTCCTTTGTTGTCGTTTTTCTTCTCCCATAAACTTCTCTTCAATTCTTTCCATTTCTCTCCACCGAGTTTGCGGTTGCCACCGTCAGCGGGCAGCTTGAGTCGATTTAGTTCCGCCTGTTTCCGGAACAATTGTTTGGCTAGTTCTGCGCGAAATCGAACGAGCTCTTCGACTTTCCAGGGGCCGCGACTCCGAGGAGTCAAGTCAGGATTTGGGAATGAAGACGCTCAAGCGCAGGAGTTTCCGATCCTTTCAGAGAGGAGAAGAAACGTGGCCAATAAGTTCTTCGACGAGAGCGATGGATACGAACGTCGATGCACAAGATTGACGTCTGTTCGCGGAGTTGTCACACTGTTAAAGTTGCAGAACAAATGGTGGTTGCGGTTGACGGGTTGGCGGCAGACGAGATCGACGCGGTAGAGGCGCTTTCGTTTGCCTTTTGACGCATCTGCAACGCATAATTCAGCAGCTTCGTCCTCTGGCGAGCAGCAGCAAACAAGACAGTAGAAGCGACCAAGAAAGAAAGAGAGAAACGGCGAAAAGAGCCGAAGGGAAAAGTAGCCGACTGTCCGTCGTTCTCGTCTCTGTCGGAAATGGAAAACCCAATACATGTCAAGGAGCGTGCATCTTTTGGTTATAGAGAAAAGAACGCCAAGACGAACTTTTCGAGGGGGAGAACGCCGTCGTTTCGTTGCAATTTTTCTCTTCTTCCCTCGTTCCACTTTTTTCCTCAGTCTCAATTCCGTTTTCTTCCCCTCCCCCCTTCTCCCAGAGCATCCTGTCGTCCTCCCATTCATGGCTCACTCCTCCTTATACCTCTTTTCTCATTTTTCCGTTCTTCCGTGTTTCCTTCTCGCGATCATTTCATCCTGACTCTCGTGTTTCCTCCGTCAATCGCGCCTCTTCGCCACTTTCTCCCCGCAGCTCTCTCCTTTCTTGCTATCCTTCGTTCCAGCTTGTTGCTGCTTTGTTTCCGAACTGTTTCTGTTCACAAACCAAAGATTTCTTTTCCATATGGTTTACGTACAGAACTCGGTTCATCGAGCATTCTGTATCCCGCGTGTTCATTGAGCTCTCTCAACCTCCAGCTTCTTCCGTTGCGTTCCTCCTCCCCCGCTCCTGAGTCCCCTCTCCCTCTTCCCCCTGACACTCCTGATTTTCTTTCACTCCGTTCCCCCCTTCTCTCTCGATCTCTTCCGCCGGCTGCCTCGCAAGACCACGTTCCAAGACAATGGACGACACATAGACGGACAGAAGGATTTTCGTTCCATTGCCACATCAATCTATCCGTTCGTTCATCGATTGGATCGCGCTCCGCGTCTTCGATGGATTTATTCATGGTACCGGCTGTCAACTCGAGAAAGAGCGATCGAACACATCACAAACCGAATCGAGTTTTCCTCTCTCCCTATCTTCGTTTTTCGACAGTTTTTCTTTCTTGAAAACCTCCTCTCTATAGAACGGCTCGACAACTCCTCGTCGCCGAAAAACCGATGTCCTGATATCAAGAAACACCTGCAACTCTGGGGTAGAGTCGGAAGGCGTGCGACAGACTGCCTACTCACTCAGGCACCGCAAACCACCCGCTCGCTCACTAGCCGGCGATCCCCAGCTGCTAAAAATTAATTCGAGGGTGTGGTTTTCCTTCTCCTATCTTTTGCTTGCGTCCTTCTCTCTATCAGCGAAGAATTTCCACCGAAATAGCACAAGAGCTCGCCGAAAAAAGGAGCTCAGCTCGAAATTTTTAGCAAGGCAATACCTTCCTGAGAACGGATAAGCCGACAAACGACAGAACACATCGATACAAAGTTCCCGACTTCGGTATCTCAGTTCGAGTGGAATCTTTTCCTACGAGATCCACCTCAAGGAATCGTCGATTCATTTCCAGTTCCGTTTTGGGATTTTCCCTTCCATGGATCCTGTGATTCGAAGCCGATCCATAAAGGAAGAGGGAACCCAGGACGAAAAAAGGAGATCACGACCCAGGAGTCAAGGATCGTCGTCTGACAGGAGGCAAATCAGTGTGAATACTGATTAGGATTTGCGACATGGAAAAACGCACGAAAATGCAAGGGAAAACCGGATGTTTTCTCGTCGGCGGATAGGAGAAAACCGCCAAACGTTCTCCTGAATCCCTGTCACTCTAACTCCTTGTTCCTTTGCCGAGCACAACGGAGAAACCGGGGGCAGAAAGCAGGAGAACTCAACGATCGTTTTCTCGTTTTCGCCCACCGCAAGAGTTCGCGTACAAGAGGTTGGTTGATAGAATTATCCAGAATGTTTTAATATGCAGCCCGGAGCCTCGTCTGATTGTCTCTCGTCGCAGATCCCGACATTGAGAGTGGACGGCTTCCCTGTTGTGACATCGGATCGTCAAGGAACAGGGCGGTAATGAACGACTGGGGTTCCGAGCGAGCGTATTTGAAAACGACAGAACCGGTTTGGCTTCTAATTCAATATACGGCGGACAATTGTTTCTTGTTTTTTACTCAATCATCCATCCCTTCTCTAACTCGATCTGCCAGGCTCCGCTCCCCGCAGAACACCCTCCTGAGCGAGTTCCCGTAATTAGCAAAGCAGATTCAGATCAGGCCACGGACCCGGGGCCGGAGGAAAGAATAAGGTGACAACTAAGCAAACGGCTCCGCGCCCAAGGGTACAAGGACCCCTCGCGAATAAAGGATTGTTGTCTTAGGGATGACAGAGGGATTTCCAGGATGAGATGTAAAGAGTCGACGGCAGTCCCCGATTGAAGGGCATATCCCTTGGAAGGAGAACAACGAAGAACGGCGACCCTTGATGCCAAGCGGACACGGACCCCGTTCTCCTGGGCAGGATAAGTAGGAAGGTGTCAGCCTTCACGAGGGAGCTCCCGAACTCCTGTCGTCCTTCGAATTCGGTGGTCTCGAGGTGACTGTCATCGTTGTTGTCGCCGTCGTCGTCGTCGTAATGACGAAGACAATCTCCTTATTAGAACAGCTGTGACAGATCGAGGCCTGCCAATAACTGACCAGATTAGCCTCGATTGAAGAGACCGCACTTTGTCTCTCGTGGTCACCGAAGGATTCGCTCCTTTCCAACACAGAGGCTCCGGGCGATGCCGTCATCTCAGCAATGTTCCGGATCCCGGATTGAACACGGCGGCGCGGCGGTGCCCACCTACCGACATACTTTCTTCCGGACAGGGAGGAATGGGAGAACGAGCCTCCGGCATCACTTGGGACTTCTCTCGGGTCCCATTAGCCTCTGCCCGGAGTCCTGACCTGCTGGCTCGCTTAACTCGATACCCCAAACTACCGTACTCATTATCGCCATCTCATCGGACATCTCATTAATACACGCAACCAACAGGATAAGCCGACTCGTGCCTGGAGGCATCTAACCGCTTAAAAGGCATTTGTTGCCCGGGCCTTCCGGAATGGAGGTAGCTGGGGAAGCGGAAAATTATTTCCTCGGATCGCTCCCGATTTCGGATCCCAGGTAGAGAACGGTGATCTTTGTCTGTCTGGCCCGAGTTCCCTGATCTCCCCCGGTTCGAACAAACAGAAAATAGATTTGACATTTCCAGGGCCGGTAACGATTCGGAGGAAGTAAGATCGATCGCCTGATCCGTCGGGCTCATGGTCAATGTAGGAATTTATTCAGCAGCGCGGGCGTTTAGTCCCCGGGTCGAGCGTACGCAACCCCACGAGACCTGGAATAGAACGACTGAACTTTCGCGGACCAATGCTTGGCTGGTGAAAGAACGAGCGGGATAGATAGACGGACGAGTGAGCTGGAATACCCGGAGGAAACTGATCTCCAAACCTTCGGCAGTCTTCTCCGACGTCGTTGTTGTTTTCGCCGTCTTCGGTTCTTGCCGCTTGAGGGTTCCTCCTTTCGCATGTAAGCAATTTGTTCGAGTTTGAAAACACGGACGGTCGTCCAACTTCCGTTCGCCCTTCGAGATTGGAAGAAAGAAACGGAGAAAAAGCCGTAACTTTCATCCAGGTCCAATGCTCTCGCGTCGGAAGGAGACAACAAGCGGAAAGTCTTCTCCAGTTTTCGTGTGGTCTCCAAATTTTTCAAGTCCGCTCTTCCATTCGGCTCCTCTGTCCATTTCCCCTCGCTCTGTGCTGGTTTCTCCTCACACCTTCCTCCTCGTTTTCTGAGGTCTTTTCCCTTCGCCCACCCCCATCGATCGATGGAAGAAGACCGACGGAAATTCAGACAAAGGTCCCAGGGTGACGATTACATTCCTGATGAGATTCCATCACGCTTCCTTTCGCCTCTCCTTTGTTATTTGGATCTCGCGTCGTGTCCAAATCGTCTCCGAGGTCTTCAACGAAATCTTCATCAAACTCAGTCCAGTCGAACGACTTTCGTATTTTTCCCGATCTCCGTCGGCGTCGTTTCCTCCAACGAAAAAAGAAGGACCACCTACTCTGCTCCATCAAGCAACTCCTTTCGATCCTTTCTCATTCACTCGGCGCCCTATTCCTCTCTTGTTCCGTCGTCTTATTCCTCGCTCCCATTTTTCCTCATCGTTCACGTCCGTTCCCTTTCACAAACATCCAAAGACCTCGGAGCCGACTCTCAGGTCATTAAACGTCATTTGGGATTGATAATCTGATGATAGCTTTTCATTGAACAGTTCCGACTGAAGATATCGGGGCACTCCACATTCGCCGAGAGCGTCTCCATAGCGGGGGAAGTATTCAATGTTTCGATGGGAAGATCATCCGGCAGAGTCAAATCTTGGAGGATAGTCACTGGGAACGCGTTTGTCCATCTGTTCCTTTGTCTGTGTTTTGTCTATTGAGTCGTCTGCGAAAACTGAGGGCGCAGCGATCGCGGTCTCGTAAAAAGTTGTTTTTCTCCTTGTCGATTACGTGGTCACCACAACTGCCGTCTATCCAAAGGGAATAAATGGCCTATTCAATTACCACTGGCGGCTCTAGATGCGAAGGACTCGCCTAAAAGAGCTGTAGGAGGATGACAAGCAACACTGACCCTCGCTCGCCAACTTCGCTTGCTGGCATTTCCTGCCTCGAAATGCTCCCACAGAACACGCCGTTCATGCTCGTTCGTCCGATTTCTTGTTCACAGCAGCGCGGTCGCGGGATGCCCGAGCCGGCATTTGGTCAGCCGACGGACAGACAAAGCTTCTGCAGGGAGCCGATGCCTACTTCCCCCCCCCCCCCCCCCTGTTTCCACCCCATAAGCCTGGTGGCGACTCCTTATTACGTAGGAGGACACAGGAAGCTTTCTTCCTGCAGCTCATAGTCGCGTTCTGTCTGTCCTGACGGCCGGTCTCGTTTTCGTCATCGTCTCGTTCCTGACTACCCATCCTGCTTTATCTTCGTATTAGCGTGCGATGTTGGAACCGACGAACGAACGAACGAACGAACGATGATAACATCCCGCCTTGATTACAGTCTGTTCGTCTGCTAGCGCCTCTCACCAACCATCGACCTGTCAGGTCGGACCGAAATTCCGCCACTGCCCGCGGATCGCAGGTGAGGAGCTGAAAACCTATTGTCAAACAATGAAACGACACAAAACTCGAGTTGTTGCGGAGGCTTTCCGATACCTTATCAGTACGTTTTCCGAATTTGTGAACATTCATAGTGATGATCAAGTTCGGGAAATAAACCGACAAGGATCGTTTCACATTCGACAACATGAAGTTCGTGAACGGGGCGAAGGATGTTATTTGGAAGCTTGAGTGACACCCAAGAACGAAACCGACTTCATTCTAGCCCCAGAACACTTCCGGAAGTCGATCTCGGATCGAAAGACTCCTACAAAGAACCTCTGAAGTTTCCAAGATCGACCAACGCAGGTGGGACAGCTGGCCATCGCCTGTAGTCAGGTTCTGCATTCGAATCGAGGCTCAGTTGGAGTACGCTCTCCGACCTCGTCAACAGGATGCCGTGTCGCCTCAATACTTGTTGGATCGATCGATTGATGCAAGGGTACAACTCACACAAACAATTCGCCAGCAACTCGTTCGACTCATCTGCATACACTGCTCGAAGTCGATCCTAATGAAGCTCGAACATAACAGTGAACATGGCGCCTATGCTTCTTCGATTGCTTGCCCTTCTTCGGAAATAATCCACGACATTCTCCGAATCGAGCCGAACATAAACTCACCCATAACGCTTCCGCTTGGACACGATTCGTTCCTCTCACTAGAGATGAAGGAAGACAAAATAAGAACCTCTTCTCGACACCGTTCGTAGCGACATCGCGTTTCCAAATTCGTTCGTTCGGAAACTCGATAACGCCACCTGCGCGAACACCATTCGGCCAGCCGTAGTCACAACCTAGTCATCAGACAGGGTTGACGATTGCCGCATCGGCTCTCCGTCTCGTTATCGAACCTTCGATGTTGACACCTACCATCTCCAGAAGATTGATCGATCGATCAGGTGATCGTTGCTTCTTCCCCCCGGATCCATCTATTCGTCCATCTATCTCTCCGAATGTCGAGAGAAAAGGCGACAAAGATTCCTCGCGTCAGATAAGAGTCCGTACGGAGCATCTCTTAGAATCTCGACCATCACAGAGCGCTTGCGCCGTATGCTCTTCTTGATCCCGAGCTGGATACCTTGTGCAAGATCGAGCTTGGGAGAGAAAGTGGAACACCGCAACAAACCTGAGAAGAGATCCCGGGGTAGTGAAACAGGACTAGGCCGTGTTTTCCGAGAGAGATTCGTGTCCATAATATGCACGGGAATCCTCGTCGTCGTCGGCTTTGTCATCACCGCGACAGCAGCTGCGTGAACAAAGTGGCATATCTGCAACTGTCTCGGTGGCAGAAGTCAAGTACGCGGTTTTTGTTTGCCAACTCCTCGGTAAAGAAACACATCTTGCCGTATGCGACTTTTATGCCGCGCCGTTTCTACCGCTGGCGGTTGTCTCTTGCACTTTCCTCTGGTGTTCGTTCTACGAGGTGTCCTGAACGCTGTTTTCCTCTTCTCCTCACACGACTTTCTTTCGTGTCGTCTTCCGGTGTTGCATATGAATGTGACCTGTCATGAATACATAGACCGCAAGAGAATCATCATCACGGGATTCCTAGACAAGGAATCGGATTGAAGCCGCGAATTTCATGTGGTAGAAAGTCGCCGACGACTCTAGGAATGGTCACCATGGAGCCGATTATTATCGCTTCTGATCACAGTCCACATCAGACAGCGCCGTTGATGTCAATAACCGCGGCTCGTCCGTTTGCGGCGGAATCTCCGTGGGCCCTCGGTGCGGGCACCACCACCTCCCCCACCCCCTCTTCCTCGCAAAACACAAAAAGGGTGTGGTCAAGAAACACATTAGCATGCACACTACAGGCCGTACTTCTGTCCATCCCCTTCCCCCACCCCCCCTTCGAGGTTTTTCTTGTTGGCCCCTACTCCCAGCTAAACCTTCCCTCTTCTCGCAGGCGGCTCCGCAAAAAACCTCGCGATTCTTCTTCCTCGAGGAGCTCTGATTTTTTCCCTCTGATCGCGATGGTCATATTCCCCGTCCTTACGCTCCCCGCCCCCCCTCTTTCCCCTGCTGCCCCCTTCAACGTCCCCTCTCGCTTTCTTTCTTCACTATTCCACTCGGGGGAAGAAGGAACGAGATTCCCCTACATGTCGAAATTCTCCCTGTATGTATATCCATCATTTTTTACATTTTTCCTTTTCATGCCTGTTTTCGTCGCTGACTTTCGCTTCAGATTCCCTCCTTCCCGGTCCCGGAAATTCCCTCGATCCTCGCTCCTTTTTTTCTCCAAAGCTCCGAGAAGCAAGCGCGCACTTGGTTTCCTATTCTGTTGAAGTGAGTGCGCGAATGCCAGTGGTGGGCGTTGTGAGAGGAATCGATGCGTGGTTGGCTGGCTACGCATTCTTTTGGCTACTTTTCCAGCTCCGAGCACGCTTTTCCTAGTGCCCGTTTCGACAGATGCTTCTCTTTCTGGCGTAGCGTGGCGTGGCGCGGACCGCTCTCCGTAGGGCCACAGCGTTATTCACTCCACGATGCTTCTCTGTACTACTTGCCGTTCTCTTCCACGGCATGCAGCTTGTTCTGAGCCAGCTGGATGCGACCGACTCAGCTGGGGCGGGAAAGCCCGGCGTGTTCCTCCTGCTCGCTCGGTTCGTTCGCTCTCTCTCGCGGCACTTCACCCAATTTACATATCGACTGCTCCGACTAAAGCCTAACGCCGCTCCGTCCGCTAGCGGGCGTACGGACGCATTGGTGCATCAGGGTTCGAAGACAATCTGAACAGTTTTACTGAGTGGATTCGCAACGCAACGGAGGTTGTCGCCACCGCCGCATTCTGTGTAGATGTGAGTGCCCGTTCGCGGCACGGTGCGTGCCAATGTACGTTTGTGTTCTGCGTGAGTTCCCCCGCTGCAGTGGATTTGATAAGATCCACGCGACCAGCAACCCCTATAACAGGGCAAGGCAATCGAGCCGATTAGCCAGCGCCTTGTCCTGTCGGCCGCCGGAGCTGTTCTCCTGAATCGAACCCTTGGTTTCCGACCATGAGGATCCTCGACCTTGGGCTACGAAAGCTAGACCCGCGTGGAGGAAAGAGAAGAATGGGTTTCGGTGGACTAACCTTATCAGTCATGACAGAATTCTCATATCGGCAACCATGAGCAGAACTTGCTCGAAGTTTTCGAGGTGCCAAACGTCCGATGGGATGCGTGTCGAGAATCGCGAACCAAGTTCGGATGTCGTGTCATGGACGAAGTTCGCGGAGCGTAAATTTATTCATTAAGTGAGTGGGTACGAGAGTCTAACTCACAGTTCGGTGCTAGAAGCGCTCGGTCTGATACTTGTAATTGGTTCCAATTGATCGGAGCTGATCAGATACAGGCGCCAACTAACCACTTAGTCATATTGTAATTCGCCGCCGCCACTTCTACCACAATTGTGGCGACTGTTTCAGCTCTCGAATCGTGCTCATCTCACAGATAGCCTCACAAAGCAACGAACGGTGTACAGTACCTGCCTCTATCAGTCCAAGATAGACACACTGAACGAAGCATTCGGACCCACATCTACGGACGCATCAGTCACGTAACTCGCCTGGTATCGATCACGCCTCAGCGAACGCTTTGGACAATTTTATTCAAATTCCTGTCATTAACTATTTTTAACGTTTCGAACGGGCGTTTGACAGCCCTCGAATGTGTCACCCGACGTGAAGAGACATTCATGTGAAATACGAAGTGAAGATGCCCCAAAAGTCTCTTTCAGACTACTGTCAGATCAGACGTCGCTCTTTTTCCCAATCTCGCAAACTTCAACTGGCAGAGATGGCATCCGAAGCAACGAAAAGACGAGTCGTCTAATATTGATACGCATTCTCTTTCTGCTATTGAAATCGCTATCTGCTTGTGCGCTTGCGTCAGGAAGCATAGCCATCCGTCACTGTCAGGATACTCGCTGGCAGGACTCACAAAGAAAGCGGCGGCGGCCGCGGCTCCAACCCTGCTCCGCTCGTTTTCCTGCAGGCTTGCTAGCACACTGCCTGACTGGTTCCCTGTTGCCGAGTCGACTGGTTCGTTGTCTGTCTGGAGTTGGACTGGCAGGCAGGCGGGACGCTCCGGAAAGGACGACGCAAGCAAACGGCAACTCTCAACCCACCCACGGCCGTTGAACTCGATCGGATGGGAGTTTGCGAGCGGTTAAACCCAGAGCCGACAAGCGGTCTCGTGCCCCTTGGAGCGAATGAGCCAGCCACAGGTGAAGCGTACGAATACGATGAGATTATGCGGCGGCAAGCGTGTAGACAGTTTGATTTCTATTCCTGGTTCAGCTCCCCTCATTGAATCGCGAGACCTGCGGTTGACACCGAACGTCGATTTCCCTCTGAACGCTCCAACTGTTCTCTCAGGTGGCAGCGTGCTGAGCTTCTCCACGGTCGTCGCAACAAACTAAGACAGGACGGATAGAAAGGAGAAAAGAGGGAGGGTACAAGTGTCTCTGATATGTCTAGCTGCAAATCCCAACAGCGGCGGCAACAACAAAACAGCATCCAACTCCTCCACAAAGTGGTTTCGTTCGTCTCATGTTTACTCAGGAAAGAACACTGCTGGAGGCAAAAGTGTCTGCTGACACTCACAGGCATACTAGCAAAGGCAAAGCCAATTATTCCAACAAGCGCGACAGCTCCGACCGGCCGAGAGCCTTCCTTGTCTGCCTGCCTGCTTGCTTCCAGCTTGTCCGATCCTATCTGATACCGAGCGGGTCGCACGGCGCGACGCACGAGATCTCGCATTCGACGCTTAACGAATTGGATCAGGTTCGGGTGACGAGCACGTTGTTTGGGTAAGGTGTGGTCGGGAAAGACGAATCGGGGAGCTTGCGTGATTTTTCGCGTGATTCTCACGCCGGTGCGACAATCAAGTGCTGAGACCATAATCCCTTGAACGGATGAACTTTCGTTTCCGCGGATCGGAGATCACCGAACTCGGTGAAAAATCGAACTTACTCACCTTTATAGAGTCGTAGCAGGCGATCACTCTGCCGTTCTGAACCTCGACGTTCGATGCAGGATGGGCAAATTTGCACTCTGTATCCGGTCGTGTGCACTTATTCCGTTGAAACTCGCGGCACACCTGAGGACAGAATCAATCGAGTCAGCTCGGCTGTCAGGCTGTAACCGAGAACTACGATGAGGGGTTTCGAATAAAAATGAACTCTGAAACAAGATACGGTCGCTTCCATCCTCGAGGAACAGAAACCCGAGAAAGCGACGTAACGGATACACCGAAGATCGTTATCACCACTCACGCAGAGGATGATTCTCTCGATTTCCTCACTTTTCCAAGAGAGTTTGTTCATCTTATCCCAGCTTCTCCAAATCCACCACTGCGATCCGCCCACACATGAAATCCCTCGAGTTACGCTCGACGCAAGAAGACAACAAAAGAACAACTACGGTTGAACACCGGACACCAAAGGAACACTTGCTACATTCCCCAGAGGAAACCTCGCGCAATCTAACCCAGGAATGTGGGATGAGCGAAGTCCACTCGAACCTAGGAGATATGTAAATTTCGGAATATCTTTTCCTTTTCCATTTTTTTTCCCGAGGGGACACTTTTCCCTCCCCGGCTGTGGAAAGAAGTTCGATGACAGATTTCAAATCGAATCCATGCTCCCAATCTCGTGGAGTTCGTGTTACAGAGATCACAAAATATTCTTCTGAGTCGCAGTATTCGTGAGCCGACAGAGAAAGAAAGTTTCCACGTCCAGTGAACACAGATTGTCTCCATGAAATCTATGTCTATCGCTTGATACAGTGTCCGACAAAACTGACATCGGCTTTGTCGACGTTGCGTCGTCTCGGCCATCACCGTCGTGGGTCGTGGCCTGACGTTCCACTGCCGTCGTTGCTCAGATGCGGGCGAAATTTCAGAATCTGTCAGGTGAGGAATGATGCGCGCAGGCGCGCTTGGGAAAAGAGAATCAACATTCCATGCCAAGAATCCCAAACGTTTTGGATGGCACGCTTGCGACGAGGGTGAAAAAGGAAAGTCAAAATGGCAAAATTGAGACTCGAAGAAAAAGAGGGAACGGAGCAACGCTAATCTCTAAATTGAACTGTCGATAAACTCCACCCTGTCTGATCCGGCTTGCCGTAGGGTCGACGACTTCGACACCGACCAGGAGTCCGACAACAACCGAACAGATGAACGGACGGACGGGCGCACCGGTCGGCCAATGGAGAAGGAGCGAGCAGAGCTTGAACGATTAGTTTCCCAAGTTCACGCCCAGAGGTTCCTGATGAAGTCTTCCTCTCATATGGAGACGGCGGTTCTGCCGAGCGGTCTCCGCAGACAAGTCAGCAATCCTCGACTGCTGCTTCAATGAATCAGCTATCGAATGGGCTTGTAGATTCGACTAATTGGCATTTTCCCTCTCGAGAATTCCCTTCTTCTCCTCGTCGTCGTCGTGGGCTCTGGCTCTGACGACGTGTTTGGTCTTGACAATCGGAAAAAATATCTGCAATCACGGTCAGCGCCCAACTTTCATCGCCAATCGATCGAAGCCACATCGGTCATGAAGTGAGCACCGAAAGCTCTCGGTGACTTGTCGACGGGGAAGTCCTCTTCCCGGAGAATTGGACTCGTTGCGAGGACAAATAGACTAACGAGTGAGCATAATGGAAGTTGAAAATGAACCTACCTCCAACTGCAACCATCTGGAGTCCTTGACGTTTGCTAGAGAAGTCATTGTAGCCATGAAGGCGTTTGAATTGGCCAAGTTGGCTTGGTTATTCGTCGTTGGAGGGGGACTCGTTGTTGCCGTGGTGATTCCCTGTGCGGTAGTGCTGCTAGCAGCCGATAACTGCGTCGAGTAAAACCAATAAGCTGCTGGTGGTACTTGAGTGGCCGCTGCTGTGCTTACGGCTGCCCCAAGACCCGCGTGCACCCCCGGTACGCTTACGCCGACACTCACGGCGATTCCGGGAGAAAACGCTGTTTGAGGCGAGGACGACTCGGCCGATGAGCACTCAGGCGGCGACGGAGACACCGTGAAGCCGGCCGACGGCTGCAAAAGGATAACAAAACTCTTAGAAACATGCGGATGTAGTTGTTTAAGAAGAAACATATTTCGCGGATTCGAGGCGGAACAACCGCGAGAGCGAATTTCATTCATTTGAGGATTCTCGCGTCCGTAGGGGACACGGGTGCCAGTCGGAGGAGGAGATATGACAAAGTTTTCATCATCACCCTTACACACAAAAAAAACCATGTAATTAGCCCTTATGATGGCGAGTATCATTAAGGCTTATCGGTAACAACCCGGTAAAAAATCGTCGTGTTCTACCGTTGCCAAGCGTGGTGGCGTTTGTCGTGCCAATGGCCAGTAGCGCTTGTTCGTTCTACTGTGTTGTCATCAAGTTCAGGTTTTTCCGAACTCATCCGCGCGATACTTTTTCATTTCGCTTCTAGTTTCGTTAAGAAGACGACATGTAAATGGGTTGTGGTTCCTTCCCCACGGAAAGCTAAGAACACGATCTCTTTCAAAATAACCAGTCGGTTAGTTAGAGACTCGAGAAACGAACAAACCTGGGTTTTTAGATTGGCGGGCGCAATTAACAGCAGGCGTAGAACTGTATAAAACAGCTCCAGATCGGATGGTGTCTTGGACAAACTCGGCGAGTAACGAAACGAAAAACCCAGGTCCCGAAAAGCTCAGAGCACCGAGAAAGCAACGAATGGATGACAGATGTTGAGAGACGAGGATGTCGCCAAGTTGAGAGATGCGACTTCCAACGTCGAATAGAGCGGGAAAAAAACCCGCCAGACTACGCGTCTAGTTTACGAGTGATGAACGAGGTCAGAGAACCTTCTCACCCGCCGCTGTATCTATTCCAGGTCCGTTCTCGAAGGTGTGCGTGTGTCTGTGTTCTCTGAACCAAGCGGCAGCAGTTGGCAGTCGGTCTGCTCGGGCTCGCGTCGTACGAGCGCTCTGTTCTTTTGAGACGACGACGACCTTACCCGGTGGCTGTACGACAGCTTCGGTTTAGGCCGAGAAAAACTTTGTGATGATGTGATTAACGCCCTACGGTGGGCAGAGCGTGCAGCTACAGCAGCAACGGTGGCGGCCGTTGGGTAAATAAAAACGCGTCAACACTCCGCCCGCTTTTGTGCTAATCAGAAGATGTCTTGCCATCGTCGCCACCTTCACTAACCACCGGCAAGCATCAAATCGCCCTTCGTCGCTTCGTTCGTGCCGACTACGAAACTCGTTGCCATGAAACTCCTGCGCATGTTGCTCTTCGTGCATGGCATGTACATGCTGCTCCTCCCGCGGAGTCCTTCGAACGAACTTCCCAAACGACTCCCGTCTGGCGGGTTACAGGTGTTCGATGGATTTGGGCTTCGTAACGAACATTAGGCGAGCGGGAAATTCCGCAAGAGACCAATGTTCTTCTTTCATCCAACTGATTTCCCCATTGTCGAGGTGGAGGGCGCGGCAGCCGTCGATGTCCAAATCTAGTTGGGTCGGCCTTAAGCAGCTTTGGTCATTCTGGGGTGCAGTAAAGAAGAACTTTCCGCGAAATCGGGTCAGGTTATGCGGCCGCGACGAAATAAAGTTGCCACGGTTGAGGGTTGGAAAAGGTTATGTGCTGGTTTGCCGAGAGTTAACTCGGACGGAGTCGAATGAGGCCTGCGAGTGTTATGCTGAAGGTAAGACAGGGAGCGGCGAGGTCGTGAAGGGGGAGCTGGGCAACTTTGGCGAGGACGTGCCGAGTCTGGGGTTTGAGCCGCGGATCCATTCGGGTTTCTGCGCCGAGAAGAACAAACCGCGGTCTCTTGGTCGGGAGAATAGTTGGTGCTCAGGTGGTCAGAGAACGCTTTGTCGTTGTTGTCGTGCCGCGGCCGCCGCTGCGTTAGTCCCCCGTAAGCCTTTTAATCCAGCCCGCCAAAATTAGCGGACTCCGCGGCATTCCGCTAAAAGATTCTTTCTGTCAACAGCGGGAGCGGCTACGATAACTTCGACATTCCTCGCTAGAGTGGCTAATTTATTCTTTTGTCTCGCTGCTGATGGATGTGAATACAGTCGTCGAGTAGCGAACCGTCCAAGAAAGTCCCGACGGAGCTTCAGTTCCAAGTGCTTCCGTTCCGTTTGGACTCCGCCTGGGGCAACTTCGGATCTCTCAGAGGTGCTTTGCTTTTGCTTCGACGTCAACTTCGTCTCTTCTCGACTCGCCCTTCCGTTTTCTCACTGGTCGCACCGTTTTCCCCACACTTGACTCCTGGGGTGCTCCAGAGTACCCTCGGTCCCCTCCCCGTCAGAGTGGTCCCTTGCCGCTTGCCTCGCCCTCTCGCCATCTACGGTCGCTCGCTTGCAGTACCCGATCCCTGCTCAAAACTCTTTTTTTCCTCTTTCATCTTTCCTGCCCGACGTTACCGTGGCTGCCACTCCACTTCGGCCGCCACCGGACTCGCCGGTGGTTCCGTTCAAGTCTAGTGGTTATTATTTCTTGCGCGCAAGCCGAACAACATGCGGCTTCGAACTGACGGACGGACGGACGGGCGTAGAGTGAAAGCGCAACTTTTTGAACGTCGAGCTTTTTATGTGGGATGCGGGCTTGCGTCGTGAAGAAACCATTTGCTGAAAGAACCAACTTCCTACTTTGGTCGATTCCCTCTGGAGTACGGTTCTTCTCTTCTTCGCTCCGTGCGGACGAGCAATAATTGCCAATCGTCGAGTGAGCTCAGCTCGCAGTAAAGCGGTCGCTGCAGAAACATTAATACAAACTCCGATGCAAGCTTTCATGGCTTATTCTGCCTGAGTGGCCGGCTACTCGAGTCTCACCCAGTCAGACCTGAGTCCCGCGCACGGAGAAGCATCGTCCTCGCTAGAAACACCGTCGCCCAGTGTTTCCTGATTCCGGAACCCGAGCTCGAGAAGATCCGGACCTCTAAACCGCTTGCGAGGCCACTTTGGTTCCTCAACCAAGAGATCCTTTTTCTTCTTTCTTTTTCATCCCGAAATTATCTGCGTTCTACGGCTCGGCTCAGTCGACGACACTCGATGTGTCGGGGGAATCTTCAGATACGCAGAGATTGGACTCTGTAATCAGCAGGAACTGAGAGAGCTTGATACCCGAACGGACGGATGGATGGATGGATGGATGGATGGATGTATAGCAGCCAAGTTGGAGGGCGGGCGGTCGGTCAGACCGACCGACGAACAGAAACGAGCTTTCGCTGAAAAGGCCGTCGCGTCGTTGTAATAAGAATAGACGGAGAGCCGTCCTCGACGCTCGCGCTGATGAGGACAACGAGCGAGCGGATGACCCGACGAACGATAAAGCAAGCGAGAAAACCGAAGAGTGAAGGGCTGTATAAACACGGAACCCTTGAGAGGTTCAAAGGTCTCGTTTCGAGTGGAACGAACCAACTAAGCAGCCCGGGCTTCCCGAGACCGAGAGTAGAGCATGTCGCGCTGTTTTTCGCCGATGAAACGAACGGAGACAAAGTTTCGAAATTCCTGGACGGGGCCAGATTTCCCGCCATTTTCGAGCCAGGAGTCAGGACTCACAAGAGGTCACAGGATAAGCCTCCTGAAGGGAGTATCCTGAGTTGTGGATCACCCCTCCGAGGTTTCAGGGCGCACCAGTCAGAGCAGAGTGAAGCGTGTTTTGTGAACTTTTACGTCGATCGGTAGCCGCGGAGAAAGCCCGTTCTTTCTTCACAAACACTGTCGATCTACTTGAATGGAGCCGTCTCTGACGTCAGTTTTGCTACCGGTGATGCCACTGTTGTCGTCGACGGCATCGCTCCGATGCTGCCTCTGACGCCGCTGTTGTGGAGCCAATTTCTGTTAGTGATGTGTCTGAGTGAGTGAGGTAATAAGTAGAAGAGCGTTTCGGAAGCCAGACGCGCTGGCTGGCTGACTCACTGACTTCCTTCCGAGGTATTTCGTTGTGCTCGAGTGGTTGCCGCCACGGCAGCGACAAGTCGTCCGTGTTCATTCAGAAATATTTCCCGTTCACTTTCTCATCGGCCACGCTTCTTACACGGGCTGCATATTTCTGCATGTTTTCTTCGATCTTTACGAGTGGCTGAGTTGTCGCCGCTATCGCCAATCCAATTGCCGAGAGCAGCCGTAATCATGGTTATCAAGACGAGAAAGCGCTCTAGGGCTTGAGACACAACTTGTCATTCATCCTGTGTGTTTCGGGGAGCCGAGAATAAATGAGTCTCGATGGTTTGTGAACCGCTGTCGGAACGATTGAGCCAATAAGCGAGTTAGCGAATTGATCTGATCATTCGTTGGATCGATTTGATGAACACATGGTCAGTTCGATTACAAACCAGAGGAGACGACATCCAGCCCGTTATGAATCTGGGCTGATTCTGCTCCGTGCGGCTCTTGAATCAGCGTCGTCGTCGAAGTTTTGAGTTTCCTCATTCAATTAATGATCACGATGAGAGGGAAAGGCCACGAAGGTTTGAATTGATGCGTCAACTCGAGGCTGCATCTCCCACAAGTGGGCCTTCTTGAGCAGATCCTCGAAGGTCGCAAACTTGAATACAGTGTAGCCTTCGTCACGACAGCGCCGCGATCTCTCAACTCGAGATCTTCTGTTTCGAACAGCGTTGGAGCTGAAGGTCCGGAAGAAAAATAGCCGTTCGCCGGAGCCTGCGGAGTCACTGAATGAAATATATGCAAAATAATTCCACGTTGCCGCAGCCGGCTAGTCGGGCCCCGTCCGCCAAAACGCAGCGTATCTCCCATGTCCATTAAAGGCAGGCGTGTCATAGTCAGTACAGGCCAGCTTAGCTCTCTCACTCACTCAGCGGGTCCCGCTCACTGGTTAGACAGACGACAGCTGAGAGAGTTGAAAAAACGCACGAGCGGATAAACCGAACGACGATTGGACTGACTGACTGAGCGAACGAGGGAGGCACCAAGATCTGACTGTCATCCGAGAGAAACGAATGAGCTGTCTACATGTCGATTCCAAGTTTCTGAAACGATCACAATTGAGCTTCCATCTTCCTTGTTCCTAAAATTAGATGTTTATGATTTTTGTTTCCATTTTGTGCCTTTCTGTGTTCCCCTCGTCTCGAACACAACAGGCGACAGAAATGGCCGGGAACGCTTGAGTGAGCCGGAGGCTTGGGATTGCCTGCCTGCCTGCCTGTCTCGCTCGCTCATTCCTCTTCGATCCCGCAGGAGAAACGACGCGGCTCGGGTCCATGCTCTGCGATGGGAGGGGACGCACGGAGTGATCGAGAAATCGAAATGAAGGCAACCAGGGTGACCAAGAGTCCGGAACACAAAGACACTGACAACAATGAAAAGCTCACAAACGCGCAGCACGCTAAAACAAACGACATCTCTCACTTCCCTCCTCCTTCTCGGTCGTGGCTTTTTCCGATCCGCGACCATCGTCACCAGCTATCGAATCAATAGTAACGCTTATTTTTCCTTCACACCGGAGTGAAAGGAACTGAGCCGCTGAATTCAGTCAAAGTGACGAGAGATTCCGTAGCTGCTGGGCATCGTTTCGACCGCCGGCAGCGCGTCAACTAGAAAGAAAAGAACACGCTCTGATCGGAGAAAGATAGCTCAAGCAGCGAGTCGGGAGAGTCGACCCAGCAGACAGCTAGAGATGTCAACGAATCATTCAACTAGCGTCACAACATCAGCAGATTCCAGATGATACGAAACACTTGATCCGAAACAAAAGCATTCTCGAGGATACACGCGGTGCCACCCGTCGGAATCTGCTCTGTTCGTTGAAATTCCGACCGTTGGACAGGACAGACCGAATGGACCAGGAACTTCACACGTCAAGCGGACAGAGGTGTGGGACGCGACAACTGAAGTGCCAGAGTACCAATCGGACACTTGGTACGCCGGCCGGTACTACAAAAAAATACTCTGTACCATGAGGAGATACTCGATCGCGGAAAGTACCAAATGTGGGACAGTTTTCAGTTTTGTCACCAGTTGGGAACAGTACCAATTCGAAGACGGAAGAGTGTCTGCCCATATCTGGTCCTTCCACACGAGATGGTAATCAAGTGAATGGATGAATCAATACACGGATTAAATGTGCAGGAGTTCCCGCCGAGATTTTTATGCTCCGTAGGATCTCCGACCGCGTTGGCGTTGAAGGCGTTCAGGGGGAATCTCTCCAAAGTGATGAATAAGTCGGGCGCATTAACATTTTTGCAAACGTCGATCCCGACGTCCGTCTGAAAGCCCGGGAACTCGAGCACTGCGTACGTGCAACCCACGTTAACCCATCACAGCGCCGCGAGGAGAAGGACATCGAACGACGTGTGAGTTTTCCGCGACGTGACATGCACACACGAAAACTGAGCAAGATGAACAACATTGTCCGTCGTTGAGTTCAATCAACTGTTCGTCTTGTTCGTCTCTCTTGAAACCCGTCCTCAACGAGCTCTTCGAGGCAAACGTCACAATGAGAGGAGGAGGAGGAAAAACGCCGACATCGAGCAGTTACGTCGAAAGTCAAACAGAATGAAGCGAATATACCTCAACACCCAGGTTTCCAAGATCACAAACTCGAACGAAGAGCCTCAACGAAAGAAACCCAACGAAAAATCAGAATCTTCCGCTTTTTACGTTGAACCTGAGCGAAAGTCCAGCGGCGAGGGATCCGGAACAGTCGCGGAAACACTCTTCAAGATAACGGTCCCGAATATTTGTTGTTGTGCTGTACGACACCACAACAGGAAACGACATCGCTCGTTCATGAGGGCAAATGAAATGAACGCTTTCAATTGCTCCCAGCGGTGTCAGAAGCGCGCGCGCGCGCGCACGTGTGTGTCTGTGTGTGTATTTGGATACGACGTGAGCCACTGTTCTCGCTGCTACACTCTACCGCACGCCAAGCGGCCGGCGAGTCCGGCTGCTTGGACGGAAGGACACGAAACTACGAACGGACGAGAGAAAGAACCAACCGGCGAACGAACGAACGGAAAACAGCCCAAATTATAACTTACGGCTGTGACATAAACCTTCAGGGGCCGCCGCTGGCGACGACGACCCGTGCCCGGGGCGCCGTTCACATCACATGAAGGCTCGAGCAAATGACGGGTTTCTGAGGTTTAACAGCAGAGCTGCGTCCTCTCGTTGTCATGTTCGCCCTCGCGTTCGAGTTTTCTTCCTCCATCCCATTTTCTCTCTTTGTTTCTCGGTTCTCTTATCTCACTCGCTCGCTCGCTCGTCCGTCCGCCTGCCTTCTACCCCTGTTCGCCGGCACGCTCGGAGACCCCTCAGCCGTCTCCGGCCGGAGGGCTGCGTGGCATGATAGCTCGTTCATTCAAGCCTTATGTATGATGAAGTTGATGATGGGGACCCGCGAAGGCTGCTGCCATGCGGGAGCCCTTCTCTTCTGCAAAGGATCTTCTAACCTCTGCTGCAGCAGGAGCCGCATCAGCGGCGCCAGCAACCGTCTCTGTATGTCGTCGCCAAAGCATTAACGACAACGACAACGAAATGGCGCCTCCTCCTGCGCACGTTCTGGGTGGGAACTGATCGCGCAAGGATCTCTGTTCATGTAAAGCTGGAAGAGTGCAGCGATCGCCCGCATCGGCGCCTCGGTCCGCTGATTTCAAGCTCCACGTTTTCGATATTCATTGCTGGGAACCCGCTTTCGAGAGGATTTAGGGAACTGATTTTCGAGATTCCTGCGGAAAACTGTGTCATCCTAAGTGTAGTTGGCATTGAGTCTGGACGACATCGGAATATTATTCTGAGCGAGCAAAGTTCAATTGAGAGCAATCGTCCATTCAGTCGGAGTCGATCGCTGTCGCTTCTTTGAGAACCACTCGAAACCTTGTCAAGTGAATCAAACGACGCTTTCCATGTCTTGTGCTTGGACTGGATGACGCATCGTGACGTGTCTCGTTCGAATTCCAAAAAGATCTCGATCCCCAGTATCCTCACTGGCAGCCACGCACAGGTACAACTTCTCAGCGATGCCTGAACACGAACGAAGGCAAAAAAACTCGAGAGCTCGCTTTCAATCAGCCAATAACGAATAATAGGATCACTCTGAACACCCCGTCCTGGCCGCGCCGATCCCTCCTCTGGATTCTGAACTCCGGCCTCAGTATTGCTCGAGTTCGCGCGTTCCCCCTCCCCGCGGAAGTAATCGGATCTAATCTTTTCCTCCTAATTTCGGATACGCGTCTCCGCTTTCTCCATCGCCTTCGCCGTCGTCGTTCACGACCGCCGAGGTGACGTCACCGTTCTCCTTGCCCTCCTTCCACCCTTAGATCTTCGTCCGGAATTGCTCATGTCGAAATTCCTTGACTGTAGCAAGCTAACTCGTGTCAGCGGCGAACGAGCGGTGCAGGGCGTGCGGAGAAGCTTGTATTTCATTCAGGGAATCTTAAATTTCTTGTAGCGAGAACTCTATGCTGAGCACGTCTTTGAATCCTGAAGTGTGCGTTCATTTAAGCTGCCTCAATTTGGGCGGTCTTTCCATTTTCAGTGAACCATCCCCACTCCTCAGCAACTACAGCTGCAGTCAGAGAAGTTGTGCAGTTCGTGAGACGCACAGAAAGTCAAAGGGTGGAATGGACAAAATGGATCATCAACTTCGTAGGAAGCCTCTCACTCAGTTTGATACTCCTGTCCTCCTTGGATTCTGTGTCCTTTTCGACCGACATTCGAACTATCGCTATTCTCCTGCCAATTCAAAGTGCAACTACGGCAGGCCCGCACGTGGATTCTTTATCAGATTTCTTTATGAAAATATTTCGCCCTTTCCACGTTTTCCTCCTTGCGCCGCCGGTCCGCTCCTGTTTCCCGATCCTGTGTGCCTGGACGCTCTCTCGGATCCTCCTGTGATCCATCAGAACCATAACGGTGAAGGATTGAGCGAACAGTACTTCGTCAAGGAGGCCTTTTCACAGAGAATTTTGATTTTTTTCTTCTCCCAGAAGAAGGAGCGGAATCCACCGCTGTTTGATCAGAAATTCGTGCGGAAGTTCCGCAGTTTTCCGTCCGTCGTTGTGAGACATTCTTACGCGACGACGGCCCGGTTGACGTAAGGATAGACAAGCGGGGGAAGAATCTTTGAGAAGTTGCTCGGCGGACCGTTATGGATGACCTCCGGCTCCGGAAAGGTCAGAAAGTTCATCCGATTCAATGCGTGGGACATTTCGGAACATCGGATCACCGCGCAACCAATCAACGCAGCATCGTCCACGTAATAACAATCAAAGCAGCGGGAAAAGTGGAGGGAAAATAATAATTATAACGAAACCAATTGTCTTGGCTCTTGTTCGATTGTAGCCGAATCGAATCCGAGACCCGGGAGAAAAGACGCTCTTCAATCGTTATTCAAGGGTCGGCATGATCAAGGTGTGCGCACAATCAATCACGTGAACCTGTTTTGAAACTTGAAGCTTTCAACACTTCCGGACATCTTCTCCTCTTTAAAATTTCCCGAGCTTAACACAAAGCGAGCGTTGTCAACTTACCTGAAAAGAGAAAAGAAGTCGTTAGATCACACGTCGGAATGTCCACTCGTGTTCTCTCGAGCTTGAATTCGTTTGTCTGCTCTTTGATTCACTCGTGATCTATCGGTGGTATGTCTACGCTTCGAAAGAGTTTCTAAAAAAGAGTCAAAGCCGTCCTGAGCCACCGTTACGGGTAATCCGAAAAAGCCGAGTGGCAAGATGTGAGACTTCTCAGCGCCGCCGGTCTTGCGTCAAAATCTCACCGTATTTGGCAAGAGTACTCCCACCACACCGGAAGCAAAATAATCTTTCCTGCCCTCGAAGCTCGAGAAACGGTTTTGGGTCGCAAAGTTTCCGGTAGAATAGTTCAGGAGCCTTCAACCCCCGACCCTGATCTCCTATCACTTTAGTTCCCGAGCAGAGCTATTAAGACCAGTGCCGCTATTATTCTCCGGCCGATACAAAGTTGAATCGAACGAGGAGATCTCTCGAAATCTATTGATTCATATCGCAGTCGCACCGACGACGGTCGCTCGCTCGGCCAAAGTTCTTCCTCTACCGGAGTGCTCTCTCCCATTCCGAGTCCCGGCGACCCTCTATCCGCGCAAACTTTGCCCGATCTGTTCAAAAGGGAGTTCAGAGATCAGAGAAACGGAAGTATTGGCGGTGGCTCGGGCGGTTCTGATCCACCTGACTTCGCCCTGATCATTGGTTTGCTCGAGGAAAACGAAAGGGAAATTCGCTCGTTCATGCAGCAGGCGCCGACGGGCAGGTGGATTGCCGGCAGACCGAGTTGGTAGATTCGTTCTTCCGTTTGTTCGATGGTTGGCTGCTGCCGCTACCGCCACCTTCGGTCTCTGTCGTCGCTTGGTTGGTGGTTCTGTCGTTCGGGCAGGCGGACAGGCGGGAAAACCGGGTGGGGAACGAGCGGTCGATCTCTTTCAGGGCCATTAGCTCTGCAATTAGGTGCAGAATCCTCCTTTACCACATGGTTTCCCTTTACAAAGCTCTCACATCGAGGGACGGATAGAGGGAGGAAGCACGGACGGACGGACTCGTAGATAAAGCAGCAAGCGACCGACCGACCGACCGACCAGAGTAAGATTGAAGTCTGCCCGCTTCCCGGCGCGGCGTTCGATCCTCAACGAACGAATTACGCAAACTAAATGACAGCAGCTCCTCCGATAGAGGCACGTTCTCGAGACCTCCGGAGCCGAAGTGAAGGTCTTGACAATGGAAACGAGAACCGATAGCTGCCGAGAGGAAACTGTTGACTGATGACGCGGAAAAGAGTTGATTGATGGAGGAAACTTGGGAGTTTGGCAGAGGAAACATTTTCATATAAGCCGCGAGCTAATTTAGAGAGGTCCTCTATCCTTAATTACGTGTTCTCGTCGAAATACGAATCGGTTGCCTGGTTAGATATGACTAAGCACATGATAAGCAACATATGGAACTTTAATGTATATCAAAGACATGTGCATATGAATCACACGCAGATCTGTCGTGATATCGGGATTTCGCAGAATTATTTCGGAAAAACTTCAAAAACCCGCGAATTATTCACATCCCCGATCATGACTTGACATGAACCTGAAGAAGAGATATATTGTGATATATGAATAACGGTTGATGCGGAGAACCATCAAAAGTTCAAGTGCACTTCATCAGCTGATGGATGATGAGGCAGTGAGAACCATTGAGCTTGACGGAACGGAGGCAAACAATCCGAATGAGTGCGATGCCAACGAAAATCAATACCATCGTCGGCGTTTCCATCAAATCCGAGCTCGGGCTCACCGTCGCTGCCAGGACTCATCATCGCTCCGAGCGTCCCAATTGAGTTCCGCTGTCACGCTCACCGTTTCCATCAAGTTTCATCGAGTTCAAGGCATTTCCTCAATTAAGTTGAATGAATTAGTGGGTTCTGTGTGAGCCGGGCTCGTGAAGACGACGATGACGACGGCGGTATCCGCTCAGACAGACCGACAGGACGACGGCAGGAGAACGGAGTCTGGCAGGAATCGAGCCAGCGTTTGTTCGAGTCTAACTCAATCAAAATTCCATCACAACGTCAAACTATCGGCCGCTGTCGAACAAACGTAGATGGGAGTCAGGGGAGGGGGGGGCGTAAGGGAAAGCGAGTTCCGGCCGCCGCGTCGGTCGGTCGGTCGGTCCGAGCTCGCTCATCGATTTTAGACTCGGCGACTCTGTCAAATGTTCAGGGTGATTGTGTCTCTGTGTTTGTTCCTCTCCCGTGACCCCTTGCTCAGAGTCTTTACCCCTTCCAGGGCTGATTGCCCCGTCGGCACATGGACAGCCACACCACTGGACGAACTATCGTTTTGTGGCAGAAGCTTCGTATGGGTTTGCAACGCCGCGCCGGCCTCCAAACTTGCTCCGGGTCGTACATTGCCATCGCCGCTCGATCGATTGATTCATCAAGAACGCTGCGCGTTTGATTGCAGCCTCCCTCGGTCAGTGTCTCGTGTGAATTATCGACCCGTCCGCGAATTCACATCCACGATGTACGCTTCGTTCGGTCTCGGTGATCGAGATTCTGTGAGTCTTCCCGTGTCTGAACCCGTCCACAGAATCTGAAAGTTGGCCAAGAGTCAACTCGAAGTCCCCTCGTGTCCTCGAAGCACGAAGGTGTAACCGAGGTTTCCGCTTTTTGACCCCTCCTGCCACAATGCTCCTGATTTGCATATTTAAATCAACGCGCTCTGCGGTGAAGGAGGCCTCTCGGCAACATCCTTTTAGAGTTCTCCGTTTTTGAGACAATGTTTCTTATCGAGGCCGAGGTTCGTTTCAAATTGAGGGTTCGTTCGAGGTGCTCCTCCTCCTTCCCGAGGAGACGCCAAGGAAGGAGATCGCCTAAAGGAGAACAGAAAAGCGTCGAGCTTGAGGGAACGTTGACGAACTTTCTTAGCAGAGACCCGAAGAAAATCCGAGGATCCTATCGCGTCAATTTTTAAGCGAATCGCGTTATTGGGACTGTATGCGGAGGCTCAACTCCGGGGCCATTGTCGCGTAAGATACGACGCGGTGGCGCGGCGGAGGGTCCGCATCATCATGTCGAGTGCAAAGTTGCCTCAAGAGCTATCTTTATATTAGAGAAGAAGATCGAGCCTCGATTATGGTCCTGAACGAGGATGCCAGTCAGCCGGCTGGAGCCATCAGCAAGCACTTCACAAACGCGTCTCGACTCTGCTCCACCCATTGAGCGAGCTAGTGACGACGACGACGAAACGAAGGATCTATGTGTTGGTCCGAATAGGGGAGGGGGACAGTCGACCCGGCCCCCTCTCTCCATTTTCTCACAAAGTTCCTCTCTCTCACCCCGGACTCCTTTAGAGGAAACAGTCCCCGGCGCTCTCCCCCTCCCCTCCCCTCCCCCTTCCTCCCGTGAGGCAGCAGCAGCAGATCTCGCCGCTAGTCTAGAGTCCTCTATGTCCGAAGGCAGTGCGAACGCATTTATATTAAAGTTGAGTCTCGCTCGCGGGTGTATAGCTGCATCATAAATATTCTCAGCTGCTCCGGCGGCCATTCGCTCGCCAAAAGAACGAGCGAGAGGCTTTTCGCTAGATGGGCTCAAGTCGCGACTCAACTGCGCGGCCTATTCGAATCTTGAGCCTCGCGCTTTCCCCTCACAACAATCATTATGGAAGACGTTCTCTGGAAGCGGATGCCTCCCCTCAACTCGACCAGAGGAACGCAATTACCGCTACTGTCGCGTTTCTGTTTCTCGCAAATCCCCTCCCTACCGCAATCGGCTTCGTTCCAGCCAAGAGACAATCCGAACTATTGCATTTTTCTTTCGTGCTCGCGTGGAGGTTTGTGAAGAGAAAAAACATTCACGCATTAGCTGCAAAACGCGTTCTACGCCGGAAGGAACAAAAGACGATGGAATTGATTGCCCATTCGTGATATCCTTTTGTTGGAACGTTTGTTATTGATGGCGAAGGTCGGGATTCCGAGCTCGGATGGCGAAAATACGCGCGCCGTGTCGATGCAAGCCATCGGAACAATGAAAACTAGAGATGGACGTTCTCCTGAGCTTGCCGTGGCCTGGAGGTTGATTGAGATTCACTCGAGCTCATCAGAGGTGTGTTTGCTGGAGATTTGAAATAGTTCCATTCATTTGTTCGTAGAATGCTCGACGTTGTTTCTTTCTTGTGTTTTCATGGCATGCAAAGGAAACGAGGGCACAGCTTTCAAAAACTGAAGCAATCACGCCGGCGACAACGCTTGCAAAAGTAGCTGCCACAATCGCTCGCTGCCTCTTATCTTCTGCGATTGCATCAAGTCGAACGTTTTCACGCCCGAACGGCTCGCCACAATCGAACCACACGGACTCGGCGGTAGAGATGAAATCGATTCTGTTCCTCCAGCCCGACGAAATCAGATTCTTTGACTTCTGTACCGAGAATTCGCCCAATTCGAAACAATCACGCCGGGTGCGAGACTTTCGAGGAAATCATTTCAGAAGTCGAGAAAAATCAACTTCTCATCCCGGAATCTGAAGAGTGTGTGTCTCAGAACCGCGACGGCGGGCGGCGGGGCCAGGTCGGAATATCTGCAAATCGAATCTGAATAACAGTCGACTGCTGCTCGTGTGGTTTTCCCCTGCGATGATGCTGATTACTCATAGAAAAAGGAAAACATGACACACGAAAGGGAAGAGAACGAATCGGCATACACGCAATTCGAGCCAGGCGGTAAGTCCGCAATCCATCCAAGCAGACGGCATTTACACTGTCACGTTCACAGAGACAGCCATTCAGCCGGAAAGGAGATGCATCTCTTCTTATTCTAGGCTTGCGAGCGACGTCATCCCGGCTTCCTTCTTGGAAATTAAATTTGTTACCGGCTACTCCCTTGTTTTCAAAACGTTCAAACGCTGTTTATCTTGGCGCTGCTGCCACGGCCACTTGAAAATGTCTCTCAAACGAACGCGGCGAGCCATTCAGACGACTGCGCGGAGAACGCTCCCTCCAGAGATAAATGTCGGAGAGATAAATATAAAAAGAAACATGCGGAGCGAGTTTAGGAACACGCCAAACGGTCTCGATTCAGCTTCTTTGTAGCCCACATGCTCTGCATTTGGCTTCCGCGTGTGCAAAACACTCGCGACTTTCTTTTCTTGATTTGAATTCCGGATTCCTCTTTTATTCGCGGATCCTCCCGATCGGATTCAATTTCTGTTCCACAGTCGTTAACGCGAGATGACTTGAGGAAAACCGTCGGAGCATTGCTTTTGGCGTCCGGATGAAAAGCGAGGAAGGCATTCGTGGCCGCCTGACATACACACACTCGAAGGTCACGAAAGAAAACGAACAAACACATTTCAACGGACGGAAACACACAAGCACGCGCTCTCAGAGACGGACACTCGATCACTTGACGAGCCGAAAGACACGTATCGACATCGGCAGGAACACAGAGTCACGGCGGTCGCACCTGAAGCGGCAACTTCATCAAAGTTGCCAATCCCGACAGCGTCGAAGGCAGAAAATTCCGGAACCTCTACAACAGCGGCAACGGAACAACCAGAATCAACGGAGGAAAGAAACATCTACAGTTCGCGGTCTTCTGGTCAAGGCTACGGATCGGCTCTTTGAATAGTGTAGTCATCGTTTCGCGGAGTCATGCACGATGCTTGTTGTTTCAACGTCCTTCTTGCTCATCTTCGTCTTCGACCTTGTACGCCAAAAGCGAAGGAGGAAAATGAACAAAATCATCATCATCATGTTGATAGAAGTGAAAGTGTTATAAATGTAAGATCGAGACACAACAGAAAGAGGTCCGCGCCACGCACTGGTTTTCGAAGATGAGACTTAGGCGTTTGCTGATCGGGGAAAACCTGATTCTTCGTCTTCCGAGCGATGCTTTTTCCGTTGAACAGATGTCTTGTAATGGACAGCAACGGTGGCAGCGGCAGCAACAACGACAAGTCCTTATTGGCAAGAACCGCGGCCGCAGAAGGAGCCGCTGTGTATCCCACGCGCTTTCCATACAAGGACATGCGCGGGACGTCGGACGGCGAGAGCTTCGCTCGTTGGTTTGTCCGACGTCGCTTCTTTCGCCGTGTGCTTTGGGCGGATTCTTATTCGCTAAAAAGACAACGCACTGACCGAGAATAGATAGATTGAGGGTCTGATACAGTGACCATCCGAAAAAGCGCGCGTTTTTCCGAATCAAATGGATTTCGTCTGAGACTGCTCATGATTGTAAGCGGCGTTTTCGTTTGGGTCTTGAGCCCTTTGGGTTTGCTCGCATGGAGATCGTGCTCTCGTGTCTAGCGTTTAGTTTGGGATCAGAGGACACAAGGAAAGGAGATCACTTTGATGAGCAAGGTCCGTGGAGGACACCGCGACCGAACTTTACAGCCGAGCAAAAACTATCGCTTGTTGGCGATTTCATTCCGACCTGTGGGCTGTAAACGCTGCAAAGCCAGAGGCTCTTTGCTTGTTTTTAGAGCCTTCCTTCGTTCTTGGCTTTCCGTTCCGTTCTCGCTACAGTTCGTGAATGTTTTCGTTGTCGTTCGTTTTGCCAACCACTTGCCGTTTTACCGTTTTTCAATGTTTTCTCTCGTCGCCCGACATACCGGCGACCCCATCTATTTTCTCCGACATTCATGTTCGTCTAGTGCCCCGTGAGGTCGGAGAGATCGCTCCGAGAGAAGCATGCACCTCACGGTGACCCTGTTTTCGGGTGGACGTTGAAGGTTTCTTCAGGATCACTCGACAGTACGACTACGTGAGGCACGCGTTGACCGCAACACTCAGAAAATCGAGTGAAAAACGATTCACTCGCGCCGAAAGCTATCGTTTGGATATCGAGCCACGGTGTTTTTCGCCGGGGGCTTGCTTTCAAGCAAGTTTCACAATCGTCTTTTAAGTTTCGGGCTCAGAAATTGCGCCCTAACGAAGGTGCGCACGTTGCGGGACCAGGACATGCGAATCACGCATGAGGCATCTAATTCGTGATCACACGACTGAATCGTTCGCTGCCGAACTCGAGGGAGCTTCGTTAGTACAACATCGCTCGGCAGCAGGTTTTTCCCCTGAAATGTTTAAAATTCTATTCGAGTCGATGCCGTCTAGTGCACGGCACCAAGTCGGAACGGTCGAGGTCCCTCGAGAGTCATTTGAAGCCGGTGATATAAATGAATCTGGCCGGATCTAATGACATACGAAGCACTGGAGATCGCGCGTGTATCAGTAGCGTAACGGCTCCCGAAACGGGATCCCCACTTTCTCTCACTCAGTCAGTGCTCTTCCGCTGATTCGAACCTCGCGGATATTTTTAAACGTGAGAGACAATCTATGTTTTCTTTCTATTCTGCCATTCGAAAATAACTCCGTGTCATAATCATCCGAGGCGGCGGCGGCGGCGGCGGTGGATCTCATAACGAGAACACTGTCTTTGTTGCCTCATTGAGAAGGGAAGCTTTGAGGGTGCTTTTGAGTTTAAACGCTCGGAAAGCGGAGCGAACCTTTCAATTTACTCAAGCGTCTCGGAGCACGGCGGCGTTACGACATCGCCGAATCCAGCCGTTATTCTCGTCTTCGTCGCCGATACGAAGCCCTTCAACTCGAAATCTGACCTCATCAAGGTGCTCCAACGCGATAGTTTCACGAGTTTCCGACGAAACTCCATCTCAAAGTCTTCTTCGCCTGAAATTAGATACATGCATGGATTCTCCCAAGCCGCAGTTCTCATTTCGAGTACTTCAAGAAGTTGTCTGCGTCTAATGCATGAAGAGGTGTCAATTAGTCTAGTCGACACTTAGTTAGTGGCTCGTTTCCCAACTCACGGTTCTAACCACAGGATCTTCTCGCACAAACGCTTCAGACAACTTCTCGACAGGTGCGCCCGTCATTTCTCGCGGAGCTTGATATACACTTTTCGATCCATTTTGGTTGGATTCCGCGCCAGGGAGATCGAATTTGCGAGAATCCGGAGATTCCGAGATTTTGAATTTGCCCGCCAAATGCAAGTTGCCCGCCAAAACCTGATTCACCTCAGAAATCGCTTGATTTCAAGTCAATCGAACCGTCCGCGAGAGATTGCGCTCCCGTACCACAATGGTCGGCAGTAGAACAATGTAAATGAATTCGTAAGAGAAATCTCAGCACGTGACGACGGTGACCGCGACCGCATACGACCAGTGAGCTGGCGGAGGAGAAGCGTCAGAATAAAGAGATATGTCGACCTTGGCTCCGAACACATCTGTGCTCACTTGCTCTAACCACCGCAGCACGGATTTTCCACACAGCAGCAGCTGATCCGCTGGTGGCGTCGGTTTAAGCTATTTTTGGGCCGGTCTATCGGAGGAATTTCGAGAGTTCAATTAATTACGCCATGGCGGAAGCGGCAATAACTCCACCGACGGGACGGCGGCAACGGCGATTGCAGCAGCAAGTGCAATAATCCAGTCAAGCAATAACAAGTCTGACAACGATCCATCCAAGAAACTAGCCGTTCGGCCAGCTTTTCTTCCACCCGCATCCACCCTCGAATCCTGTTTCCAACGGTCCCCGTCCGCTTTCTTTGCTGGTCGCTTTCTGACTGGCGAGTTGGCTCAGTACCGGCGGCAGCAGCAGCAAAGTGAAAGACTAGAGATCACTAGTCTGAGCCTTGTTGAGTGAGCTGACAGCTTCAGCCAGTGATCTGTGAAGGCACAGTTAGTTGTCGGAAACTGCCGGCCGGCCGGCCGGCCGGGCAACCAGTGCCGGTCCCTCAGTGGCTGGCTGACCGGTATGTCTCCCTGTCCGTCACTGGTTGGTTCGTTGGCTGCCTTCAACGTTGTAACAAGGAACGTCTTGCAGGCCTCCCTTCGAACACCAGGCCATCCTGACTGCACATCAGTACACCTAGCGAGTAATTACAGTTTCACGGTGGCATACCCTGGAGTGGAACTGGAGAGTCATCCAAGTCCGCTGACCGAACCGAAACCGTATCGGAAACCCGAAATTTCGGTTCTGTTCTGAAGTTCGTTCGACTTGATTCGCATGATGAGGGCAGCGGCAGTTACTCACGTGTTTGCCTCAACGGTCTCTGTTGGCAGGCTCTTCTTTTTCGTCCGTGAATCTCTTGCAGCCGCTGGTGGCTGTCTGTAGTTCTGTCGTTAGACTCTCCGTTTGTCTCATGGCTACTTCACGCGCGTCGCCAGAGGCCTTAGACTATAAATACCTATTCTGACCCCGCCACCCACTTGGGCTGACGGCGGCGGCGGTGGTGGAGAGCCTATTGCAGCGGCCATTGAGGCTGCTGCTAGAAGACTGTGTGTGTTTGAGCGTGAGTTTGTCTGTCTGTCGGTCTATCCGTCTGTCTGTCTGACCGTCTCTTCGTCTGTCTGTTTGTCGCTACTCAGTGCAGGCGGGTGGAAGTAAACTCTTGAACGCACACGCTCTTCCTTATAAAGAGCGGTCGTCCGTTCGTTGGTTCTCCCTGCCCTCACGCCGCGGCCGCCACTGTTGAGGTCGACGTTCAAACGAATCATCGTTCATCCCATCTATCTCAGCCTCTCTCTATCATCCCTCCTTCCGTCCATCAATCCATCCATTCAGGATAATCCATTCAGCGTCGTCGGTAGAGCAAGCGACTGTGCCAACTGCGGAAGTTACCCGTGACGTTATGGTTGGCCGCGATTCCAAGACAAAGACCTAGAAGCTGTCTGACGACTCTGTCGAGTTCCATTAATGATCAGCGTCGGATCGAATTCAACAAATAAAATAGACCCGCATGGTTCCGTTCGGAACGTGGTTCTTTTCCGTTGCGGAGATTTCATGGGAGATTCGGATGCGATTTGAATTTGGCATGATCTTACAGAGAGATGATAACTGACGATTAAAGTAAAGAGGTCCTCACACTGCGGGGAAATCGATTCGCAGTTGAAGCATGCGCGTAGAGAATATCGGCGGATATGTTTCTCAATTTTCGATAAATCCGAGAATTTCATATTCGATTTGAACACTTCTGCGGAAGAGAAGTACCTTCAATGATTTCAAGACCCAAGAAAGCGAAATCATGGTATAATATTGGCATCGGGCTACGCAGTATGGTATCTCAGTGCCGTGAAGTTTCGAAATCAAGGAACTTCCGCAGAAAGTTCCTCGCTCCAAAGATGGGGCCTTCAAACACAAAAAGTGTTGCAAAGCCCTCCGGGTGGCGCAAACGAATCGACTCAGATCACGTGACGCCTCTCGTTTGACGGGAAACCAATCTTGGATCTCGTCGCCCTTGTTGCTGGTCAGTGTTCTTATTTCATTCAGAACGCGTTCCGTCCCACTTCTGAAATCGTGACTTTTTCTCGACTTCGCCATTTAGGGACCGCAGCAGCCAAGACGGCATTCGTTTCCGTCGAAAGTATTTCATCTCCCATTCTACATAGATTACACGGCTGATGACAATCGTTGTTGTTAGCCGCGGTGGATACGATCAGCAATCAGGATCATCGTCCAAAACAATCAGCGGCGATACTCGATCTCGACTCCACTTAGAGCCGTTTTCCAATTAGACTCTATCGAGCCGCATGAATTGAGGTGTCGTGCTTCTAATTAGTTTGAACCTCATTGCTCCTGGATGCAGTCATGCACAGGTGATACCCGGAGCGCTTACCGAGCCAGCCAAATATAGAATCGCCATCTCTCTGCGGGGGATGAGGTGCCGCTTGGAGGGAATAGAGAGAGGCTGCGCCAAAATACGACAAAGGGTTTGAGTTGAAGAGTTTTTAGGCCATTAGCCTCGTGTCCTGTTCCTCATCGTCGCCGCTGCTGTACTCGACGAGACCTAAGTGCCCTGCTTAATGAGGCAAATCTCAGTTGAAGATTGCGCTTCGAGCTCGGCGCTGCTACTGTTGAGCTCTGGACGGACCTTTCGTCGCACTCGGAAGCGCCTTCACCGTTGCTCTGGTTGATTGTTTCGGCTGGCAGATGAAGAATCATGCAAATGATGGAACTCCTTCGAAAAAGAGACAAAGAACGTCCGCGGGTTTCCCTCCACTCTCTGGAAATGTCCGAATTCCACACCGGTTCCCGAACGAACGCCTCGGAACAATATGATTTCCGTGTTCGCTTTCGGCTGATTCATATGGCTCATTGCTCACGCTTCGCTCTCAGGCAAAACTATTAGTTAGGGAGGGTTTGTTGATTGTAACGCTGTTGTTCTCCTCTTCGAGCGAAACGAGACTCCGAAAAATAACGAGAAACTGGGCGGCCAGCGTCGAGCGAGAGAGAGAGAGAGAGAGAGCTGTTTACAATGACTTCTGTGAGCATGTGTGACACTGAAATCATTTTGCAGATTAACGCCTGACTAATGGCGATTAGCGACCGGAAGATATCGCGGTCATCGATCCTCGTGCTCGACGCGTGCTGTTTGTTCGGTAAAGGAGACAATGAATAAATAGACGGAGGAATAACAATCACAGAGATAACGGGCGTCTCATCGATCGGATCGTGGCGGCGGCGTCTCCGTTGAAGAGTCGGGCGGCTCCCTCCGCATCGTCGACTTTGTGACGAGAGACGATGTCAAAGCCTGGCCTGGACGTCAAGAAGAAACCTGGAGCCAGAAACAGAATCACGTGCTGCCAAATCACCCGGGCCGGCGTTTCTGTCAAAACGCGATTTCGGAACGAAACCGGGGCCGACTCCAGATGCTGATACCGTAAAAACGCCACTTTTCCGGTGCCACACATCGCTGTCGGAACTCTCAGCTGCTTTCGCGATTCCAGAAGCCTCGCTGTACCTTCCGAGTGCCTCACTCATAACTTGGGACATCGATAAGTATCCACCTGGCAGACGGAAACCGCCGACGGAAAGAGTACAAGTAGCGGTTTTAGGATCCGTCCGTGGTGCCGGCGGCAACGTCAATTCTTGCAGAGTCGGCAGCGGAAGAGGGAACGCTGCAGCATGGCCACACAGGAATCAATGCCAAATCGAGTCCATGCGTCTTGGGCTCCGATGCTGCTTCTTGAGTGAGTGGCCTCGGGCGGCGCCGGCGGCGGCAGCGGTCGGAGCAAAAGTAACCGCAGCAGCAGCAGCTTTATCCTCAAATATCGCCACGACAGCTTAGAGAAAGAATCGCTACTAAGACACCGAATGTCTGCGATCGTCTACCCGCCTAGCTGACTGTCTCGCCCGCCCGCCTGCCGGCTGGCCGGTCGGCTGACGGACTGAAACTGGTCTTAAGTAAACAGAGGAACAAACGCTAGATTGTGCAGTTCCCTGTGCCAATGGCAGCAGCGGCGGCGGCGGTGGCGGTAATGGCAGCAGTAGAGTCTAGCAGCATGCTGCTAAGTCTCTCCTTCTCTAATGCGTGAGTCTGAGATCGGTGCAGAGAAATTGCCTTTCGGAAATTTTACTTCAAACGAGCAAAATGAGAGAACACCCTCGGAAAAAGGGAGACCGAAGCGCGACAAAGGGGGTCAGGAGGGAATCCTGGAGGACGACGACGTGTGAGGAGAGAACCCACTGCCTGCCTGACTGGCTGGCTGACCGATCATCATGAATATCTAGGCACAATTAGCACTTGAATAAAAAACCTTGAGAAATTGCTGTCGCTCTCGTCGCTAATGCTGGTGGTTGATGAAGATGATAGCATCTGGTCGCTCAGATGCTCATTGTGATCCCTCTCTCTCTCGGTGTCTTCTCTGTTTTGATTGTTTCTTCTCTTCAATTTATCTATCGCAGTGTTTTCAGCGTCGACATCCACAAACGGTACTCTCCAGTACGTCAGCCTAGACAGGGCATCAACGTAATTGAACATTCACACAATTCTATTCCATTCAAGGTGTTCATCGGAGTCAAATTTCTGTTTGATGCACCTGAAACAAAAGATTTTCCCCCGACATCACCGTTGTGTGCCTCCCCAGAAGATGCGGATGTGGGGAACCTGCTCATAGTCAGACATATCTGATCGACATACATTTATATATGTATTCAATTCAATAATAATAATCAGTGACATCCAGATGACCCGGAATCACCTTTGTATCTCTTCCCCTCCAGGATTCCACGGATTAGTGCCATAGCCTCTTCAATCAGGATGTCGACATGTGTACTTGGAGATTCACTATGGGGAGATCTCCACGGAATAAAGAACGGGACGACCGAAGGAGAAAAGAGATACATCGAGATAGATAGAAGGGCGGGCGGCCAGGCTGTCGGACGACACCCGAACGGCCCCGGAGAGGGAGCACGAGAAAAGATCATGATGTCATCGAACAAATGGAGGAGCTATAATGGCAATTACTGTCAGGCGTCGTAGCGATAAATAGATGGAAAAAACAACCGTATCGAACAACATGACACAATGACTGCACCGAGAACTCTTCCACGATTACGCTGTGCACCTTCTTCTCACTCAGCTGGCTGAGAGATGGTGTTGCAGATTGTGAGGGCTGCGCGGGTTCTTCCGACACAATCGTCGCGCCCATTCATGAAATTGAGGTTTTCCAGATCATTCTGTGATTGAGGGAATGTCTGTGTATGATACGCTCAAGGGTTTGGAGGTGATCTTGAGATGATCTAGAGAGCCAGGTGATGAAGAATGCTTCCTCGCTAGGCGTCGATCGTGATCGCGACGATCATGATACCGCTGCTCTAGCGTCCGCGCAAGCTTTCGTCGAGTGTGTTTGAATTGCCTTGCGATGTACGCGAAGATATGGGGAGAAGGCTGATCAGCTCGGCCTCAGACTAGGCTCAATCATGGATGTGCTGACCGGGCAATTATGAGTGGCCGTCTAGATCGGCGGGGTTACTCAAACGACAAATATAGATCGGGCAACAACGAAAGAAAAATGTTCTCTCGGCGCCATAATCCAACTCTATCCACTCCGGCTATGCGTCCTGCAAAAATTCTCTGATGAGGAGCATTGAGCAAATAGAGACATGGTTTGGTATGGTGCGTTTTTCCCCTCCCGTTGCAGCAGGAACTCAAGGGAGGAAAAAGAATGGAAGAGAACGTACTGCCTGATCAGCACAGGCTCTGCAGCAAGACAATTTATATCGATTAGTGATTTGGCCATTACCCTGTCGCCGAGCAAGCGACTCAGTAGCTGCTGCCGCTCCCGGTGCTGCAACGTCAATTGGATCATCAGTGTCACTGTTTTCGTCCCCGAAAAAGCGATTCAGCCGAATCCGCCGGCTCTCGAATCTCTTATCTACAGTGCTCACTCGTCTTCTCGACCCGCTTGTTCCTGCCGTTCGAGGATTTCCCCCTCTCTCTCTCTCTATCGGGAATCCTCTCTCACTTTCTCGAAAGATGATACATGGCACTCTTTTTATACGGAATTTTCCCGTTCCGATAATTTCTATCCCGATTCGAAGCTTCCGTCCGTCGACAGAGCTTTTTCTCCCGAATACCTCGTGGTCTTCTTTTCTCGGTGAAAATCTCTCCACAATCTCCTTTTTTCCTTCTCTCTGCTCATTCCCCTCTCCCAGAATTTCCTCCTCGTTCTCTATCGATTTCTCTCTCTCTCTCTCTACATTGGCCTCTCGGTAAATGTTCCTCCTCTGAATATTTGAATTTTTTTTCTTTCGCCCTCGAACGCGCTCAATCCCGTTATGGAAAAGTTCTCTCTTATGTTTTCGCCGAAATTTCCTCCCCCTATCCGATTCTCTGCGGATTCCACCCGATTTGAAAAATGGTATCTCGTCGATTTCTGATCTGAAATGTCAGGTTTCGCGAAATCTCACGCGTCTCAGAAATTTCCACGATCCAAGAAAACAAACGGTACCGCAAAGAACGCCGATGTGTTATTTTCCGAACGGAATGGATGATCCCTTTTCTCGCATTCTGACTGTTTCGAGATCAACCATAATCCTGTTGTGTTATTAACGCTCGCACACATCCCTTCTCACTTGGGAAAAGTCAGACACGTAATCGACTGAACAGCATCGCTTCGTACGGTCGTAAAAGCAAAACTGTTCTTTGACGTCACAAAGGCTTTCAACCCAAACGGTCGAGCTTAAACGGAACGGACCGAGCCAGAGCAAGTCAGCCGATTCATCCAGGGGTACCCTTCAGATATTTCGTGAACCGCGTGGGCTGCTCGACTACCCTTACACAGAGACGAAGAATGATTCATCTACACTGGATCCCCGAAACAGTCGTCAACATGTTTTCATCGTCGAAATCGACTCGATCCTGGAGACCGGAAAGCGTGCTTGATTTCCATTTCGAGTGAACGTCAGACGAAGGCTTGAAACCAGATACATAATATCCAAAAGTTCGAGCGGCGCCGTTCAGCGGACGTTTGAAATTTCGACTTGAGATGTTCGACGGAGTAGATTTCGTTGTATTCGAGTATCATCCATGGTGAAATTCGATCAAGCTCGTTAGTTCGTTGGGTACGCTTCGAAAATTCGAGATGAATTCACTGCTGCCTGTCTCGCTTTCCCGTTTTCCCCCGCGCTCGTCGTCGGAACACACATTTTTTCCTCGCGAAGCTTTCACTTGTTTATGAGCGGAACCGAAAGGAACTCGGTCTGCATGATTATTTCGGAGGAAAAAGGGAGACGGACCGGGTGGGGAAAAGGAGGATAACCGTTGACTCCATGGAATACGTAAGGATGACCGGGGAGCGACGCACGGTCCCTGGGAAAAAGGGAGACGGCAATTCGGGCCTGAGGCTTCTAATCGAAGCTTCTGTCATTAGTAACTCCCTTGATGATCATAGAACGAGATGTTGCGGCCACTGCCTCTGCTGGAAGCGATCGATTTTTTTTGGATCCATCCTGATTTTCTTGGCCGTCTGCTTTCGTAGACTCGGACGAAACACCAGAGAATGAAAAGCCGGCACCGATGGCAACAATGATCTGCGAGCCCGGAAAGAGAAGTTCTGAGCTTTCTGAAGCCTGAAGTGTTCTTTCTGAAGTGTTCGATCGGCAAGAGGTGGAATCGACTCGACCCGGGCGCAGTTTTCTCCTTTTCGTAGCGGTCACACCGGATCTTTCCCGCCACGGTGTTGTACAACGGAGCAGATTTGTTATCTGGCGTGGCGAAGCAGCGCCATATTTGATTCGACTTCAGCTTCTTGAGGAAATAATCGGCTTACGAAGAATAAACTCAGATTGGCAACAGCCACCCACCCACCCATCCATCCAACCAACCAAGCAGTCAGTCAGTCGAACGTCCGCCGTGGCCGAGCAGCTGGCGACAGCCGTCACAATCGGGAGTGGATTTCGAGCCATTGAGCGGTGGGAAAGTTCGACAAAGTGTGGCGAACTCGACTCCAGGAAAGGCCGAATCGCCTTAAAGTTCTCGTGCGTCTTAGCAACTCGTCAGATCGGAGCCCACTCGGTGGTTGCCACTTGCAACCTGAGCGGAAAGACCACCCTTACTCGGATGTGAAGATGAAATCCATCGAAGAGTCAGAGATTCGAGAAAGCCAGCAACTGAGCGTGTTAGCGAGCTCGGATGGAAAACAGTTCGGGACGACCTCGAGCGAATCGTAAACAAATCTCCGATCTCGATTATGAAGCTCTTTGTGAGCAATTTTCTCGTCTTGTTTCGTTTCCCTCGAGCGAAACTCTTCCGCTCTTGTTTTTGCTGTAAACCGTTCAGGAGGCCGTTGGCATTTGGCATCCGGGCGATCGATTGGCTCGAGCTCGCGAGCTTTCCGTTTCCCGAACGAGCGAACATTCAGCCGTTGGCAACTTGTTTTGTCGCAGCGACCTGAGCGAGCTTTTTTCTTTGTTTCAAAGTCGAGCTTTTATTTATTCATAACGGGATCGTTGCCTCAAGTTCGAATCCTACGATATCGGCTTCGTTTCCTCAGAAATTTCTTCACTCGGCGCGGCATTCTAGAATTGATTGACATCTCTCATGATGCTTGGTTCGTTGCGGTGGCGGAAAGGGAGAAATCCTTTTCCGTTTTCCTCTCGCGGTCCTCCCGATTGGATTTCTCCCGGTTCTGCCTCCCCTTTCTCTCCCCAGGTCCCCCGTTCCCGGTCTCTCCTTCTCCTGGGTCGACTCCCCCTCCCCTCCCTCCCTCCTTCCTGGAGTCCCGTTCGCTCGTCCACGACACTCTTCTTCGTTCGTCTCCATCCTCGTCGTGGCTTGAAGCATCGGTTGGGTTATCCCTTCAAGTTGAAAATGTGTGCAAATGTATTCCTTTTTGCCCGGCAGCCGGAAGCTCAGAGCAAGCCGACAATGAAGCTTCCGAATGTTTTCTGATACCACCGTTACCACAGCCGCCGTCTGCAGTTAAGACTGTCAATGCAACCGCCGGCAGAAGGAGTATCTGAAGGAGAAGAAGTACGACGACGACGAAGAAAGGAGAACGGCGATGCCAAATCCCCCTGAGCGAGGTCTTTGACGTCGGCTGACAGAGTTCCGATGCCGCTCATCATCACGGCACTCGTCGCTCCGCCATCTTGCTTTCCGATCTCGTTTCGCACAGAATTGATATTGTAATATGAAGCTGAATACTTAGCGTCAAGAGACGGAATAGGAGCCAAACGTGGGCGGGGTTCGCCTGGCGCTCCACTTTGTGCTCGTGTTCCTGGCTCCGTTGTCACAATCTCTGTCGGCCAAGAATCGACGATTTCACACTATTTTCAATCGCTTTCGGATTCATTCGCAAATCACTGAATGTTCGGAACGAAAGTCTTTCATCGCTTTGGCTACGTTGACTCCACTCAGGGTCGAGTTTTCCGGCAGTTCTTGATTCACTCCTTCGAACTCTGGTTGAAAGTCCGAGCAGAATTGAATGTCGGGGCTCTTTTTCTTCGAATTCCCACGCTTACGTCTGGAAGTCTGTCCTAAAAGTCTGTCGGAGTTCCCATCCCTCCCCTGATGTCACATGATTAGTCTAAGGTGAAAGTAGAACTCGATTGATTTGAGATTAAAAACCTCTTTATTGAAACTTTTTTTCGTATTTTTTCTCTTCTTTTTTCCTCTCATCCGTGGCTCCTTGTTCGAACTCTGTCAACTCGAGGAGAATCAGTAGTAGAGCAAAAGCGATTCGCGGCTGCCGCTGCTGCAAGAAGCTGATAGCCGAGGTAGTAGGGTTGCGCATTACAGTTCGGCCGGAATCAGCGCAGATTGCTCCAACAAAGCGTTGCCACAGCTCTTGACTTTCCCCACTAACCCTCTACGAAGCCGAAGCGGATGATTGATTGATTGATTGATTGACTGACTTACTCACTCATAAATTTCAATGATGGATGATTGGAACTGCCGACTGATTCTACCGCCGCGCGAGCCGCTCAGGTAGGGCAAGCCGCAGAGGCCCCGTGACTGCGAACAAACAACAATGATCGACTGCTTCCAGACAAACGAACTCTTCAGAGACACCCAGTAGAGGCAGCAGCCGACTCAACGACACATGGACTCTCCCTCTCCTCTCCTCGACAGAGACGGATCAAAACGTCCCGTATCGGAAGACAGCACGTGGTTCGCTGGTGGACATCCAGGTCCCCAAGCAGTGGCGACCACAAGCACATGAGCAAGCAAGATACAGAGGCGACCCCGAGAACGCGCGTTCCGAGATTTTCTTCGATCGCGGTAGGATCGTCCAGGAGTCAAGCCTGAGATCCTGAGGAAAGCAGAACAGCTGCAAAGACGCGAGGACGACGGTCATTCTGGCCGAGCTCGTAGGCGTCATGAAATGGATCCAGAGCTCTTTTTTTTCTCAGCATCTACGGAACGACAAAACGCGCCCAATATCTCACGCTCCCACTCATTTACTCAGCCGGCCAAGCCGGTCGTAGGAAGCTCGACGACGACAACGACGACAAAGCTGGGCCTCTCCGCGACGCTCTGTGAGACTGAGATGCTGCCCGCCCGATAGTGGGTGTTCTTTGCTCGCTCGTTTCTTCGCTTTCCAGACACTCTTCCAATTCGTAGACAACTCGTCCGAATCCCCAGACCGAAGACGGCAATGAACTCTTTTGGCTCTGTATACATACACGCGGCTACACCATGACGTGCTGGACTAGTTTAGACCCGAGCGCGCGCGCGTGCAAAACCTCTCGGGGCCACGACCGCTCACGCCCCCGCATCTCCAGACCGGTTCAGGATTCAGTTTCGGGGAAAATGTCACTGAACCGACAGTTTCTTCCAGATTGACGCGAATCGCGATTTTTCCTCAACAGTCCCCGCTCTTTACTCCCTTGCTTGACAAGCTCGAACAGACGCAACAGGAGCCTTGCAAAAGGTGTTAAACAGAGTTGAACATTTCCAAAGGCTGCTGTGTAATGTTGTGTGGACCAGACGAGTAGCTCGGTCATCCGGCTCTTTGAAGTGTTCGTCTTCTCTCGTTCAATGTGTACTCAACTCCCCTGACGGGACAACTGGGCTAACTGAGGAGGTTCTTTTTTCTTCCGTCTAACAAAGTCTAAAAGGCTCAAATTTCCCTTTCGCTTTCATGACCGTCTTGCAGTGTACTCTCCGGTGTTTTCAAGGCAAAGCCCATGTCGGCCGGAGTCCAATGTCCGGAGATCTCGATTCAATCGACTTCGAAATTGTTCGTGTCGCCCGTTGTCATCGTCGTCATGGCTATCTATTCTCAAGACAACATTGGTAAAAAGCAAACACTCACTCGCGCACTCGAAACATTCGACAGGCCAGCTGGCAGACACCGTGATAGACAATGCACTCTTTACTCACTGCGACTTCCACTAGCGCAGCTGCGAGACACAATGACAGTAACAGTGGCTGTGATGGAAGATCGGCAACAGTCAAGCACTACCACCACACCGAACCACCTCCGTCGCCGTCGACTCAAACTCCACAGAAGGAGGAGGAGGAGGAGGAGGTCCGATGTCAACGGAGGTTGACGTCGTCTACCTAGTGACGAATTCGAAGAGAAATCCGAAAGTCTGATAGATCCGGTCGAGCGGCGAACGACAACATCGAAAGCGACGACAGTGGCACAAATATCGGAAACAACAACAACAGCGACAGAAATGACAACAATAACGACACAATTGTGTAACGCTGATATCCGGAGTGGCAAAAATTGACACTGTTTCGAGCATGACGAACAAGTTGCGCAACTATGTTATCCGTTCGTCGGCCGGTCGCTTCGTCCCATAGGGCAAAAAATTGTCACAAACTTCAAACACTGAAGCAGACTCGGGATATGACGCGAGTGAGGGAGGGAGGGAGGGAAAAAAAACTGCGGGAGAACTCGACGATGACGACGACGACGACGGAAAAACGGAAGGGGAAAAACTTTGGGCAAAAAGGGTGGGCACGAAGCCAAACGACCTGTGACAGCCAACGACGGGAACAAACCAACCGTCCCAGGCAGCGGAACCTCCAGTGTTCAAACTTTCACCCGTTTTGTTGGAATCAGGTAAAAATTCGCTTCGGACGAGCGAACTTTTGTTGGAAACGCTTTCATGACACCGTTATTTCGCGACAAATCCTCTCCAGGAAAAATCGCTTCGCCGAAAAGGGAAAAAAAATGTCGCGATTCATCCATACGGGACCTGGAGGCGGACAACGACGATCTTGAAGAGTCACCGCGCATCAAAATATCGGTTTCACGATCGTTGTCGTTGTGCCGGGGACTCCGCAAAGTCGACTTTCGACAAAGTCAACTTCCCGACGAAGAATGACTCAGATGAATGGTAATCAATGCACTGCCGTCAACCAAAATAAACACCAAGCCCAGTTAAGCATCGAGTAACCCAACGACCGAGTGAATCAGATGAAGCGAGCGAGCGAGCGAGAGAGAGGAGCTTCGAGATGGAGGTAAAAAAACGTCCGGAGGAAAGTCTTCTTCGCCGAAGGGTCCTTCCCTTGTTGAGAAGCACAGACCGAGCGGGAGTTTGTTGACAATACTCCAACAATGTTCCAACTGAATCGCCGCGAAGCCTTCCCGCGAGATTGCATCACGGACCGCAACATCAGTGCCGATACGGCCGCGTCAAATGAAGCAGAAACCTCGAGCGTGCTTCAGATTTCACCGAGGTTTCCAGCGGGGTAATTAACCCGCTCAGTTTCAATTAGCGCACAATATTACTACTGCAGAGGAGTTCCGTACCAGAAAGTTTGATGAAAGCCGTTCGTGGAGCTTTTCCTTTCGCCAGACCGACACCGGAACCGAGGCGAACAGAAATCATTCCGGGGAGGAAGCTTCGACGACGGATATAAAACAATGCTCCAGCCAAAGCACGACTCTATCGACCGAGTGACTCAATGACTTCAGCAACCACCAACTGACAGTCAGTCAGTCAGTCAGCCAGCTAGCCAAGCACACGAACGACGACGACGGCGGCGGCGGCGGCGGCGGCGGCGGCGAGCACAAGGTCATCTATGCGCACATTCGCATCACAAGGTTGTTCGCTGTTGAATCCGAATGACGTCGACTTCTGCCCGGTTGCCAACCCGTTCGTTGGTTCGTCCGACTGACTGTTCGTTCGTTCGTTCGTCCACATGCATGCTTTCCAGCGGCTCATTGACTGATACGTAGTATGACGAATCTATCAAGCGCACGAACAGCGGGAGCGGCAACAATAGCAATAACGCGACGAGTGTGAATTCTCATTAGGATGAGTTGTAGCATCACTACTTTCAACATTCCCACCATAAACGATAGTTTTCCTTCTCCCCAATGAGAAACAGCTTCGAAGTGAACATCGTTATACGTTTCAATATGAGAGTAAATATATGTTAAATATATTCATATGGCTCGACGTCCATGTGGAAACGCTCTCCTTTGATGTTATGACACGGGTTAAGTGTTGTAGCTACAGAATTCGCTCACTCGCGTCGGTTTGTAATTTTTCCAGTGAGTGAGAACGTAACGACCTGTGCGTTTCGATGAATTTCCGACGACAACAACAACAACAAACGATCGAGAGCTGACGTTCCCGAGAACTCGAATGTGTCACAAGGTGTGTTGCCTTGAACTAAATCCGAGCTTCCGCTCGAAATTATTTTTGTTTTCTTCTCTTGGCTCCGAATTCAGGAGCTCAAAGGAAGGAATCCTGGGAGTTTTGAACGCCCGTTCATCGTCTAGCGTTGGAGGCGAACTTTGCATGAGTTGCTCGAGTGTCGATCCTAGCGACAAAGAGCGCACGGCAACGGTTTCTCCAGCGAGTGCTCGAATAGATTGTTCGAGAGCGAGTCTTGAGACGTTACCGCCGACCGACCAGCGCCAACTAAAGCGAAGCGCCGGTCTAGAGTTACGGCGACGTCATCGGCACCGGCTCACCATCGCTCGAACACTAAATACAGCGGCACTTTTCGACCATCTCGACTCGATGGATTGACGAACAGTGAGCTGCGGCGACAAAGTCAGCCACTTCCGTCGACGGTGCGGAGTTTTCCCCGCGCTCTATGCGCTGTTTGTTCCATTCTCTCGATCGATCGATCCATCGCTCGCTCGCTTCGGTAGAGCAACTCTCGCGGCAAAGTCTTCCGCAACTTCCAGTCGATCAGCGGATTCGGGCTCGACCGACACGACGCTGAGTTCCAGCTTCCGACCAATAATTATTCCGAACAACAAAATGAACAACAGAGGCAACAACAAACAATGACGAGAGGAACTCGAAGAGCATCCTCCCGTCATTTCAGTCGGAAAACATCCGAAATCGAAAAAGAAATTTCCCATCGATCCGAAAGTAGTGCTGCGCGCTGGCAGCTCTTCGCGGATCTTTCGTCACTCGTCAGCGGCGGCGAAGAACAACCGCGTCGGGACTGTCTGAGGTGTCAAAAGGATTGATCACGTCAAGGAAAGTGTCAAGTCTTTTGACATTTTGGGTTTCTTGAATGTCGTGCCGTTTGAGGCCGGTTTCCCGCGTTTCCGTCAGAGGCCATCAAATCTTCGGCGATCAAACCGAAGCGACGAAAAAAACTGAATCAAAAGCAGAAGTGTAGCTTCCAACCGCGATTGGCCGGAGTAGTTGGGAGTGACTTCGTGTTCGCAAAGTGACAACAGACCGTTCTCGATCGCGAGATCTATCCACGCGATCGGGACTGTTTACGTGAGTCCGAAGTGTTTTCCGGGTTTTCGAGAGCGTTCTCAGATCATGCGTTCAGCCGTTTTACGGTCAATGGTGTTGTCGTTCTTGAGGTTGATGTCTCGCTCGTTCGCTCGCTGCTGCCGCTGCCGCTGTTGTTGTTGTTCGGGGAATATGATCGTGCTCAGGCCATAAAGCTAGCGGTACTCCAACAGCGCCAGCCGGAGATCGTGGATCGCGCGCTCTTCCTCCACAACGAAATCAACTTCGAGTAGAGGTACCGGCACCAGCGAAGCGGCCGTCCAACCTCGGCGTGGCGCTTGTCGTCGTCGTCGTCGTCTGTATTTTCGAGCGGAACTACCAACAGACAAACGGTGCGCTGCTGCCATGGTGATGCCGGAGGCTCGAATCGATAGATCGCTGTTTCTCTGCTGTTACTTTGCCGCTGGATCAAACGGTGTCGGTGTTCAAGCAGCGGCAGTGGTGGTTGTGGCGCCTACGCCGACACGCTGCTGCTCAAATAAGCACAAACGTACAGTGGACAAACAACCAACCAAACAACAAAAGATAAATGAACGACCGGCTGGCGTATCCCCGACCGGGCGTCGATACTCGCCCTCCCGCCCGCCCGCCCGCTTGCCTACCAGCTTGGGGGGCGCGAGAGGATGGCCGAGAGAACGGAGGCAACGGAACCCCTTTACGGCCGAATGCTGCTCGTCCGTCCCGTGCTCGCAGATTCGGGCCCAGAGACCATCTCGGATGAACGACGAGCTCGAGCTCAGAGAACTCGGAGCTTCGTTATTTTTCGACATCTGGCACTCGGAGGGAACCGGGACTTGCAGATATGGTACATCAGTCTGGTCAGCTTTCCGTAATGAAAACGTTTGCCCAATGCTCGCTCCGACTTAGAAATCGAGTTGTTGCAGGAAAAGGTTGCAAAGGGCTCCTCTACCGAACGATGTTGGTAATTGATCGACGACACCGCGGGAAACATCGAGCGCCAATGGCGGAGTCTCTGAAGAATATCCAGGACGCGGCTCACCCTGGTCCAGGACCGACATCCCGCAGGAGAATCAAGCCCGGTCGGACATGGTGTCGGTAGTTTCCCGTGATAGCATGCAGGTCTCCCTCAGGCAAGATTTCTAGCCTGACCCGGCTGAATCGATGGAGTTTGTATGCCATGACGCACTGTGATGGAATCTGCGATCAGCTGTTACGCGGCATCCGCTACACAGCAGCGTGGATTCAAGGGAAGTGTCGTTTGATACCACAAATCGCAATCAATTCAGAAACTTAATTCGATCTCGATTCAGGCCGCTCGGATGATTCTCATCCACTTGGAACGCTTATATCACGCGTCGCGAGTAGCTCTCAGAGAGCGAGTGGAATCAGAATGACTCGATCGACCAGAGTAAGCATTGACGACGACGTCGACGACGACGACAATTACAGCAACAGCAGCACCGGCGGCGACAGCAGCGTTGGCTTTGGAAAATGCTCAAGGGATTTGAAAGACTCGAGAAAGATCTAGAGGGATAACACAGCCATCTCGTAACAGTTCAGCGGAAGCAGCTCAGCATGAAACATCGGTACACGGAGCTCTGATACAAAGAAGCCACCTGGAATCGTTTCTCCGGAGAACCGCAGTTGAAGCCACGGTTTCCAGTCCACGTGGACTCTGAGGGAGGGCTTTCCAGACACTTCGAGGCTTGAACAACGCGATCCCTCGATTCCGGCGCCAATTTCAAACTTTCGGCGCCAATTCCGAACTTCCGGCGCAGAAGCGCGGGATTTTGAGCAGAAGTCAAGCCATAGGGATCGCGTGTCCGCTGTACGAGAGCGAGAAGGAGGGAATGAATGCACGTGAACACCGAAGAATGAGGATAAGAAGGAGGAACAGGATGAGACAAAGGAGGCAACGACGATGACGACAGCGACTTCAACAACAACCACAACAGTTATTATGCTTGGGGAAATATGCTCGCCGGCGGCTATGGGGGAATACGCACGCAGACGCTCGCGCTCAACAAAGTAGGTAGACGAGATAGCTAGCCGACGCAGCCAGGTAGCTAAGTAAGTTAGTAGGTAGATAAGTAGGTAAGTAGGGGTACGTAGTGTAGAAGTAGTTGAGAAAAAAAATCAAGTTGTACAAGTTGTGGTACTAAGCTCGAAGCGGCATACTCACGATGGCACTATAGATTACTGGTTCGCTTATGATGCTGATGGGCTAAGGCCGCGATGGGCGACCTTTGCGGCTTCGCTGATGTTGAAGCTGTCGGCGAACTCCTAGACGCACGTCGGGTAAACCGCGAGTAGTTATCAATCACAGGCTGCTGGAATCAACGCTTGGTTGAACAGAACGCACGATTCCTCCGATCCGTGGATTTCTCAAACATTCACTGGGATGCTTTCCCGCGTTAGAAAAGCACGCGCGATCAATTGGTCGATGTTGTTGTTGTTGGAGTTGGGGAAGCCGCTCGGCTTTCCAATCCGAGTTTGAAGGAGACGCAGAGTCAACGTAGTTCTAAAGTCACAGATGATGAAACAACACACAGCACCAAAATCCGCGTGAGTGATCGTTTTTTTGGAACGAACGAAGAAAAGATAAAGAACACGTTGATTGCACGTAGATTTCAACACGGACTAGTGGATACGCAGAGGTAGATTTGCTTGAGGCAGGCAGGAGGAACAGGGGAAGAAAGGTCGGCGCGCCAACCTCAAATCCCGAGTAGTAAACACTTGCTTGCGCACGCCTGTGTGGTGTTCAAGCGTCCCGTCTACGTGAAGCACACACTGAACAATTACGGTAGATGATTGACGTACGATTGAAAGACAATCAAACGACGTCTCCGGCGCGTAGTTGTGGTTCTCGAATGACAGAGTGAACAAGCGTAGCCTGCGGTAATAACTCGACAAGCCGATTGTTGTCACTGAAAAGTGAACCGGTCCGGTGGAGCTGTTGTGTTCGAGGATGTTTTGGTTAAATCACTGAGAGTATGACTGGCTGGTTGTGGCTGCTTTGCTGGCGATAACAGCGGCGGACACTCTGGCAATAGTCGCTCAGTGCGCGCGAGCGATAGTTTGACGTCGGTGGTCGTCGTCGTCGTCGTTGTTGTTGTTGTCGCTGTCGGTTTCCTACGAAGCCGCGGTCTCTGCTGGCTTGGACGTGCGGCTGTATCCTCTGCGTGCAGCTGATCGAACACTGCTCCAGCTGCTTTGGCTTCGGTCGCTCACGTTGGCGTAGGAGCTGTTGTTGTTGCCGCCGATGTTATTCCTTGCACAACTGTAGTAGATTGACCAACACTCACTCACACACTGACGAACGACGGAAGAGATCGCCTTTCGGGTCAAACCGACTCATGCACAATCCACGAACGCACGAGAACGAACGCGCACAGACTGTGGAAAGGCGATCACCGACGACAAACGGGAGGCGGACAGGCACAGACACACTGGCAGATGACGATAAACAGATCCACAACGATAGCCCTCCGACAGAGCGATAGGTGAAAGGTAGGTTTAGAATGCTCGATGACGCGTATCGACCGACCAACCAACCGACCGACCGACAGAGACAGATAAACAGACAGATTGGACAGTTGGACGACAGTGTACGACGGTCAGCCTCTGGAGGCGACCTTTTGCTCGTTCAATTCAATAGTGGTTGGTACCCAGCTCAGTGGAAGCAGCGAAAAAGCGGTACACAAGCGGCGCTACCATCACACAGCGACGACACAACAGCCTTCGTTGTCGACAAAATGTTAGTCTAGTGCAGATGGCAACCGCAGACAACACACGTACTGCCGGTGGCAAGGGTCTGTCTTCCTTCGACGATGGGGAAAGGGAAACGGCTGCCAGCATTGCTGTTTGGGCGGACCTGCAGCGCTCCCTGGTGGCCGTCAGGCGAATTTATCGCTCACGAGCAAGGAGGCGCTTGCCTTCCATTCCATAGGATTCCCGCTTCAGCCGCCGCCGCCGCCGCCGCCGCCGCCGCTGAGTCCGATGCTAGGCCGCCAGAGCTGCTCCCTTAGCCATCTAACAGCATGGCAGCAGCATTGTCGCTGCGGCTGCTATTCTGACATCGGCACGCTTGTCCCGGGCACCTCAGTCTCGAAACCCACGACAAGGAGGGGGAGATACGATGACTTCTAGCTTGTGAGCTCAACTACAAGTTGTATTTTATTTTTCTAAAAAAGAGAGGAAGGGATAACGGGACTTCCACCGGCGGACACAGTGTCCAAGTTACCGCTCAGATGACGTCATCGAGAGAGAAAAGCGGAGGGCTAAGTCCCATGCCGGTGCGCGGATGCCGCGTGGAACTCCGGACCACTGCGCCGGTCGACGGTGTTTCTATGTGGAAGTCACTTGGAGCGGAACCTTGAGGGAAGCTGATAACGATCCTCGGGAAAAGGTCAAACTTTGGAACACGAAGTATATTCGCGTGGACGTGTACATACACCGGCAGAGCGCAAAGCATCGCGCAGCGATTGGAACGGAGTCGTCCTCCGATGCCCAGAGCTAGAAATGTCTAAATGTCAGTATTCAACTTGCGCGGAACGATTTCGAGTCAAGATCTCGCGTGGTATTCTTGGATTTGCATTTTTTTTTTATTTGTGTTCATTCTTAAGTTGCGGTGTTACTGCTTCTCGAGAAGTCACATTTTCTCAAGTCTTTGACTTCCTCGGTCACCATTTTGTTGCCACAACTGCTCATTCTGATTTTGTTTCGAGAGTTTCTAACGCTCGCTGCAAAGATTCCGAATCTCATCATTCGGCTCTGGTCGAGTTCTCGGGAACTTCTTGTTGGGTCTGTTCAGTATTCTCCAGAGATGAGCGAGCGAGCGAGATCTTGAATTAGCATTTTGTGTCGAGTTTCCCTAAGAGAAGCCGGTTCCAAACGCTTTCCATGGCGATGGTTACACGCGTCATAAGCGCCGAGATAACGGCACCGTTTGTGTTCAGACTCGGTGTAATCGTGTATCGGCTCGTTCGTGTGTTCTCAGTGAACTCATTGAATAAACATAATGAACTCTCTTTATTCCTGGTGGAGATTCTCGATGTTAAAACAATCTTGATCATGGTAACGACTCTCGCTGAGCTGACAGTGACGCTGATGTTCATGACAATCATAATTACGGCGATGATCCCCATTGTCATCGCGATCACGTGAATCGAGTGAAGAGGACACCATTCCCTCGCTCGAGTATAACGAAGCCAAAAGATGGAAGATTGAGCGAGCGCACAACCGACTCACGGCTGGCGGAAAATATCAAATCCGTTTGTCGAGATGAGGGGAAAAGCCGCAGCGAGGGCTTTTTTCCGTGCTCGTCGCCGTTGTTGTTGTTCTTTTTCTTCTCCTTCTCCACAATTTTTGTGCTTTCCGATTCTTCTTGGGTGGGCGGACGGGCGGTCAGGCGAGCAAGCAGGCGGTCGCTTGGCCTCAAGTCTGTCGTTCTTTCCAGGCGGGCGGGCGGGCGGCGGCCTAACGCCTTGAGGGTTTGGTCATGTCACTCTTCGACGGCCAAGTTTTTACTACTTACAGCACAAGCTCGCAGCAGACGCGTCCGCCGCAACTCACACATAGCAGCACCTCTACAACCTCTTTTGCGGCGGCGGCGGCGGCGGTCGACGCACGGTCGCCACGGCCACGACAACATCGACATTACCAACGACACCAAGTGACATTATGGCTCAAAGCTATAAAATTCAGTGATGCTTTCTTTGCTAAGCTCACGAACTGGCTTCGGCCGACTGACTGCGCAGAACAACATCCAGCTCACTCGCTTCGTTCTCACTCATGCGCCTTTTTCCATACAGGCCTTGGAGGAAAAACTGTTCAAAAAAGCTTAAAGAGCAAATGCTGTTTGCCTACTCTCAAATGAGCGCATATTCACGGAACACAACACTATCGCCAAACGACCTTGGCTCTGGAGTTGAATGCGGAGCTCCGAATGCAGGATTTGCGTCGGATTCGAGCCTGAGCCCTTCTGAAAATCATATCACGGAACGGCTCCGCGAGTTTCTAACTCTAGAAGCTTGAGGGTAATGTTGCAGCCGAACTTTGCGCGAACTGGAGGGAGAATCGCGATGTCCGAGCTATCTTGAGCGACTTTGCCAACGACAGCGCCGACAGGGACCACGTCGACGACGAGAGCATGCAAGCCATAAAACGGAAGGCATAAAAAGCCCCACCCAGCTTAACAAGCAGATACGTAGATGGAAACCCTGGCGACCGACTGCCCGGTTCGAGGGCTCGCTGAGGCTGACTAGCAGTCCCATTGACTGACTGTCTGTCTATGGCTCTCACTCACTAGCAGGACTGCTCGCCGCAAATAACTTCTCGGCCGGCCGTTTGACAAGAAGTGGATCTCATCGAATTCCTTACTGCACATCGCGGAAGGGAACCCCTCCCGCCGGAAGAGCGGTGTCTCCTCTAGAAAAACAGAGGCTCACATCTTTCTTCGTGTTCATAACACAATGAACTTTCTCTTCATCATGCACTAAAAACTTGTTCGAGCGGATGAATCAAAAGCGATCATCATGCAAATGGAGTGAATGTTCCTCCTTTCGTCGGAGAAAACTTTTCCCTGCGAGAATTTTCGAAGTGATACAATAAGAGCGAGCTCCTTGACAAAACTAAGAAGATCTTGAGACAATCACTTCTCTTGAAATCAGTCTCAGGCTTGGAAGTATCACGACCTCTCACTCTGACTTCCAGGATCTTCTGTCATCTGAAGATGTACGGTCTGAAGATTTTAGCTAACCCGTTTCGAAACTCATTGGTCCCGATTGGCCAAGGTCAGGAGGTCGTAAAAGACGTGGAGCCGAGCTGGAATCTCGAATGCATTTGAGTGATGTGATCGACACTGCCTGATCGCATTAAGACGCAGCACAGAATAGGGTTCCACGCAACGCCTCACCGGAACTTCGCAGATCTCGGAAGTCATCGAAATCGACCTGAAGCCTGCAGAACGGTGTGATTGAAGGAAGAAAGGTTTGATGGAAGAAAAAAACGAAAGACCCGGAATGAAAAATGACGAAATATGAACCTCTGGAGAATCCTGACCGATGGGATTTGACAATGGGCTTCCGTCTGTTCCGATTCTTCATCCTGCTACGTCCAACGCAGGAAAAAGTGTCTGAATACATCACCCTGAATGAAATGGAAGGGAAAATTCCATCATTACTCATTGTAGACAACTGATTTTTCCCTTCCGAATTGATTTCACTCCGAATGGCGTTCATAAATACTTGAGATCGTCAGTACATATCTTGAGGTAAGCCAGCGTTCCAGCTCTTTCATCGTTCTGTGCAAGAACTTGCCCAGTTTATAGCAACGACCAAGAAGAATAACATCAACAGAAATATCATAAACAAACTCTGAAAGTGAGATTCTTCAAGTTCTAACTAACTCTGTTACCAAGCCCTGTTTTCGAACACAATGAGGTCTTCTGACAAAATATGATGATCAGTGTGCGTTCCACAGTATTTACCTTCCAAAGCATATGCATCCACGAAAACGATCAAACCCATAAACCCATTAATATTCCTGCCGGTGCTCGATAGACCGGCGAGAAGGGTAGGTAGGTGGACGGTCAGCCGTTCGGACGGTGGCGCCTATCGCATATCACAGGAAGTGTTGAGTCAAACGTCATCGCCGTTCCCGGCCCCGGTAGTGGCGGCGCGGCGTTAAATCCAACTCGATTCTAAATCATTCAGTGTTCAATCGATAGTCGATAGCTGCTCGTTCGTTGCCTATTCAGCCGACCGGTCGGTCGGTCAGCGGCTTGTTTCGCAGTCTGTGTTTTGCCCTATGGCCTCACGAGTTAGGCCGGCACCGATGGTGAACTGCACTCGAAGGCCACAGCCTGTCAGCGTTGACTTCCATCGTCTCTTGTCCGAACCACCTTTGAGCCTGGAATGCCTCCCAACTTTGACTTACGACAAACGCTTCGGGTCATGGAATGTTGAAGCCATGCTTGACTTTTGTGAGCCTTCCTCCGTCTCCCTCTATGACCAATAATCCTCGAAACCGGAATTCGCTTGATAAGAGTTGCTCGCTTCCCATCGAGGCGAATGAGTTATTCTAAGATGACGGACGAACAGCGAAACGGTCTCCTTTTCCGCTCTTGACCGAGTGATCGCTTTGTCCATTGTAGTGTTATCGAGCACCGACCGTCGGTGTTTCGTCCACCGAGTGGAACCACCGACCGAGTCGAAAAAAGTTTATCAGATTATTCCCCGAGCAGTGATTTGATTGAACTTCTTGCTTGCCAGCCTGCTGTCCATTCCGCTCACTCCTCAGAATCGCCCGAAAAGGAACCAACCGCTGAATTTCGAGATTTGGAATTAGGGGATTTTGCGAATGCGGTGATTAAGGAAAGTTGATAGCGATTGAGGCGGACTCGACGAGACGCTTGACCGAGATGAAGCGATCAGAGCAGCCTGTGATGATTGAATGAACGACATGAACGGAAGAGTCCGTGAACGACATGAGAGAGACGAGCGAGTCTATTGAAGCGAGAAAAACTCATAAAAGGGAAATAACGCCAGCGACCCACCACCTATCCATCTATCCGTCTGTCCGTCCGTCCGTCCGTCCGTCCGTCCGTCTAGAATGAGGTAGAATACATTATTATTCTTTTTTCATAATGGCTGCTTTCGATTCCGCGCACGTCATAGCTCGCAGATAGTAGGTCGCTAGGCGGAGGAATCTATCGGGACACCGAGCACTGCGCCAACCGAGTCAAGCCTCACTCTTTCTGTGTTTTCTCTCATTTTTCGCACTGCGCCAGTGCATGGAGAACGGCTTCGAGGGAGAAAAAAAACGAAAGCGCAACTTTTTTGATATGCTCGTCGCTGTGGGACTCGATGGAATCGGACGTGCTCCTATGCGCGATCCTGGGCACGAAGAGAAAAGTTCCTTGAGGGAAACCTCCTCGAGATCCGAGCCGTCAGAGTGGAAAACTTCCGTCGAGACGGCTTGATTGTTTCTGGAATGAAATTCCAGAAGTAGACTTCAGGGTCTTGTGACTTATGCTTCCAGGGAGATAGTTCGGCTCAGAACCTGGAAATAGTCTCGGATCCCCCGATACCTCGATAGCGAATGAGTCCGATGGCGGAGGGGTTCGACGATTGCTCGCTCTCCCGAACAAAAACAAGCACTCAGTGACAGTTGATGGCGTGGTGTCTCGAATTCGATTCAGCGCAATAATCGACTCTGTCACAAACACCCTCGTTTGTTTGTACTCCGATAGTGAGGCTTATTGGCGGTCTGATTTCATTACGCGACGATGTTTGGGGACTCACTCCTATGCACTCATCGACCGAGCAACTAACCAACCGCCGACCGAGCGAGTTAGCGACAAACACAGACGAAACGACCGAGTGAGCGAGTGAGTGAGTAGAAAACCTGAGTAAACTTGTTCTCAATCGAGAATCGCTTTCAAAACCGATAAATATTAGCTCGGAAAAACAAACCTGCCGAAATCAGGAACTGCAACATGCTGTATTCCGATGAACTTTTGCGCTTAGTATCCGCACGCGCCTGGAAAATCCCGGAGATGAGATATATGAGATATCTGTTCGCATTTCCAGGAAAATCGCTCGTTTCCCGCTGATGTTCTCTTTTCCAAAAATCACTCCAACCAAGAAGCTGAAACCATTGGGTAGTTTGTGATGAATCGTTGTAGAAGGGTTCAATCTCATCCGTTCAATCTGGTTTGTTCCTCGTTTGAGATCGTCATCTCCATAAAAATCGATGGCAGAATCGTTCTAACTCTGTCAAATGCATCGAAGACGCATTGAAACATAAGAACTCCCCACCAGCGCTCGACCGTGGCTGACTTCCTCGAGACTGCGGGCTCTCGATCTCTTTCTGTCTCGGTCCCTCTCCCTCTTCGTGTTCGTCTGACTCGCATCGTGAGAGTTTATCTACGAGAGGGCTTGTTTCAATGTTGTTATAAAATGTATCTATTTGGCGTATAAAGCGGCCGCCGCTGCTTCTGGGCTCGACGACGGTGTCGAGGCTATCAACGGTCGCGATCTCTTTTCTTCGATTCTTCTAAACCAACTAGCTGAATGCCTCTCGGGACGCCTGGTCTCTATGGTTCTGGTACGGTCGCTGTTCTTGCCTCCCTCCGTTCATACCGAGCATCGGGCCGAGCCACCACCCACCACTGCTGTCGCTGCCGCTGCCGCCGCCGCCACCTATGTGAAGAGGCCCTAACAGCTTGGCAAGCCAATGGCTCTTTCTTCCAGCCAACCACTCGCTCGGTTCTGTGGTCTGTCGGTGGGTCCGGCAGCCGGGAAGGCTTCTTGCTTTGGTGGAAAAGTGTCAGTGTCTTCTCACTCTTCATCTTCTTCTTCGTCGTCGTCGTTTTACCTCTTCTCTGAGTGACACGCTGGAAGATGAAAACAAGACAAGACCGAGCGCGACCCTGATGAGCTCTGCCGAAATCTTTGCGCTTCACACCGACCGCCACACGGATCTGCTGCTACTTGACGGTTCCGGTGAGAAAAGGTCCCTGCCGTTGTCGTCGTGGTCGTCGTGATGCAGTAAAACGGTACCGGCATTGAGCCGTCTGCCTTTTGCCATCAGCCAGTCCAGAAGCAGTCAACTCATCCAAGCTACGAGCGCTCCCGTGACCATCGCTTTCACGTTGTACTTGTACCCATGGCCCAAAACCACCGACTCGAAAAACGTCGGCGACTGTTGGCGCTATCGCCCTCTCGTTCCCCTCCGCCGTTATCTTCATTGTTGCAGTTGTTTCCGTTGAGGTAGAAAATTTTCGGGGGAGCATGATGTCATACTTTGTCACGCGGTATCAGCAACACCTGAATTCGCAATCCAGTCGAGAGCCGGTCGGAACTCCCTCGCGAAAGAGGACAGCGTTGGTTCAGGAGCGAGGATTTGCATCGAACTTTCGTTCCTCCGTGACCAGGGATCTCGATTCTAGTGCCGGTAGGACGTCTTGCAGGGAAATGAAGCGATCCTGAATCTGACCGCGTTGACCTCATCGTTTCGAAACTTTGTCCAATCGACTCAAAATATTTTCTATCTCAAGTAATCCGCGAATACAAAGAATCACAAGTTTCATTTTTGTCGGCATTTTCCAAGGGAGGATTCGCTTCTTCTCTTCAAATTTCATCAGTCGACTCGAGCGACAAGCCAGAATTGTCGTTAACATTTCCCTCGACGTCAAACAGTCTGCCTGTCAAGGTATGATGGTAACTCAGTCACCGCTCGTCTACTCTCTGACAGAAAGTCTGTCAGCGAAGTTCCTGAGCGGAGTTCGTCTGCTCGCGCGTGCTCTCCCGCGCGCTGGAGGTTGCTTTCGTGAGGTACATAATTCATCATCTCGCTTGACGCGAAGTAATTGCACACGAGTGCACCTCTATAGCTAACTGCATTTTCAACCAGTTTGCCTCATTTCATTCAGGGAATTACTTACCTCTCCCCCCCCCCACTTTCCCCCTTCCCATTTATCCATCTATCCATATCGAAACCCCATCACAAAGTCCTGGAGCGGTACTTTCTTGCTGGTGACCACTTCGTCGAGACTTTGGAGCTTCCGCATTCACAAAACAAGAAAGCAGAGCAACCTTTTGAGAGTCATAGTTCGCAATCATAATGCCCTCCGAGATTGCAGCTCCTTGTTTTATGATCGGTCAGTTTCAGCTTCTCCACCTGAAGGGAGCCTCCCCGTGTCACAACAGGGCTTGCGAAAAACTGATCTTGAGTTGAAATTTCAGAAAACGTAATGGAACGAATCCCTATTTCGTTTTTGCCTGATTTCCGCTCCGTCATACAGATTCCCGGCTCGTGACCTTCAGCCGAATTCTCGTCTTCGACATCGCGCACTGAGGTGACTCCTTCCAACATTTCCATCGCCTCTTCCCCGTCTTCCTGAGATCTTGGAGGAGGAACGGATAGCTCCCGACCCCGGTCCCGATTGTGGTGGCCCCGGATCCTAGCTCCGAAAAAATTCTGTCTCCCCAACCGTGCCCCGATCGCAAGGCGCTCATGGACTCTTTAGCGGAAGGCTTTCGAAGGCGCTCTATCGGACTCCCGGATCCGCCTGTCCCCCGCTTCTCACCCCCATCTGTATTCGTCCCGTTCCAAAGGGACTTTCAGACATTGGTTAGCATTCTACGCACGTTCTCCATCACCCAAGGGGACTTTCGGACTTCATGAGCTCCGTTTTTGTGGGACGTATCTCTTGTGCGTGGCTGTCTGCGACCGGGAAGCGGTTGGATAGGGCGAGAGAAGTTGAAAGACATGGAGTCAAAGAGAGGGCCCGGCTCCAATCAGAGACTGGAACCATGGTCTTCACGAACCATCTCGAGGATAACTTGAGGAGGAAAAACCAAGTGCGAGTGAGCGAATTCAGAAACGTCCGAATTGGAAGATATCAGGAAACTCCAGTTCCAAGCAGATCAGAATCAAAAGTCTAAGCTTGAGTTTTCGTTTCGGAAATCTCGACTCCGTGGAGCTTATCTCGTTCGTCACTTTGTTCGACGGTCTCCAAATCAAAGCCTCCTAAGTTGATTGATGGGATGTGAATAACTCATTCATTGGCTGAACTTCCAAGCTTCATTCATGACTCGATGATGATCTCGTGTCAAAAAAGTCGACGCTTGCTGCACACCATACACAGCTACGAAATAGTTGAGGCTCCCAAAGGGCGGCCGGGAATTTTCACTTCGCGGACATTTCATCACAAAGTGTAGGGGTCGATAATGGGGCGTAAAGGACGGCTAGATGGACGAGCGCTGACGGAACAGAGATGCGCGAGAAAACTTTTCCAAGACATCTGAACACGCTATCGCGTCGCATGAGCTTTGTCCCTCGAACGCTGATTATGATGATGAATGAATCAGAGTCCACAACTCCTCGCTCAACGGGACGACTCGGATTCCCTCCCTCTATTCACGGAAGTTCCAGCGTTCCGACTCTGGAGTTCAGCGGTGGAGGGACTAGCTAGAGACGTGTGGCTCTATGAGGGAGATTACTTCTTCCGGAAACCGAAAACTCCGGAAACTAGCGAAGAAAGTACCACACGGTACTTTTTTAGTTTCAACCGACGGAGTCAGAGATATCCACCAGGACCGCAAAGAAAAGAGCACATGTTCCGAGCGGTATTCATTGCGAAAATGTTCCCGAGTGCTCATGGGGAAAGCAAACAACCACGACGACTCAAACTCCTGGCAGCGTTTGGCAAGAAACAAGACGGTCGCGAGAACAATCCTTACGGTACGGGCGTTCGCGGCCAACGTCGACCTCGGCGGCATCAGCATCAATTTGTATCATGCGAGAGTTTTGATGAGCCTGTTTATTAGAACTGACGTTTCTTCAGCTTTTTATATCGCTTATCAGGTGAAGCCGAGCTCACAGTCATCGGGAACAGAAAGACAGAAGAGGAACAAACCGGCCAGCGATAACACTCAGGAGTTTCTGTCACCAGATCCTGAATTAGATTCACCTCTTGAGGATCCATCCGATCCTGAGCCTCCTCAAATGGAATGAGTAAAAGACGGCAGAGAACGGTGAATGAAGTGAGGGGAACAAAATACGATTTGAGGAGAATAAAGTATGAAAACGCTCGATGTTTCCGATCGCCAGATGAGTCGATCATTGTGGAGTTTATGAATTTTTCAAAAGCTCCTCACGGCTTGTATAATCACAACGCTCCATGTCTGACGAGAATGATTATGCCGTGGGCGAAGATTATTCACGAGACGTCGTTTGAGTTTTTCTTTATCTTCGCTGATACGCTTCTGACGGCGCGGCGCGCGGAGTGTGGGTCAAGTTATTACCTGTTCAACGCTGACGTAAGAGAGGACGTGTTCCAAACAGTGACACGATCTCGGGAACATGCCCCAGCATAATTAGCTTTGTTCCACAAGTCTCGACATTCTTGAGCTCGCGTCAAGAAGCGAAACCCTTTGAGTAGAAGACCGCGTGCGCTGGATCGCGGCTTCGCGTTCGAAACTAAATCTGTTGATGACATTTGCCGATTCGCCCGAAAAACAAATTTTCATCCGGCGTTATTTGGCTTGACGCCAATCTGTCTCGTTCGCGATCCAGATGACTCGGTTCAACGAGAACTTCCGAAACAGGGGAAGGCATCGACGAATGGAAAAGTAAAAACAGGAGCAACCGTTGAAGCGATCGGCGTCGGCAAAGTGGTTTAATCTTTCAGGATTCAGGAGGAACGTGAAGAGAGACGGGCGGGAAAAACGGCAGAAGGAGAAGACGACAAGTAGGAGGTTTTAGGATGGAACAAATTGCAAAGTAAACTTGAGTGTGAATTAAAGGCAATCTTTGAATAATTGAGCCGAGATCCTATCTCGAGCCAGGTATCCGGACGGATACCCAACTCTTCGGTAGGAGTATCCGTCCGGATACCGGCTTGCGTCAGACGGTAGTCTGCAAGAACTCTGTCTGTCCTGGCTATCGACGTAGTAGCTATAGAGATAGGAGAAGAAGGAGGCTGCTGCAGCTGCAAAAACCGCAGTTCGAGAAGATGGGTATCTATGTTTCGTTCTGCTTAATCTATGGAATAATTTCCTCCATCGCTTCCCATTCAGGATGGGAGTAGTAGCGGCGGCGGACTCCTCGAAAACCACCACTCCCGCAACGCCGTTCCCGTACCTGACTGTGGCTCTTCAACGGGGCCCAACTCCTGGAGTGATTGTGAGCGAGCCGAAACGAATGTTCCTGAATCATCGGAAGCGCGGATTCTGGAATCGGTTCCCGAACACTCGGAGCTCAAACACCAACTTTCATCAACGCCGAGCCCGTTCGATGCTCCTCCGGAGTTTTGGGTCGACAGGGCTCTGAAAGAGCAGAGTTTTACTCGGGATGTCAACGAATCGCAGCTGCGAATTCAATCGAAACTTTTTTTTTCCCGTGTCGCAACTCCGGAGCGTTTTCGTGTCCACGACCGGGCGACACTTCGGCTTCGGAAACAATGGATACGACGCAGGGGCGGCGTCGAATACGACTTTGAACGCGGCGTCGCATGCGGCGTAAAATTGCCGAACTCCGTGATTCTTGCCCGCCAGCCGCTCAACCAGCAGTCAACACTGATCACGCTCACCAATGGTCGTGAGTCAAGAAGCTGTTCGCTAACTGACCGGCGCTCATCGTGATTTCCTCTCGCGTCTGTTTTGTTTTCATCTCGTCGTCAGTCTCGTGTTCTAAGGCCGGGCCAAGGTGACTTCAAATTAAAAAACACTTAACGTTCGTTTCTAGGCATATCTGAATCTTGAAAGTTCGTGTTGTCATCAGTTCTTCCATCGATACTTTCAGATCATTGTCATCTCGCGTGAAATCCAACGCTGAAATGAGAAATCGTGACATCACAGAACGAAATCCGTTTCTTTTATGTTAAAACGTTTCCTGAGAGATGTTTGATTGAACGAAAACCTTGCTTTTGGATCTGATTAGTTTCGATTGCGTACGGTTCGAGGTAAGGAATTCGATCGAAGTATGGAGAGAATGGATTTGTAAGAATTCATGCACAAAACTGTGGGTTTTTCGCTCCTTCTCTCAAATCTTTCGATGGACAGTTCCCGTCCCGATTCCAATCTATTGATATCAGATTCGTCCATGGCGCATCGGAGCTACGTGCTCTGTTATTGATAAACACGTGTACACCGCAACCTTACTACATGAGAGCGTTTATATATGCGGAAAGAATGAGGTTTGTGGTGGTTTCCACGGTAGGAAATACCGTGAGCGGGCAGGCAAAGTGAGTAAACGGCTCTTCATGGAGGCGGGAGCAGGCAATCAAGCAAGCAAGCAAATAGATGAGGCTCTGGCATCACGTATTTGGGACGGCAGGACATATATCAGCCGTCTAGCGACGAACCGAGCGTAACGTGGAGCCCACTATCTGGCGGCACAATCAAGGGCCTAGGTTTTGTTCTCTAGCGACCGCTTGCTCTTTTAGTCGCTCTCCCTGTCCCTGGATTTAGCGCACACGTTCGGACGACGAAATTGGGCGTAAAATTTCACGCTGAACTCATTTATGTGACATGTTGGATACATAATTACCTCGTCTACGCAGCCGATGAGCTCGTGGTTCATGCCCATGTCTCGTTATCTCTCTCTGACCCCCTGTTTCTCTCTTTCTGTTTCTCTTTCGGTCTTCCGCCTTCCCCAAAACCTCCTTCTCCTACCCGTTGTCTTTTCTGATTTTTCTTCCCCTTTCTCGATTTCCTCGTGTTTTGCTCGGTCTCTTTTCCCCTCGCTCATTTTTCTTCCCTCCCCCGTAAACCCCTCTCAATCTCTCGGTTTGTGTTTTCTCTCTCTCTCTCTTTTTCTTCGTCCGCGCTTCAGCGATCGCGGTTGTGTTCTCTGTCCGCTATTCGTAGTCGGTTGTCACTTCAGATGGTTCTCGCCACGCTCTCATAAACCTCCATCACAAGCTCTCGCACTCTCTTTGAACGAATCGCTAGCTAGTTTGAAGGCAGGCATGCAGAAACGATTTTTCTGATGGTATATACTAATAATACAAACCTCGTATCAGACCTGTGTCTGTGGCCGAGTGAGCGTGAGGGCTTGAGCAGGGCTACGTGTCAATTCGAAATGCACGTTTCGTGCAGATGGGCGGTCATGTCCTGCACGCGTCCGGCGACCGCCCAGAGCCACGAATGAATCCTTCCAGCGAGAATGGTATACGGAAAACAAACAGGGGAACATAACACTCGTTCGCACCCATTTGTACCCTCTCTTTTGCGACAAAAGATCAATCCGGTATCTTATTACATCATGCGCCCCGCGGTTTGACAAAAACCCAGATGCCAGTGAGATGATAACAGATTATAAGCCAATGAGATGGTGTGCAAAGTTGACGTTCTTCGAATATACCGAAATTCCAGAAAGAGCGGATCTTGACATGGTCAGGAATCAGGAAAAAATTGAAAATATGACGATCTCCCTCTGAAAACGCCGCCACGGAATTCGATGGTTCCACATCGTCTTAGAACTTTGTAATAGTAGTGCTCTCTGCTGTGATAATCTTCGCCGACTGATCAGCACGGAAGATTGTCCGGAACAGGAGCTACGACGGCAGCAGGGGAATACGAGCGCGGACGGAGAACATCGATCACGTACTACAATTCGTTATCGGCAAACAGTAGATCCCGTCTCCCCCGAGCTAGCGTAGAAGAAGGCTTAAAAGGAACGAGGGACTCTTTGATTGTGCTAACGTTTATCAGGTCGACTGGTGCGCTTTGTAGTTTAATTATACAGAAAGAGAAAAGAACGGACGACGACCTCTCGTCGACCCGGCTCGCTAGAGACGGTGAATGGAGAGTCTGGCGGGGTGATTCGATGTCGACGGGTCCGATTCGCTTCCGATAGTCGAACGACATCGGGGAAGAACCGATAGCCAAATAAATTGATACAAAGATGACCAGCTACAACAATAAGGTGGAGAAATTTCCGATAATTGATCGGATTGTAATTTGACAAGGCTCGAATTATTTGGAGAATTGACGGATGGATCACCAGCCGGAGAAAAACCCTCGACGATTTTTGAGATCGTACGCCACCATCGATTCACGGCACCCTTTGGACGTGATGGATCTGTGATAACAGCTCTCTGAGAGCATCACCGCCGGGCTCCGACCCGAGGTATTGATCAACGGATCTCTGAAACTCTTACATTCTACGATTCTGCTGCGGAATTGCTGCGGATTCGGAAAGAAAATTCACTGCTATACTTTGCGATGATGTGTCTTTTTTTTGGTGCGTCGAATCGTCTGAGATATTCATTACAACAAATATGGGCTGACGAGGGCATGGCACTGTCTCTGGGTACGCTACTGCTTGCACATGAAACGATTCGAATTTTCATCTGAATGATCGGTTGCTTCCAGAGGGTACGGGATCGCCCTCAGGAGAATTTCGAAATAGACTCGAGCCGAGGTTCGTATTGTGTGTAATATTCATCACTATCTTGGTGAGTTGGTTGTTTAGTGAGCCATCCCGGTAGCGATAATGACCGCCTCCCAGGGGAGGCAGGTCGATCAAATAAGGGTGCCGCCATTTTAATTTTTCGTTCAACTTAAATAACGAACAGCATTTTAATTGTGAGTTTGTATTATGAGCACGGGATGCGCTCGAGTGCATTTTTTAATCCGTATTCTAAATGGTCACGCATGGTCCGATGCATTTGATAACAACGTTCCTCCCTTTCATCGTCGTAAAGATAAAAACGCTGTTCGTACTCATCAACCTCAGTGGCCGACGGTACCCGAGCGCTTGACCTGAGTGTGAGAGCTCGAGCTTCATTCGATGCCTTTACGATTATGAGCACTTGATAGTTGTTTTGCGGAAACGCCTGCATGCTTTTGCGGCTGCTTTCTCTTTGCTGAAGGCGGAACAGATAAAAATGTGATGTTCAGCAGGGTATGCCGATCCGCCAGCTACGTGTTTGCATATTTGTCGAATCCTTTTACAGCGGATAAACGTCGGATGTACGTGCGCTGATAGTGCGCATGAATCAGAGGCCAGCTCTGACGGAGAGATAAAGTCGAAACGCGATAGTGTTTTTCCGTCCTCTTCCGTTCGGAACTCGAGGAAAGTTGGCTCAAATGTGACCTCAACTTCAGAAGCTCCATCTGACCGGCTTTTCGGAGCTCAGGAGGTCTTCACATGGCGAGCCGAAAGCTGAGTAAGTATTCAACGACGGATAATGTGCTCGGTCGGACGATGAAAGAGATTTGCTGCATCATTAAATAGAGTGTTGCTGTTCCCATACCGGAGCCGTTCACCTATTCATGATAACATAATTCAATGCCGCAGGGATGTCGGACGCGCTGGTGGCAATAGACGTTCGTATGCAGCTGAGACAGATAGTTTGTACAGAGGTTAGACCGGAGGGTCTGCTGGGAGCACCGTCCATGAGGTGATGAATAATTTCGTCCAAAGGGTTGAGAGGTCCGAAGGTTGTGAAGATTGATTTTCATGGAAGACGTTCTTGGTGTGAGAAATGTTAAACATGCGACTAGAGTCACGGGAAGGGAATCGTTTCGATTTCGCGGATTGAATTTCGAAATTTGCCGAGAACTCATCGTGTTCTGAGCTTGCTAATGGTTCCGCGCGGTATGAGAGGAATTACAAGAGGGAAGATATCAAAAAGCTGGCCGCCTGGTGGATTAGGTGAGCTCCGTTTTGGTTTGCTAGAGGCGATTCGAGATAATGAGGCCGACTGACTGACTGACTGGATGGCTGGCCACCTCACGCGGCGGGCTGTTTGCTTGGCCGCTCGGTGGCGAACAATCTGGCCACCGACTGAGTACGTTGGATGAAGGCATGGATGAAGGGGAATCGAGTGGGGATAATGTGAGTGCCGCTAAGGGGAGACGAGGGATGCTCACCAGCCAACTAGCCGAGCAGGCAGCAAGTCAGTCAGCGAACTAACGGGCCCACCATGAACTAAAGCAGGGGTGGGTGGCTGGGTTGCTTGGTTGGCTGGAGGGCACCCACCGGAGAGTGTAAGCGGAAGAGAGAGAGAGAGAGGCCGAGCAGGCAAACGTCTCTGGCACGGAACGTCAGCGTGGTCTAATGAAAGCTATGATAAATTTGTGTAATTGTTCTCGCCAGTTGGTTGGTTCGGGGCCGGCCGCTGAGGCAAAAAGGGCCCGAGGGGGAAATATGGGGCTTCGTTGGCGTGTAGGTGGCCGACTGCTTGGTTGCCTGGTTGGTCGACTGGCCGGCATTGGTTAGACGTGACCTCCGCAGATCCTGACGGATGGCCCTTTGGTCGTCGACGTTCGCGGGCTCCGGAGAACAGTCAGGGACGGGATACGTGCGTCGCTTCTGACGCGACTCAACGCTCCACGAAAAAAAAAACAGACGACCCGGATCGAGCTCTTCAGCGGAAACATTTGTCAAGGAACCAATTTTCTAGTGTGATTCGTAGTTTTCGGCTCTCGCGTTCGAAGGTTCCAAGTCATGGAAGGACGTTTGTCGAGCCGCAGAGGGACGGAATGCCAAAACTTCACTACGTCGAGAAGAACAACGGTTCAATGAGCGGTACTTTGTGTGTTTTGATTCGCTGGCGTTGGCAACAATGTAGTCCTGGTCAATTGATTTCGGTTTTAGGGTGAACTTTAAAAGTTGCTCGGGGCAAAGGGGGATGAGGGATGGCAATCCGGATTGAGATATGCCGTGGGGTCGACAGGGGAAATGGAGGACTCGTCCGTTCTGATGAGCGGATCTAGTCAGAGCGGAACCGGGCGTGATAAAGCAGCCCGTACGTTCTTTTGCCTTTTCAGAGGACGCTCTGTGCGCGACACAAACCGACAAGCTTCAGCAATCGAGCTCTCTGCTCAACCCGAGTACCACCAGAATGAGGAACCAACAGACTAATAACCAAGACTGGAACTCTGACCTCTCCAGTTGACGAAACTGGTTTCAACGATAACTCGAACAAGGATGACATTGCGGCGAGCGTTTGTGATTGATCTCTCAAGACGCATTGGAAGCAAATTGGGAGATGAGGGGGGAGGTTGCTCGAAAAACAAAAGCCAGCGGAATACCTACGGTTGGGCTACACCAAGAGAACCCAACTGGAACGAACAGAAAAGGTTCGTCGATTGGGACTAGCAGACGATATTGCGATTCAAGGAGCGAGTCACCCACGGAAAGGAGCAATCAGGAGAGCGATCTCCTTTCCAGGGATCTCAAATAGGAGAACAGTATCCGAACATGACGCTACCAATTTCGACTTCCCGGAGGTCGATCAGAGATCCAGTCTAGTTCAAATCCTCTTTTCTGTCTCTGTGGGAGCGCGAAGGGCACGAAATAGCTTTGACTTCGTCAGAAAGGTCGATTTACATCTGAACCGCAAGGAGGAGAGAAATTCTTCCGAGACGGAGACGTAATGGTTCGAAAACGGGGGAGTTTACGGTTTTGTCCCCTTCTACCGTCTTCGGGCTTGCTACAACTTTGGAATGAGCGTCGAGCATTGGTTGCTGCTGCGACGGCAAACGTCTTGCGTTGACTTTGAAGACGACGACGACAACCATGACAAAGATGTCGACGACGGGAGAGAGGCGTGAGCAAGACGTAAAGGAAAAACATAAATTTTGAAGTTGGCTCGACATTAGGCGCCAGGCTGCTTCGATCGATTCATCATCTGAGGACGACGTCGAACGCGCGGGGCTCGGGGCTTCCTTGAGCGGGTTCATTCTTTTCTCCCTTTTCGTCCTTCGCTCGCTCTGACTCGGGAAGGAAATTCCGGGCGGCGAACGAGAAAGCGGTCGAGCAGACGGGACCATCGTTCAGTCGTTCCTTCGTTCGTCGACGTCGTTGGATGAAGGAGAAGAAGACTACTATCAGGGCAATGTTCTCTCTCAGCCGGCAGCTGCATCAACTTCCTTAACTGCTCGCTGTGTTCTCCTTTTTGCTCCGTATTATTCCTTCTATACCAACGATGGAGACAGCGGCAGCGCGGCGTCATCGTCAGTGTCGCTTCTCGTTCGTTCGTTCGATCGTTGTTGTTGTTACCGTCGTCGTCCTCGGGAGGATGATCACGGTGATGGTGATGGAGTCGACGTTACGTTTTTCGAGACTTCCCGCCGCTCAATCCCGCGCGCGCGCCCGTTCCCTCGCCGACAGGCGAGCTTCCTTCGTTTCGGCGGCGATCCGTTCCAAACTGAGCTCGCTTCGTGTATTTCAAAGTCTACTCAAGAGCTTCCCATACCTGCGCCCAGGAGGGAAAAAGACCTCTCTGGAACTTCCGCGGCAGATCCGCTGTTTCCCGCTGGGCAGGAGAAAGGCCGCCAGTCGGTGCAGATACAAAAAAAAAAAAAACGAGGAAACCGAACTTGGGTTAGAAGCAGTCGAAAAAGGAGGCTGAGCAAACGTTGCAGGAGCCCAGGGAGAAGCGAGTGAAGGAGCAGTAGGCGGAGCAGCAGAAGGAGTTACGATAACAAATGGAAGATTTCTCCCGGAGTTTTCCTCCGTTTCCATCGTAGGAGTCAAGCCGTTCTCCTTTTATCCTTTGCTGCCCGCCTGCTTTCGGTTCCGCTACGGGAACCCGCTCGGTTTCTTCCAAATGCGTTTTCCATGTCGCTATTTATACCACTTTGTGCCAACCAACGAACAGACGAACGAACCAACGGAGAAACGGTCGTTCGGTCGAACTGACTGACTGACTGCCGCTCGACCTAGCCCCTTAAGTCTCACAGCGCAGTGTTCGCTCCTTCAAAAGCTTCATGGACCGAGAGAATATGGAACCGCTCAAATCATGGCTCGAAACAACGAAGGTCAGGAGTTCGAATCAAAACTGGATGTGAACTTCGAAATTGATCGTGACCTTCGCGCTTCTCAATACGCTCAAGTTGTGGTAACATTTCATTTCATTTTGCATAACGTTTCGAAGCCGGAGTCGTGGGCGAACAGAAAGAAGAGTCCCGCGGTGAATCTCGGCGCAGAAACTTCCGTTTGAACTGAAACAGATCCCACTGAGTCTGCTAAGCGAGCGGTCAACTGAAAGCTTTTTGCGGGAAAGGTCCTCGCTGCAAAATACATTTGTTAAGCCGAATCGTACCGAGTGCGCGGGAAAATCGAATTGAGGTCAAACGCTTCTTTGGACCTTCTGGATGAACCAAAGGAGAACGCAGTCCTTGTTCTGCTTAGCTTCAGCGTCCCTCGTCGTCCTTTCTCCCTTCTCTTCAAGTCTCTGTCGCGTTCGATTTCCGCCCCCGCGAAAGCCCTCTTGTTTCGCTTTCTTCATGGCGCTTTCCCGTTCCTGACGAAACGAAACGACAAAGGGGCGCGGCTGCTCTCTCCGAAAGGTTATAACTTTATGGTGTTTGTTCCTTCCTCTTCGAGCTCTTTACTATTTTTGGATTCGCTTTCACAGGGCTGCAGCTTGTTTTTCTCTTTGTTCTGATGAGCTTCGAGTTAATTCGGCTCGGCTTGATTCCTTTCGCTTCAATCATTCTCGTGATCATCGTCGTTTCTGTTGCCTTTAGCTTAACCTTCTTCATCATGAAATTATGAGGCAACACTAACGACCACCAAGAAGCGTTGTCAACATCGATATCAATCAGTCCGCTTTCCAACCAGCGGAACATGAAATCTCATTTCTGGAATGTTTCCGAATACTTCTCGGGCTCATGTTCGAGATATATTCTGTCGTTGGCGAGGATCCTCCAGCCAGACATTTTCGACTCTCTGATTCGAGATCCGATTCTCTTGAGATTCCCCAAATGCTTCTGGAGCACTTGCGTATGGCTAAAGCTGCAATATCACCGTGTATGTATATTTTGTTTGCGAGCTTCAATCGGATAAACATAGGAGCGAAAACCGGATATTGAAAGTAACAAATAATAAATACGTCTGGAAAGTCAGCTCGGTGAAGACCAGCCTTGCGAAAAGGTCGGAAAAATGCCGCTCCCCTTGGCATGGGACTGTAGCCGTGCTTAGGCGGGGCAGAGTTGATTCAACCCATGTGTCTGCCGACGAACGCGGCAGCATGTACATACATGTGTGCATCGATTGACACTCGACGACTGTATACAAATCTGCGAGAAACTGCGTTGTCGGAACCGAAATCGGAAGAACGCATTTTCTGCTCAAGAAGCTACTCCAAAAGTTCCGATTTTGTTTCGTTCGGTGCAGGGTCCACAGTCTTATCCGTGGCGGAACAGTCGAAACAAAGCGGAAACAGCAGAGAAAGATTCTCGATGGTTGGTTGGTTCGCTGACTTGATAGTGTAGAAGTTCTCACTCATTAGAGATTTTCATTGGCGGCGCTAATGAAACCTCCAGAAGTGGAAAAACTCGGTCGATCGAATCGTCGAGTTCTTGCAGCCGGCTGTTTTCGAAGCGCTCTGATTCTTCCATTGGATTCAGAAGCGGAACGGCGACGCGGTGGAAAAGTTGAGCGAGAACTTGGAGGCCGGGCAAACCGTCAGAGCTAGAGCCCAGAGATAGGGATGGACGGAGATTCGAGCGCAGGGGGAGGGAAAAGTCGGTGGGCGCTCGAGAAATGGAAAACAGAGTGATTTCGTCCTGGTCGAGTCTCTCTCGTTCGATTTGTTTTGTATCAGTTCCAGGCCGGTAGCCGTCTGTTTTTGGCTTTTTCCCTCTTTGTTTGTCGGCCTTCGCCGTTCGTCCTTCTCTCACTCATTATCCTCTCCGTTTCCCCCGCCTGCTTCCCGTTGTCCCGCGTCGTTTCTCTTTCATTATCCCTTTCTGTTCTCCTGCAAATCTTTCTTCCTAGTCTTTTCTACATTTGCCCTTTTCTTTCACCATTCGTTCTTCTGCTCCCCCGCTTCGTTTTTCCGAATGTTCTTCCCATGACGTATACATTTTTTTTCTTGATTTTCCGCTTCTTCCGTTTCTTTCAGAAAGCGAGAACAATGTTCGCTCCGCCGCTTTCCATTGAAGCTCGATGTCCGGCGTCTACCCGCTCCGTTGATACGTTGCTTGTTCTTCCCGCCGGCCGCTCGCCTTGACTTCGGAACGTTTAGAAACCCGAAGGTAGATATCTCTTTTTCCGAGAGCACAGAGGTGGAACTATTTGTAGAACCGTCGGGACTCCTTGAAGCGAAAACCGAAGAGCAACTTCGGGACAAGAAACATTTGTCTCTGACTCGCGTTCGAAGCATGTACTCGGCATTCTTTTTTTCCTGAATCGCCGACATCTTTAAGACCTCGATATCAAGTGAATATCACCGCAGCTATTTCGCGGCGTCTTGAAATTATTCGGTGAATCCCTTTGATGAAACAGGTTTTTCCATTGAGACTCCAGAATCCTGAACGGATCTTATGTGTTTACCGGTTCACTCCAATGAACAAGCATTTATGAAAGATTTGACGAGGGAAAAGTGCCAGAATGATTACTTTGCTCGAGTTCCCGGGGAATATCCACGCAGGGTAATCATTTGAGAACCTCGAGAGCGCGCAGCACGATAATTGAATGGAAACACAGCTCTTTTGAATCAAATCGTTGCGAAGGCACCGGATGGAATGCAAATGCAAAACATTTTTCCCACCTCTTCCCTGACTTGCACGAAGCAACGCGGGAACGAGACGTGTTAGTTTATTAAGATTCTTCCGAAGATTTATGTCTGAGTGAGGAAGCGAGACAATGAGAAACGATGGAGGCGCGAACAAGCAGATACAAACAAAGACCGAACGAAAGCAGGGCCAGTGTGGATTGGGACGATCTAGCAGCATGCAAGCCAGCTGTTCGCTCCGAGAGCCCTTCGAGACTTTCGTTTATATTACAGATTGGCTCTCCCGGGACACCGAAGACGGGTCAAGCGGAAGGTTGGGCGAAGGGGGCAGTGGAGGTGGCGGAGTCCCTGATGGGAAACATCAAGAGAGAATAACGCAGCGCTGTCAGCAGAAAGACCTCCGAGTTTTTCTTTCCTCTCTGGGAAGGCGTTTTCGACGTTTTCGTCTTCGGTTTCAGTTACTCCCTCTTTCGTTCCATCTCAGTTTGGCGTGGTGTTTTCAAGCCTCACCGAAGCAGCAGAAAACAAGGATGAGGATCGAATTCCGATTATTTAGAACCGATGGACGAGGTACCCGGGAAGCCGTTTGAAGGAGCCGAAGATCGACATAAAGGCCAGGACCTTTGAGAGGGTCCAGAGAATGTCTTCGGTCGATGGAAACGGTCGAGTGACCACTCTCATCGCCTTCAAGATCGAGGTTGAGTTGGTATTCCTTCAAAAATCTTCAGGAAACTCACTGCCATTTCCTTCGTTTAGAATACTGCGACCCTCGGACAGTTCCGTCATCCTCCGCCGAGTTAAATCGGAAATTTCCTCGTTGTCGTTCGCGAAGTCGCAGCTGTAGTTCTATGATGCACCCAACGCTGCGTGTATTACAACAGCTGAGTGAGCAGCTCGTGTTCGCCCTCCGACCGAACATCGAAACTGGCTTCAGGAATGCGCAAACTGCTGAGAATTTGGGGGACACGGAGAAGGGGAAATTGAAGCTGAACGCTTGAAGGGAAAAAGTGGGAAAAGGGGAGAAAAGAGGAAGCGTTCGGGAAGTGCACCCAAATGCTCGGCGAGAAGGGGCATTGGACAAGGATGCCCCCCCCCCCCGCGGGCGGAACGAAGAATCGGAAGAAGCTCGGGAGAAGCTGGACAGGAAGGTCCGGGGCAGTGCAGTGTACAAGGCAGAACGAAACGCAAAGTGGGAGGTGGAGTGTTTATGTTGGCAATTTCCCGGAGGAGATGCGCGTTCTTCCTCCGCTAGGGACTACTAAACGGATAGCATTGCTTCAGACAGCCGGCCTGTCGGTTCGCAGCGAAGAGGGAGCCAGTCACAGGCATCGAGTCAGACAGGCGAACGCTTCGGCCGAAGTTGGCCGACTTTTATAAAGAGGAAGAGACGGCGACTCGTCGGAAACCGGTCGGGAGTCAATCGGAATTCAAACTCTGATAAATACGCCGATTCTCTTCCGAGTGTGCGGCTCCGAAACGGCAGAAACGGGAAACGATCTCAGTAAAGTGCTCGAGCAAGCTGGTGGGCCGGGTGTCAGCTCCTAGCCATCTTCCAGGCGAACTGCAGACTTGCGAACGCTCGTTGTGCCCCGAACCACCCGGCATCCTCGCATTGAGCAGCGGTAATTGTATTTAGTTTTATCCTTTTCCGGAAGAAATCGAAACAAAGCTTCCAAATCTACTCAGAGTTGAATGCATTGAACTCGCCGCTGTCTGTCCTCACTTGCTGGTGGATAGCAGCGATCTAGGCAAGACTTTGATGATTTTCGGTCCTCGTAGGAGCTGGAACGCAAACTTGTTCGCTCCCTCGAAAACCGGAATCGCTAACTAATTATCCGAGTACCATCCGAACGAGTAACTAACTAGGTTCCTGAGATTACACACACGCACACACACACTGGACGGTTAGACATTGATGGCGCACTGCGATGAAAAATGATGAAACGCCTAGCTTGGCTTCACTTTAGACGAGGCCAAGTAGATATCGCTGTCACTAATCACCCGCGTGTCACCAGTAGTCGCTGCTGATGTCGTTAAAGGCGCCAGGCATCGCTAAGAGCTTTGAACCCGGGCTCGTCGCTGAATATGGCATCGATGTCGTTGCGTTCGGCGGCGAGTTCGGTTCAAACGTCCGTCGTACATCCGCTGGATCCATCGCTTCTCGCGTAATACTTGATGAGGTTTCAAATCGGAACTCATTAAATGCCGAATTTCATAACGATCCACATCAGTTACTCATTCTCAAGAAAATATTTTTCGTTTGATTAGTGCATTTCAGAAGTCTGTTCCGCATAAGTCCGCTTCGTCGAATATCCTGAACTTCTCTCTTTAATAACGAACCTGGCAGATAGGGCACGAATTCGATAAAAAATCGCGATTTCAAGAATTGGTTTCGATTTGGCGAAATGATGACCTCCGGCAGCAAATGGGAAACTCATCAGAGCTCGCTGTACATATATGAAGAGAGATATGGCCGATTGACAGTCAGATCATATCGTTATAATAACCTTGATCGAGGTTTTTCGACTCATATCTGGACGGTGTGTTGTCTTCCAGGTTTGTTCTCTGAAATGTTCTTTCTCTGTACGGTTCGTCGCGCGGAGGCGGTCGCGTATTCAGCGGGCGTCATTTTCGAACCCCCGAATTCCACCCCCAAAACGTCGATTTTTGTGAAAAGTTCGCCATGAAGGGATCGTTATCTGGGAGATTATAGGGTTCTCCGAATTGATAGCTTGGAATAATTTCAAACACGGTAAATAACTTGAGACACAAAAGTCGTATTGCAGATTCAAGTAATTCCTCTTTCGATTCCCAACCTGATTCTTCCGATTCATATTCCGCCAAGTTGGTTTTATCTTAATTTCCGATTTGGAACGATTCTATTATCGGATATTCTCCTCTCTTCTGTCTCGGCCTCAATCAGAAGTAGAGTTTGGAAATCAGCCCATCTGACCGATTGCACCAGATTTGATTTCGCAAGTTTTGACTTTAGACACTCTCTTCGAGGTCGAACGCATCCGCAGGATTGAGCAGGTTAAAGAGAGGTCCAGTAGGGATCAGGCTAATTCACGTTCTCCTCATTGCGTAACCGCGCGGCACAAGCGTCCCGCTGGGAAATTTCGGCTCGAGGCTCCTCGACTCCTGAGGTGATCAGCTGCGGAGGAGTCATGGAGAAATTCAAACCGAAAATGTAAATGAAACTGAGACTCGAAAGGAAAACGATGGAGCGCAGGGTCAAATTTGATCGAGGGACATGGATGATGATGATGATTTTCCCTCACCTCGAATAAATTTCGTTTTTGTTCCCGAATCGGAAAACAGATCGATTTTGTTCGGCTCCGGCTTCTTCTGGCGGACCGTCCGTCAGTGCGCCATCGATGATCTTTGGTTTTCGCTGCTCTGTGCGCTCAAATCCTCCGGAGTTTATCTTCTTCGCATTCATTACATACTCTGTGTTTGTAATTTCCATTCATTCTCCAACTTGAAATTGACGTCTCCACAGGCTCCGCAAAAGTTAAAGACGTATTGACTTTGTATGAGTAAGTTTTTTTTCATCGTTTTCCCTACGGATAGCGGATACGGCTCGCTCCTGATTGCTCATTCTGAACAAACTCTGAACTCAGTTGAGCCAACAACAGTCGGCGGAGACTTCACAGGACCCAAGCTCGGAGCTGCAAACTCGAGAATGATCTGCGGAACGGGAAGCCAGGACAGTTATTAGAAGCTGAGAGCAGGCAAGCCTTCATGACGAGCGGAGGTTCGTGGAGAATTATGGTTTACACTTGAATACACTTGGTTATATTTTATTCGAGCCAGGCGGTGAAAGCCAAAAAACGCCGCCAGTTTTTGAGTCTAGCTTGATTTACGCCCGCTCGTCGAGCTCGGCTTCTAAGCTCAAGAGTTCATTCCGACGACGTCAGACGCGAGATTGTTGTTTTAGCCTCGATTTTTCTCAGGCAGCGTGCACTCGGTCTCAAATGCGGCCCGGCTGCGACCAAAGGGAAGAAAAATTCAAAACAAAGATCACCGCACACCTACGCGCATCTCGGAGCACCACAAATCTTGAGGAAATTTTCCGTCGAAGTGGCGAATCTCGATTGATTCAATCCTTCCTCGAATAGAGGATCGGAATCTCACGTAATGAGTTCGAGGAATAAACTCTTTGGAAGAATCAAGATTCCATTTTATGTTCATTTCCAGTTTGGACAAGGGTAAAAACTCTCGGGACAACAAGGAGTCTGCCCGACAGAGACACAGAGAGAGAAATATAGAAACAGACACATTTGAGACTAATCATACCTTAGACAAGCAGCACGGTCAGCTCAGAGACCCGCCCGCTCATCCGTCTGTCCGGCTGCAAATTAGGCACTCTGTTGGTGCTCTCGTTGGTCGCGCGAACAACGAATCGTATTGTTGTCGGTAATGACGAAATATTTGATCGTTTCTGTTCGTAAGTGAAACTGAAGCCTTGTCTGACTCCGTTAGGTCAGTGGGTTCTATTGGGGGCGTTTCAACAGCTCATCCAACATACAGTACATCGTGTAGCAACCATCGACATAAATCGATCGAATCGAAAATGAAATGAAGACATTTTGGCACTTTGGACTATTCTGTCAAACGGAAACTTCGAAAAGCTTCGTCAGGAAGTGCTCCGACGATTGATTTTGATGTTTTCCTGATTTTCACAGCCAGAACCGGATCGGCAAACTCGATTTACGTAACACAAGGAATAGCGTCGCATGAAGTTCGCGGTTCACGTAGCTATCTCGTCCTCGAATGGTCGACCATTAGACTTGTTCGGAGTCAGACCATTTGAAGCGCGGTATATGAACCGTGGACTCCGTGAGCCAAGGACAAGCGCAAACCTAGCGAAGCTCGTCGAGGGTATCTCGAGGACGAAATCGCAAAGACAATTCGAAAGACAAATTGTGCATCGAGCCTATCCGTTCCAGATGTCGAGGTGCCGAGACCCTAGAGGACTTTCCCGGGGCCCACGTGAGAAGGAAGGTTGAGGAGCCTCAAAGTGGATGGAGTTCAGACTCGGGGAGACTTCCAATTATGGTGAAAAGCGACGACGACCGTGTCGTGGAAGTCGAGTTCACAACAGATCACGCGAACCGGAAAATTTTGCTGCTGTTGCAGTTGTCGTCACTGTTGTTGTTGTTGTTGTTGTTGACATAGCTGCTCGGTCTGAACGGAAGGTGTGACCTATGAGCGGATGACAGTTGGCCAAGTCGATACATTCGCAACTCTCTCTTCTTCTTCTTGTCCTGAGGGCAGAGGCTGTGAACGCAGAGGGAAACTACGGCGAACCCTGAGAGCGGATAGCTCTGCGTCAAGATTGATCTCGGGGCCTTCTCGTACAGCTTGATCGACTACATCTTTCCCTCAGTGCCTCTGATTTTGCGGTGACAGTTTCTCCCTCCTCCCAATTGACAGACAGAGAGGGATCCCAGGGAAGAAACAGGAATAAAACGAGACGCGTAGGTGCGAAAGGGAAACGACGACACGTGGCTTTTTCCAAGTCATGGCCCGCGGGATGTTCCCCCCACAGTATACTCGACTCAGGCAGCGACAGACACCAACTCGCGATAAGATTGACTGCGTCGAAGTAATGCTCCGAACCGAATGAAGCCTCAACTCGCCGCCGAAAAGACCAACACTCGAGCCGAAAAAGATGCTGCACGGCGGAAGAATTCGTCCTCGCGAGGTACGACGAAGACCACAAAGGTGCAGGTCGGAATAGCATGGGGGTGCGTAGGCAGATGTTGCGAAAATGTTATTCATATCGTTCAAAATGCAAATGATCTTCGTCGGTGTCGGCCAACCGCGGACGAGATTCGTTCACGGTCGACGACAAGCAACCGATATTGGTGCTCACTTCGTGTTTCGTTCCTCGATTCGTAACTTGGCTAACATGCCCGTCACAGTCTCACCCCTTTGATGTTCGAGCTCTGCGAAACCCTCGGATATGATGCTTCCTGAGTGAGGTCATTTTGACGAAGTTTAAAGTTATGGAACCGCCCTCTTTCAGTCGCATGCTCCGTTGTCTCGGTCGTAGTTTGACTTCTCGCCAGCTGAATGAGCAGCTCTTCAACATTCGAAGACGTCGACTTCAACCGTGTCTTCGAGTTTCGGAGATTTACTGCGTCTGAGATCTCCAGGGAAACCCCACGGGAAAACTAGCTTCAAAAACCTTACAAGCGAATCACGCTCTGGCCGAGCCCGAGGTTGCTGGCATCCCGGTCAGCTGACTCGCGAGCAGGAATCCGCATTCCAACACAACGGCACGGATCCGGGATCGTAATTTTCGCGCGAGGTTTCACACAAATCTTCCAACATACTTCCACAGAATGGCCAAGCCCTCATAGTGCACGACGAGTACACGCCGATAGCCAGCTCTATGCAGAGGACCCTTGCTGGTGGTGAAGACGGGTGGATGGTCAAAGTCGAACATTCTCTATATTTCTCAGACGAGACCTCGAGTCGACAGAGAGCTTAGCTCTTTACTTTTTTCTGCTTCTAAAACTGTAACATAGTGTTCTAGTCGAGGTGCGACCACTTCGAAGCGATCTCTCGTCGACTGCTCATATTTGGAAACGTCGATAGTCTCACCGGTGGTCACGGAGGAACGTCAGTCATCGATGACAGCTCGTTTGACCACGTCTACAGAAACGAAACTGTAGGGTAGAAGGTCGTCCTCGCCGGAATTCAATTCCCAAAGTGGAGAAGTTCTCCAGCTCAGAACACAACGGCTCTCATCTGGCAGTTAGCAAAGCTAGAGCGAGATCGTAGCCACGCCCTTCCACCCGAGAGAACAGATTCAGACAGTCGAGAGCTGTTGCGGGAAAATAAATCGTCCACGAACAATGCGTGCCAACTCGATTAACACATTATCAAAAGACATTGTTTTTCACTTGACAAATAGCTAGAAGAAAATTCCACCTCAACGGAACACAAATCTCCTCCTTTGTTCGAAAGAGTAACAGCTTTGATATCGGGAGAGAAGTCAGGTGAAAAGAGAACAACCGAGACGGGATTCATTTTCATCTTCGTTCTTTGGACAAATCACGGGGAAAGAGACACAACATCACGAATCTTTGGAAAACAGCGACATGCAGGATTGATCCTTCCTAGTTAATCTTAGCTGTTTCCCTCATCGACTCTTTTGAGGAGTTGGCAGAGTTTTCTACAGATTCCCGATAACGAACGAGAGCGTTCAGGGTTTCACATCTAAATCCAGATCGGATGTCGTTCTGGAATATGAGTGCGAACGAGCAATATAGGTGGTGGTGATGATGATTTCGAGAAGAGTCAATGTTTGTGGCGTGTTCTGTAGCTCCGGGTAGCGTTGATCGTGATCATTACAGAGCTCACATCTCTAGCAAGAAGACGATCCGCTTGAGCTTAACCAAACAGCCGGTCGGGCGAGCAGCGAGGCGACAGCCCAATCTGGTTCGGGTCACGTGAGCCGATGCCATTGTGAACAGTCAGAGGTTGAAGGGATCTTGTTTACTACTTTCGCTCGCCCTAAACGCCAGGAAACGAACGGGGAATGTCACAACCGGGAAAAGCTTCAGTGTTATAAACATCGTCAAAAGTCGCGCCTCCAGAGAACAAATGTTTTTAGATCGCTGGAGAGCTTTAGATCTCACGGTGTTTCGAATATGCACAACAAAGGGCATTGAGCCTCAGTGAGTCAGGCTTATCGGAATGAATCCTTGTCTGGCTCGACTCTGTGACGCAGGTAGGTAGGTAGGCAGCCGCGTGGAGCGCTGCAAGCTTTTTGTTCTTCTCGAACAAGAGTCGCGCATCTTTCATCTTCGTTTGTGTCAAACGCTGCGCTCACGTCAGTGTTCGACAGATGCACACATCGACACATAGTCGCATAGACCCTCGGAGACACATCACGCTCGAGTCCGAGTTAGAGAAGAAAGAGAAAACGAGCCGACAACAAGAACGAAGTGCAACATATAGATTGGCACAAGCATTTTCCACGCTCGTTCCCGGCGTGCTCTCGGAACACATTCGGGAGCGAGAGTCTTGGTTTCACTCTATTCGCCTCGGATACGTCGCGTCGATGACGACGGGACAATGGCTGGAAAGGTTTGGTTCGTTTCGCTCACCGCCTGATCGACGCCGTAGAGTCTACGGCGTCTAACAAAATGTCAATCAGGCACCGAATTCAATCGCACGGTGGGTTGATTCCAAGAGAACGAGAGAGTTCATATTGCGTGCGGGAAAGACAGCAGACGTGAACCAAGAGAGTTTCCGTCAGCAAAGGCCTTGTTTGCGCTGCCGCAAAACTCAAGACACAGGAGATCTTGAGGCCCTTGGGGATCGTGCTGCGGTTGCGAGGTTCAGTCGACCCAAGGGGCTCAGCCTGACGATGAGACCACTGCGGGGGGAGGGGGCCGGGACCTGAGACACTGTGTGCGTATTGTCAGCAAACGCTTCGGATAATGTATTCTAATCATTCCTGCCAACTCGAATGCCCGAGTCGGGGGTGTACACACTGCCTCGACCTCGGTGAAATCAGCTGATCAGAGCAGGACTTTTACAAAGTTGCATCGGCCAGACAAACGAACAGCAATCGATCGGACAGAGCCAGGGTTTTGCTTCATTGAGAGTACATAATGTAGGAAGCAAGTTGTCCCACAAAGGGAAAGAACTTTGTTGTCTGTCCACAAATGGTTCCGCATGCAGCTTCCTTATGCATTCCCCTCCTCCTGCTTTTCCTGTTTCTTGACGGCGGCGGTGTTTCCCTGACGTTCTACTTCATGGCGGCGGTGGTGGTGTGTGGGAGCTTCTTTGTCGGCGCCTCTTGCTTCACTCCGCCTCGCTCGGCGAAAGCTAACGTCGTGTGTTTGACGTCAAACTTTGAGACAATGCCGCTGAAACTCCTTGATGAACACGCAGTACCGAAATCGAGTTTGCGCGCGACCTTCGTGAGAGGGAAAACAACAGTTCCTCTGAGGAATTCCGGAGTTCTGAAAGTGTGGCCTCCGGTTCCCCGACCCGATCGACCGCAGTCGACGGCAATACCAGAAGAAACGCACTCTTGAAGCGCCTCTAATTCTCTATCCGACATCGAAGCCGTTCGGTTTCACCCTCGGAAGACTTGATGGGAACTTTTCTTTCTTGAGGGCATTCGTTTGAATGGAAACACGGTTTTTGGCGACCCCGGGCTGCTGTCTACACTGTCGCTTAAGGAGCACGACGAGTTTTAATAAATTAAGATAAGCTCACTCTACGCGAATACAATGCTTCGAGAAATAATGATCTTCGAGTTAGAGAGCCCGGCTTCGGTGAAGGGCCGAGAGAGCAAGGTGCGCCCGCCGCACCGTAACACTACGCTTAAGCGAGGATAATGATTTTCTAATGGAAGAAGAATCTCTGAATCACAAATTCGCGTCGGAAAGCTTGTCGCCGCACTGATTGCTGATCTGTGTTAAACGAAGTTTCCTTTCAACGTTCGATTGAGACAAATGACATCAACCTCCAAGGTCATGCAATCTATTAACACAGTCAGAGGTATAGCAGCACTTTCTCTCATTCCTCGATCGTGGCTTTTGCGAAATCTCATCCGTTTGGATCATGATGCTCCGTTGTGCGGTCCGAGACTATGCGATTGACGAGTCATCTGAAAGACTTTGTCGGAGTAAAGCCTTTCTTACGAATTTCTCAGAGCTTTTGTCGGCAGAACATGGTGGACATGAACGTCCACTACATCACATACATCAAGAGTGTCTGGATGCTTTCGAGACATCTTTTTTTACTCTCAAAGAGCTATATTTCAATGTGTTTAGAGACCTAGCCGGTTAGCTTTTTGGCTGGCGCATTTCTCGTTTGCTTCGCTACTTGGCCGCTCGCTCGGTTTGGCAAGTTGCCACAGCATTCGTCAATTGTCCACTTTTAGAGTGAAGGCGATTCTCTGGCTCGTCGCGAGTTGTTCTTGTGAACTTTTAACGCTTCCGACCGATGGCTATAACGATTCTCTAAACACTCAGACAAACTGACAACTACCTACCGACATCTCTTACGATATGGAGACCTGGGCTCTAATGCGCTTTCTGAACGTAGAACTTTCGATCGGGAAATGATTCTCCCGAGGAGTTTCAGGATGATATTGTGTCGACGTTCCAAACTCTGAGGAGATCTTGTACGTGAGCAAGGTGAACGATTTTGATTTGATTTGAGTATCGAGGAAACATGGACCGTAACCGAACGAAAACAGTCAAATTGTAGAACGAACGAAATGTTAAAATCGAGATGGCCGACCAAGACGGAGGAAGCGGGATTCCGGGGTGATTACTTCGAAAGATTCAAATCACGCAACCGCCCCCAAATGCGCTCGAGAAACGCGGAAATGAAGGCGAGATCGGTGCTTGACGCTCGTCAGAGTGAATGGATTCGAATTCCTTTGACGTTTCTTGATGATGGCGAAATGACTTTGATTCCTGGGAGGACGACGTCATCTAGATAATGATGTATGCGCAGCGGCGATTTTTATCTTTGGATCTAATTGAAAGTTTCGTTTTCAGGGCATCTGCCGCTGCTGTTGTGCTATTGTTCCCCGCGTGCACGTCGTTCCTGTCCCGTGCCGCTGTTTTCCCATCGTCGGACATTCCACGGTTGTCTCTCGTGTAACTTCGTCAGCGTTGTATGGCGTCGTCGTTCAAGCGATCTTTTTCCAAACCCTCCTTCATTGCGTTCGCGTCTTTTTTTTTACGTGCATTCAACGACTGCTCCAGCATTTCAAGCTGAAAAGGGGACTCACGCTCGAGAGAGAGAGAGAGAGAGAGAGAGGCCAGGACATCGCATGAGCTGTTCAGGCTCGTACCCAAAAAGCAAAGCAAACGAATCACCCAGGAGTCGGTGCGGAGATTCCGCGAGAGAATCCTGCGATGGGCCCTCCAAAAGTCCGCGGTGCAAGGACGACCAGCGGGGTTTCTGGAGGGGGCGGGCGAGAGATTTGAGGAGGGCCCGGAAGAACGATCTGGAGGAAGGTCTCAACGAGGGGCTTCGAGAGATCGCAGGGAGAGGCGAAAACCTGAGTGGGGGGAGGGGGGGGGGGGAATACCAGATTTTCCTTTCTCCGTCGTGGCCCTAATTACCTCCTGGAATTTGGCCAGCATCGCGTTGTTCCTGAGCAGTACTGACGCCTCGTACTGTCTCTTGCCGTCGAACGACTCCTGATCTGTTCCTTGCTCGGTGCCGCCGTACATCCTTCGACGACGTCTCTTTATCCCTGCTCTCTATGAGTATCCTGGCGGGTCCCTCACGGGGGGGTTTCGTTTTTTGCTTTCCTTCGGCCCTTCGCCAGTCGGTGTCAGGATCCCTTCAGAGAGCGCATGATCTCTCTCTCTCTCTCTTTCTGTCTCTCGTTCGAGAAGGCCAATAGAAGCCTCTCCCGCTCCCTTCGTACGATAACTAAGCCATAGAAGCGTCTATAAATAGCTTGGTGCGTCTACAGCTCCCGCCGCGCCGTCTCTGCTAGAGGTAGAGAATGCTAAACGGAATTCGTGGCACTAAAGCCGTAACAACCGATCATTCCAATTTGAGAAAACTTTCTCGTTGCATCCCGCTATAGCTCCGGAATGGTGCGCTGGCATGTTGGTGACATCACTGCGACGGCATCCGGAGGAATTCCGACACCATTCTCCACACCGCCGCCATACAAGCATCTACGTGTCCTCTGTCGAGCAAACGAGAATCACGGAGCTTGAGACATCGGCGAGCTCTGTCGGTGAAAATTTCACATTCGTGACTCTGGTGAATCATGCTCCATAGAGTTGCGGAGATGTGCTCCGACTTCTGAAGATTCATTCGCTTTGAACTCGTATCCGAATCTCTCGTGGCTTCGCTGAAGGGCAAGGGAGCCACCAGAGAGCTTGAAGAAAGACCCACCACTCGGCCAGTCAGCCCGCTGGCGATCCGGCGGCAAGTGGGTTTTCATTGAGGGAAATCGCCCTCCGCCGCAAGCAATATCATGGCGGGCGGTTTCTTGGTTCGCACGCTCGTGCACGCACACTCATAGTTCGACATGATCTATGATTCCGATCTCGCCCCGAAAGCCACTTGATCAAAGTCAGGTTCTCTTTAGGCCGTTTCAGTGTGTTTCTGAAGGAACGACGCGAAGGGAACGTCTCTTGGCGTTCCGTCGGGAAAGTGGCCAACTAAATCGATGAATTCCCAGAGAAATTCCCAAACTCTCGGGCTGGAGGTCGCGGGAAAGCTCGTGTGATCGACATTCTTAATGAAAGTCCAGCCATTTTCCAGTTTGTAGAGGCCAAGTGAGAGAGTTTCGCCTGTATCGAAACCGGGAGATCCGTGCTCATGCGAAACCGTTCAAGGCTCCCAAGGAATGTCCAAAGTGAGGAGCTATTGGTTCGAGGAGAAATTCAGAGCCCTCGACATTCCGGTCTCTTGTTTCCGCGATCATCCGCGTTGAGTCTATTTCGTCGTACTTATAATCCGGAGTTCTTTTCTCCTTCTTTCAAAACTATCCCGATATCGGGAGAGACTCATCTCGTCTGAAATCGTCACTTTTCTCTGCTCGGCCCGAGGCTAACACTCATCAAAATGTCAGGAGATTCTTGGTCTAATGGACGAAAGAATTCCTGGAGTTCTACAGATCGAGTTTGAAAGTCTCTCGTCTCCCGAGGATCGAAGCGGATTCCTTTCCAACGAAATATTCAAGAAAGCAGGTCATCGAGTTCTAATACCGTAAAACTTCCGTTAGAAGGGCAGCCCGTTTATTTTTTCAAACTTCCGAAACCTGCTCGTATATTAGAGACTGCTCGTATATTAGAGGCTGCCCGTCTATTTTTTCAACTTCTCGGAACCTGCCCGTATATTAGAGGCTGCCCGTTTATTTTTTCAAACTCCCGAAACCTGCTCGTATATTAGAGACTAGCCGTTCGTTCCCTCGTAGAACACGTCAGGAATCTCTGAAAACGACGTTCATCATGCTAAATCATTGGCTCATGATGAATCTGAATGGAATTCTCAAAATTCATCTGGCTGCAAGAATTCGAAACGGGAGGGGAAAAAAATGGTATTGCACATATACGTGGATGCGGTTTATATTCTCAATAGATTTATATTACTCATATGATCTCACTTCAAAATCTCACTTTCGAGGCTGCCCGTCTATTAGAGACTGCCCGTTTATTTTTTCAAACTCCCGAAACCTGCTCGTATATTAGAGACTGCCCGTATGTTAGAGGCTGCCCGCTTATTTTTTCTTTGCAAAACCTGCCCGTTTATAAGGGACTGCCCTTCTAATAAAAGTTTTACGGTACTTGACGCACTCCGTGATCGTCCAAAGTGAACAAAGTTTGGAAATCGTAATCATCTGAGAACTTCAGTCAGATTTCGCTCGTGAAGAAAGGCTCCTGAAAGGCTGAGGGAGTTTTCATGACGGGTTATTTTTCGGGAGAAAACGAGGTGGAGCGTAATGAGAAGATTTCGTATAAATACATAAGTAAGTACATATACTCGAGAACATTATGAACTACGAACGAAGAAAGCTGCGTGCGCATGTCGGAATGAAACAGCGAAGCTAAGATACAAGCAAGGCGACTACATTACGAATAGATGGACATGCTTTCTCAACTGCAGCGGCGCGGCGGCTAACGAAGACGAGCACGCCATAGCTTGAGTGTGTGACCGAGTGGCGAATAGGTGCCCTGACTCTTTTCCATTCGAGTGAGTGGGGATTCGAGGGTCATTATTTTAATGTATCGACATCTCTATCCCGCCACATGTCCGCCCCTTCCCCCTCCTCATTCGGGCGGAAGTTGTTGATGGTTCCTCAGACGCCCAGACGACCGAGTGGGTTCATGGGAAAAACCCACCCAAATAGCATATTTCCGATTCTGGATTTTCTGAAAAGCTCTTTCAGCGTACGCCGAATGTTGAGGGGAACATGAATGGAGGTGCTCCCTCCTCCATTGCAGCTTTTCCGCTCGACCCTGTGTCTTACTCGCCTCCCGTGTTACCCCGGTCGGGACCATACTCATGGGGATCGATGCATGTTAATTATTATTCTTATTACCACCCCGTTCTTGCCTAAATTGGCTGAACAACTTTCAGTGCATGTTCAGCGCCTACAACAGTTTCATTTAGACGCCCTTGGTCTTGTATAGCTGATCTTTGTGAATTTCTCAGCCGGGGCCATTGATCTAATCAGTCTGAGAATCGGCTCCTGACTCCTGAACGGAAGAGAAAACTTCTCAGATTCACGCTCATTGAAGCGGATCAGAATATCCAATCACCTGAACTCTATCCTGTTTTGGTGGGCTTCGGACTCTTGAGATCAGACTGTCACCGATCTGGTTGCGAGATCACCAAATCCGGTCCTGACAATTGCATAAGTTCAAAACGTCATCGATGCGATTTCATGGAGCCCTGAATACTGTTTCGTGCAAGATCGAAGACTCGGACAGATCGTTTTTCCGGCAGTATCATTTAGGCTGCCGTTAATCAAAGCCATCCGGTAGGATCGATCGATCGATCGATCGATCGGTTTGAACGAGATCCGCGAAAGTGTTCGATCAATGAGATCAGCGATGAATTCACGTCCAACGCCCGACCTTGAGAAAAGCCGACTGAGAATCAGGGAGCGTGACTGACGATGGGAGAAAGAGGGAGAGAGAGCTTGCGAAGGAAAAAATGGTCTAATATCATCCGTCACATAAAAGATTCCATCCCAGTCGAGCGGGGCATTCAAGCGTTCAAAAGTATAGTCTGTCGGGGAGACAAGTTTCATGATTTAACGTATGATCCAAAGTCGCCGGCCCCGACCGTGATGATGGCGACGACGACGACTCTCACCAGCCGTTGAGCAAACCGAGGGAACAGGGGGTGGAGCAAGAAATGAGATCGAATCAAATAAAGGGGAGTAAAGTCGAGCAGAGTGGAGAAAACTAGGGAGACAGTGTGATTCTAGCGGGTGATGTTCTCGATGGGACACTGTTCCTTGATCTAGCTCTAGAAATGCGAATTACATCCAGAGAATGAAACCGCGAGATCCAACCAGCTCGCAGGGGCTCAGGGACCAAAGCATGAGAGAGTGGATTTCAAGGAAAACCCGACGAACTCGAACTTACCTCTCGACGAACTTCGAGAGGTAACTTGAGTGAGAAACGATTCAAAGCAGGGGAACAGTGGAGAACTATGCGGAGGTCTACTTTCAGAGGAGTCGAGTTTTGAACTCAGGCTCCTCAATTGTTGGGTGATTTCATCGCCTGAGCACCGGAACTCAGAACTCCAAACCTGAACTCATTGTTCATGTCTCCGAGAAGCTCCTCTATAATTCTGTTTGACAGTTTTCAGAATGTGGGACAAGTCTGGTAATGACAAGCATACGAGAGCTCGAGACCGAACGTATCCCATAATCAGGATATCCCAGAGTCGCAGATCACGTGGACGAAAGAGGCTCACGAAATTCCAACGCTTCCTTCCAGATTTCGTATCTCGTTTCCCCGCATGTCTACATGCATCTTTCTCTGCGAATAAATATCAAGAGCCTACCGAACCTGAAGTCAGAAATAGACCTGAGCTACGATAACTGCCTCGCCCTGATTGTGTTTTTGACAGTGGTATCCACATTCAGCCGAGAATCCCAGAGGGCAGCAAGCAACCCGAATGACGACGAGCCATGTGTGAAGATTACTCTCGCCTAATTTCACTAATTACAATTATCCACAGCTTCCAGCACTATCCTTAATGGATACAAGAAGAGGAGCATTACTCATTTTTACGCTGGCTTACGCCATGGAAGAGGAAGGCACGAGCGACCGGCGTTCGCCGCTTTCGCCGACGGCATACCATCCAATGGAGCATACTTTTTCGCTCGCTCAGGAGCCAAGCCAGGCGAGGACTAGAATTGATACCCGTCCTACTCCGATCAATCTCTCTTTTCCTTTCTACCATTCGACTCCTTCTGACATTTTTCTTTGTTCCCCTCTACTGCCACCGTTTGTTTCACAAAGTCGTAAGTTAACCGGGCACCGGGACTGCAGCGTTGCCCGAGGCCATCGCGGAGGAACGAAAACGGAAGAAAGCCTTCCGAGGCGGGAATTCCATGAACATCGTGGAGCCTGTTTCACACCGTACATGGATCTTGTTTTCGTTGGTTCTCTCGAGTTCACAAAGTCCGTTGCAGCTGTGTTACGGCGGTGGTCAGCGTTGCACCTCCTCCACTCACTCAGTGAGCTCAGCCAGCGGCCCGCGAGAACCGGGCTCTGTGGTTTCGGTGTCGCGGTCGTGACGACGCGACTCCAGTGGTTTGATGAAACGTGCCACACCTAGCGTTGGGCTAAAATTCTAGCTGTGTTACTAAACTTTTGAAAGGCCTCTTTTCGGTGGCGCTACATAACGACAACAACACAGACACGCTTCTGATGAATATTCACCCTAAGTGAACGAGTCTCGAATCTCATTAACAATATTTTGACTGCGAAAGGCCACGGTGAAAGACTTCAAATGCAAGGCATCTGTCGTTTACGAGACGCGAACTGTTCTCCGAGAGTTTGGAAGGGGAATAGTCGGAACAATCGGAGTCGAAAACTCCGAAGTTTGAAGTTTCCGACAGCGGGCAGAAGTTCTGGAACGGTCTTGATGGGGATTCGAGTCGGATCAGTGTGAAGGACGAGGTATGCCGTCAGAAAAGTCACGCGAGGCTCCGTGGTGTGAAAGTAGAAAGATGTAGAGGCTACTAAACGAGCTCTCACACCTCGTTTCTTCCTCTCTCCCCCGATGAACGCATCTTCCACGTCAACGGCCCTCTAATTAACTGTAGGCCGTGTTTAGGACAGGGCGAGCGAGTCAAACATCGTGAACGTTGGCCCGTGCCACAAAAGAGAGAAGACGACTCGTAACAGGGGCCACCACCGAGCGGCGCACGGGCGGGCAGGCAGACAGGGAACTGACCGGGGGCTTAGGCTAAATTATTCAAAACTTTCTTCTCCTCTTTTGCCAACGAAAGCGGAAAGAGCGTATTGCAGCAACGAAAGCACCAAGCCAGCCAGCCGACCCGGCCCAACGGTCTTTAGACACTCATTAGGGGGCTCAGTTAGAACATTGGCTCCGTCGCCTTAAATGACCTTTGCCTGGTTTGCCTCGGAGAGAGGAGAGAACGCCCTGCGTTCGAGAAAACGAGGAACTGAATTAAGCTCCACGAGCTCTGAGGAGAAAGAAACAGCAGGAGCGCGTGCAGCAGTAGTTGTAGTAACGACCAGTTTTTCCTGGTCACGAGTTTCCTTTCTGCGGAACGTGGTGAAACAGAGAACGGCATTCCTCGTTTCCGGACCGAAAGTTCCAAGGATAATATCGAATTCTTGTGTGACCTCAGGAAACGGCGTCCTCAGAAGTTTTCTCTCTTCGCCGATTGTAGCATTTCTTCCGCTGTACTTTCCTGAAGCGCGTGACGTCACGATGGCCGCTCGAATCCTTTAGAAGGGTTGTACAACACGGTGTACTATCCACCGGACGCCCTCCCATGCAAGCCGGTTCAAAGCAAGCCTGGTGTTCAACGAGCCTGTAATGAAGGCGGAACGAGGTGACGTTCTTTGCGAGGCTTGCGATGAAGTGCTGATGGTGCGCAGCTGATATGGAACGATGATGAGTCGAGTGTCACGCTGATACGGGACAAATTGTCCTATAATTAGAGTAACCCACATTCATTCGAATCGCTTCGGGAAACGGAAGTTGCTTGCCTTGCTCCCCGCCGTCTTTCAGTGAGTTCGCTGTCCCGTCCGAAAAGAGAGCTAAGCGAGCAGATAACGTTTCCCAAGAAGCCTCCGTTGTCATGGCTGAGAGAGAGAGAGGGAGAGTACTGATGACGCTCTGGTCAATGTCTAATTTCTGCTGATTGTCTCCGAGCGGACCGACTTCTAAGATCATCGTCAACGGAAAGAGCATTAGCCGGGAGAAACGTCTACTTTGCGCAGTGACCTTTTTCCTATTGCACTAGACGAGAGGATACTTTGTCGAGCGCTCGTGATTCCCCATTAATGATTCTACTGATGGCTCATGAAGAAAATTCCGAAGCTCCGTGTGGAGCGGAAGATGACCCTTGCTCATACATGATAACAAGCGGTCCACAAGGGATTCGAGCCTTCCATCTAGCTAATATATTGACGTTCGTCGCTCGGTTTAATGTATGGACGCGATTGAGATGGATATACAGTAAACCCAAAGTGTAGGGAAGCCTTTTCGAGCAATGAAGTGGCGCGACCGGCGATGGCTGCATGGAATGGAAGAGAATCGGTTTTGCCACTTATTTGAAACGAAGCACGCCCCGGAGAGATTGCACACCATAGATTTCATGTCCGCCTGTTGGAGAATCCGAGAAATAAAGATGTAATCTATCAGATCAAGGCGGGTCTCACTGACATTTCATTGGAACCCAAAGAAGGTTCGCCTGAAAGATAATCCCTGGACACCGCACTCTGGATTCGACCCCCGAACCGCGGTTGATTGTGATCTTTGACCGTAACTTCGGGTTCCTCTTGAAATCAACCGCGGTCTTCTGCGATTTCTTGTGTTCCTCCAAATGGCGGAAAGGCCCACTTCCGAATCCTAGGCTCGAGTCTTCATGAAAGCAATCGAAGCTCGATGGTTGCGCGACGTGCAGTAGGCAGGTTGTGGGAGAGGAAACGAACAAAGTTTTCCGAGGCTACGGTGTAAGTCAGGGGTTTGTTTTCACATATGTATTCTTATCGCTGTCATCTTGGAACAATCTCGTCAGTGTGGAATCAGAGCTCAGCGAAGGATGCTCCAGTCGAGACACTAACATTGGCGTCTTGCCCGTTGCTCATCAGCTTTTCGCTCGACAAAACGTCGGCCATTAGGCGGAAGAAGGACTCAGGAGAGTCTGCGATAATCGTGAGCCAAAAAAGGAGTGCATCTGCCCTCTCGTTCGCTTGCTCGGTGAAATTTTCTTTGATTCGCCGCTCGAGACGAGCGGATCTCACGCAGTCGTCGCACGATGCCGATGATGACAACAGCAGCAGCGCTGACGACCGAGGGAATCCATTTGGAAAATGAAATCCGTCTCAGGAAAGCATCCTACTCCAAGCTTCCCTCGTTCTTCCTGCTGTTTGGCTCATTTTCTCGTTCACTCGACGCCGTTTGCTTGCTTGCCATCAACCCGTTTGCCTTGCAGTTGTTCCGCGACGAGCGCAGCGTCAATGGCTGCGAATTCGGCTCAAATCGGCAGCGGACTGGCAGAAGCAGTGAGGCGCCCAGATGTCTCCTCTTAACTTTTGCGCCCGAGTTTAGGGAGCGTCAGTCAGGGAACTGAGGGTCGTTGTCGAGAAGGCTTCAACCAGCGACTGGGGTGTGGTGGAGAGAGGATCGGGAAGAAGAGGCAAAAGAACTTCAATAAAACCATAAGTCTTCTTTTTTGCTTCAGGACATCTTCAGCAGCGGCAATGGCGGCGGCGGCGGCGGTTGCGGCAAACCCTCCTCCATTTGCGCCTTTGTGCCACCAACGAACTGAATGAGTGAACGCCATGAGATCTCAGTTGGATGACTATGGCTCGGCCGTCCCGGAGACGGACACGACGTTTGCCAGCCAGAAGTGGGGTCGCCTGCTTCGAAGAAGGGCCTTCTCCGCGTCGGCGTCGCTGAAAAGGGGAGCAGAGGAAGAGGATGGACGGGGACGGCATTTGAGGAGAAAAATGGAGTGGAATGGGGGAGGGCTGAGTGAAATAAGAAAGCGAAGTTGTCCGCTGTAGGCCAAGAGACGGAGGAGACTCATCGCCGCAGTACCATCCATACACATCTCCTCCGAGAAGAGGACAAAGAGCAGCGAACCTCAAAAAGACCAAATTAAATGGCAGTCAGAAATGGGGATGGCGACCGCTGCCACAACTGCCGTCGCCGCGGCATGACGACCAAAGTCATCGTTGGTGACGAGGGAGCCAAAACCACCAAAATGGAGGAAAAAAGCAAAAAGAAGGGTCCTCGGAGGTTGAATGACGTTCGGCCAAACAATAGCTGTCCTTCGTGACGGTGTTGATCATTTTCACTCTTATTCTATTTCTTTTCTCGATTTCATAGCTACTCCATCGGTGAGCAGCAGAAGCAATAAATAACTCTCACGTGCGCCTGAAAGAGGGAGAGAAAGGGGACGAAAACGCATACGAATGGACGAGAAAACAAACAAATTTTCAAATCGGCTCCTTGGGGATTCCTTTCACACACTCTCCGGGCCGACTGCATGTATTCGTGAACGAGCATCTCGACTTCTTGCTCGAGTTTAGTTTCCTCCCAAAGTGTTTCGACTCTTTCAGCATCGAATATATTTTCGTCCGAAATTCCGATAGGGCTAGGCTAGAAGAGATCAACTACTTGCGACTTTCGATTCCTAGTTTTGCCAACACTATTTCGGAGATGTTCCAGCATTGGATAAAACCGAAGGGGTCGTGAGTTCTTCCTAGCTGATGATCACGACCAATTATTCAATCGCATACTTCTCTTGATTCCGTAACTCAGTTACCGTGTGTGGAAACTACAGAGGAATAGCCATACCAAACCTCTGGGGCTCTCATGAATTCGGTGAATACGGTGTGTGTAACCGTCCCGCGTCAACTCTATAAAGCAACACCCTATTTCAGTATCGCTTACGAGGAGATCACACTCAAATTCCCTCTTTACGTCGATGAAACACGGTTGCGCGGACTTGAGCTCGAGGTATTCGTTTGAACATGAAGCACATGACGAAGTGTATTACCAACCCAGGATTGGAGGAAAACGAGGAGAGTTCCTATTGCACTATTCGTGTTACCCATTTTCCATTTGACGAACATTGACTTTATGTTTTCAAGTGATGCCCAGTTCTATCATCATGGCGATAAGTTTGTCCTTCCACCTGAGCGGCAGCAGCCGAGTCTTACGGATCACAGTTTTCAGAGTTTTTTCCAAACCAGTTGTCACCAGGATCAAGGATGCGGGGAGCGGGGGAATCTGGTGTTTAGGCATCAGTCACTCCCCATCAATTCATGGAATAGTTGATCAGAGGTCGACAAAATCGGTTATTGTCGCCCAGTCCTAACCTCATCAACATATCCATCAATTCATATGGATAGATGGAGGGTCGAGAATAATTAATGCTTAAACTTCCAAGCTAACCTAAAAAGCATGAGGAAAGCACTCAGCGGGAGAGAACGACCAGCCATAAGCGATACGCTTCCCCACCAAAGATAGACACGTGCGAGTCAACTTGAGGAGCGAAAGCTGAAGTTCATCACCAAGCTTATCGGCGCATCGAAACTTGGGAGCATTCTTAATGACTAGACCACAGATGTTTTTAGCTTAGTGATTAACAGCTCTGAGAATCTCTCTGATTTGCTCTCTTCCTCCATCCAGCTGGACACTTTCATCGGAACATCTGGGAACGGTCACTTTAGCCGCTAATCTGGATTCGAGAATATATCCATGTCAGCACTGAATCTTGATCCGGTTCGTGAGTCGTTACTCGCCAACTTGCTAGTTATGAATTCGACGAAGGAGTCGCCAGTCGTCGATGTTGGTGGAATAGTGGTGGTGGTGGTGGTGGAATAGCCGGTAAAGGTTAGAACGAGGTAGCGATACATCGGCGAGCCAATGCTCCGCGAGTCGATCCGGTCTCGTATTCGGTCGATATTCACGACACACGCCATCATCGAACTCGGCCATCGAAGCAACCATCTCGCTTGCTATCACCGTCCTAGGCGACAGAGAGAACACAGACGAATGGAATGACACACGCCAGTTTCAATCTGGTTTACGGTGCTTAATTCCAAGCATCGTCGCGCTCCTGCCCCTTTCCGATATCTCCGTGGCCCTTGTCGACGCCTCCGATCGAATTCAAACACGGGGCTGCGACACTTGCGTTTCAAACAGCGCGAATCTAAGCGTCCATGGAGTTACCGAACCGATGACAACAGTGACGATGACGCTATTCTGTGGTTAGGAAGGATGGGCATTCGGAACAATAAAAAGAGGAGTTCAGGAGGGGGAGGAGACAATTTTCAGCCGCGAACGGACAAAGTATGGGCTTGTCACTCAAGCGTGGTTTAAACGACACCCTGTTACGAGTCCGGAAAGTATTTATGACCCTTTTGAAAGTGCTTATATTTGGATAGCTGCGCTCGACGATGTTGAGAAGAAAGATCAAGACACCAAGGGAAGCGATGATTGAAACGCGTTCGGTTTGTTTTTTCTCTCCTGCCTTTAAACCTTGAAACGGGATCTAGCGAGCGTCAATCATGGAAGGTGACGGAGTGAAAAGGAAATATTGACACAGAATTCCCTCTCCGGAGCTTGCCGTTCCGATCGCTGGGTTCACCCTCACTGAGAAAAAGTAGCATCTTCTTGAACAATATTGTGTCACTCGGTGTTGTGCTTTCCAGCCTCGTCACACCCGGATGACATTCATTAACTGTAGTTTCCGGCGCATGAGACGCAGCCCGAGCCCCGTAGAATCGGAAGGGCCCAACTCCCTGACCTGAATCGCTCCGTCATCTGTATCATTTCTGAATTTGAAGAATTCCTCCGCGATGAATTTTGCGCTTCGAAGAATTTTTGTCGTCGTACCTCGGAGTGCATCTGGACTGTAGCCACCGGAAATCTTTCCAACCGACGCGTAGTTCACGAATAAAATTAATTGGGATTCTCTCGTCCGATTTTCCAGCCGGCATGACGTGGCCAGATGTCGACGTTTGTTGTTGTGGTCTGCACCGCACACAGGGTTGGAACTCGAGCCGAAATTCTCAGCAGCGAACATCAGCCAACTTTCGCAACTGCATACCCGCAACGATCGTGTCTGAAAGTGTTCATAAGTCACAGCTCACAGCAGCTTTTGGAGACCTTCACAACACAACCTGGCGCCGGCGCGGCGTCGACGCGATATGACTGAGTGGGTGTTATCTAAATCTAGATCGAGATCTCCGACCAGCGTTCAGACAACATGAGCCGTTTGACTTCTCGAACCCTGAGATCCCTTTTCTGACGAAGTCGCACCTTATCGGAGAAAAATGGAGTGGCTTCCCAGGTCCATGACTTCGGCATCGATTCACAAGGATCTCCTGGCATGGAACAATAGGCCGGAACCACGAACTGTGGAACTCTCTCGGCGGCGGACCGGGGAGATTCACGAGACGGTGTTAAAAACCTCCTCTCGTAGTTCTCCTGATGACGATAATTCTCTTATTTCTACTTGCTGTCGCGTCGGCCGTCACTTGAGAAGGTTTTCTTTTCTTTCGGGATTTCCAGAGTTCATTATACGGCGCCGCGACCACGAATCCATCATGATGGGTGAAAAGAGGGAAAAAAAAGTCGAGCGCAAGCCCTCTCAAAAATAGGAGGAAGATGAATCCGGGGAGAAAAGTTGAAAAATGAGGAGAGAAACCGCTGACGCAAAGGAAAAAAAAAGCATATGAAGGTCGATTGGTGTGGGCGGCTGGGTCCCTTCATTCCCACCGTTTGTGCCGCGGTCCCACTGCCATCTCACAACGTGGACAAGATGAAGCCCTGTCTGGACAGAATGGAGAACAAGGAGGGTAAAAGACTTTTGAAAGTGGAACCATTTTCAAGGCGACTCGTTGGCGCGGCCAGTGAGCCCCGCCCGCTGCGTCCTTTCCGCAACCAACCCGCCCCCGGGCCCCTCCTCCATCATCGCCCCCAACCACTCTCGAGGCCCTCCCGCAGTTGGCTCTCCCTGATCGCCTCCCGCAGTTGCCACCGATTGCGCCCCGCAGTCGTCCTCTCTGAGGTTCGAGTCGCGGTTGACCCCCGCACTCGTGCCCCCCGAGCACTCAGCGTGGTCCTTGACGGCCCCTCGTTTCCTGACGCTAACGTGCAGTCCCCAGAAAACTAAAAGAGCGGGGCCCTGGATGGATGCTTTTCTCTGTCCTCTGATCGTTCTTTTTGTACAACTGGCTGCGCTGTGAGAATAGGAGACAGACAACGAGTAGGGAAAAAGAGCAGAGTATGGAAAGTGGTTGAAGCGGAGGTGCTCATGGAAAACAGAGGTGGCGGTGCTTTGCTGCGGACGCCAGGAGCGAGCTGGGCCTTAATGATCTCACCCTGAAACTCCTGCAGATTTGGGGTCGTTCATGTCATGTACTCGTGGCCGCACCGAGCCGCGATCTGCTCGCTTCGCTCAGATGGATGGCCAGGAAGTAGCACTTAACCAAGATGGTTATGGTCCGATGTTTGTATGCGCCACAATGTCATCTCGGAGAGAGTCGAAGCCTCAGCACGCGATCAACCTACACGACTTGGCGGCCCGCATCTCTTCGCTGCTGCTGCTGCTGCTGCTGTTTCTCCTGACATCCTTTCCGCTGAATTTTCTCGAGGACAGATTCCTCCTCTGACCTCCTTGGAGTCGAAGTTCTTTGGAATCGAAAGCGGCTCCATCGGGCTTCACCCGCCAAATTGAACTCTGTGCTACTGGATATGTACACGGAAAGTCATTCAGGACGGTCCAAGAAGAAGAGAAAAAAAACATCGGTTGCCCTTTACTCAGTTTGAGATGAAGAAAAGGCGAAAGTAGAACGCATCTATCCGCGATGAGCGAAATGCTCTCGAGGATCTCGGCCTGACTTTCCTGTTCCCAACGCAAGCAGGACACGCATGTGGATATACTCCTGGAGCGACTCCTCCGATTAATTCTCGCAACGACCGCTCGTAAAATCGCGGGAGTTTCGCAGAAATCTCCGCCCAACGTCCGAACCCTCGATGAGAAGTAAGCGGCAATCTTTCGCAGTGCGCGTTTTTGCGTCGTCGACGGTGGTCAGATACTCCGTTTTGGTATAGATAGTCGGTTCACGCTTTTCGCTCCCTTGTGGCCGGGCCGACTTTCCTGCGTTCCTTTTCGCGTTTTTTACGTTCATCGAACTTCGTTCCCTTGTTACCAAATTATCTTCTTCTCGGTTCGATGCCGCAGATATCTCGCCACGAGTTCCTAATTTTCTTCATCGTTCTCCGATCATTCCTTCCCTCCCTTGTCCACGGGGTTCCGCGCTCCTGCGGTCTCGTCAAGCATTCTTATATTCGAAGTGACACAATTTTCCATTCGGCGTTCCATCGTTTTCAGGGAATCGTTTCTCTCGGATTTTTTACAACACTCAATCCCGACTTTTCCGCGACTGAATCAGGGGAGGAAGTTTGCGGTTGAAAAGCGAGCAGTGCATCCTGCAGACGTCGAGGAAAAGTGATTTGTTCCCGTCAAATCATGATAGCCGTCGGTGAGGCACCGACTGGCGTACGAGGACTGAGCCGATTACCTCACCTCAGAGTCGATAAATGTGTCGTAGCTTCGTAGGTTGCGTGTCAACCAAGTGGATACGCCTGTTGGTTACCGAGCATCCATTCAGAATATCGTCGTTTTCTTTCGACTCCTCTTCCCTCTCGTCCTCGGCCGTCTCCTCTCATAACTTTATTCATGTCTCATCCTCCTGCTTCGTCCCTCGCTTATCTTTGTTTGAGATCCATCGCTCGTTTGACTTTTTCGGTGGACGTTCCCGCGTGACCCACCTCTCCGTTGTTCTCCCATCGACTGTTTTTCCTCATCATCCTCATTCTTCTTCTCTCCCGTCATCCATTCTGGGCGGCAGGATGACGATGTTGTGCCATTCTTGTTGTTGGACCATCGTCATCGCGGCGTCACAGCCAGAGCCGAAACTTATTGACGAAGGAACTTGATCGGAATTAATCAAAGGTTGTCACTACCTTCTGGCGACTCTGCTTCCTCCGGCCGTTCCCCTTTCCTTCCCATCCTGGATTTCTTTACTCCGTTTCCCGACATCTTCGCTCGGTCACTTGACGGTTTGATTCAAATCACGAAAGTCCGAATTCTTTCTCCGTTTCCCTTCTTGGGAGAAGTCGATTCCGTCGAAGTCGACGTCGGATATCGGCCGCCCTAAATTATGCAAAAGTTCCTCGTTCCCTCCGATGCACGCTTGCACTTCGACCTCTCTCTGGGTTTTTCTCCACAGCACGCGTTTTATCTATTAGGAATGCGAGGGTTTTCCGTGTCGTTATTCACTGTCATTCTTCAAAGATATATTTTCAAAGAGGTGAACTTGATGAAATATGGGAGAGAAAATACGAGGCCGACCGGGTCTCCGTGCGACCATCGATCACTGCGCGAGAGCTCCACAGACGCGCCGCATTCAGAATGTTCGGCTGTATTGCTCTGTCGCTGAATTTGCGAGATTTTCTTAGAAAGAAGTCGTCATTCGATCAAAATGTATAATGCGTTCATTCGTTTTCGACCGAAAGAACGAAACTCCGGAATCGTTTCCAGTAAAGCGAGAAATGGAAAGGAAATCCGAGCTGGTTCGTTTGCCCAGACGTCTGACCTGAGACTCTTGGTCCTGAAGTCAGCCATAAACTTCACAACAATCAGAGATCGCATGATTCTGGCCAGATCATGCATTGCACACCAGAGCCGGAACCCCCAAAGAATATACGAGATCCGGGGCTGCGTCGAACCCGGTCTACTTTCTACCGTGACTCTAGAGACACTGTTTTGGGTCCAGACACCAAGTTTGTCCCGAAAAGCCAGATTGAATCATTGTTAGTGGTCCAAGAGGTGCACGGCTTTCTCATCAGCTTTTCTTCAAAGTATTTTCAAAGATCGATCCAAATCACAAGCGTATCGGGTAGTCTGACTCCCCGTACGAGATTTCGGAAAGAAGTCACGGAGTTCCCACAAACTCATTTGCCATTTGAAATGTTCTCGATGGTTGGAAAGCTTCGCTGCTCCTGTTTTCAGAGACTTCAAGCCACAGACTGGCTGGTTGGTTGGTCGGTTGAATAGCTGATTCGAATGGCGAAACACCATTAAATCCCAGGATTCCCATCGGAGTTGATTGGTTGCCCCTCCCCACCCCTTCTTCCATTCCCCTTGGCGCGCAAAGCGTAGGAAGACCCTAAAAGCAGTCTGAAGGGAAAAACTATTATGCCGTCTCGCTTGCGTGGTCTCGCTGCCTTCAAGACCACGACCGCCCCGGTTTTCTAAACGGAGCGACCGAGCAGTTCGTCCGCCCGCCCGCCCGCCTGTTCGGGCGCCAGACAGTCAGTCAGTCAGCCGGCCAGCCGACGACGAAACAGAAGTTGCAGTGGAGACAGGGTGGAATCGCTGAAGCTTTTGTGGCCGAGTGAGTGAAAGGAGATCTAAAAAAAGAAATGCCAATTTAGTGCTCATTTAAGGAACGGCAGAATAGATGAACGCATCGTATAACCAGAGCTTTTGTCATCGCCTCCGTCACTCATTCGGCTCATCTCTCTTTCATTCGTTGTGTATGAGCACGGTGCGGGAGCTCGACCGGAAGAGCAGAACCGCGGATCCGACCGGGCGACGCAATTCAGTGTTTTCAGGTATCGAGGGAACGGGGAACCGTATTTTCAGTTCTGATATTTGGTTCCAGTTCCTTTCGTCGAGGATTTTCATGACTTCAGGTTGATCGGTCCAAAAGTACTAATGATGATCGCATGAACGAATCCACCAAAGGAAGGAAGGCTTACGAATGGAAATAACAATCAAGTTCCCAACTTTCGTTCACATCTTCAATTTTGAATGACAGCGAGCTCAAATGTTGGTAACTTTTCCGTTTGCATTCGCTCCCGCACAATTAAAAAGTTCTTTATCAAGGCGTACCACAGTTTGCGCCCGATGAACCCTCATACGAGCCGACTCTAATCATTCTCCCTCCAGCTGAGCTGACTGTGACCGATTCACCAAATGGAAAATGAAAACGAATCCGGAACAGAACTCTCCTCGCCTCATTTGAAGGAAATCGTGGAGCATTGTAGCTCATTTCGCCACAAGTTAGACCTGCGATCCCCATTCTACAATATTTTGGTTTCTTTCCTCGGATCCTCGGGGTCCCCCGTTCGGACGAAGCTTTTGGAATTCGGCTCGAACTTTGGCGGAAGGGACTCTGAATGTTCGCTCGGCTCTCATTTGATTTCACTCTGATTCGGAAAGACGCGTGATTCGCGTGATCCATCCTCCTGAATTCAAAGTTGTAATTCGAGCGCTCCCTCGGAGGCTTTTCAGCTTTTCTCTCGGCTGCAGGAACCGTACCATGACACGGCACCCGTGCGTGACCGACGTCTATCAACACTTGGTCCCGGATTGCGGTTCGGGTCATTCTGATGTGATTTGATCGGTTCGCTCTGACGAAAAAAATATAAGTCAGAAACTTGTTCTGCTCGATTTCTTTGAGCGTTCAGAGCAAGGCAAGCAGACAGAAGGAAAAGTCTATTTCCAACTTCAACACATCAACGTTTTTTATTATTCGTTCTCACTTAAGGTATCTCAAATTCGAGGTATCCCTCGCGTAAGGGGACCTCGAAGTACTAGTCTCCATCCCAAGTCGGTTTGGAGATGCAAGTAGCGAGTCGTAACAATTACATCATACATGTTTTCAAGAGCAGCATATCATCGGCCAGCTCAGGACAACTTGCGAGCGCGGGACTCATCGCTATTTGACTTCGGTGCGAAGCGGGTATCGAATGGATGAACTGGGCGACTCTGGAGAGCCTGGAAAAGAAGAAATTTCCTGCGGATTCAGGGAAATTCTTGGCAGCATCATCGAGGCAACAGAGAAAGGTTGAACTTGTGCCGTAAAAAAGCTAGAGAGGACTTACCGTGGCAGATCCAGCTCATGTGTAGTCCACCATTTGAGGAGATCAAATTCTGAGTTCGTTTTCGACACTCTCAACATCAAGTATTTATTAACTTCGTCCGAATCGAACGATGATCCGTCGTCATCCGAAGTGTCTTCCAAATCGGACAGCGTGTGCGTGTTTCGTCGGCCAGAACCAGATGGTGAGGCCTGAAATAGAATCGCACGCTGATTCAATCGCAGAATCGAGTATGAGCCGCGGAATCACGATTTTGGCAACTCTATCAGAGAGGTCACGAAATTATTTCGATTTTTCACTCACCTTATGTAGAGTCAGCTGGTTCTGCGAGCCGTTTGCCTCCATGTAGGAGTTGATGACCTGAGCTGAGAGCATAGATCTGACTTCGGCTTGAACGCTTAGCTGGAAACGAAGTTTTCGTCCGGCGTAGAATTAGAATTTCGCGAAAGCTCCCGACAGAAATGATGGAATCGTCCATATCTGATTTCGATTCCAATCGATTGCAAACTGGGGCTGGAACGAGGTCTCACCTTCAAACTGTCATCTTGTAGCAATTTCAGGGATTTCAGTTTCGGATGAAGAAACAAGGCGATACGATGCAGTTGGTGAACTTCCATCTGTGAAGTGGAAGAAATCGACCGTGAAAACAATCCCGCAACCGATCTCTGGAATCTCTCATATCCCAAGTTGTCAGAATGCAGACTTGGATCTCATGACTCACGTGGAGAAGTTGAGTTCTGGCTTCTGCCTTGAGCGCGTTGATCAGAAGACTGTCGGTGTTTTCGGGCTGCATCTCTTGTACGAGGCGGGTGTACCATACCACCACGAGATACAGCGTCGGCTTCTGCTGATCTGAAAGCTCTTGTATGGCTTGGCGGAATGGAGTCACGAAGTTTATTATCTCCTCGAGCGTTGAGATGTTTATCGGGGAAGCATATTGAACCTGGAACAGGATTCTCAGATGACAAAGTGAAACACAACGAGTTCAGATTTTGCAAATCCCTTGAGTGTAGATTGACAGTACCTCCTCATCTATGGTTCGGAGTGCGTTTGTGATCTGATTCCATTGATTTAGGATATTCTTGAGGAAATCGATGCGGTTCACCCAACAGGAGGCGTCTCGCGGTCTGTAAATGGGTTCATCCAAGAGATCTTGTAGGCCCGCTCGTTCCAAGTGACTCACTAGCGTAATACAGAAATCTGCGAACAAAATTCAGAGTCCAACCTTTAGACATCGATAATAATCCAGGGTGCCAGAATCGGAGTTCTCCCTCGATCAAAAGAATGAAACGTGACGAGATACCGAAGCGCAATTCCATCAATCAGAGATCATCATTCAAAGTATGACTCACTCCATAGAAAGTGAATTTCGGGTATGATGTCGTTGTTCACTTGCAGAGCATTAACCTGGCACGAGTTCACCTGCATCGTGTGACCGTGCATCGTATTTTCCAGTGCACTGTTGATCGCAGACGCTACGCAATTCAGCCTCGTCGCAGTCCCCAAGGCAGTCACCAGCTTCGAGTTCTGATCCGTCACGTAGACCAACCTTCGAATTGGATAACTCAATCGAAAATTTGTTCAAGAACCTCCATACCATTCTAGCTCTTCTTGGGAGAATAGCTTACCGGTGGAAGTAATCGTGAAGATCGTAATCTTTCAATGTCTGGTACAAAACGCTCAACATATTTTCACAATTCAAATATTCGTCGTCGAATTCGGCCATCCTGAGACATCTCGTTACTTTGGTGAAATTGTTCATGGAATGCAAGGTCATCACCAGATGCTCACTTTTCGTTGATGCCACCTTCCAGGTCTGGAAAAAAATCTTGGTCATGGACTGAAACTGTGTTCTTCATCCATGAGAAAGTGACGACAAGAAAGACGGGATTCCTGAAGCCTAGGACATTGGTTTGGAAACTCTGAGAATAAATTGAATGATGTTCCACCTGCAACGATAAGGATGCGCCGATGTTCCCCAACAGGCCTTTGAGTTCAACAGCCAGTTTCCGCCGGCACTCCGTGGCCATAGTCTTGATCCTTTGAGCGAGCCCTGCAGTTCCGAGGAGGCTGTCCTTTACTTCGAATTGGCCATATTTCACGCCTAAATCAACGCAGGTCTGCAGCAAATTCCGAAGACCGGGACTCGACACTGCCTCCATCGGAACCAGGTCTGTGCACACGAAGCAAGCGGTCTCTTTGCTCAGAGTATCTGCGGAGCGGAAAGTAACTCAGACCACGCGATTGAAATGTACGTTGATGGCTCCGTGGATATCGAGAAAGACTCATCACATTTCGCAGGCAATATACATAAATGAGAATCCCATTCTCAAACCACGATAAGTCCACATCCGCCGATTCGGGTCCATATCATTTCTGAATCTCGTTCTGGATCTTATGTGAGGCTCGGTTTTGAGGAATCTGTCAATCGTTCCGCGAAATTCAGGGAAAACAGGCTGAGCTCTGGAGCTAAGTGGCTGATTTTGAGTTCTTGACGTCCGTCTATTAAACGCTATCACAACGTTGGAAGATATAATCAGTCAGGCCGATAATAATTGAAACCTTGGAAATTGAGATCTTGAAAAAATGGACTCATCGTGCTCGGGGAATGAACTTCTCCTGTAAGTGCCTGGCGCTTCTTTCCGATCGAACCGACCTGATATGCAGCGGAGTTGTCGATGATTTGCTTCGTTGGGACCAGCGGACGGTGTCGCTGCACCGGGATTAGCGGACTTTTCTTTTTGACTCACTGTCCCTTCCTTCTTCCGACGAACTCGGTTTCGCAACGAGCCCGAAGCCGACATGAGAGGAAGGAGCGGTTGGCACCGGTGTTTGAGAATATTCGAAGTCCCGGTTTTATGCGGCAGGAACTTATATACCTTCTGACACTTCGAACACGCTATGTGTTCCGGAAGAATGTTGCCGTCCATGTCGAATATCTGCAATACAATGGCGATGCTTTCACCCAAAATCAGGGTTCGGTTGGAGAGGCAACAACTGCGATGGAATGGTTCAGGCTGAGAAATGCACTTAATGGAATGAACTGAATAATGGTTGAAGCTCTCAAGTTCAGCCGACGTTGGAACGAACCTCGCCGAAGGTCTCCCAAATCACGCTCTTCTTCTTTTCATCTTTCGTTCTCCGCAACACGATGCGATATGCGCCACATTGAACTTTCTTCTGGATATGTTGCAGCTGCTGAGAGGAATCGCCTCTAGATTTCGATGGAATGTCTTGCAGTTGAAGCAACGTCGACGAAGAGTCCTCTAGGAGGCACGATATCAAAGGTGGCGACGGGCTGACCGCCGCCATCGAGTGCATCGTGCTCACGCGTTCTCCTCCAGCGTCACAATGAAAGAGTTAGCTCGGGATCCGCGAAAACCTGCAAAGGATTCGAAGCCTCGGTCAGACTCTCTCGCTCAAATCAAACATGAGAATCAGAAAGTGCGTGATGATATGAGAGGAAATCTCTTAAGCTAGAAAGGCCCCGAGTTCCACGAATCGTTGGATCTATCTAAAAGTCCTCTTCCAGATGTCGGAGGTTCTTCCCGTCCGGTGCTTGATCTAAAGCTTGTCGGTAGTCCGTTGTGGGATAAAGCTCCCGCGTCAATGAAAGATATTAGTACAACTCTACGATACTGATCACCGCGGGACGAATGTAATAGGTGATGGAATGGCACTCAGTATCATCTCATTCCAATGATCGGAGTGATCGAAGAGAACTAGTTGTGGACGCGAGCAATAACGATAGATGGGAAGAATGTTAGTGCCGTCCGTTGGGATTACCCTCGCATGTTGGTCCTCGCTCTGAGGCTCATCGAGAGGAATGAAGATGCATTTCCAATTGCTTTTCAGTTGCGAAGACACAATGGAGTCGAAGTTGCCAATTTCTTTATTTCAACACTTTCTTTGACACCATCACATGAGCAATCGCTCATCGGTCACAGTTCATTGTACAATGAGATAGTTTAGATTTACACTGTATTTGAGGAATCAATCTTCATTCAACTGTACACTATGGATCAAGCAGTCCATTTTAGGCACCGCGTCTCCTGGTGAACGTCCAAACAGTTCTTGGCGCAGTATCGCGCCCCACAGGAAACGCAGGTGTAGATTCCGTACAGACCGCAGACGGCACAGAAATGTCTTTGAGGGAATTTCGAAGCCGGAGCCGCGGCTGTCATGTAGTTCGGAGACTCCGTTCCAAGTGCTCGATCCTCTTCGAGAAGCGCAGCGAGACTTTTCTTGAATCGGACTTGTTTGAAGTCCCGAGCGCTTTTTCGCTTCCCTGGTCGGTCCCTCCGCTCGGTATTCAAGGAGTCTTCGAACTTGGGTGCTTTCTTGTTCATGATCAAGTTGGCGTGGGGATCTTCATGGTAGTTGTCTTGCTCCAAGGCATCGAGTGCTTTTCGAGATCTACGATTTCGCTGCGCTTCATCCAGGATGACGCGGTCGCCGCGCTTCTCCTTCTTCGTTATCTGCTCCATGGTGTACTCGAAGAGCCACAGAGGCGAAGCTCCCGTCCGAGAATTGAGAATCACTTCACCTTCTCGTTCATGGAAAAACTATTTCACCCATGTCCCGCTGCAAACATTCGAAATTAGCTTGTGGACGAGTGGGCAGGCGGATCGCGGATACGGAGCTGTAGTTTCAGACTCACTCACCTACGTGAATTCAGTTGGTAGGGAGAGTATCTTCTCAACCGCCTTCTGGAGAGAGTTTCGCGCGGAACCCGTTTCTCCTCAAATGAAATCGGAAACATTGAATCTCGAGAAACTTGTTCGAAAAGACAGGCAGCGGATTTGAAGTTTACGAAAGAAAGAACGAGAGAATGAAAACAGTGCTGTTGACAATGATCTTTGCTGCTGCGAGCACCGCATCTCAGGCGCAGCCACGCTCTTCTACGGCGGATCCCGAGACCAGTGTAGATCACTGTTGAGCGCCCTATTCCACGATAGGACGCCACATGTCTTGCCGCTCGATGCGCTCACGCTATACACTTTCGATCACAGCGATTTCCATTGCGACACCAACGGCTCCACTTACGATTGCCGGAGAAGTGAACATCTGTGACCGTTCCACCTGTTACAGGAGCGACGGCGAAGTTTTTCCATGAGAGATTTCAGTTCGTGCAGGGGCTTGCCGAGGGAGGTCAACGATTCACCGCGTCGCACAAGGAACGAGGTGGTTAATAGGAGCGCCGCGTAAACAGCGCCGCGAGGGAAGATTCCCGCTTTGCGGAACTCGCCATCTTACAAGCTTTGGAAGTGAGAGTCTGAGAGATTATCTTTGTCTCTTCCTCGGGATCGTCGCTCAATAATAGCTCACTGATCGCTGGAGAGGACGTTTCAGCTGGCTCATTCCCTCGACATAATGCGGTATTCTCCTAGCCAGTTCGGAGCGTGCTACGATCCGGTGGAATGCCAAACGCCAGTCAGACTCAGGACAAACTGGACTCGGATGAGCCGCGCAGCAGAGATCATCGACATCATTGACTTCATGTTTTCACCGTGTTCAATTAAGTGATCTCTATCCTCCACTTTCTCAGAACGGGTTCTCCATTTTTTAACATGCGTCTATTTGAACTGTGATCATATAGGACTTGGCGTTCCGAGAGATGCGCCAATCCTCGGTTCAAGTGACTACCAACCCCAGTGGTTGCCAGGATCAACAATCTGGTAGGTCCGATTCTTGCGAACGGCAGCTTCTAATATTTCCGCGGTCATACACCGTTATTCTAAAACTCAGCTCTGATTGTGAGATCTCATTCCTCTTTCGGACTGAAGACACCGTCTTTCGCCTCGAGTTCTGATGATCAGGTTTCATGTCGAAATTCAAACCATGAAATGGCGCCCGTCAGCTGTCAAGCACCTCCCGAAAAGACGCATCTCTTTGTCAGAAACTGTTCGAGTCAATCATTGCATTTCCCAAAACGTTTGTTGGATTCCATCCGCCGGAGAGCATGGTCATTAACATTGTCGCGCGAGAAATTGATTTCTTGACATGCAGCATCGTTCTCAAAAGTCAATTGAGTGGGTTCTATAGACGATTAAATTATTTCCGATCCACGGCAGCTTAATGTGACTGAAGTCGCAATGTCTGATGATCCAAGAACCCCCGGGCCTTCCCGCCGCAGGGCGACTGAGGCATACCGCTCCGTCGAGGCAGAACGACACGCCTCAGATGTCACGACCAGTGAGGGACAAAATCTTTCGCGACATCCGGGATATTACGAAGTACAGATCATCCACGAGGCGGACATGGAGGACTCGTCTGAAAACGATGAATATGATGAGGATGACGAAGATGAAGAAATCCACGCTTCCAGACTCCGGAAACCGGTGCTATCCTTGAGCGAACGAGAGAAGAACGACATCTGCAGGTGATAACTTTGACCCAGATGTCGGGCTCCTTCAATCTGAAATCCATTTTCATCCGATTGCGATGTCTACTCGGTCGTCAATTTGGAGTTCGAGCGTTTTCCTGATCGTGTGATGTTTTACAGATACAAAAACTTGAAGCCTGAATCGAATTTGAGACAAATGTCGGAGCATTTTACGCAGTTGTGGAACAAAATCGTTTGCCGACGGTCCATCTACGACGTGTTGATGCAGGATGAGAAATGGACCATCATAGAGAAAAGAGTCTATCAAGGCACCCCTATGACGTCAGAGGACCCAATTGAAGACATTGAGAATCTGCTCTACGACTGGATCATGGAAATTCTGAAGTTGGTGGATTAGCTTTCCATTTTTTTGTTGATTTTCGAGTTCGAAATCGTATCCATGATTACTGTAATGGAATCATTTTCCTGCTAACCCACAGAGTTGAAGCTCGGGTTTGGGATGAAGACGTGCGTAATGCTGCTGCCAACATTCGAGACATCAGATCATTGAAAGAATTCATACCTTCGCCGGCTTGGTTGAATGACTTCAAGTACAGACACAAGTTAGAAACTGAACCAAACGACGGAAGCATCATTGCCAGCGGTCTGGAAGAGACCGACAACAGTCCGGCCGAGTGAGTAGAAGAAGAATCAGATTTCGCCGTTGGAATCTCCTATGTTTTCGAAAGTCACGGACTGTGTCTATTCATTATAAGTTTGAATCAGGGAGCTTCAACGCCTTGTTGTTCCACCAGGAAGAGGAAACGTCCGATCCGGATAGACATCGGCGACGGGCTGTCTTATCAGATCGATGTCGGTGTGGAGACCACTCTCGATGCTCGAAGAGAGAAGATTCCCCCACATTCACAGTTCGCGGCGGACCCCTATGTTCGTCGGGGCGGACCTCATGTTCCCCCAAATCGCTTGACGGATTTTCAACTGAGCGACAGCGATGAAGAAGACGACGATTCGGTAGGCTCTTCAACATCCCAGTAGTTCCCCTGCTCGAGATTCTTCACTGTGCTGATACTTGTTTGATTTGCGATATTGAACTTTGAAGCTCTCGAAATCAATTCCAAAATCCCCACCCAGGTCAGTGTGGGTTTGCAACCGGTGGTGCGAGATCTCGGTTTAGAAGCGTTGCTGGGTGCGACTATCGGTCCATCTCTGCATGACATCCTCAACCACTTGGTGTATGGTCCCAGCGTCATGTCGAAAAGGGCTCGAGAGATGATGGCTACCGCAACTGGAGTGGCTCTGAGGACCGAGTGAGTTAACTCTTTGCGATGCCGTTTCGTGTATTGTCTGGAATCGATATGGATGTCTTATTCGAGTTTTTCCGTTTTTCGCTAGGCTTTTGAACGAAGCTTCCGCAGAAAATATTGAAAGGTGCTGCGCGAGAAGAGTCAAAATCCTCGCTGATCTCATAACAAAAGTTCTCAAAGCGAAGAAACGTCGCGACGAAGCAGAGATCGAAATGCATCAAGAGAAGAAGCTGAGGGATTTGAGCGCTTTCAAAGTCGCGGAAGAGAAGCGGAAAAGGTAAGTCGACTTGAATTCAGAGTCAGAGAGCTGGAGAATATCTGATGAGTGGCTCATTCTCCACGGACTTGTTTTCAGGTGCATTGAACGTCGTGAACTACACTTGGTCCAGAAACGGATTTTGGAAACGGAAGAAAGGTTCTACAGTGATCAGCAACGCAATGAACTCATTCGGAAAGAACTTCTACTCATCGAGGATCCTGTCGCCACAACAGATTCAAGTAGCGGAAAAAGAGTCAAAGTGTTGCAACCGAGTGGTTCTCTTGTCAAGCGGCAAAAAGTGAGCTCGGAAACCCTGGTCGGTGACGACGAATGAATGCTCGTTGCAGCTATCATTTCCCTCGCGGTTCTGGATCCCGCAAGCTTGTTCCAGGTCACGAAATGCGGCGCACAAAACAGTGTATATATACATATATGTATAAAGACATGTGTGTGTTCACACGAGTTGAGCAGGAATAAATCCCTCTCAAGGTGAATGGTCTCAAGATTATAGTTTGGGGACTGAGGCTTAGTTCGAAGTGGAGAATGATCAGAGGATTATCTATGTATATTTTTTTTCACCAAATTCGAGGGTTTCTCGTTTTTTCAGTAAAATCATCCGGGAATTTCCGTGGCCTCACGGATCTCATAGAGTCGCTTAGCTTGATTTGACCCTGCCTTCATTGACAGCGCTGCATAACAGGACGGTAGTCCTGGAGAATGAATGCCTGTGCTGGACGTCACAATAAATTGCTCGCTCTGCAAACTTCTAGCGGTTTCAAGATTTTCCGATAACGATCAATGAGACTCGTAAAGAAAACCTGTTTTTTTTTTTATGGGCCCCTAATGAGTGAGGTCTCCTGGAGGTTTTTTAGCATTTACAATACGATACAGGTCTCTTTATGGATTATTAAGAGAGGATGTTTATCATTAGAGCCTGAAAAGTCAGGCATTAATCATTTTTGACCCTCCATCTATCAATATGAATGGATGGATATATGAGGATTTGATGCTTGGTTGTTCCAGCCCAGGCCCTGATTGGGCGGAAATCATCGATGTGGTCGACCTCCGATCAACTATTCCATGAATTGATGGGGAGTGAATAATAAATAATGCCTGAACTTCCAGGCTCTATTTATCATCTTTGGAAACATCGCGCTCGAGTTGATCGATAACTCCTTTGAGGACTCTCAGTGGTATCCTGAGGAGCCGGTGTGATAGATCTATGTTCTGCCAATTCTCATTCCCTAAGCGGAGCCGCAGCTGTGGCAGCCGGAATCACCTGACCCCGCGAGCGTAGCGCGGTCCATGACATTTCGATGCCGACACTTCGATGTCGGACGATTCGATGCCGACAACTCGATGCCGCGATTTCGGTGCCGACAACTCGATGCCGACAACTCGATGCCGGACAGTTCGATGCTGGACAACTCGATGCCGGACAATTCGATGCTGGGAGTCCGGGTGCCGCAGGTGTCTTGAGAACGAGTACATGACGATTCGATGCCGGATAACTCGATGCAGAACAACTGGATGCTATAGAAATCAAAGGCAGCACCGGAGTTCAATTATTCGGTCTCCTGTTTTTAGGCGCTGGCTTCCAAGGCAGCTCACTCGCTTCGCTCCCTCGCCCTGAACCTAACCTAACCTCACCCAATCATTGGGTCTCTTGCTCTTGGGCTCTGGCTTTTACACTCGCGAGTTGTCGCAATGAGTTGTCAGCCTCGAGTTGTCTTAGCATCAGCTTGTCCGGCATCGATATGTTGGTATCGAGTTTTCCGGCTTCTAGATATCTGTGTCCGACTCCACGTGCTTTGTTGGCAAACGTCGATATGGCGCGGCTCGCGAATTTCGGAAGAAACAAGCTCGAATGATCACACGAATGATGAATTCAGCTTCCAAGTACCATCGCAGAAATCGAATTCATTCGTCAAATCAGCATAAATGGCACGAGTAGCTGAGGCATCGAGTTGTCCGGCATCGAGTTGTCGGCATCGAGTTGTCGGCATCGAATCGTCCGGCATCGAGTTGTCGGCATCGAATCGTCCGACATCGAAAAGTCGGCATCGAAATGTCTGTGTCCGAGCGTAGCGAGCGGCACGCTCCAGCAGGTGCAGGGAAGCAATCGCATCGAAAGCCTGTTCAAGTTGGCGCTCTGGCGTGGTGGCGCTTCATGGATTAAGTCGGCGGGCGCAAAGTCTCAAGTATGTCTCAAGAAAAGTGAGCTTGAGAACCTCGTGGGTCAGCACCTTGAATGAATGAATACTTGGTTTATTGCGGCACTGCAAGACGAAGAGTCTGCTTTAGCACTCGGTCATACCTAGTAAATTCAAGGTCAAACCTCATCGAGCTCGAAGCCCCGTCGCGAACAACAGAAGCCAACTGAAGCGGAGGACCCCGACTACCAATCTCTGTCGTTCTCCACAGTTGCACAAAACAAACAGAAAACTCTACGAAACTCTACTGCGCGGATATCAGCCGTGCTGGAATCAACTGACACCGCGGTAGATAACCACATTGGAAATCGAATCGACCTGAAAAGTCTGGAATTCCGAAAAGAAGCAGATCCACGAATAAAACGCTATACAGCCCGCAGCACGAATTTATCGACACTCAATTTTTGTTGACGTCTTCCGCAGCCAAATGATTTCGAAGTCAATGTCGCCACGGGACTTCCGTCATACACAGCAGACTTCGAGAAGATATCAACCAACTGAAAGAAACGAAGTTGAGGCTCAGAATCGAAAATGTTCGATATTCAGCATGTCCCCGAAATTATGGACTGCATTGAAATCAAGATTCCGGCTGAAGATCAGTGTTTTCTCGGGTGTCTGGTGCCGAAGAGGATCAAGTGAGTGTCACGAAGAGCAGACAGGTACGATTTGTCAACTCAGAACTTACGCTTGTCCAGATTCATGAGAAAGATAATATTTCCTCAGTATGGGGCGGAAATCGGCTCGTACTTCTCAAGAAAGGATTCGTACCGATTAATAACACGGCTCTGGGCTCGCAGCAAGAGCTATAGGACGAGAAATCGGCAGGACTGCAGACGTAGTGCTGCTATATTTGAGATCGGGGGCGAATTATGGCATCAGAACGTACAAGAAACGAAGCACGAATCTCTCAGATCGCCAAAAACGGAAGATCATCCACGATGTACGCAACAAAAGTATCTTCCGCGCTCAAATTGAAGACTCGAACAACCTCCTAGCGGCATCACGCCGAACAGACCGTCTGGCGTGTTTTGAAAAGTGCGTTCGATCTGAAATTCAAGAGAATGTGCGGGAAGCCCCCGTTGACGAAAGAGCACCGAGAAACCAGACTCCGACGCGCCCAGGAATGGATGAGTTGGACTTCGGAATGGGAAAAAGTTGAGAACCATAAGCTGCTACTAGAAAATCATCTACTACCTCAAGCTTTGGAGAAAATCGGAAGAAATTTTATTTTTCAGCAAGATTGTGCCTCCGTGCACACGGCAACGATAATAATCAAAGACTGGTTCAGAAAGAGAAGAGTATGATTTCTGGACTGGCTCCCGAAGAACCCCGACCTGAACATTATAGAAAACCTCTGGGGAACTTTAGTTCGGCTCGTTTACCCGAACGGGAAGCAGTACAGCACGCGAGAAGAACTGAAACATGCGATTCTTTCTTCTTGGGCCAAAATCGGAGAACGAGACATAAAACCACTCTACGATTCTCTCCCGAAACGCATTTTCGAGGTCATTTAGGCAAAAGGGGGCTCAACGAAGTGGACAGTCCGCCACGGTGTACTCAATTTCTTCAATCGTGAGGATTTTTGAATAATCATGAAGCAAATCAGCCTGTCGATTATTTCATGTTACGTCACGAATTCGATTTTCTGGAACTTTACGCGTCGTCTTCTCTGGATCGGAAGAGTTATTCCATAAACAATATCGGTGTGATGCGAGGAGTATTCCATGGCAGCATCAGCATCCTCCCTCCTTTTTATCCGGAATATGAGGAAAATTTGAGTGTGGATAATTCCGTGTTGCGGGCTGTATATAGCCATCCTGTACACTAGGTAGCATTCGCCTTGTTCTAAAGCGTAGACGACAAAGTCGGAAAGGGCAATTACCGTGGCATCGGCATCGAAACCACGTAGGTGAGTACAATCGAGTTCAACAGTCTGTTATTCTTATATCTTCCATATGGGGATGGCCTCCAGTAGTCCTCAGATAATGCCTCATTCCAGACCCCGACGGAATTGGTCCGCGAGTTGAGAGTCCAAGATTGCTCGTAGTCTTCCACGGCCACCATATGAGAAGATTGATTGTCGGTCGCATACGTTCGAAAACTCCGATACGCGGCATCAGGGCAGCAATGGAATTTTTTCCCTCGTTCGTCCTCGGACGAAATCAATGCGAGGCGAAATCCTACAACGCGGAGAACTCCACGAACGACTGCAAGTCGGCAAATGCTACAAGGTCACAGGGTTCATTCGAAGGAACCAAGCTGCCATAATAGGTGTGAATCTATCGACGGATCATCACTCATTCGCAAGAACAGACCCCAATTTTCAAGCAACCATCCTGCTATCCATTTAGAAGGACGTTGTGCGACAGATCATATCACTCGATACAGCCAAAGACACGTGGGAACGGCTCCTTGAGCTTTGAAATGTACGAATCGAAGTCGAAAATCTCGGTAGGTAAGTTGCTACGGGTATTTCACTCATATCGCTTGCCAAAAGATTCAACTATGGCGAAGCACATCGCCACTGTCGAATCTCTGCTTCAGAGACTAAAGGATATGGGGAGAATAGTCGAGGAACTCGATATCATTGAGAAATTGCTTCAGCTCTCGTAGAAATACAGGCATCTCATATCCGCATGGGATAATCTCGACGAGGAGAAACAGACCAGGGTTGATCTGATTCCTAGACTACTGGAAGAAGAGAAGCTCGAGATGGGAGACACAATGGCGAAGGATGGCAAGGACTCTGTTGCGTTTTCGGCCAGATTTCGTCGAAGAGACTGCGAAGATGAGCACCGGCAGCAGAGACCCAGACATGCCCGAAGAGACTGCGAGGACGATGGAAGAGTCCGGTTCAATCGAAGAGATCACGTAGAAGCACGCAGGTTGGATCAAACAGGCGGCGGGGACGAGCAAAGGAGACGGTCCACAGGAAACTGCTACTACCGTGGGAAAAGTGGCCACAGGAAGAACGAGTGTCAGAAACTTCAGATGCAACGTCAAAGAGGCATGCAAGACCGGAAACCCCAGGATGAGGCGTATGCAACAACGCAGGATTCGGTCGAACCCGAGTCTGGTTCGAATTCGGGGTCGTTTCTGTTCAGTGCATCTGAATGTGGAGTCTCTAACAGTTAGGATTGGTTAGCGGATTCAGGAGCGGGGCGTCACATTTTTGGAATGCGCATGAGTCAGAGGGGAACTTCATTATAAGCTCATGTATATAAGGAGTCGGGATGAGGAATAAAGTCAGTTCTGTCTCCGATCAACAACGAGTGCGGAGTGTCCTTTTTCTTACTCGTCCAAACTTAACAGGTTATGGGCCCAGGAAAAACGCACTAGGCGAGAGCTGGAGAAAAACTACATTACGCTACGGATTTCGAGCACGAGCTGGAGAGAATGCCACCGAGGAAGAGGTCCGCAAGAAATAGGGGAACAGGGGAGTCGGAAATGGAGGGAGCCCCAGAGACTTCAAGGTGAAGAACGGAGCACAATGAGCCTTGAGCACCATCACAACCGCAAGCGCCCCAACCCATGATCGACGAACCGAAGACGACCTCGAATGTTAATGTACCTTCGTCGTTTGAGGAGTTAGAAGGCGCCTCTAATTACATGGATTGGCGATTCGCGATGGAAGCCCATCTCTTTAACTGTGATATCTGGGACTACGTAGACGGGTCCAAGGATGACGAGCGGTAGAACAAACGGGCCCGCGGAGCGCTTATCTCAGGGGTGAAACCCCACTTATTCTCATCAATCCGCGATGCAGTCTCGGGGAGCGAAATTCGGGCTTGCCTCGAGAAATTGTACCAACCCCAAGGGTTATTCCGAGGGGTAATGCTGCTGGAGGAACTCACGACCCTCCGGTATGGCGACTGTCCGAACATTGAATCGTACATCAATAGGAAGATCACAGCAGCGCAACGATTGAGGGCCATAAATAATGCAACCGCCGCGATTGGCTCTCTCAGTCAGTACACGCCGTCTGAAAAACCCACGGCGCACACCTCTGCGTGTATCCCATGAAAGCAGAGAGCGACATTGTTCAATGTATGGAAACTGTCCTCGTGGAGTCGGAGTCATAAGAACATGAGGTGAGAACGGTCAGGAGCGATGATGCGGCAGAGTAGAGATCGGAAAAGATGACCAGGATGCTCACCAAAGGTCGTACCTATTCAGCAGCAATTTTCCGCGCCATACGTATCTGCCGAGATGGGTCGGGTCGAACGACAACACCGCACTGTCATGGAAACAGCGAGAACCATGCTTGTCGCCGCCTAGTTACTCAAGATGCCATGAGCAGAGGCTGCTATGGCGGAAGGTTATATTCGAAATCTTGTGCCATTGGAGCGTCTCGGATGGAAAACACCTTTTGAAGTTTGGCATGGCAGGAAACCGTCTACAGCGCATCTCCGGTTGTAGGGCAGGATTCGATATGTGCGATTAGAGGAAGCACAACGAGACAAGCTTAATGACAGGGCCGACAGGGCGCATTCATGTTGGGTATGACGAAAAGTCGAGATCATACAGGATCTGGTTGCCGGACACAAAGGACGTGAAAATCGTACGTCATGTACGATTCATTGAGTCTCCAGGCACGGTATCGGTCAAGTCCATGGACACTGAGGACAGAACTGCCGGACTCGAGACAACAAGTGTGTCGACAGTGTGTCCTAACAAGCAGGGCGCAGGGGACACTGATGTGCTGCCCAAATGGGAAATTATCTTCATGTGCAGCGTAGCATCCGCCATAACTGAATGTCCGGGAACATTCGAGGAAGCGATGAGGTCGGCGGAAGCTGACCATTGGAAGAAAGCCGCCGATAGTGAATATCAATCACTAATGGAAAACAAGACTTGAACATTGGGAGACAGACCCGTTGGCGCCAACGCCATTCGATCGAAGTGGGTATTCAAGGTAGAGTGTTTACCGAATGGAAGTATACACAGGTACAAGGGACGGCTTGTTGTTAAGGGTTGCTCACAAAAAGGCGGAGTTGATTTTTTCGAGATCAGTTCACCTGTTCCCCTTCTGACACCGATTCGTTTCTTGCTCGCGCTGGCCGCCAGCAATGATCTGGAAATGGCTCAATGTGACGTCACCACCGCATTCCTACGGTGATTCCGCACTACGGTGATTCGGAAGAGAGCATTTGCAAAAGAATCCTAGAAAATTGGGAGAAAGGACTCCGCCTGATCTGCGAAAGCGTCTGACATGAAAGGTTGAGAAGAGCTCAATGTAAAACAATAATTCCGATCAAGATCAATAAATACCCATATCCATACCCAACATCTTACTTTCCACCATCTGTGCCTTTTCATTCTTGTAAACAATTGTGGAAGAACCTCTTCCAAGAATCACTTCTCCACCATGAGTGGGAGCAAACATTCTTCCTTTTGAAATTTTGCGCCGGCGGAAAATGTTTCTCCGAAACAGCGCAGCTCCTCCTCAATATCAAACTCTCGCATAGAAGTCGATCTCGCAATGGTCGCATCATCAATGACTCATCCGTCTTCACAAGACCTCTGCAGCAAGTCTGTCACATCTGTCAAAGTCTCAGTGCCGCAACTGTCAGTCCAAGCATAGCACAAGATGGCAAAGAAACCCAGTTCAAGTGACGAAAATCAGCGACCAGCTGAGTCAGTGCCTCCAAGATTCGTCTTTGGAAATCCAATCACAGGAACAGGATCAGATTCCGAACTGCCAAGAACATCTTTCAATCGTGACCACCTGCAACCTGTGGGAACTTTGGAAAATATACCTTCAGATGGAGAGATCGGCTTCAATCGGGTTCTCCCATCAACGGAGGATCGACAGTATTTGCCCGGATGAACAAGCATCCGGGCAGTGGTAAGGTTTGTGAGCTCCAAAAGTCTTTATGTACATGTGTGGTTTGAAGCAATCGCCTCTTCAATGGCACAAAAAGATCACCAGCATTCTGAAAGGTCTAGAGCTCGTGCCGTCTTCACAAGATCCATGCTTGTTCACGAGAAAGAAGGACCGCTTGTACTTCGCATTGTACGTAGACGATGGCCTATGTGTGGCCTCATCGCGGGACGTGATACGAAGGTTCCTGAGCTCTCCGAAAGAGTCCTTCAAGCTTACGGTCCGAGACGAGGTTGTTTGTTACCTTGGCATTGAGACCGTTCGCAACAGGAAAAGACCACAGATCACGCTCCACCAAACAGCCTATCTGAAGAACATGGTGAAGAGATTCAACATGGAGGAGTGTAACCCGATTAGCACGCCCCTGAAGATCTTCTTCACTGGGACATACCAGCTGTCACAATCGATCTCATACCTCGCCGAAGCGCTCGATGAAAATGACAACCTAAACCTGAAGTACCTGGCGGGAAAGCAGGCCTCTTGCAGAGCAACGGAGGATCCTCAGACTCCTAGTCCAGTCGCGTCATTCGGGAGCGAAGCAGTATCGTTGCTACATCGACTAAGTACCGAATGCGACCACATACGCTGGCATTAAACGGCATTACTGCGAGTGTAGGAGCGGAGAACGCACAGTCGGCTGCTGCTCGCACGTAGCAACCGTCGTGTACTACCTTTCGCACGCTCGCTACCTCTCTCGAATTCTGAGCTCGCTCTTCAAACATGGTGCTGAGGTTCCAGTCATCGAGGAACACAGCGACGAAGATTGATCCTGTGTTGACGACGGTCATAGTATTGAGAAAACGATGTTTGTAACAGTAAACCTTTTCTGCGAGGTGAAAGCTTGAATGGGAACTCAAAGAAGGCTATTCATTGCGCGGTTCAAGTAATACTGCAGGCTCTCTATGGGCGAAATACCTCAGAATAAAGCTGTCTTGGTAGAAAAACGTCAAATAACAACTCTGAGCGTTGGCAGAACAACTTCTAACGAATCAGATCACAGTAATCCCCCGTTTTACGCGGTTTTCAAAACCGCGTTAAACGAGTTTTCCCGCGTAGAACGGGGGATGGCCCGAATCAGCGAGACTTCATTCCCATGGCGCCCCCGAGCTTGAAGTTCAGGCCGTCCGGGGGTCTCTTGAGCTTGGAGTTCGGGGGTCCTTGGAGCCCTCGGCGGGCCCCCGAATCACCTCAAGAAGCCGGGGTTGGCCTCGAAATAAAACCGCGTAAAACGAATCCGCGTGAAACGGGGGATTAGCGCTCAGCTTCAGCTCTTTTCGTTTCCGCACAGTGACCTTTTGAAGATCACTGAAAGTTTCAGGTGTCGAACATCTCCCTCATTTTTTGTTAGCGGGTATCTCGAAAACCAAGGGTTATAGAGGGGATCTGTTCGCGCGAAAATGGTCCATTAGGGGAGGGAACCATAACTACCAATCCAATTCTCTAGCCGAGAATCGCCCCTTATCGTACTATACTTTTTTTTCGACCGAGTATCGTCTCTCATGTACATCACGCAGACTGCGGCGAAAATCAGCGTTGAGCGACAAAAACGACGAAAACTGTTGTGCTTGATTGGGTATCAGACTTCGAGCCGTGCCCACCGGCATATGTGTGTTGAGGGTACTGTGAATGAAGAATAAGGCTCAAGAAAATCAGGGTTTGAATGTCAGCCTACGATGCCAGGGACGGAAAAGGTTCGCATGAGATATTATGCTGAACCTAACGCTTTCACCAAGAGAACGCTTCGTCTACAAAATATCCTCGATAGAAGAATCATGACACGACTCACAATCAGTACCAGCCGGAGGATAAAGGCAGATACTCGGGGAATTCGTACGTACTCCGACCTTGCATCCCACACATACCGAAACCGATGCCCGTGTTGAAGGGTTGGGAGAAAATAGGTTTCGACCAAGGCGCAAGACATTGAAGGTGCCTCGCATATGCATTGACGGATGTCTCAAACGTGCTTTAAATGGTTTCCACGGCAGTAGAGAGCCTTGAAGGGTCACGACGTCGGCTTCCAAGGTAAGAATCCGGAGCAGTCCGGTGAAAACTATACAGACTGCGAGTCAAAGCAGGTTTTGGTTATGGTTCTGTCAGTCCTCATCCGTAGATGAGCCCTCTTCTATCAGAAGGGAGCAAGCTCAGCGGACACCCTCGCTACGCAAACCACAGTTTTTTGTATCTGGTCACAGAGTGGACACCGTTGAAGCCACTTCCGATTGACGGTCGTCAATCGATGAACTCCGCACATGCTGAGGTCTTCATCGTAGGGATCCAAAAATAATCCAGATCGACGGCTAATGGTATATGAAGGAGGCCTAAGAGAGAAGCCGAGCCCGGACAGGGCTGATCGATACTCCGCATCTGTCTCACCGCCTCTGTCCAACTACGTGATTGGCACTTGGGTCCTTCGAGAAAACGACTCCCCGGTGAAACACTCACGAACCAATACTCCCGGAAGCTTCATCGCAATCCACGGGCAATGTAGCACCTGTCTTCGTTGCTCACAGCATGACTGCCGAAAATCTCACTCAATGAGAGAGTGATTCGTTCAACTTCAGTGCGATTTATGAGGATAACATACCCCATTTTATTGAAAACTGACAGTCTTGGTTTCGCTTCGCCGCGACGGTGCGCTTCGCGGCAGATTCTTCTCCATACACTATCAAAAGTCGAACCTCGTTGTGGAAGTTGTTGATCTTTTGCACCTTTCCCTTCCATAGCTGGGGAATAAATCCATTTGAATCGATCTTCCCCCAATGTTCACTCGAACGAATTACGGATCGGTATCTGCAATGTAGTGAAACGGTTTTCCTCTCAGAAGATCTTGCTGACGTTGTTCGCTGCAAACCTTCTGAAGATGTCCGATCTTCCCACAGCGACTTGACGAACTTGTGAGGACAGTTGTTTGCCCTCTGATTCTTGTCACCACATCGGTAGCAGGAACCAGATTCGAGACCTGATGCACCAGACGGATTTTGCTTCGGTTTTTTCCGAATCCTTGAAAGGCGATCCCTTATATATATGGTTCAGAGATGAGGAAGCTTGAGAACAGCGCAGAAACAGTGCCACGAGCATTCATGATGTCGGTTACGATTGTGGATATCTCGTCTAGCTTCTTCTTTGCAGAACTTTCGGGTAGCGCAGACTGCTTTAGCTGCTTGTCCTCCAAATTGGCGATGAACTGCTCCATCAAATTCAGTTGTAGCTCGTCACCTTTCCAGTTGCAGTCAACGCAGCTTTTCCGTAGCCACCAGGACTCTGGTTCACCAGGCCTCTGAAGAATTCTTCGGAATGCAATCCGGCACGTGAGGACGTTCTCGGTCTTCACGAGCCGGTATACATATTCCTCAAAGTCGCGACGATTTCATCGTGGGTGAGATCTTTTGGCTTCTTCTCCGGTTGAACTTTGTCATGTAGCTTGCAGCGCTTCACGAACAATATTGAATCTCGTGTGATGCGCGGATTCGTGAACTTCTCGTCGCCAGTTGTTGCAAATTCGGGAACATGCATAATTAGTTTGATTGAAGGAAGCGATTTTTCGCGAGATGATGTTCGCGCGGCGAAAAACCGGCAACCAACTCGACTGCCCATTTATTCCGCTGCTTTCTGATCACCGTCATTATTTTGTGCGGCATTTTCGATTCCTAAAATCTGACAACCAGTTTACCTAACGCCTGCGCATTTGCGCATTCACGAACTCCGCGGTCGACGCTCAGCTTTCTAAGAATCTATACTTCAAATAACCGCGGGCTCCTCTTTCCTCCTCCACCACTAATTCGTCAGATCATCCGCCATTTTTTGAGTCCAAATGCCATGGACCCCGTTTGGGTACTTCGACTTTCCGCTAAAACGGCGGGCAAGAGCAGACTAGACGTCGGTCTCATGACGTGATCCATTCGGGGATGGCAGCGCTCGGCATTCAGAATACTGCTGAGTGATTTCCGGGGATCCGTCTCTTTCATTTCTGTGCAACTTGATGGTCAGAAAGTGCTCTTCCCACTCCAGGAAGCACTCTGCTCATCCGTTCCAACATCTCTAAGGCTTGAACTTGTGGCGCCTCACACGGTTTCGCGCCAAAATTTCAAAATATGTGCGGGTTCCGCTAGCTGCAAGCAATGTTTCCCCGATGAACGTCACTCGATTGTGTTCCGGAGTTTGATGTTTGTGAAGCGAACGTAAGCGGGGTTTGGCTCCTTCCTGCACCGCATCACGTGAGTTCAATTTGAACGCTGGAAAGAGCGAGTCAGCCAGGTGCAGGGCACCAACTTTTGCCAGTGGCGTGTTAAGCTTGCTGTCAGCCGAACCTATTACGCCACTCGGCAGCGCAGCCAACTCGCTTGAAGATTGGGGGCCGGCGCCCTTTACGTTAGATGGCGAGTTTCGGAACAGCGCGAATCCGTTCCTAACGCAAACTGATGTCGAAATATATTTGGCGAAGCCGACCCGCGGCTTCCAACGCAACTCAAAGCCTGATTGTGCTATAGAATGCTCGCATGAGATGTCGAACTGCTCGATGTAGTGTCTTATGAACAACTACAGTGCGGTTCCACCACTTTCCGATGCGAATCCTGATTCTAATCCAAATTCATTAGCGACCAACATACTCTCATACTTCATGCTTAGCTTTTCCTACACGAGCGAACCGATGTGTGTTGAATCTCCCACATCGAAAACATTGTCCTGGATCCGATGACACGACGCCAGCTTGAGCTCGAGCTCGAGCCATCAGTCGAAGCGAGCCTACCATCCAGAGTTCAGTGAAAGACGTCCATGAAAGACGTTGATCCGTTTCGACCCGCCTAGCCGTTATCCTCTCGACTAACCTCAGACGAATTCTTTCTTTCTCCCTTATAATAGGCCAAAATGGCGGAGCAAATCCAAACCGTTGACGGCGACGGAGTCAATGCACAGCAGCTGCAAGTGGTACAGGTGCTTGGCGACTGCGCTCTTGTCGGAAACGACAATCAACACATCCTGCTGGACACGGACCAGGCAGAGTACGACATCGAGTCACCTGAACCGGGGGAAGAAGGAGGATCTCGTAAACGAGCTCGGAAACCCCTTTTAGCCCTGAGTGTCCGCGAGAAAACAGCGATATGCAGGTGAATATCTTTTTGACAGATCTGCAACGGTTGGAAATGGTTCGTTGAAAACTGCATCTGCCAAACGAAGCACATACATGGCTCCATCGCGGTAGATTCACGAGGATTCACTCTCGAGAAACGAGCGAACTCAGATCCGAAGCGAACTCGCAATCACGGCAAAATCCATTTCCAGATACAAAGCTCAACATCCCCAAAGCAATCAACGTCAAATCGCAGAGCACTTCACCAAGCTGTGGGGTAAGGATATCTGTCGACGGAGAGTGAGCGATATCCTGGTTCAGAAAGACAAATGGTTCGATGTCGAACGTCGCGTCAAAGGCGACGCGGACAAAACTTTCAGGGATGGAAAGTTCGCTCAGTTGGAAAAGCACGTTTTCGATTGGATCACAGATGTTGCTCGGTTAGTGCTGGGTACCAACTTCCCCTACGATTTCTAATCCAGCTCCAAAACCGTTCTCTAGTCAAAGTCTAAGCTCTGAGATTTCATCTTCCAGGTCTGGAGGCCGACTGTGGGATGAGGACATCCGCCGAACCGCAAAGCGAATGGCAGAGATGCAAGACGTGAAGTCGTTTGTGGCGTCGTCTGGCTGGCTTACGGGATTCAAGAGACGATATGGTTTGAAAGCTGTGGAAGAGGGCGGCGACATCCATCTGGACTTCGGTCCTGAACCTGCGACCACGGAATTCGCTCAGAGGTTTGTTCGTTCGTACACGGCGGGTCGCTCTAAGACCTCTTGGGGGAAATCTGAAACTGATCTGTGAGGAGGCATTAGCTTCAATTTCTAGCGTTTTTCACCTTCCACAGAGACGAAAGTCAAATCCAGCTGCAAGGAAACGATGGTCAGCAATACACCGTAAACATTACGGTCGACAACCCGACGCACCCTCAGCCGGCGAGTCAGCCTCAGATAAGCATGGCTTCGCAGATGTCGAGGACTGCGGTGGTAGACGAAGCAAACCTCTCCGACATCGAAACCGGTGAAAGTGGGGACGAAGAGCACGAAGTAAGCTCGAGCGCGATTTCTCGAGAATATCCAGCCAGAGAGCGTGGTTCAAACTCTCTGTCCGACACTCGATTCCTTGCATTACAGACATCGATCGGTCTCCAGCAACCGAACATGAGCAGCGCAGCTGTCAACGGCGAACAGAACATGGCGCTCGACGACCTAGTGAAGACGATCATCTATGGCGGCTCATCGACTTCAGCGCAAGTGATGACAGCGGCCGCGACGCAAGCATCGATGACCCAAGAACAGTACGTTATCGCTTGAGACTGGGCTCTATAATCCTGGAATTTCCAGTCGCGCGGTAGTTATGAGAGCAGACTATGCTCCTGGATTCTCATCCGAAGTCTGACATTCACATTTTTGGGAAACAGGTATAGCTACCAGGAATCCTCGCAAAATGGCGCGAACACACCGCCGTTGAAAGGTCGAGCGGCGACTCGGGCCAGAATGACAGCTGTCCTGATTCGCAAGGTCCTCGTTGCGACGAAGCGTAAATTGGACGCTGAGACAGATATGATCCGAGAGCAGCGCCAACGGCATTTCTACGAAGGGAAAATGCTTGAAGAGAAACGCAGAAGGCAAGATATCATGACAGTTCACCCTGAATTCCCAGTCTTTCCTCTTTTCGTCCGATTTTACGCAACCGAACTCAGTTGAGATATCGAATTTCTGTCGACAGGTTGGTTGAAGAGCGAGAGCTGATCGCGGCGCAGAAACGGAAACTCGACAACGAATCGAAGTATCTCCAAGAGCAGCAGAGAAACGAGGTCATCAGACGAGAACTATTGTTGGCTGACGTTTCGGCTGCCAGAGGTCAGAGCAACGTGAAACAGAACAAAGTCCATTCGGCGGCTCCCGTTCCGATTACGGTGAATCAACCGAAAGCTAGCTACGTCACACTGGTCACCGGATCGTCTGAATAACGACCGACCTGAGGGAGTCATCAGGAAATCATTCAGCTTGGGTGATGGGACGCCTATGTTTCTCAGTGTGAGATTTCTAATGGGGTTCCAAGTCCTCCTCAAAGTCTCCGACAGGGACTCAGATAGTGTACAATATGTTTCAAACACGGCGGTTGAGAAGTTCTGTACGCGGAATCGTATACCAGTTGTGACAGCGCGATGTACCCAAATGAAAATGAGTGAGAAGCTTACGCTTCGAATGTTCAAATCGATCTTGTACCTCCTTGCTCCAAGTGCCAGAAAACCATGGAATAGAAATTACGAATAAACTACACATACTACCTTATAGTGTCGCAGCCATGTTCGTGACGTGTTTTCTCCTTGAAATGAACCTTCAAGAAATCGGGAGTTCCCCATCCATGTTCGACAGGTAGACACCGACTCAAGATCTGTCATCATCACCTGGAGGCTGACGAAATTCGACGTTGATCAATTTTTCAATGTTTTTGATGAATAAATGTCGAGATGTCGTCGATTCAAAAGAGAGGTCGCGAACTTTTGCAATGACCCACTACGTCTTGAAACTCGAACTCGAATGAACAACGACGACTTTCATTTAATACAAAGATGTGATGAGAACCCTTGATTGGACTGCGAAAGGACATCGGTCTCCCCTGAGGAGGTTCAGCATATCAAATTGCAGGCAAAAATGAATATGTATAGGCGCCGCCACTGATCTCGACCTCTCGACATGTGAGGAAAAATGTCAATTTTTGGAAAAAAAACTAGAAAAGTGGTCATCTTTGAAATGCTGTGCTTATGAGCTGAGACGTGAACATACAATAAAATATCGCGATGGACGAAAGAGCAAGTTTGATTCTCGCAATCGTGATAATCTGGTTGAGTGAGTCGGCACGAACACTACACGGCGAATTCTTGAGCATCGTAGAGCTAAACCACATTTGTTTTGAAGCAGTAAATCTTCGATGTACCGATTCCGCCGCAGAAAGGTTGCTTAGAATTGATTCTTCGAAGCAGAGACAGTCATCCTACCCGTTCCCACATTGATGGAAGGGTAATTTGAGACGAAGATCGAATGTGGCCGTGTGCTCTCAAGTTTCCGCGATCAGGATTGGAAATCCCGTGATTTTGGTGTTTGGAGGAGCACTTTGGAGCTGATCAGAGCCGTCACCCCTAGCCGCTACCGGTATCACCCCCTTCACTTGGCGCCACCTTTCGCGGTGACTTCAGATCCAAGATGGCGCGGCCGATGCAGTGCTCCACATCCAGCTGATCCCAGTGCAGCTTCACCAAAGCAGCAATCCTTGCTGGATGAGCTTCTCTCGGGCCACCGTAGGTGGTTCCCGTGCGTGTGTTCCAACCGGGTCAGGAAGAAGCAGTTCTCATGGTGGTGTTTGCGCTCAAAACGTCTCCGGAGAGCCAGAAGAGGTCGGAGGACTCTAGTTTTCCTCTTTTTGTGTGAAACTGCTCACTTCACGAGCCATGTGACTGCAGAGGGCCACTCTTTATTCGATTTGAGAACGCGCTCGTCACGGAAGTAGAAAAGCAAGGTTGATCTAAAGAGTCTCTGCACGTTGTTTGTCCGTGTCACGACAGAATGAGCTTCGAAACTCCCCTCCAAGAAAAGAACATGATACTGAAATCGAAACTTTTCTGTTGGGTGACGGTTTTGGCGATTTGGACTTTCATTTTCACTTTCTACTACTTGACGTACTTCGGTGATGAAAAAGTTCGTCTGAAACCCCGTTTTGAGGCCGCGATTTCGGACAACTACTCCAATAAGGTTTGTAACGAATGAGCAATACCTGCTCTGATCACTCGGAAATCGAAATCGGATCTCCCATCTCATTCAAAACGGTTGAACCGATTGAGACATTTTCGCCGTCGAAGTTACGGTCGATTTGAGATAACTGTCCCCGAAAGCCGAAGCAAAAACAAGAAATTCAAAAAGTGGACAATTTTACAGAACATTGAGTTCGAGAAGACGGAAGATATTCTCAAGCTCGGACTGATCAGGAACCATCAGGATCAACAGCTCAAGACCGACGGCTACAGACAGCACGCTTTCAACGTCCTAGTGTCCGAGCGCATCGGACTCCGACGACGAGTGCCTGACACTCGCGACGCGCTATGCAAACAACAAAAGTAAGAACCCACTCGAGTGCGACGATCAAGAGCATAACAGAATGTCATCCGACAGATGTGGAGGAAGTTCAATCTTTCTTTGAGGGGCATCGGACCGTATTCCGGCTCCACCTGCATGAATTCAAGATCGAATACTCTTCGAAGTTGATTGTAACGAGAGTCGTTTTCCATCCGAAGGTATCCCAAAGACTTGCCGCGTGCCACTGTCATCATTTGTTTCTACAATGAAGCTTGGTCCACTTTGATTCGCACCGTGAACTCTGTGTTGGACAGATCACCTCCAAAGCTTCTCCAGGAGATCATCCTCGTGGACGACCTATCTGACATCAGCGAATTGGAGCCTCTCACTGGATTTGTTCAAAAACATGAGAAGGTACGTGACATGCCATCTTGTAGTGTCTTGATTCCTCCTTCCGGCCAAGGGAAACCAGCGTTCGGAATCGCCTAGGTACAAAGTTCAGTCCAATATCCTACAATTGGTACGAATCAGAGCCCGTGGTCGCTACCTTTACTCAGGACGATTGTGTTTCTTCTCAGGTTCGGGTGATTCGTACTCGCGAGCGCGAGGGTTTGATAAGGGCTCGGATGATCGGAGCACACAACTCCACCGGGGACGTTTTGGTCTTCCTGGACAGCCACGTTGAAGTGAACGAACGTTGGCTCCAACCGCTGCTTGTCCCAATTCAGCAAAATCAAACGACGGTCACGTGTCCCGTCATCGATATCATCAACGCCGACACGTTCGAGTACTCTCCATCTCCACTCGTGAAAGGAGGCTTCAACTGGGGAATGCATTTTCGATGGGACAATCTACCTTGGGGCTACTTTAAGAATCACAAAGAGCGTATCGCGCCTCTGCCCTCGCCCACAATGGCAGGAGGACTGTTCGCAATCCACAAAGACGAATTCAGGCGTTTAGGTGAATATGACTGGGGAATGGACGTTTGGGGAGGCGAGAACCTCGAGCTCTCTTTCAGGATCTGGATGTGCGGCGGCAGTCTGAAAATCATGCCGTGCTCCAGGGTTGGGCACGTTTTCCGGAAACGAAGACCGTACGGAGCGACGAACGGAGAAGACACACTAGCCAAAAACTCTCTCAGAGTAGCCAACGTCTGGATGGACGAGTACAAGAAGTACTACTATCAAATGCGTCCCGATCTGAAGGATCTCGACTTCGGGGACGTTTCCGCTCGCGTGGAGCTGCGCAATAGGCTCAAGTGCAAGTCGTTTGAGTGGTACCTGAAAAACGTCTACCCCGAACTACAGATCCCTTCCAACCGAACCGGACTCAGGAACGTGAATCTTTACAAGCGGAAGCAGCCGGCCATGACCGGGAAATTCCAGATCCGGGTGGACAAGTTCTGTGTTCAGAGTCAGGATAGTATTTTTCGGCGAGGCGGAGCTTTCATCCTGCAGAAATGTGATCCGCACAGCAAGAAACAGATGTGGTTCGAGACAGAGAAACACGATCTCCGATTGGGGAATCTGTACTGTCTCGATGTTGGCGCGAAATCGATGCCTCGCTTGAAAAAGTGCCACGAAATGGGCGGCTCGCAGGATTGGCGATATTCGGCGCAGTACGGAGCGCCGTTGTATAACATGGCGAGTGGTTTGTGCCTCGGAGCTGAGAAAGTCGCCGAAGGACAAAAAGTCACAATGGAGATCTGCAGTTCGGATAAAGCCCTGAAATGGGATTTCGTGCCTATCAAGAAGAATCATGACGGATTCTGAGCGACTTTCCAATGATGATATCTCGTCTACGGTGCGTCGTTCAGTTGAGGACGTCGAGTCATAGAGTCGGTAATGAATAGCTGCATAGAGAGGTGATTTTGTACAGACAGCAGAAGTTTGCCTGAGAAGTTTTGTAGGAAAACCGCGAAAAAAAAAGACTTTGAGGCTGGGAAGTCCAATTATTGTTCTGGTGTAACGAAGCTGCCAAATTTTCAAGTGTGAACCACAAGATTCCGTCTTCCAAGTGCCACAATTCTGTAGCTCAAGTAAATCATTCGTCCTCTGCTTGACGTAGAGCAGCAGCCTTTTTGACTTGTACAAATTCCGAAATGCGTTTTCGCCATCAGCGAATTTCGTGACTTTTAGAGATGACCGCAATCGTGACATGCACGACTCTATTCATTCTAGATATTTAGATGATATCAAATTGTAGATAGAACATTTGTCCACTTGTTGAACTTAGAAACTCAATAAATTCATTGAACGACATCTCGCGTTTTCATTCAGCGAAGCTCCTCTTTGATCTTTGAAACCTTGTCAATCAGAACCACACCGACGGTCGATTCGGATGCAACGACATTTGACAGGAATAGACCTTTTTGCTCAACTGGAGGTTCCGATAAGATCCGCGTTTCTGTGGCAAGAGCCTCATCGCATTGAAAACCGAAATCGGTCTTTCGCTTACCGTTCCAGGACATCGTATATCGATCTTCGCGCAAGTTGTGAGGATACTGATGACGAGATTTCGGCATTTTGGATACTATGAGCTCCATTTTTGCAGTTTGACCTTCAATTTTGTTCGAAAATTGGGCTCGATTCCACGATATTTGAGCAAAATATAACAAGTGATGATGAGTAGCGCTGGGATTTCTATGAAATGCATAGTTTTTTGCATATTTGGCGGTTTTGTGTCTTTTAGGCATAATCGATCGTATCAATGTTTCAATGTTTGAAGGCCTTTTCTCGGCTCCCGAACCATGTATCCAGAATTACTTCCTGAGAATTGCATCCAAAATATTTCGAATAGGATTCGTGCCCGTAGATGTACTGAGCGGCAATTCGTCGATCTATGCCAAGCTCGAGTCATAAATATGGAAAATATAAGTGACGCGAAAGCTTTGCAAATGATTTTAGACACGCTTTCGTTTCCTTCCGTGACTCTAAGAAGCTTGCAAAGTTGAATGTTGCTTTTCTGGATACGAATTCATTTCCGGAGACGACGGATAGTTCTTTCTATCAAGAAACTTCGGAAAATACGATGTTCACGTTCCTTTCCGGCTCATACTGTGCATATTTTGTTGATTTTTCGTGAATACTGAATGCATTTCTCTACATATCACTAGCAAATGAATGAGAAGATGTAGTTTTATCGCTAAGTGGGAGTGCTCCGTTTTTATTTGGATTGTATTAGATTTACAACGCAATATTTACATCCCCGATGTTTCCATCTACCGACGAAGAGCCTAGATATGTAGCGGCTTGGATTACCCCTCGTTCTTTCCCTATAATTTCCACATTCTCTTTCCATCGTCATAATCATCATTATTTGTCGTCGTCGTCGTCGTCTTCTTTGTAGCCACTAGTGTCCTGAAGTGGCTAGATGAGGGGGAAGTGAGACTCTAAGCACTCTGTGCCGGTCGGAGCCTGCTCGTCGTTCGAAAAAATGTTTTTTTTTCAAGGCAAGTAATCGCAATCGTCCGACGACTTCACACCCGACTTAAGCCTACACCCCACATGGCTCCTACACGTTTTCTCCCCAAAATCCTGCCGACCTCCGAACGTCGTCTGCTTGGATTCATTCCCCGTCATGAGCACGCAGCGTCCTCATCCCTTGGAGATCATCGAGAACTCGATGGTGAGACGTTACCCCTGCTCATTCTACGATCGATCGATCACCAGACCTCACTGCCACGGCAAAATGCTTGGGAAGTTTTTTTTCTCTGCATTCGTCTTCAGAGTTTGTTCGAACTCGAAAAATGAGGGTTCTCGCAAATTTCGCGGCTTCGTGATGAGGTCGACTGGGAGAGGAATAGGGAGAACATTCGCTTTCAGTTCGCGGAATTTCTTCGAAGAACTTCGAAAAGACGAGGGGAATCAACTTTGGATGCGGAATATTTTGTGGTTGGAAAGCTACCAAACAGTCAATAAATATAGAGGCACGAACCGAATTCCGGCGAAGAATTTCGTCCGTTGACCAAAACACGGTTCGATTGCTCGGAATCCGCGAAACAAAATTCTATGCCGGTCACAGCTTCCTAACTCCGAGAATTCGATGTAGCACTTGCCGCAGTCGGCTGTGGTCGTGACCCCGATTCCTTGAAAGCCTAGCGCTAGCCGAGCTCGGCCCGCATATACACAAATAAAATATATGTAGTTACATACACCGAGATGTCGACACACTCCATCCGTCCGTGTAGGACTAGAGCAGTTCAGGGTTCGGCAGAATGCTGCGCACGACGCGTTGTTTGTTTTTTTTTTTCGTTTTTTAAAATTTGCTAATCTGAATTAAGTTCTGTGCCTAGACGGAGACTTCCGGCGAGTTCTCTTGGAATTCGCTTTCCGACATTCTGGTCGGAGCTTTCACATTCCAAATCTCTCGTCCGCCTCCAACATTGTTCAGCTTTATCAGTGGAATATTTTGTGGTGTCTCGAATGGTCGCGAATTTGAAATTCAGTCCGAATCAGAGTCCACGCCGCGCCCTCCTAACCATCTCCCTCTTGGCTAATTGTAGTAATAGTCGAAGACTTCTAATGTTGTTCGTCATCACCGTCTGTGGCGGTTTTCGTCGGGCAACAGAATGACTTCTGTCGCTCTTGGTAACGAAAGATTTTAATCGTTGTATTGGTCCGGACCCGCAAACAGCGACGCACCGATACGAACAGAGTCTCCTATCACAAACACGGGGTGAATTTGAATCGATAGTTTTTTTTTCGTTCTCGCGTCTTTAAATCTCTCTCCGGTCGGTACTTCATCATCGCCGTGAATTCTTTTCACGTTTCCCCCTTCAGCCTGTCTCAGTGTGTTTCAAAGAATCTACCTAAAAAGTGGCCTGTGTTTGTTTGTTGGTTTGTTTTTCGTTCTCAAGAGTGAGATGAGAGTCATTCGTGTGTTTGTCTGTTTATCCGTTCGTCCGATGTCTGAATCAAGGAAAGGAATTTACAAATCTCTAGTCCAGAATTCAGTTCAGCTGCAGCCAAGGGTGCTGGAGGGCTTGGTCGGCTGACACTCGGAACTTGACGTCGTACTCGAGCATCGGTCTCAGGAAGTCTGCGAACGCCTGGGCATCCTCCATAGACCAATCGTACTTTTCGGTCAGGACTTCAGTGAGACCCCACGGTTTGAGTTTGGTGATGTGTCGTAGCTGACCCTTCTTATTGAAGAACTCGTGAGAGTATTTGCCTGAAACGAGGAGTCATCCTTGAACTCCTTCTCCTCGAAATGGGGTCACTCGACAGGAGACTATGGGATTCCAAAGGAGTCTAGTAGTGCATTCAGTTCTTCTTTGGTATCGGCGAAAATGTTCGAAACTCACCAGAAAACGCGATGCTGCGAGGCATTTCACCGAGCAGTTCGATGACGTGTGCAAGGTGATCTTCGTCCCTTGAGTAATCGGCCCCGGAGTGCGGTTCGAATAGGTAGTCTCCTGTGGCTAGCTCGAAAGCCATGCAAGCTGTCGACCAGATGTCGGCAGCAGTGCCGTATCCAGAACCAAGAAGAACCTCTGGAGATCTATATTGACGGGTCTGGATATCCTCCGTGAAATGATGATGCACCCAGCAGGCATTACCCAGATCTGAAGAAGCAACGATCTCGCTTGAACATTGTCTCTTCTCGATCATCGAACAAAGCTCATCTCGAATTGGGAGGAGGCTCACCTGCGATTTTGACTTGAAGGTTGGGACAGTCCTGTCTCACAGGGTCCGGCTGCGGCGGCGGAAGGGATCGTCGACAAGATGACTTGCCGGATCCTTGAGCGGCCGCCGCTTGCGTCTCTGGCATCGAAGCGACTCTCCGGAGTTCGACCTGAGAACTGGCCTCCTGCGACACTGGTTGAGTGGAAGCATTCTGAACAGAAAGTCTTCCAGGTGAAAGACCCACTTGAGGTCCAAGAAGTACGGTCTCGCTCCGTTCCAGCCGTCGCTCTCCACTGACACCTTCGGGCCGTAGCAATGAAGGTGATTTGGATCCTTGCTTCGAAGGAGACTTCGACGAATCTTTCGATGATTCATCTCCTCCTTCGGGCTTCTTCTCCCACCAACCCGGCTCCTTGCCCTCTGCCCAACCGGAAGCCTCCTGCATAACCTGGAAAAGAGGGAGATCAGCATGGAGCTCAAAGGCGAAAAGGGATTCTGGGAGGGGAGGGGGAGAGATTGATGGCAATGCAGTTTGCTCACTGACCATGTACTGAAGCTCCTTGCGTTTGAAATCGTTCTGGCCGTCCATTTCGAGGTTGTTGTCGGTGCCGTTCTGAGCGTTACTCTCAGACGTCAACGGACTCATCGGTTCCTCGTCGTCCTCATCCTCTTCCTGCTTCAGGTCCATCCGTTGAAGAGACGCCATCTCCTTCTCGATTCGCTCCTGGTTTTTCTTGGCTTTTTTACGAAGTTGCTTCTTCTTGTTCTTTGACATTTTCTCACCGTTAGCGGAAACTCTCATCTGCTGCACGTCTGGAGGTGCTGTACAAACAAGCGAAGCGGGAAGGCGAAGGCCCATCTTCTGCCACTGGGTTGCCTCATAAGCCAGTCTGAAAATCGAAGATTTCGGTCATGGAGGCGCTCAAGCGTCAACTCAATCGGGAATCAATCGAATTCGCTCTGGGAGTTTGTGTCCCGCTGTCAACTCACCTTCGGATGTGTGTTTCATTGACACAGACGAGGATGTTTTCCGGTTTAATGTCTGTGTGAATGATCTTACACTTCTGATGCAGATAATCAAGGCCTTCAAGCACCTGGAAAGAACAGAAGGAGTTTCGAAGTCCATCTTCGGCTGTGAACCTCGCGTCCGAGAAAAAAACTCGCCCGTTCTGATTCCGGGTCACAATAGGGAATCCGAGCGGTCCTATGAATAAAGAATGAGCAGAAGCCAAGTCGCGCGTTCTGCCAAAGAATGCGAGCAAGCTTCTCTTCCAGACGGCTGAGATGTCACGCGTCAACACTCGATCAATTAATTCGGTGGCGAAGTTTTAAAGTTGACGACGTGATCAGCGAGGAAAACTTCTCTCGATTAACATCGGAAAGCTCAGTTTCCAGCTTGCCTCAGAAAGCTACGACTTCTTCTGGCACAGCCCAAGTTGTATGAAATCGAGGGAGAGGAAATATGAAGACGACACGGCGAAAGAAAGAATTTCTAACAATGAAATAACTGTCGTCTCGAATACCTGCCACTTTTCGGAAAGCTCATGAACACAAAAGAGCGGCCGGCCAATTCAGAAACGACCCGGTTCGGCGACCGGTGCGAATGAAGCACCACCACCACCGCCGCCGCCACCGCCTGAATCCATGGAACTCTTCCTGCGAATAGTACAGTTGTTCGAGAGGATTTCCACGCTCAAGCAGCCGAACGAACGACAAGCGATCCGAAGACAGTTTCCCTCAATCAACAACCAAACTGTTCGGGACAGTACAGCAATGTACGGGCGTTTGTGGACAGACCTCAGAGTCGCCATATCAGGGTCAGTATTCGGTTACGTTGCATCATGCGCTCCCACTTGTGATTGATAACGTCTCGGGTCAAAAACGCGAGCCCCGACCCCGAAAGTCCGGCAACGAAGACACTGGACGAATCCGATTGACTCATATTCCTCCTCTTCAGCCAAACAACAAGAACTTCCACTGAGTTCTCCGCGTGAACAAAGGAGTTCCTTCGGACCGAAAGTGAGAGAAAACGTTTCGGTCGCTCAAATCGACTGTGTGGATAAATCATAGACGTCGATTGCTTGCTTTTTGGCCGAAGTCGCGTTCGACTCAATTGCAGAGATCACGTCGGAAGGTAGAAGTCAATTTCTCTGGCAGAGTTTCTTCTCTCGATCATCGACTGAGATTGAAAGTCACGGGTCGCGCAGCTCATCGTTGAAGAGCGTTACGCTGACCGAGCATGCCCGTATACAGCTTGACAAATCATTTAGGAGTGTTAAGTGCTTCGCACAAAAACATCGACCGACGTCCGCGCTGCGGCTTCGCAATCCGGCGTAGCGGTGCCGTTACAACATCCCACGTCTGGTTCTTGAAAAACAGTTCGTCTCACTGTCATTGTGACACTGACTGAGTTTTGAAGCTTCTGTTTTCAGTCACGGAACAGCTCGGAATGCCTCAATCAGAACATTTCGAGCAGGAAGAAATCTTTGACAATGGGTTGTACGGGAGCAGTGCAGTCGAGAAAGAACAAAAAGCGATAATGGAAGGAGGAAAGACCGGGGAGAAATAATCATCAGTTCCGAGCAAGGAGACGAGAGAAAGGCTTTTTAGGTCAACTGGCCATCAGCGTAAAGCGACGGCTTTCTTTGGAGAATTGTTCTGTCCCAACGCGTCGAGGTCAGCGTACTAACAGATAATAGCACTGTTCTCGGTGTGGTTATGGAACCAGAAAAGCAGACAGTCACTCTGACTGACTGACCAACAAAAAGCAAGTCAGACAAACAGATGAACACGCGGACGGCTTAGACATGGATCTCTGGGATGATTTTGATATTTGTGTCGGAGAATTTCGACTAACAAAGAAACATTTTGTACATTTTAGGTCAACTTCGGATCACATCCAAGACTTCGAGATGTCTGGGATCTCAGATGCCCGAACTCAGAGTATCTGGCATCATCAATCAATCAATCCGTATGCATAGATAGATGGATGTTGATGTCCGAACTTGTCAGCCATAATCATAATCCATCAATCCATAGATTAATTCAAAGATGGACACATCACAATCGATGTAACTCATGGATGAACTACGACGTCTAGACGAGAAAAAGAATGATAAACTCGAAGCGCGGACATTTTCTGTTGTTTCGCGCAACACGTAGAAGGCTCCCAAGAGTGGGAACTCTTTTCGAAAACCATCTTTGTCATCTCATTTGGAATTTGGCATCACTGAGCAAACGATACGATGTCGTGGGCGTGTTCGACGACTTCATGAGGAATTTCTTTTGCCTTCTGGTGGCATCTTCGGACAGATTTGTGACTTTTGACGATGTTGGCTCTGCATTTATTTTACTTCGACACCTAGACGCAGCGGAAGAGAAAACAATCGACTCGAAGACCAAACGCTCACCTGTCGCATAATAATTTTCACATTGTTGATCGGGATGCCTTGGTAGTTGCTGCGGATGATGAGTTTAAGCAGGTTGTGTCCCAAAACCTCGAACACCATGCAAACATGTGTCCCATTCTGTCCCTTGATTTTGAAGTCGTCAAGAAGCTGAACAACGAAATTGCGCGCTCGGTCGGCGCCGTCGCTCTCTCTGACACAACGTAATAGATTTATCTCATCGAGGGCGGTTTCTGTGTAATGCGGCGCTGCCTTAACCACTTTGAGGGCGACGAATCTGGAATCAGAGGTTTCTTTTAGACCTCGACGACCTCCAACTCTCCTTTGTCCTCAGAGGATTCGCAGCGGCTGCGACGATCCTATTTTCGTTTTGACATCGGCCACGATCATTCCACAGAGTTGCGATCAATGAAGCACGGCTTCTATTACCTGGCCAGCTTGATTACCATCTGACCGGGGACAACATAAACATACGGAGCTGTCGGGATAAACAGCGCTCGTCTCCCGCAGGGAGGAACACGCCCACTCGGGCAGCAAAAAGTCGACTCGATTTAGTTTCAAACGAATCCCGTTCTGATGTTGATGAGGATTTGACGACGGAAAGAAGTTCTCACCGAAATCGAAACGAACTCACCGTCTGTTATGGAAATCCCAACATAGCCATACTGTGGAGAAATGGCCCCAGCCGAGTTTGCGAATCACGTGGTAACGTCCATGGAAAACGTCTCCGATCCGAACAAGGTGGTAGCCCCCTGTGGAAGATAGAAAGAAGCGCGTTGCTGTGAGAAGCGATCCTCAAAGCAAAAAGTTTGCTCTCAGACATCTGCGACGAACTGCGTTCCAAGGTCATGGTTAGTAGGCCCGAGGGGCTCTGAAGTCAGCGTACAATGGTAGCGTCCCCTCTCCCCGTGTCTCCATGGAGTCGAGCGACGAGGGTTCCCTCGACGCGGTTCTCAAAACCCAGGTGAGGCGGAAGAGTTTGTTTTTTTTTCTGTGGAAGAATCTCCAACGACGATAGGTCCTCAATTCGAGCGAGCGTCGCATGGATGCCTCCACAGCCAGCTATCTCCAGAAATAGGTTCTTCACAAACGGACATGCTTCATCTAGATCGCATATTCTCCTCCTCCTGCTGCTGCTGCTCAGTGGTAGTCGGAGGGACATCGGTGGAGCCCGATTTGAGAGGAACACAGGCCGAGAAGTCGGGCATCCAACATAAATAGAAAGTCCTCTGGGACCGGATCCAAAATTAAACTTCATCTATTCAACTCCCCCCGCGAATAATGTTGAAACAAACAACAATGTTCTTTGAGAGAAACTAAGACATTTCTCCGAATCGTAAGCTCTAACATCGTTCCTGGATCATACATTGTTTGTTTCCCTCGAAATCGAATCAGAGTGCGTAGAAACCTAAGTGCGCAGAGAGCCCATGCAGGAACATGCTAGCACGGCTTTGTTCCGAAAAACAAACTCCTCCCTGAGTAATCAGCGATCTGACCTTTGCAGTAGTCTTTAGGATCCTCCTGCTCTTCATCATCTTCAGCGTCCTCTGCCTCGTTGACAGCTTCGCCGGCCTCATCCGATGACGCCTCGCTTTCTCCCCCGCTTCCGCCGCTCCCCGTGGTCGAGGGACCGACGTGGAACGAGCCATTGCTTTTCGCTCCCCCGCCGCCTCCGCTGTAAGTAAACACAGAAAAAGTTGAAAGGAGTTCAAGTTACTCTGACGGCGCACGTCTCACCACTGAGCTCTACGAAGTGTAACTCTGTTGAAAGGGAATAAAAAATATGGCTCAGAACTGTCAACAAACTCCTTTCTCCACTCATGCTCCGGACTTTTCTCTAGAATTTCTATTTTGATCCGTTTTAACACGAAATAGCGACCCAAACCGAGGTTAAAGCGTAAACACTCCCACAGAACGCGGATCTGTTACCTCAGGAAAGTAGCAGAGGAACAAACCACAAAGCCCCACGCATCTCTGCCACGTGCGAGTTACAAGAGCTGATGGGACAGGAATAGAAGACTCGAAAAGAAACCCCAACGTTTTCGAAACCCACTCATCCGAGTTCTGCGACGACTCCGCCCGCCATCCGTTACAACACTGGACCGGACTGTCGTTCACGTGGAGCGCAAAAACCAGTTATTCCCATGTCTCTTTCTTTTTGTTCAGTTTTTGTCTTTTGTTTTCTCGGAGTCATTTTCAAATTCAAGAATACGAATTCTCTGGGAAGAAACCTCAGATCTTCAAGTTCGTCGGCAAACCCAACGTTCGGTGATAATAAGGTGAAGATAAGATACTTGATCTTGATGTCGATGTTTTGAGGCAATTCTTCCTTGTTTTCATGATGATTTACTGAGTCGGCGGAAAAAGTGAAAATGAATGCAGTGATATCATATTTGTCATGGACCAGCTGCGCGCGATGTCACACGACTCCGTGGCATGAGAAATCGATGCCGGCGATGTTGAGACACAGATGCGAGCCGATTGACAACAGACTTCTCGGTCGGACAAAGATCCGTTGTCTGAAATTCTGCTTCCGGGAAGGGAGCTCGACATCAGAATACAACAAAGAAATCCTCATCTGAGCGCGGGCTTTAGCTTCCGGCTCCGTCGACCCCGGCATTGGCTTCACGCGATCCTCGTTTCGAGGTGGAAAGTTCACCAGGAGTTCCCTGCTCGAGGTGAACTTTGTGAGAAGCACTTGCCTAGAAAGGGAACTTTTTCGATGATGCGAGCCGCAACGTGACTTTAGCGGATGATGACCTCGGACTCCATGGATTTCCTTCGAGCACGCCCGTGCAAAACGTGCGAAATAGAAAATCCACAAAAGCTTCGAAATTCGATGGCTGCTCGACCTTCTTGTGGCTCTAGCGCTGCGGCTGAGGGCTAAAACCAAGGTGATTTGTTTGCTCAGTCTGTCACGACCAGACACTCAGAAATCCGCACGGAAAAACAAAGGACGCTGTCCTCGAGTCTAACCGATGTGAAGGAGGACTCCTCGGCAAACTACAGTATACCCTGCTGAACGCGGAAATCATGGGATTGGGGTCGGAGAATGCATTCCACGGTTGCGGAACGCCCCTGCGACATGCATCGAGAGTCCAGTGGAATTCCGCTCGATAATAATTTGTCACATTCCAGCAAGTCCCTCTCCTAGTGTCTCCGAAACCCGCCAGATCGATGTCATCAAACGATCCATCGCGACGCCGCCCCGGTCGACTCTGTAACTCATCCACCGACGGCTCATTTCGTGTGAAGACCGCACTGTCAGTCCGGAACTCGCGATTTGGAGAAATTCTGTTCCCCCATGCAGCAACGAAACCGATGAGTTTGCGGACGGAATCGTTGGTGTTTGAGCGAATTATAGGAACAGCTGGCGGCCAAGAGAGCCGGCTGCCCACATTGACACGATAAGTGTCAACTGCCAAACCGAAACAAGGGCACCTAACCAGAAGTCATGACATTTTATCCGCGAACCCGTATTGCTTTCGACATCCGCGTGTTCCGCCAAGGGGGACACTAAAGCGAAAACCCCATCAAATGCTCACAGGACATTTGCCGAGTTTGCAAGCTTGACCTTCAAACTTCGCGATCGGCCTCCACTGCTGGCCAAGTTCAACGCTAAATCATCGATTGGCTGTCTGAGAACGACCTCATGAAGAACTCGCCACGACTCGGATACTACGATCATTCCGGATCAAAAATCACAGCCGATCTGGATCCCCGAACAGAACTGGAGTTCGGAATCTCGGTGGAACTGCTCAAAAGAGTTCCTCGGTTCCTAAACCGGGAATTGTGCAATTTGCATGGCGGCCTCGGGATCTTCACAGAAGTTCTTCCGCTATGCACAGATGACCTTGTCATCAATCGATTCGTTCTTCTCCTTAGTGCTCGGGAAATCCAGCTTCGTTTTTCTGCCCTAAAACTGAGGCTGCGACTTCTTCATCCGGAGATGAAGTTTTCGAATCAGTTTCAATCTCTCACCTGAAGGCTCGTACGGCGCTCCAGACGTACTTCCAGAGGCCATGTTCCAACATTTCTTCTAATCGAAAGAGCGCATGGGCCACACGTTCACCATAAGCTCCGCGACGAGCACCAAAAGCGAAGCACGAGAATTCGCTCGAAAGTGAAACCAATACGAGTTCGCTGACTAGCGACACAAAGCGCAGACGTCCACATTCGAATCGAATCACTTTGTTGTTCACTCGTCTTGAATGATGAACGGAGCCAGCTCAGACTCAGGTTTCTCTCGGCGGCGATAAACTGTATGGAGCAGGATCAGCCAAATGATGTCTGCCCGCTAGGAACCAGAGGACACCCTTGCCCAAAGCGATCGATCCCTTCTAAAACCGTTTTGTCAAATCGAATCGACTTGATTTCCAATCAGCGACAGCCCGAGTCGCTTCGTCCCAGAAAGCCGGATGACCACGAAGCGTTCGGCGAAGTCGATCCGCTCAGAACCCAGGTTTCTTTGACTGAAAAGCAACGCGCGCCCACTCACGATACGGCGTGGTTGACCATTTCGGGTACATTTCATTCCTTGACCCAAATCATGATTTTTTTAGAGTTTTTTTTTCTTCTCGCTCACTCGTTATTTCACGCTTCGTTGGACAGCGGCGGCCAGACGTCAACTGAGTGAGTTCTGTTCTGTCAATCACAGCGAAGTCTCGCGCGTCGACCGGTCAAAGAGCTTCAGCGGCAATCGTGAGCGACCAGAGAAAGTTTGAATTTGCCCGCCACCCGACGGAGAGAGAAAACAAGAGAAGAGAGCAAAGCGTTAAGAAGCTCCACCTGAAGGCCGATCGTTACCTTCTCGTCGGCAGTCATCGTTTTCCCAGGCTCGCCGATCCCAAAAGGGCTATATTTGGACAATTTACTCCTACTTAACGCAAGTTATAGCGACGTTTGGATACAACGTGAGTCTGGGGAACGCTTCGGACTCTTTCGCGATGCTTTTATTGGATTATCTCCTCCGGACTTTACTATTCGTGAGTAGAATCCACAGACGTGAGGGAGATGAATTGACTGAGCTATAAAATATGATGGGAGCACTGCGCCGTAAACGAGCCCCAAGACCCCATATTCCGAATCGTTCTTCCTCCGCCACTCCTCTCGTATTCCTCGCAGCCACGCAAACAAATGATCGACCTATTGACATTTTCCACGGAATCAAGAATGGGCCAATTCCCAGACTTTCGAGGCTTGCAATTTGTCTTTAGGTCGCTGGAAGGATCGAAAATTTCCGTCATGTACTCCGCCGTCATATTCAACGATTTGAAAAACGGATATCAGGACAAGAGCCCATTTTCCTCGAGGGAAAACTGTAAAAGGAGGAGAGGGAAAGGACGACGTGATTTCGACGATTTTTCCTTTCTCTGGTTTCACAGTTCAGATGCAACGTAGTTGTTTCGAATTGTCTCCCTCCCCCACATCGCTACGATGCACGCCGTTCAGTCAGGGACTCGAATTTCTCGCAGCACTATGGCAACAACGGGACGATACCTCGACAACGGAGAACGGCTTCCGCTTTCGATTACGTTTGGATTTGCGCGTTCCACTTGGATATCAACGAAGTGTCAGTTTCGCAGTCCGTCAAGCATACCCACCTTCGTATCGGTCGTCGACGCGCTCGAGGCTTCCGTGAATCGTTAGTGATATGAACGATTTGATCCTTCTCGAAATATAGCTCTCGCTCTTCCACTTCGAAATCGACCACTTCAACGAGTTGGCACATTTTCAACGAGTCATGAGAGAACTTATCGCTCTGACGCTGCTGTCGCAACAACAACCGAACAGAGTTGATTTCGAATGCGAAGGGAATATCCTCTGTATTGGCACGACTCCGCTCCGGTGATTCATGAGCGACGCTAATTCACGGCGTCCGTCGTAGAGCGAGCGACGCGAGGTGAAGGCGATCGAGACTAGAAACTGGATACGCTCACGCCACGAGTGTGGCAAGAGTGACGACATCCAGGGACCGGAGATAGCTATGTTCGGTCTCCTTTCAGCATCTCTCTCGGACACCCTCCGTGGAATCGAGCGTTCAATTCACAAGAATTTCGCGAACTTTCAGTGGCCCATCGAAGAGATGTCGCTGAGCGCGAAGTATTCTGGGAAATCTCAGCCACGGTTTCCCTTGACATCCAGAAACCTTCCGCACGATTGTTATCCTACGCGAGCATCTCTACGAAGTCCGCCGGTTGTCAAGTCGTTCACTGTGAAGCACAATCAACATCGCGAGACCTGACCACGATCATGTTCAACTCCATCATGACCGTGGACGCTCGAAGTCTTGGGTCTTGAAGGCATGTGCGCAACCTGAAGACGCCCTCTCCTCAAAGTGGCGATTACAGCAGAAACAACGACAGAAGCAGCAACAACAACAACAACAGAACGAAGTCGACGTCACTGACGACAGAAGACCTTACCGCTGGAGTACTCCCATCGCGCGAAACTGCAGGTGCCCCGTCTGGATGGTCGTGAGGAATCGTTTATTCAAATGAGCTCAGTCACGACTGAGTTACGGCAACGGCCACTCCGAGTTTCTGCTGCCGCTGTCTTCGGTAGCAGAAACGGAAACCACGAGCTTTTTTCGATGTTTCGCTTTCGATTGTATCTTATCCGTTTGATTGAAGAGTTAACACCAGATCTCGAGCACAGGCACAACAACAAGCGAGCACCACGTCTGACACGGATGGAGAACCGGCGAGAAACACCGTACCGGCAGTCGGGGTCCAGTCAAAGTAAGCCGCGCCAGCCTCTCTGGGGAAAGGATGTTCAAACACACGATGAACACGCACTCACTCACTCACTCACTCACTTCCTTACGCACACGGACGCACACATACCTTTGCAAGATGGAAAGGACTCAGCATCCAGAGAGTCCTTCCCCCTTTTGGGAGAGGGATTCACGTAAGCGGTCCGGAGCGTGGAACTTGGCCGGCTCGGCGTGACGCACACACAAAAACCCAAACGTCTCGCTGGGCACATGAGGAGGCATCGAAGAAAATCGATGCAGCATGCAAAAGTCGTCGCAAAGATCCAAAACGATGGAACGTCAGAGCGGAACAACGAGGGGTTCGATGGTCATTCTGAGAGAAGAGAATCGCGTTCATGGCACTGGTAACAGCTTGGTTAACGACACCGTCCGCCAGTGAGGGAAATTGATCGACTTTGAGCGATAATGGCCTCGAATGCAAGAGAACAAAAAGAGTTTCTCGAGAATTCTTTTTTCTTGTGTGTAGTCAAACGCTCCGGTCGGTCGGAGCGCTGGAGTAAATCCGATTGATAGCCTCGGGCATGCAGTTTTCTGATGGCCCCGTTGCGAGAGCGCGCGGACGACCTCGTTTTTCGCTGAGGTCACTTTCTGTCCGGGCCAGTGAGCACGTCAGAGAACAAGCGTGGATATCCATCACCATTATCACCATCATCATGATTTGGCTTGCGACGCAGACGAGTTTGAGCGCCGTCGATGAAATCCATCAATGTTGCTCGCTTCCATCCAACAGATACTTGTTGAATCGCCGGGTCGAGCGGTTCTCCATGCAACCGGAACAACGTCTCAATCGGATGATTGAGTCGAGAGCACGATTCCATGAACGTATTCACGACATACACGGTGAAGCACAAATTCATAGAACACATAGTACATTTCATTGCTCTGTAGCATTGTTATAACAAAGTGTCAAGTTTAAGGAATATCGATCTTCACTTTAAAAGAGGAAATCAAATAATCATCATGATGATATTTAAAGAAAACTCCGATACTTCCGGACCGTGCTCGACACCATCATGAGTTCCACGAGAATCTCAGCAGGTCGATGTACGGACCGCGCGATCGAGATTCGCATCATCGTGAGTAAGCCCCACGTAATATGAGTCTGTCATCTAGAGGGTCAATAAGTCTCGGATGACGGCGAGGTTACGCTCCATAATATGAGCTGTGACCTCTAATCAGCAGGCAGCTGAAGCATACGGCATTCCGGCCTCGATTACGGTGCCTTGATATCGAACACCCTTGAAAGCGAATTAACTACATGCCAGGTCACATACGGGCTGAATAGAATCTAGAGGTCTCTTTCTCTCCCGTGGATCCTAGGTGGATGAGTAGGCACTTGTTTCCTCATCGAACGCAGATGGAATCACGGGAGGTTTCACAACATCACAAATCGGCCTGACAACAGAGTGGATCGGACCCAGGAGGGAAACCACCGAAGTCAAGGTCGAACTTTGTCGATTCCTCAATTTCGAGCTTGAATACCCCCCAAAACATGAGCTAAGCAAAGAGGAACTTTCCAATGAGCAGAGCTGAATGAGTTCCGGAGCCGAATCCATATAGTGAGCGGGACTCTCCAAGAGCTCTGTGTTGCGACAGGAAAAGTTCTCTCGAGAAACCTCCTCCCCAATATTGGAATCATTACACAGAAACAATGAATAGAAAATTCTAGGTGATGTCGACTTCGTGCCGCACGTGTCTCGTCGCGTTTTCTGCCCGCCGCACCTTTACACCGGGGGCGTGGAGAGGAGGTCACGGACGACCTTTCCCCCTACCCCCTTCTTCAAGCCACATTAATGTCATAGAAGATCGGAAGTTGCCGTTTGTTCTGCTCGAGCGTTGTTTGGACTCGACGCAGTCCGATGAAACCGCGGAGATTCGGAATACAGAAGGATAACCTGCTTTCCTCCCTCCTGATGACTGGGCGTTTGTTGCCGTCGACAGTTCAAGAGCGATTTGCATGAACGAGTTCAGACGCAAACGCAGCGATGCACAAGACCCTTGAAATTTATAAAGCTCATCATTTCGGTTCGTCAGTGAGCTTTATGACCATCATCATGAGCAGCTTCCAGATCCTCCGGAGTTTCGACGTTGTCGACCTCTTGCAGAGAGCTTGCTTTTACCGGTGATATATTCACCGATGGAAGGACATCAAAAGTTTACGATAAGCACGCCTCAGAGAGCAGCCTACGTCAGCTCCATGTCCGAAACTCGCTCACTTGCCTTCATGAGCCAACTTGTCTTGCCTCGGCTGGCTCCTCCTTTGGGCGCGGGAGTACGGTTCGCCTTGCCGAGGAAAAACTGAGATAATAAACACCGTGCAACACTCCCGACGCCGCCGCCGCCGCCGCAATCGAATGGATATCGCACAAGTCTTCTGCATTAGTCGGAAATTTATGCCCGCGAAGGAGATGCTACAACGCTTCCTCGGCGAACGAAGGAGACGAAATCGACTCCACAGAGCTGTAAATTGATTTTACGGCCGCGTACCAAAACACCGCAATAGTGTTCACTTTGTTCCAGTCAGGGCTCGCAACGTCAACACGAGACAGAGCGAGCGACTATCCGTCCTCGATGATTTCGTTTTCGTCTTATCCTCGCGCGTAATGCGGTTCTGCGCTCAGAGGTTTTAATATTGGAGATTTGAAGTGAACCGGAACTTCTTTCACCTTGAAGCAGAATGGGTTCGACTATTGCTGATCGTACAGACCACTGTTCTCGGCTCCTCGAGTTCCGGTCACAGAAACCTTCTCGATATCTTCGTCAAGATTTCCAAATATGTACGGAGATCTGTTCAAACGAGTGACGTTTCCTCGAAACTAAATCGAAAACTCCCGGTTCGAGCGAAGCGGGTCAGACCTCAAAGACAAGAGAACAAAAAGCAGACTCGAAAAGATCCGGGTTCTGATCGAATCCTAAAAGAAGCGAGCTCATTTCATGTCGTCGACCGAAGCGCCTTCTGCCGCGAAAACGGTCGATGCCGTAACCATTCCGAGATTGTACGTATATCATGGCCTGGCAACTAAATCTGACTGTTTTGACATTCCGAACACGTATAGCATCTACGAGGACTCCTCTCCGTAGATGACGCGGATACGATTTCATTCAGCGAACAATAGTGTTCGAGTGACAGAGAATAGTTTGAATAACCACGTGGCCTGGAATGACAGAAGTCAAAACACGTCGGGACTTGACCAAACTTGACTTACAGGTCGTGTCCCCTGCCCTCCCCTCCCCTAACCAGCGAGATCAGGTCTGGTTGTTAACCCCCCAAAAAGCCACCCGATGGTGAATCGTCGCCAAATCCAGCTAGTTTTCCGGTGTGCCTCTGTCCTCGGATGAAATCGAATTTTCCAACCGCGCAATGATAAGCCAATAAGGCGAAACCCATGATCTCGTTCCGAGTCGCTGATTGAGCAGTTGCACGAAACTCCCGAAATGTCAAGCGGAAGTTTCGCAGCGCATGAGGTTATGATTCCGGATCGCTGCGCCGAACGAAACTCGTCCGCAAATCATTTCGCATAAACGAAGTTCATTTCAGCGAACTCTTCGCACGATGTCGGAGGGACGAAAATCTTGATCGTCTAGTGCCGTGGTGTTGATCATTGTTCGTTGACGATTTGAGTGTTTGGGTGTGTAACTAGGCGTCGAGATCGATATTGTCCATCCGCTCGGTTGACACACGCGCATTCGTTTCTGATTTCAAAGCTCGTGAATGGAATTTCTGCTTCGAGGATCTACTGCCGCGCCGTTCGAAAGGATGCATGACCTTAACATCAATACAGAAGCCGTTGCACCTGGTCCGCCAAGTCTGGCGGCCAACTTGCGCGCCGATGAGTCACGTCAAACTTCATCTTCGTTTCGGAAGTTACGCTTTTCGTTCGAACGGAAATCGGGATGCGTTTCCAGTTGGCTCTTCGGACGACGCGAACTGTCAACGCGAAAATGAATCATCGCCGAAACTTTGTTCGAACGGACCTCTGACACATCGCCCATATGCTTCAGCTTGGCTGTAACCCTGGTCAGCGACTTAAGAGAGAAAACAGTGAGAGGCTGTCTCGGTTATTTTTACCCGAAGAATAAGGCGAATAGTAAACTGGTGCGGAATTCGCACTGACAGCGCGACGACTTTTAATAAATAAGCACTCGCGGTCGCGCACTCGAGCAAACAACTGTTATCTTTCCTCTTTTCTTGCTGGCGCACGTTTTCCCCAATCTTGAAACGGATTTGACGGAGGCTCGAACCGATCTGAGTTTGCGTGATTCATTCGCGTCGACCTCGGTGGAAGTGCGGTTTGTGAGCAAAACAGTCTAGTTTTTTTTTTATGAACGAAGCCACAAATTCATTCAATGATCCCCTAGCATGTTCTAGTCTCTGGTCTGTCACCGGAACTGGCTTTCGCACACCATGCCCATTCAGAGCATAAATGCTAACAGATTCCCTCACTAACGAATCATAATGAATCTCCTGAAAGCTTGCGTGTTGAAGTATGATGATGTCGTGCTCAGGCGAAGAGTGGACAGACTCGTTCACCCAGAAAAGGATAAAGATCTAGAAGATCCTTTCACCGATTCAACATCAAAACAATCAGGGTAAACTTCAGAATGATTGACCAGAACCTATCTACGACAATATCACCGGTTCACGACGCACGCTGATCAGAACGATTTCACATCCTCTTACAATTAGCGGCATTCGATTTCGATTCGAGAGAATTGAAACCGCGATTCGCCCTCAGATTCTAGAGTTGATGTGTCGGGCGGAGCGCGACGGTGGGCGATAAACGAAGGGGACGTTCGTCCTCAAGTGTGAAACAGTTCTAGAACCGCACTTCTCCCCTGTAGGACTTGAGGCACACTTGAAAACACGGTCGGAACTTGTATCCGATGAGCCTCGCAGCTGGTCCCGCAATGAAACGGTTAACGGAGCCCATTCGCAACCCATACACGTGTCGTTCGACGGACCCGACATGTTTCCAAACACTTACAGAAGTCTGACTGAGACACTGTCAACTTCGCTCGCAGTGAACTGCAACCGACACCGTGACACGAGCGGCCGGCACGAGAGCCTTGCTTTCTGTCAAGCATCGTACGTTGAAATGCGTGTTTGTTTCTGCCCGCTAAACAGCAGTATCCTTTCGAGAAGCAAGTCCGTCGCGGGGAAGTCGTTCCCGAGAGGTTTCCGCGCACAGTTCGTTGAATTTTCGGAATGTTCGTCACCTCTGCTGTGGAACTCAATGCACGGACATCAGATCTAAGTCTGACATCGAATATTCTGGATCGAAATACCGGCTGATCAATCAAAAATCTGATACGAAACGGTCTGGCGGCTCGTTGTGCTCAACCATTACACCTGCCGTTCTAATGGCCGCCTATAGCTTGCCTGAAAGCCCGCAACGACGTCGCACGTTCAGTCGGGAGCGGCACGCCATTACTGCGTCTCGAATCGGTGTCGCAAAGGAATTGTCCCTGTGCCGTGCATTGACGAATTATCTCACGAAGGCGCAAAAAGCTCTAGGCTTACCTGGGGGCAGGCTCGGGAGCGCGTCTCTGCTGAACCTTAAGCTTGGTCTGTTTGGGGTTGCGTGACCGCTTTTTCTTAGCCTGGATGGCCAAGACTGAAAGAATAAACTTCATTAGAGACGCCAAGCGACTCCAAATCGTTCGAATATGGTCAAAATTTTACCTTTTCTGTTGCCGTCAACGCTGTTCATTCTGGCTGCGGCAGCGAGCATACACACACTCTGTTATTCGACTGAGAACCAGCTATTTTCCACTTAATCGACGGAACGTTGCGAGGAAGCCTCCGAAAAGCGCGCCAAAATACGAACTGCACCGAAATGGGGAGCTCCGAGCGATGGCAGCCCGACACCTTCTTGGGAGAAGCGCATCGATCTTTGCTTGGGCTCGAAGAAGGTCTGTCCTGCTGTTCCAGATTTCTGAGGATCCTCTAACCGAGCTGGATGATGTTCGAAGACGTGATGGTTGACAAATAGTTGGAACTGCTGTTTTAACGGATCACAGAAATATAGTGATTTAGAGCAGGGATGTCCAATTCAAATTTGCGGCGGGCCGCATGGGATGATTCGGTGAACTCCCTCGGCCCAGAGTTTGAAAAGACAGCGAAATGCCAACTTTCAAGGACGAAAAATGCTCGAAGCTCACACAGGTTTCTCTGGGATTCCTAATATCACAAAAGACACTGGATGTGTTGTCATTCTCTGTATAAAAATATTTATTCAAGTTGAACATATCACTTCTTCGTAGAAAACGGTGAGCATGTCGCCTCTTCTAGCTGATTGAAATCTGGAACGAATGCACGATTCGATTTTATTTTGAGAATTGCTTTGAGATGACTCCGAGAAAGTCGACTCCGGTATCGTGATTTACTGTATTTCATAATCGAAAACTCTCTGCTCTCGTTACGTCAAACGTCGCCATCGCAGAGGTCTCCCTGCGCGTTGGAAAGAAACATGTTCTTTTTGGTCAAAATACAGTCGATTGAAACGCAGTCGGGACATGTATGGTTGGGGAGAATAATGATCTACAACTCGCTCAAAATCTGGAAGTTACATTCAAAACTTGCTCAGAGGGCCATTCCAAGTGTTGATCCAAACTCCGACCGGCGCGCCGGACGGGAAGGTCGCGGGCCGCTAGTTGGACGCCGCTGATTTAGAGCGCTCCAGGGAATCAATCTACAAGTTCGCATTTTCTCCGACTCTCATTGAATGAGAAAACTGAACGTTTTCTCTAGAATGAATTTCCCAACCTTGGACGACCGCAGAATTACCTCGATACCAAGCATCAGAGACGATCGATGAGCGAATCCGGGTTCTCTCAACGAGTTCCTAGACGTCTGCACGTCGAATACCTTAAGACATGTTTCTTTTTAAGGAATTATTGATTAACACAATGATGTCGACTCGCAACCAAGGCTATCAAATAGCGCCCAACAAATCAGCTTTCAGGTCCCTGATTTTTCCCGTGGATTCTTTCCGCGGGAATTGGAGGTCACTTCTACATACTAACACCGGTTGCCAGCTCCAGATTGTCGAGGAATGGTTCTTACAAAATTCTAGCGTGTACATTCTCCGTGACAGCTGCGCATGAAAGATAGTTACCCCACGAGCACCACGAAGGCGCTCGTGAACAAAAGAATCATGAATTCGTAATGATAATTACGCAGTTCGCTGTTGCTTCCATAATGAACTTGGATCACGACGACATGCACTATGAATCAAATATCCATTATTTGTTCCTGAGAAATGCCTGTTAAAAATTGATCATGTGTAATTCTAGTCAACCGCCGTCAGGTTCATCGACAGCAGTCATCTACGGCTGACTTAGCTTCGTCCGATTCGTTCCCCGTTTATCTCGGAACCGGGTCCAATAGCTCCGGAACCGGGTATCGAGCTCGGACCCGGGTCCAAATCTATTACCCGGGTCCGGAAATCTCGGAACCGGGTCCAAATTTCACGGACCCGGGTATCGAATTCAGACCCGGGTCCAAATCCATTACCCGGGTCCGGAAATCTCGGACCCGATCCTGGACTTTTGGACTAGAGGTCGCAATACCCGGTTCCTGGATCCGGGTCCGGACCCGGGTAGTGGGACCCCTAGAGCGAAAGTCCAGGCTCGGGTCCGAGATTTCCGGACCCGGGTAATGGATTTGGACCCGGGTCTGAATTCGATACCCGGGTCCGTGAAATTTGGACCCGGTTCCGAGATTTCCGGACCCGGGTAATAGATTTGGACCCGGGTCCGAGCTCGATACCCGGTTCCGGAGCTATTGGACCCGGGTCTGGAAACTCCGGACCCGGGTAATGAAACAAGACCCGGGTCCAAATTTCGTACCCGGGTCCAGAAATTTCGTACCCGGGTCCAGAAATTGCGGACCCGGGTATCGGACTCGGACCCGGGTCCGGACCCGGGTCCTATTACCCGGGTAATTGCGACCCCTAGCAGTGTATGAATTCCGCTCTCTCTCTCTCTCTCTCTTTGTGATAATACAATACAATACAATGGTTTTGGATAATGGATCGTGAATTTAGGACTTCACATTGAAAACTCGGTTGTTTATTCGAGTTCACTCGCACGCGGACCTCTAACAGCCTGGGTCACTCAGTTTGCTCCTCACTCTCACTATTTCCCCGCGTCCTTTTCCGAAGGCGACTTTGGAGGAGGCGGCTTATCGGAACCATCCTTGGACGGTTCAGGGCTTTTGGTGGTTCCAGGTTTCGGAGGCATCTTCCCTGCTCCGTGCAGCGAATCAGGATTCGTCATTCGCTCACCTTGGTTCGTTTATACAGCAGTGATCCAAACTGATTCTTGAGGTGATTCGTTTTCATCTGAACAAACAGAGGTCTTAAATACTGTAATGTCGTATATTAGATGAGCTCGGAATTGGGCGATTCCAAAGACCTTGTACTCGGGTAGGTTTCCGAGCCTTCTCCTCACCTGAACTGCACCTTATTCCAGTTCGCAAGAGTCAAAAGATCGATTTCTTGCATTGCACAGGCTGTTTTGTTTCTCATGGTCAGCCGGGGCTGTAGCGAGGATTTTTCAGCTTCAACAATGAAGTGAAACTGCGCTCGCGATGACACCTGAGGTTAAGAGTTTGAGGAAAGCCTCAGTCTGGAGCAGAGGACTTACGGCGAATTTACTATGAAAATTATTTTCAGAACGCTACGGGGGAGTCATCCTCAGTGAGATTGAGAGCAGCGTCCACAACGCGAGATGGCGCACAGAGTACCGAGAAACATGTCGACGAATGACTTCTGATTCTTCCTTTCTATCTTTCGGATTTTTCGCGAAGAAAACTCTGGCTTCAAAACAGCTTTGGAAGATTCGCCTTCCGTGAGGCTCTCAAACTTTTCCGCAAAAGCTACAAAGATGGCCGGCTCTTCAAGACAGGGAGATCGAGCCGGATGTGAGAACTAAATCGTCATTGTCATGCTTCGCAGTCGTTTCAATGAAACTTCGGTGGTGCGTTTGCTCCGGTACATGTGTCAACAGTCACACAAGCACCCGAAAAACTTCTCACGAAATTCGACAGAATTTCACTTTGTGGCCCAAGATTAGCTCGGAGAGTTCGATGAAAACCATCCCTGAAACGCCCAGATGACAGTTTCTCCGCGCAGAGAGTGGTCAAAACGAGCTGTTGGAGTTTTTCTACTCCGAGAACGAAATTCGAACCATCCAATCGATTGTGTGAGCTCAGAAAAGCTGTCCCGAGAAGCTGTCAGAGCTTCTGCTGAACCCTGATGCTATCTCTCACATTCTCATCTAACGAGAAGGTGAAATGCGTTGCGGAGATCATCAGAGGTGCGAATAGCCATTCATCGAGTGACACTAGCTAATTATAAGATGTACCCTCGTACCATCATGTTTGATGTCATTGATTCACCGAGGAAACAGATTTAATTTTGCAAGATTCCCTTCATTCTTCTCAATTTATTGCACATGATGAAAGCTCCAACGAGCCACAGATTCAATTGAGGAGTGCAGAGTATAAACTTGCATAACAGTGTATCCAGTTATAAATCATTTGGGATTGCTAATCACTGACTAAAGAAGTAATCTAATTACAAGCGCTTAGAAACACCGGTAGGCCACTTGCTAGCTCGAATTTTTTTTGGAAGAGAATTCCACAAGGAGGCGCCTGTAGCACCTATTGCGAATTTAGAGACAGAATCAGCGTGTCTGAGGGGAAGGAGCAATCTGGAGGATCCGCCTCGGGTGCTAGCCCTCGAGGTGGTGAGATCAATAACGTCCAGGGCAGGATTGGTAAGAATGTTGTGGATGAGGAGGCATGGTGAAAGAGAACGGAAACATCGAAAGGATGAAGACCCAGACAAGTACCAGGAATACGAGTTTCCAGACATGCAGCGATCAAACTTCACCCCAAGGAGTTCGAGTTCGTCAAACACCGCAACAGGGGCGTCCTTGATGCACAAGACAACAGAACCGCCGATCCCGAGGGGGGAAGTGGGCGACGGCACAATTGCCCATATTGATTTGTATCGCATTATCGCTTATCCACTGGCTAATCAAGTGGAGGTTGTTGTACGGCCAACTCCAGAGAACGATTGGACAGAAAGCAAATAGTAACATACAAGAGGACTCCGGAGAATACCGGGATAAGAAAAGATGGAATCGAACGAACTGACGGCGATGCGCTTACGAATAACAAGGATCACATGAGGCGATCAGCGATGTTTCTGAATCAGAACCCCAACGACACCTTTAGATCGCGGATTTACCTAAAGAAAGAGTTAGATCATCAGCTCCACTTTTATTCGGGAAATTCCTTTGCGAACGCAAACCACCGAATCAACGTCTGCCTCACCCGAGAAATTGACACATCAGTGATGAAAGAGGACTCCGGAACACATCGTGGTGAGATGAGCAGTGGAAACACCAAGGAAAGCATCCTACCTACATTGCACGTTAGTTCTAGGCTCTGCAGCAGTTTCCATGTGAGAGTCTCACCGGAAAATTTCGGCTGCTCGAAATTCACTTCAGACGATACAGAGGAGAACTCAAATCCAACAGAATCTTTGAACNCATTCCAGTTCGCAAGAGTCAAAAGATCGATTTCTTGCATTGCACAGGCTGTTTTGTTTCTCATGGTCAGCCGGGGCTGTAGCGAGGATTTTTCAGCTTCAACAATGAAGTGAAACTGCGCTCGCGATGACACCTGAGGTTAAGAGTTTGAGGAAAGCCTCAGTCTGGAGCAGAGGACTTACGGCGAATTTACTATGAAAATTATTTTCAGAACGCTACGGGGGAGTCATCCTCAGTGAGATTGAGAGCAGCGTCCACAACGCGAGATGGCGCACAGAGTACCGAGAAACATGTCGACGAATGACTTCTGATTCTTCCTTTCTATCTTTCGGATTTTTCGCGAAGAAAACTCTGGCTTCAAAACAGCTTTGGAAGATTCGCCTTCCGTGAGGCTCTCAAACTTTTCCGCAAAAGCTACAAAGATGGCCGGCTCTTCAAGACAGGGAGATCGAGCCGGATGTGAGAACTAAATCGTCATTGTCATGCTTCGCAGTCGTTTCAATGAAACTTCGGTGGTGCGTTTGCTCCGGTACATGTGTCAACAGTCACACAAGCACCCGAAAAACTTCTCACGAAATTCGACAGAATTTCACTTTGTGGCCCAAGATTAGCTCGGAGAGTTCGATGAAAACCATCCCTGAAACGCCCAGATGACAGTTTCTCCGCGCAGAGAGTGGTCAAAACGAGCTGTTGGAGTTTTTCTACTCCGAGAACGAAATTCGAACCATCCAATCGATTGTGTGAGCTCAGAAAAGCTGTCCCGAGAAGCTGTCAGAGCTTCTGCTGAACCCTGATGCTATCTCTCACATTCTCATCTAACGAGAAGGTGAAATGCGTTGCGGAGATCATCAGAGGTGCGAATAGCCATTCATCGAGTGACACTAGCTAATTATAAGATGTACCCTCGTACCATCATGTTTGATGTCATTGATTCACCGAGGAAACAGATTTAATTTTGCAAGATTCCCTTCATTCTTCTCAATTTATTGCACATGATGAAAGCTCCAACGAGCCACAGATTCAATTGAGGAGTGCAGAGTATAAACTTGCATAACAGTGTATCCAGTTATAAATCATTTGGGATTGCTAATCACTGACTAAAGAAGTAATCTAATTACAAGCGCTTAGAAACACCGGTAGGCCACTTGCTAGCTCGAATTTTTTTTGGAAGAGAATTCCACAAGGAGGCGCCTGTAGCACCTATTGCGAATTTAGAGACAGAATCAGCGTGTCTGAGGGGAAGGAGCAATCTGGAGGATCCGCCTCGGGTGCTAGCCCTCGAGGTGGTGAGATCAATAACGTCCAGGGCAGGATTGGTAAGAATGTTGTGGATGAGGAGGCATGGTGAAAGAGAACGGAAACATCGAAAGGATGAAGACCCAGACAAGTACCAGGAATACGAGTTTCCAGACATGCAGCGATCAAACTTCACCCCAAGGAGTTCGAGTTCGTCAAACACCGCAACAGGGGCGTCCTTGATGCACAAGACAACAGAACCGCCGATCCCGAGGGGGGAAGTGGGCGACGGCACAATTGCCCATATTGATTTGTATCGCATTATCGCTTATCCACTGGCTAATCAAGTGGAGGTTGTTGTACGGCCAACTCCAGAGAACGATTGGACAGAAAGCAAATAGTAACATACAAGAGGACTCCGGAGAATACCGGGATAAGAAAAGATGGAATCGAACGAACTGACGGCGATGCGCTTACGAATAACAAGGATCACATGAGGCGATCAGCGATGTTTCTGAATCAGAACCCCAACGACACCTTTAGATCGCGGATTTACCTAAAGAAAGAGTTAGATCATCAGCTCCACTTTTATTCGGGAAATTCCTTTGCGAACGCAAACCACCGAATCAACGTCTGCCTCACCCGAGAAATTGACACATCAGTGATGAAAGAGGACTCCGGAACACATCGTGGTGAGATGAGCAGTGGAAACACCAAGGAAAGCATCCTACCTACATTGCACGTTAGTTCTAGGCTCTGCAGCAGTTTCCATGTGAGAGTCTCACCGGAAAATTTCGGCTGCTCGAAATTCACTTCAGACGATACAGAGGAGAACTCAAATCCAACAGAATCTTTGAACCAGTGTTGGGCATAATCTTAATCATGATTATGATTGTGATTATAATCATAATCATAATCATGATTATGATTATGCCCAACACTGCTTTGAACACTGCAAGATCTGGTGACGGAAAACCGTGAGAGAGCACAAACTGAGCTAGGCACTAGCCCTTTTCGACACCACAATTGCAATTTCGTGGTGTGCCGCCGCTGTGACCTGAAAACGATTCGCCGCGAACATGACGGTGCACACCTTCGATTGTGAGCAGACGAAGATCATCTGCGTTAATGAATCTCTTTGAATGAAACACGCTTCGAGGTATCTTCGACATGAAGACGTCCAACGGCTCGTATCTCCTCATCGAACGTCTCCGATGCTCGTCTAAGTCTCCGTCCTTGAGAGCAAGGAAATTGCGGGTTGCTGAACTTCAATGACGAGTCTTCTCGCAACAGAGCACGACACTGATTGCGACCGCAATAGCCACGAAAACGGGCTGTATTTTGCGGAAACTCTTCATGTCGAACCACTCGATTGTGGTGTTGAAGTACATCAGTTTCTCCCCTTCCTGGGAGTCTTCCACTTTTGTCTCAAAGTATCTCCCTCTGTAGCCGGTTCTTAGACGCTGGAGTAAAGACTTGATTTCCCCATTCGGGTATTCGAGACCCTTACCTGGGAGAACGCCCGTGGCGAACAAACGATCGATCGTCTTGCTCGTCCTCGCTGCGACCAGTAGCAGCTGCCCTGTCTTGGGGCTCGCGTACGCTTGTAAAAATATTATATTCGAGTCTTCAACGAGATTGGCATGTTCCGCCGCATCGAGCCTCCGGTGACTCAGTGGCTTCCCTACGAGAGACCGTTGCAAGTGATCGATTTCACATATACAGCCGTACATCAAGAATTCTTTCAGCTTGTATTCCGAATAGTAGATACCAACACCGAGACAATTGGTGACCCAGGGGCAGGGGGGAGAGCTCGGTGGGTTGAGGAAAGAGTACGTCATGTAGTTGCTGTGACATTGCGAGAGGAAAAAGATAAATAAGAAAGCGGAACCGATTGCAACCAGCTGAGAGTACCGTCGGGCCCTGTCCATGTACATAGCGGAGAGGAACCCGATCCAGATTTTGACGAGGGTGCTCGAAAATTTGGTCATCTGCAGCCACGATATGAATTTCGCCAGAATCAAGGTACTAACCAGAGTGAGAACCCAAACTCCCGATTCGAAAGGCTCCAACAGCGCACCTACATCTTTTTCACGCCGAGGAGTGTATGAATAGCAGTTCAGAAAATCTAATTTCGAGAGAGAATACCGGTACAGCATACTTAGATCGTAAGAGTTGACGGCTCTACTTGTTAAGGAGAACCGAAGTCTGAAAATGGTTGTGTTGCACTTGAGTGAAGCGAAGAAGTCGGAGTCGGAGTACACGGACGGTTGGGATCGTTTGAAATAGAACGATGCGAGGGAACACGCTGTCTCTGTCTCCGAACAAGTTTCCAATGTCGCTTTAGCCTCCCAGTTGACCAGGGTATCGAAGTTTTTCATACAGCGAAGGCTTCGTCCGCGATTCAGGTCCCAGAACAGAGTTGGTACGGAGAAGGCGGAATCAGAGACCCGGCGGTCACGCCGCCGCCTGAACACAGAAATATGAAGCAGACAATTGTGACGAAAGTTCTGGAACGGTTGCGATTGATGGGGCACTTCGAATGAAAGAACCACAACTTTCAAACCAGAAGCGAGGACATCAAGGTATGACGGAGCTACCCATCGCGCCCCCTTCCACAAGAAACCCATGTAGTCTTCCAAAGCGAGAAAACTCGCGTTGAATTTGAGACTCCCTTGCGCCAACACGGAGCTGGTATCCACGATCAGCAACTTCGAGGCTGAGATATTGCGTCCACGAGCGTAATCTTCGGCTGCTGTCACAAGATTCATCGGGTGAGGATATTCCGGAGTTTCGACGGATGATGCCCTCGTTGGTGGAAACACGGAGAATAGAATCAGGAGAATGGTCAACATCATTCTCAGAGTCAAAACGGGTCCAATCATATCTCAGTTGACTTCTGCCTGCTCCGCGAATGCACAGTGATCAGAAAATCCAAGGTGCGTTCCGAGACTGGGACGTCCATGAGAGTTGCGTCGGAGCAACCTTCCCAACAAGCTTCAAGTCTCAGAACGAAAGACGTAGACGAGAATGATAAATATGTTCGAAGTGAATGTATTTTGAAGATGTTTGGAATTCCAAGGAGAGAGAACCTTGCTAGATATGCCTTTTCAACGATCGATCCAGGCGTTTGCGAGAAAAACAGAATGTCGGAAAACAATCTCGCCGAACGGTGTCTCCATCGAGTATCCGTCAAACAGAAGATGTCGCCTCGGGATACCCCTTCGAATGCGGTATCTTCGTCGAAACCAATTTTTCGTTGATCTCAACTCAGTCCTGGCGAGGGGGAGGAAGTCTATAAGACTACTCTCAATCTTCCCGGAGAATAATACCGTTTCAGCCACCGCCGCGAGAAGGCTTCTATCGGGTAGGTCCACAGTCTGAATACTTGATCCTCGGAAATCGATTTTGCATTTCAAGCGATGGAGAATCGATCTCACTTCCCTTCTGAAGACAAAACTCGAGGGACTCTATAGGAACGATGTACATAGCTGAGATTGATTAACTCTGACGAGGGCGTGGCTAGACTTAGCTTTAACAAAGCCTTAATCTTGAGTAAACTCACCACAAAGGCATCGCAATATTCTCGTATTCGGTGATGTGTAGGGGTTCCCGGAGCGGTCGTTGATTTTTGGAATTGGTTTCGGATTCCGGGGACTCGTTTCCGGTTCCAGGAACCGGTTTTCGATTCCAAGAAATCCTTGATTTCATGGATCGCTTCCTGAGTTTTCCACAGGCCATCTCTGAGCCAATCAATTCAACGACATAGCTGCAACTAGCGTCCATATTACGCGTGAGATGTTGTTCCTCGATTGAACTCTACCTTGCCTTGTTTTCTTGAGGCGCGGTGTGGCTAAATCTTCACAGACGACGGGATTGCGAAATGCGTTCCATATTAATTATCGAAAAAGACGGCATGAACCACGAGTTTATTCAACAGTTTTCTGTACAACCCGTTCCGCACTCGCTCAGTCCCGATTCTGTGATCCGAATCGGCTACCAGAATCGTTCTCGTAAGGCACCCAAGTAGGTTTGATGAGGCGGTTGGTGCTTATCTCGTAGGTTCTCAATCGCCGTCTTCACCTGGGAATGAGCAGTCCATTACTACAGTCTCTGGTCGAGAAGGAAATGGCTGTTCGCTTGATTTGTTCTCTGGAGGTAACTCGAATCTGTTCTCCGACGCCACTGCTGCTAGTATAACAACAACCTCTGTCGATTTCGCTGGAAACTCATTCCGGAGCACACCGTAGGACCCGAGGAATCGGTTGTTTCGGAACTTTCTACACACAAGCCTCGCTCTTCTAGATTTGCAGCTCACTATTCGATTCGCTTACCCTCTGAGCGAAGGCTTCGGGCTCTTCGTCCTTGCCACAGACTAGTGGGTCACCCAAATATATCCGCAATTTGACGGGAAGATAGCATTTGGGAATCCAAATGGGTTCCTTGGTAAGAGTGTACCACTCTTTCATAGTATCTAGAGAGTGGAAATGGTAAGAGCGAGTCATGCATTCGGTTTGGAGGATCATGTCTTCCTTCTCCGACAACGCCGTATCGTAAAACGCACCTGATTGATTGAACTTCGTGAGCGGCATTGCATGTTGGAGGTTCGAGGTGAACATCGGCACCACTGGCACGCCAGTGTCTTTGGCTATTTTCGCGAAACCGATCCGAGATTGCCATTCAAGCCTGCAAATCAAAATCGATTTCAATGAATAGACTTAATCTCGAACACTGACATCGAAACCCATTTGAAGTGACGAGACTCGTGGATTTGAAAGCTTGCATCGTAGTTTCCACTCACGAATAGTCCTTGCTGAACATCGCTTCGTATGCGCCTCCTGGCGCGACAGATCGCAGCTGACCGCTCTTCAAGCCTTCGATGAATTGGCTGCGATCGCTGCTGAAGCCCAATAGCTGTAACCGTTGTTGGAGAATTGTGACTCAGTTGAATCAAGAAGAAGGACCCAATCATGTATCGGGTGACGATAGAAAGATGAACTCGAGGCGAATTTCTTGATCTCATGTTTTACCTCAAGAAGCGGTTTGAAAAACTTCATCTTATGAAAGCTCCGCTCTACTGAACCCCCGATCATTCGTCCGAGTTTCAAGTAGACGTAGCTGAAGAGATAAACCAGGTCCACGGGAATGAAGGGACCGTGAAAATAGACAACGAGTCCGCCACCTTTTGGCAAGTTGTGGAGTCCATGCAATTCGGTACCTGCACACGTTTGATCGTAAGGATAATAATAATCAACTTTAGTAGAAACTAATGGCACACTACTTCGCTAATCACGCCCTCGATGACTTCGACAGATCAATTTTGAAGAAGAGCGTCCTCGTGTCGGGAAGAGTGCCGGAATCCTCTTGAGTAGTCCTAGAGTTTGAGTATCTAACAAGACTTGTCAGAAAACTGTTGCGCTCGCTTACCGTGCATGACCTTGGAGTGGATATACGCAACGAGCATTTGGAACTTCATGAAGGAGGGCCGTAAGACACTCTGTTTCCCTCCTCCGGTGAGCAAGCAGAAGAGCGCCGATGTCATGAAGTGCAGGAAGTTGCACAACAGGAAAACCGTGAAGGGCAAATACCATATCTGTTATCGAGAAGACGGGCGAAGAGTTGTTATTTCCCTTCGGAATTCCACAAACGGCGTCTATCAGGGAAAATTGAGATGAATTGGAGGAAACTTCGACTAACAATTATCGGTCGCAGCCACCAGTATCTCCAGAGATAACGAACGGAGATCGGATGGAACACAATCACTGTCCAAAGTCCATCGACCAGAACCCTGATGGCAGCGCGTCTCACCGCCCGCCAGAGCAGTGTCTCCGTCGCCATGTCCTCCTACAGTTCACAACTCGATGTTGTGAACGCTTGAATATCGACTTTGAGCCTGTTCTGGCTGCCGGCAGCTGACCTGAACTTTTTCGCGTCGACAGCTCGCTGAGAAACAATTCCCATGTGGCGGAATAATGGCGAGGCGGATGATCGAACAACACCGAAATGAAAAACTGAACTTCCATGTGTGCGGAATTTCTCGAGCTCCAATTATTTTCCTCGAGTTCGCTCCGGAGCGAATCGGAGGTTCTGACGCCATTCGGCGCGAACTTTGGCTCGAGCTGGTTATAGTGTCATTATTAGCGCTATGAAGTTCAGGCATTATGCCATAAATGCCCGTGCATGTCTTTCTCGTATGTTTCTTAGCTATTCTGCCTTTTTCGGCTTTTTGATGCTATAAATGCCATTGCCAGCGTCACGGTACCGGTTTGATGGGATCGAACCGGATCATTCAGGCTCTCCGCCAACAAAGGTACTCACTTTGAGTGGACGGAGGTTTTCCTTAGATGCGCGCCCGATTTCGGGAACTCGGGTATCAAAAAATGCTTTACATCTACAGCCATTTCAAAAGCGTTCCTGCACTGACCACAAAGCTTTCCGCGAATTCTTGAAGCTTCAGCTGCTATCTCGGAAGGGATCAAGTCCTGTCTCGAGGCTTCCGCAGGGCCAAAGGCGCTTCCAGTTAGAAAGAAGTTGAAGAATGTACTCCGAAAGAACGAAGTTTCGGCGTTCTGACGGGTGTCTTGTCAGCTCTCCAAGGTGTGGGCTCTCAAAGACTTTCAAATCTCGATGTGGCGGATATATGTTTGCTTCGATATGCGCCAATTGTATGCGTGGATGTACATAGAGCGCTCTTTCTCGCGCTATAAAATGCTTGTAGAGGATAGAAGATTTCCTTCCACGGATGAATATGTGAAAGGCTATATTGTGTCGTTTTGTAACGTTTCCGGCGAATCCAGCCAATCAAATAACTCGTCTCCCTTGATGCCTATTTAGGTGCCTTTTCTAGCAATTTTTAGCGCCTGCGTATTTCGCGATTTTTTAGTGCCTGAACTACATAGCTCTGGTCATTATGGATTGCCAGCCGGAAGCGTCAGCACTCAGCCAACCACGAGCAGAGATTATCCGTAGCATCACCGCTGTTTCGAATCACTACTTTCCGCCAGCCGTCTAGGCTCGGATCGATGTTCAAGGATGTCGTCTCCCAACTTCGCTTTCATAGATTTAGTTTATCGCAAACAAACAAGCAAACATTCACTCATTTGGAAAATGTCTATTTTTTCTAAGGAATCGTCCTCCGTTGCATTTCGTGTTTTGGTGTAAGTTGCCTCCTTGAGATCCGTTGACGAGCCCGATTCAGTGGCGTAATTGAAGGGGAAAGGGGGGGCGGTCCGCCCCGGGCGGCACCTCCGACAGAACGGCATTTTACGGTATTTCTTTCGTTATTGTGACCATGAGCCTCCCTCGATCGGAGATCTGATATCCAGGAGAGATACTGTGACTTCTAATTTTCGACTTTCATACCTCGGGAAGACCAGCTCTTCTCAACAGACACTTTTCTTGCGCGGCTCAGAACTTCTCGTTGGGTGAGGACTCCACTTTCTTGGGATTAGATTTGAAAAAAATATCCATTCACCGTACACGCGAAGAGCGTCGATGCTCGAGCTTTGTCTGAGGACTTTTCCGAAACAGAAATTTTCCGATATCTGCTTGGATGACGAAGGTAGTAGGTGTTCTTCCAGTGTTTGAGTTGAGGCACATGAGCAAGACTGCGATACAGATTCGAACCTCGTGACATTCGCCACTCGTCCGTGAACGGGAGAAATATATCGAAGCGTCCTGATGTGTCAAGTAGCGAAAACGAAAGATAACATGAGCTCCCTGACTATGCACTAAGGCAGTGGTTCCCAACCTGGGGGCCTGGGCTCCCCAAGGGGGCCCAGAACCAATTCTCGGGGGGGCCGAGGCCTAGCGAGTCTATGGCAAATTTAGGGGCCAAGAAGAAGAATTGCTTATCGCTGCCGATCGGTCGACTTTGGATCGATGTAAAATGATTCACACAGAATCTATAATTTCTTGATTCTGAAATCGAAAGGAAATGCAGAGCGATTTCCCAGGATCACACATGCTTGCGAATCTGAAACGTTGAGTTTCTTCAACTGTTGATCGGCTGGAGATGGAGATTCACAAGGACTCTGTTGAATTCTGTTGAATTTAAGAACATTTGTGATTGAAGCGGTATCGAGCACCGCATACAGAGGCTCGCAGACCGAAAACGTGATTCGATATTCGAATGATAAGTTGATTCGAGGGGGTTCTGGAGGGAATACATCAGGGGGCCCGAGTCTAGCCGCCACCATGACAGGGGAGCCCAGTCGCCGAAAAGGTCGGGAACCACTGCACTAAGGGAACCAGCTCGAAATCTCTCGCCATTTTGACACAAGGTAAGATCGCAGATCAGAAATATGCGTAGCGATGATGGAAAGTCGTAACGAAAGAAAAACAAAATGCTTTCTCATTTGAATTTCCGTTTTTTAGCGCGTCTCCTTGCTTGCTTCGAGCCTTTTGATTTTCCCGGTTCTCTCTCAAGACCACGGCGAGCTCCACATTGATCATTTGGATGACATCGATTACATCTGGAAGTTCCACAAGAAGCAGTTGATAGATAAAACTTTGAATTCAGCGTCTCCCGGTGAACAGATTCTCTTGAATCATAAATTAAATTTTCCGATTCTCACCTCGCACAATGCATCCACTTCGACTTGACACAGCGCGCGCACTCATCGCAATGTTGGTATTCTTCGTGGTTTTTCGAGCAGCAAGCCTCGCATTTCTGGCAATGCGTATTTATTTTGTGGACCCATCTATCGCAATCAGCGCAGAACCTGAGGAAAAATCTGGTATTGAGATTGCATTCCCTTTCAGAGCCGGAACTCCGGCCGTTGAAGCGATTTCGACTCCTGATGAAGTCCCTACTTGTATTCATCTTCGGGCAGTGGAATCGAGTTCAGTGAGATATTCGTGAAGAGTCGCACAGGACTTGAAGTCTTCATTTTGCGTTGGTTCCGATACCGAACGGAATAATCACACATTTTCAAATCGGGGAAGTGCAAGTTGACCTTGAGGGAGACGAATGAACAACGAGTTAGTGGGGCACCGAAAGTGTGGTAGGGAACGAGAGGGAATCACTGGAGGCCTAGGCACAGTTAACGATTCTCCTGAATTTATGGGCTAAGTCTGTGTGAGGCTTTCAATTTCGGCTACGTACCTGCGCCTCATTGAAATAAGGAAAAACGAGGAGGATTTTTGGATTTCGGACTTTCTCGATGATCTTTTGCAGCGTCCAACTCAGAGGTCCCAAGAGACCTCCGAACGGTGGGTCGACAATGACGAGAAATTCTTCCAAGTAATCTGGCGAGGAAGACGTTGCCGGGTCTGGCTCCGAGGAACTTGTAAACTTCCACATTTCACTGTCGTCGCCTTTCCGGAAACAATGTGCGTTGAACATGTTGAACCAGGTGAACTCTTCTTCTCCAAAAAATGCTTCGAATCTGCGATCGATGTCCGCCAAATGACTCGACACCTGGGAGAGTGGCCGGATCTCCTCGAAAACCGTCGGCGTGCCAAGGCATAAAACCTGGGAAGCGATCGTTCAAGAATACTACGCTCTGGAATTCATGAATTTTCGTCTCTTGCTTCAGAGCTTATCGACTTCCGTCCATGTAGAACACTTACCTTCTTGAATCTGGATGCGAGATCGACGATGAACTTTAGGGTGTCCTCGGAAAAGTGGTACTGAGCGGTGGATTTGTTTGTCGACAATTGATTCAAGAAGGTTGTTGGCGATTTCATTTGAACTGCGGATATTGGCTCACAGCGGTGTCCACCTGCGAGATCAAAAACTTTGAGATAAAAGAGGTCTTCAATCGATATCCCCTGCAGGGAAGTAAGTCGCGCAATTGAACATCAAATATTTTCGACTCTGAACGCTCTATCGATTCGATCTCACATTTGGGGTCCACCGTGATCCTGCAGCAATCCTCACAAAAGCGCGAGAACTCGCTCAATTCTTCCGGAGGAGCGAGATGTTCTCCTTTGGGTAAAGCAGCATCTCGTATGTCCTCCCAAGTCTTGATTTTCCCTTTCGTCCCCAGGGGTACGTACAGAGCGCAAAGCTTCCTGTCACTGAAACATTAGACGCTATGAGCGGGGCTTCCTATGATGAGATGCACTGATGCTATCACTTGCAAAAACTCGCATAATTTTGGTCTCGACAATCGATTGAAGAGTTCTGTCATTTCCACTTGGAGAGGTGATCGAATAGCGCTTATAGTTACAGACCGGCAGGCGGAGCAAGCGTAGAATTGTTTCCCAACACGATCGAACAGTAATGCTGGGCCGTGGCTGCAAGCTGGTGAGGTGTTCGGGTCACTCGGCACAACTTTCACAAACTCGATCAGAGGAGACATCCTAAACTTCAAAGATACGCTGCTGACAGAATCCGAGGATCAGAGAACTACGTCTACCGCGTTTGGACGAGTGTGACATCAGCGAATCTGTTGTTCTGTTCCTAACACAATGGTTGGGACTCCGTGACGAGTTCAGCGAACACGTATTGTGTTTCGCGAGTTGTAATTTGCTGCCCGTCGCGCTCCTACATCATGATTTTTCATGAAGTTGAAAGAAATCGAACGCGACTCCAGGGTGGAGAGGAGGTTTCATGTGAGGTTGGCCGCTGTTTACGATATCCACGTGTTTTTGAAATTGGCGCCGCGGCGCGCCGGGAGTGCTAACTCTGCGCGATACGTTGTTCGGTTTTTCAGAGATCTTGATGAATTGTCTCTCGAAGTGCTCGCGATTGGCGAACCGGTTATCATTCATTATCTGCGCATCAAGCCTCGGAAATCCAATCAAAGATTCAGAAAAAGGTCGAGATGATCCGAAATGACGTCTGACATCTGTTCTTCTGACAAGCCGTTCGATCCGTTGTTGGAAACAACAAGAGTCACGTAGCGAACGACTCGAGAAATTGAATCACGAGTGCGCATTGTGCATCCGAGCATCAATCTTCCATGCAGGAGCACACACGTTTTCTCTCCAGAGTTCATTGACCACCGCAGAATGATGCTCTCTTTTTGATAGATGAATCTCGTCACCATCGTATCATTACGATTAGAGAACGAGAATTTCCACGCCAACCTCCCTTTCGGGAACTGACTCGATTTCCACATTTAGATCCCGAAAATGCTCTCGTTGTGATCACCTTGGGATTTCACGCTGTTCCCATTCTTCAGCCGCATTCAAAATGCTTACTGCTCATCATAAAAGGCGCGTCTTGGTTCCGCGAGAATCCAAATACTTTCAGAATTGGACTCAGCCCGAGCTCAAATCAAATTAAGGTTGCACTGGTGCATGGTTGACTACGTGATCATCAACGTAGCATCTGACTAATATTACATCATATTAGGATCACAACAGATCCTCGCTCGCTCGCGAGAAACCGTACAGGTATAGTGTTATGATGGCCAGTATTTTCTTCGATGAAAGTACGGTAGCTCGTCCTCGAAAACCGCCGCGTAAAGCGCTCGAGATTAAAGGAACGTCATTTGATGTTCACTCTGCTTCTTCCAGATGACATCGAGCGGTGAGAGATACCAGGAGCTCCAGAGGAGAAACCTCTACGCTTCGAGAGGGAAAGGTCGCGTTCGAGGGGCATCTCTCTACTTTTTCTCCGATTACTATTTAAGCGTCTTCGCTTGTTGCACTGGCATTGCATTTGACCTAGCGTCCAGCTTAGTCACTCGAGGAAACTCCAACTTTCAACCCGGAAAATGAAGGTCGTTTTCGCGCTCAGCTTTGTTTTGTTGTTGTTCGCCGTCTTCTCTGTGGGGCAGACTCAGGCCTGCCTGAAGCATGGTGAGTAAAACGTGTTTCGGATGCTTCCGTGTCTCTCGGAACATGATGTTAGAATACTTTCTTTCAACCAATTCCTCTCCCGCAGATGAGGCGTGCGAAGGAACTAGCGGAACTCAGGGAAATTGCTGCGAGAACCTGATCTGCCACAAGAACGATCCCACCTGGCGCCAAGGGAGATGCTATTGGAAGCAGTAAATGGACCGAACAGAAAGTAGGTGGATGTTAGCAAAAGACCGAGATTTGCCTCCTCTGAATCCCCGGCTTCTTCGTCCAGGACCGACGTACAGCACTCAAAGATGATGATCAATATATTGTGAGAATAAAAGAAATTCCCTCCGAATCAACTTTTTTATTTCATGAATTTTCGAGGTCCAAGGCCTCTGAGTGAGGGAGAGTTTTATGTCACAGGTGCTCACTTTAGTTGGACTCCTTGGAGCGTCTCGATGGGTTCCGCAAGCGTGTTCCTCTCAGTCAGATAATAACAGCCATCGATTTCGTGGCAATTTTCATAAGCAACATCTTAATCACTTCCTAGGGGAATATTTTGCAAAGTCGTGTGAATCCACAGATCCCTTTGTGTTGTCTCTGCATGCGACCAGAAAAGTCAATATTTTGCGAAAATATTTTCATCGATCAGCGCTGCTTTCTGATGGAAATGGCTTCGAACCAGAGTCCGGAAACCTCCGACAGAAATCCTCCGAAGTAGTCTCCGAGGGAAAGAAGTATAGGACGGGCACTCGCTCCCATGATATATTTAACTTGAAATCCCAAGCATGGTAACGATTTCTGTGGCTCAATTATCTCACGCGACCGCCCACGACATTTTTGAGTTGGGAGAAATCCTCGGAGATGGAAAGGTTGAAAACAGCTGTTGTAAGGATACTTCCCGGGTGCGCAAAGTTAAGGTTGGAAATCAAATTAATCTTTGAATGTGGAGTTCAGGAGGAGCATTACGTCGTTTGAATAAGATCAATCAGATTCTTATCCGAGATATCAGGAAAGTTTGGACAATCGGAGCGATCGGTTTGGGACGAAAGCTTCTTCTCAGCATATACACTCTTGTTGAGTTGAACTATCTTCGGATTGTATAATATAGAGCAGTTCATTTGCGATGGCTGAACACTTGGGGTATCCTACTCTTCGAGAAGATCGATATCTTAATGATTGCGGCGAAATCTCGGAAAAGTCAGACTCTTGAAAAGAATCAAACATCAGAACGAAATTGATCTCTAAATAACGCTCCGGTATGCGATAGATCATACATCATACCACCATCTCAATTAAGCAACGATTGACGCATCATTGCAATCTCGGATTTTCACAAATCCATTTCAGTGGCGTGATCGAAGAAAAAGAATTGGCGATGCCCTCTTCCCGAGCACATTTATCTCTCAAAATTAGATCTCTATAGTTGCGTCTGGTCCGTGGAATAGGATCTGGCTCGATATACTTACCACCGTGTATAAGTTATTTCTGTTAGTTCTTCAGGCTTCAAGGAAGACTCGATGGATTCTCACTTGAATAGAGTTTTTATTGTCTCGATATACTTTTCGCCGTGGATTCCCATCTCGATTCTGAATCATTTTTGAATCAGAGGATTGAGTTGAACGTTTTGAGGAACCCAGCTGCACGCCAACAACAAATATCTCCCGCAGAATGTCCATGAGGGCATTCAAAATAAGTTGTCCGTTAAATATATTACAATTAGTCATATCCAAAGCGGGAGCATGAGACATTCGAGGCGTCATGATGGTCGGAGTCATGCGGCTATCAGATTTCAAGTCAGCACCTCGGCATCAGGATAGTCCGTTCTCCATACCGGGAGTGCTATGACCGTCACCTACATCTGTAGCGCGCGCATACCGCACATCCCTTCATGACGAGTTGTGAGAGGCCAAGGGGCACACAGAGTTCCTTCGACGAACATCTTCGAGTTTCGCGTCCCACTACCTCCCGCCTCTGAGGTCAGTGCCGGTCAGCGTCCGCCGGCTTCGAAACCTTCTTCATTTCCCGTGATTGCTATCCATAGAGAGGCGCATCTCCTTCTCTGGTTTAAGGTGAATTGGAAACAGGCGAGTATTGATTTCGAGGGGAGAAATCGGGAATCAGATTTTCCAGGTCGAGGCCAATCAAGCAACACATTTTCGCCTCCCCTCTGAATAGGAAACGGTTTTCCTTGTCGATATCTGGTTCGGAGAAATCTGGACATTCACACCCGTCTCCAGAGCAGAGAACTTCGAAACATCTTCGTGAGTAAAGGTACCGCAGCAGTCCGTTTGTTTCGATATTGGATCATTTATTATTCTGGAAGGTAAATAACCAAGATTACCCTTGTATTCCATTGAAGGAATTTGTTGTGTCATCCAGGACTCGTTGACATAGCTCTCTGGACTGCGAACAACATATGCCGTAGTTATCCCTGAGCTCAGTGAAGAGGCTTGAATTAATGCGATCGGGATTATATCGACTCCGCTCTACCTTGAAATATCCTTCCACATCTGTTCTAGAACCGTTTTCGATCCGGCTGCGTGGTCGGACTTCCCTGCCGTGTCAGATCAATTCCTAATAGCGAAACTGCCGCAAAATTCCACATTCGGAAACCTTCGGTCCTCCGAATAGAAGTTCGCTCCAACCCCACAAGTTAACTTCCCCATCACAACCGTACAATGCATTATGGGGCAACAATGAAAACGTCAGTGAAGGATTATTCAATGCAGTTGAGCACAGGATAAACTGCCATTCGGCGGCGAGTCTCCGCTTGGAATCAGCAACGAAGCGCTGTTTTTCTCAATCCAGGCGACGCGCTGTCGCCTTCGCCCTACTCCCCCCCTCCTAACGGGCACGCCTGAACACGCCACTGGTGGACCTGGTGGGTTTTTGGTGGCGTCTGGAGAGTTTGGACAGGTCTATACAGTCATACCTCGGTTAAGGAACGCCTAGCTCGACGAACATCTTGGTTAACGTACGCTCCAACTCTGTAGAAAGTTACCTTGGTCAACCAATGCGGTTTTGGCCGACTAGGACGTTCCCCTAAGATGCGTCGGGTTTCGGTTAACGAACGTTTTCGAGGAACAGATTAAATTTCTTAACCGAGGTATGACTGTATTGTCCATTCCATCCGTCGATCCCCAAAAGCTGGGTTTGTACCTTATGGCTATTTGTGAATACTGGCACATTACATTTTGCCATCCATTCTGATCAGATAGTCAGATTCATGACCACTCTCGCGAGATTGTTCCTATAACTACGAACCGTGGAAACCCATGAAGCTAGTTTCGTGGAATGCTGAGTCCGATTAAGTTGCAGAATTGTCAACTACAGGCTCGCGCCGCCACTTTATATTGGTCATCTCCACTGACAGATACTTGTTTTCGGTAATATTCCTATTTTGAAGCGAATTTAGCGAGACGACGCAAACAGTCAGAGTGTGCTACTCCTTTGGTCATCGAAAAACATCAATTTTGTGGATGATTCTGGAATTTGCTCTCTGATCCTGTGAGAAACTGAGTTGAGCGACTGAGACTGCTTTTGATGAGTCTGGAAGTCATTGTTCCCCGATGGTAGTTGGCGCCCTTCGCGAGCGGCCAAAGGACCACTCAATCGGGGGGTGCTCCAGGAACGGTCGAGAGCACCGGCGAACAACACCAAGCATACCCAGGACCAGATTTCTGATCAGGTTGTCCGAGGCTGTTGTCTAGGGCGGGAGACTCTTCCGGAGCGGCGAATAACGGAGAAAGATTACTCGTGTCATTGATCGACTCTCATCCGAAACAGTGGCTTCCATTGATTCACCACATCAGCCAATGAAGCATAGGGAATATTTCAAGGCATACAGCGGGGGCGGCAACTTTTTTCAGCCCAAGGGCTGGACTCCTGTAGATCCGCCACTGAGCATGGTCAAATAATACATGAAATACCGAAGAACTTCTGTCAGAAGGGCAGTCTCTAATATACGAGCAGGTTTCTGAAGTTTGAGAAAATAAAAGTGCTGCTGCCTGCCGTAAATTCGCGAAGAAGTTTCGGAATTTAACCTCGTGATAACCCTGATCATTTTGTCGATTCTCTTATAGCACCGAGTGAAAAATGTTCGACGTGATTGAATAGCTCGTCCACGAATCTTCATTCCGTCTTCAAGTTCATGTTTGAAATTCCGATTCTTATCAAGCTTCTTATCGGTTATGGAGAGCTCCCTACATTCTTAGAAAGCTTTCACCCAATGTTGAGAATCGCTCGCACATCGACAAGATGACAAAGTTCCGGAAACCACGTGAGTGTCCGCTGCGATATGTTGGACCACTTCTATGGGGAACAGTGGAAAATGAAACGACGAGCGATCATCAAAATGAGAGTACAAGATTCTCAGTTGTCCGTGTGAGCTTTTGCGAGAACACTCGAAGCAGACCCTGCAAACTTTGTCGAGTTCACTTTGATGTTCTCCATCAGCGAGTTAAGAAAACACCAATACCGAGATACAACTTAGGAGACGCGGCAGAGAATCGAGTCGGGTGGCAAAATCTCAAACACTCACTCCCTCAAGGGAGGCATCCGTCTTCACCCTGATCATTTATTCAACCTTCGAGCTCTGTCGGAAAGCGGAAACTGTAAATTGAGGAGCATAAAACGGAAGAAGGAATGTAGATGGATATCTCCTTTCTGTGTATTCGAGTTTGTGAAATGGCCGTCGCATGTGTTTTTTTCCATCCTTAGAAGGAAGATATTTTCCCGATATCATTTCTTTTGGACAGGCCGCAGAAGTTTTTCTTCAATTCTCTAAGCGAAGACGAATCTTCCCGCTATCGTCTCTATACAAGCCGCTCGGACTCACTCTTCTCGCTGAGAGAAAGCTGGGAGTAAAAGTCGTTGTATAGGAAGATAATCCGTGCAAGCGGAAGGAGAGGGATTTCGGCTGGACAGAGGGTATACATCAATCCAAGGTTTCTTGTTTTCCGCCTCGTTCGCCGCGGTAATGAGACGTCCGACTGTTATCTGACTACCGTGATGTGTCCCTCTTGTTTTCGGACCGAGCTCTATTGACGCTGTGGCCGATGGTTTGAACAACACATCACGAATACGTTGGAGGATCGATATGCCGGGAGATGAACCCAAGAAGTTAATTCTCAGACTCTATCGAAGACAAACGAGTTCTCTCGATGAGTCGAGCTGAAATGATATGAACTTGGAAGAGAGCAACTTGCGACAGCCGGGGATTGTTCTCTGAAGTGTGAAATAGCTTTTTTACGCTCCGCTTCCAAACTACTCGAGAGAACGTCAGGAGCTTTCTCGTTCCCGCGGGCTCACGGTCGTTGAGTTTGCAGTAATGAACGCGTTTCCTCCTTTTTCAGGAAGCACAACACGGAGTCAATCGTAGTCTTGTGGTTCTGTCTGTTTGAATCTGCGATTCCTGTGAGAGAGATCCATTCGCGAAGAAATAATATTTTCTCCGGATGTTCCAAAGCTAAGCGTTTGCGACGCTCATCTAGTCGGTCGTTGTTGCACGCCACAGCTGTTGCCTTTCTATGAAGCCAAGACAGTCGAGTTGTCAACGGAAAAGGTAACATCTGCCACTGATTTTGAACAACACTGTGAAATGCCAGTTGTCGGTGGAGGGAGGATCGTGAACGGACGACACAATTCTCGAAACGTCAGCTCATGCCACGATTTGTTGGGCCACAGTTCCCACTTGGAGCTCGTCCCTTCGCGGGGAGAATAGAATCAGCTCCTCGCGGCAAAACTAGTCTCGCATGATGTACTGAACTTTTCACTTGATATCGCTCGCAAGAGATTTCTCTCCAGTTTTCCAACTGCGAAGGAAGAATCACGGGATGCGGAGTCTGAACCGCTGAGTGTGGAGTTCAAGCAACGAATTCTGAGGAGGAGGCGATAACGACCGAATTTGCACCCCTGAATCGATTACCATATTTCTCAGATGGCCTTCTTAGCCATCGAAAGTCGTCGAATTATCTCCACGATGGGTGAATATTCCGCGAAGTTCGACGAATCTTTGCCCCAAAACTTTTGTTCGTCACAGCTCCGACGCCGACGTCACTAGTTCCCCTTGTGATCTATTAGGCTTGTCATGTCTCTCTGCAAAGGTCTCCAGACCCTCCTAATAAATCATCGATCTGTCTAAATGGTCTATCGGTTGACGTGATTATCTGTTTCAACAGTCTGAGAATTGGAAGGTTTTCAAGTTCCCGAGACCCTCCGACACATCGACTCGACTTTGGAACTATATCTCTCGCACTCAGCGCTCGTGCTAGTCCCTCCGAGGGTTCCCAGGGGAGCGGGACAAATGAATGGGAGTCTGCTCGTACGGACTCAAAAGGGAGTGCCCCGTATCTTTCCATTTAGGATCTCAGACTTCGGGTCCCCTGTCCTAGTGGGGTGAGGACTTTCCTTCTTTCGTGCTCGGTAGAGTTGGACACCGGAAGCACATCTCGTGCAAATTGATCAACCGTCCTTGTTCATAAGCGTCGTCCAGGATCCTTTCGCTGAAAGAGACGTTCGATTTTTCTTCTCGATAAATCTCACCGAAACTTGTTCTCTCCGAGACTTTGAACAAAGTTTATTCCACAATCGTATAAAAACTCGAGGAACACATCGAGCTCCAGCATAACAGCCGATGTTCGATGACGGTTGTTGGCAAACTGATGAGTCTTCGAACACACAGTCATGAGCTCCAAAATCAGAACGATCACAGCAAAAATTATCCGCAGCATAACACAGTATACTCTAGATACCCGTCCACGGTTTTGAGCGAGAACCGACCAGCGATGCGGATTCCAAGGAGTCGCATCCATGAGTTATTGCGCTTGATTGAGTTTGTGGAGTTGAAATTCTTGCCTACTCTCCCGGCATGCGAGAAACCTATTCTTCTTGATCTTTGCAGAAACTCAAGCTAGCGTTGCAGTTCTCTTCTTCAGAAACATAGAATAGCTTCCCACTTTTGCATGAACACAACGCAAACGATTGAACTTCGCCACCCAGATCTGTGGAAGACAATTGATCCGGAGGCTGAATGTCTCGTCTTGCGCGCACACTCTTCAGCTCAGACACGGGAAGGTTTTTGATTTCGATTTTCTGACTTTCGAGTATCACCTGCAAAAGTTACATTCGATGATTATCCTGAGAGAACTTCAAACGCCGATTCCAGTCACCAAAAACTAAACTCGTTACTTACCGCACCGTTCACGGATTCCACGCTGACATCTTGACCGGATTTCAGCAACACGTACTCGGACTTAGAAACGATGCGTGTGTCCCCTCCACTCTGTACAGTGACCTTTCCCGTAGGCGAGCCGACCCTATGTCATCGGAACGTTAGCTTACTCTACATTCTGGTTACTCCCTCGTCTAGAGCTTATACCCCTTTGATCTTTTACCTGAAGTCGTGGTTCGGATCCCCGCGGATGGTGTTTGAGATGAGCGAACCCTGGAGGGTGAAACCCGCTGAAGCCGCAATCGGAACATCACTGGCAGAAATGAGCACTTCCTCGATACCAGCTTCGAAAATTACGTCTTCGTGTCTGTGAGTCGAGTGAACAGCGAACGAATTTCCCCGAACGTCAAAGTTGCCATCCGACAAAGTCAAGGAGTTCACTTTGCCGGTTCGAGCATTCGATTCGATGTGCATGTCTCTTCCTGAAGACAACACGAATCCGTCGATACCCTGGAGTGCATAATTCAATCACTTTGAGTTGAACTCATTGATTCGGGGTCTACATAAATTAGCATAGTCTCGCTATCTGTTTTCGAAAACGCGCACTTTCCCCGTCTTAACTTAGAGCATATTGTTTTCGAGAGTTGACTCAGTCGAAAAACTGAATGAATGCACCCGACTGATTTTGAGGATGGTGTTTTGATCGAAGGAGAAGACATCCAAGGACGCACCGTCCTGCGAGCTAACTTGATTCAAAGGATGGAGAGAAATTCTGTGGTTTCTCCATTGTTGAACCGCCCAGCTTCAACAGGAGAGGTATTCATAGAGACGGAGTCCTGAGAGTCATGGATGCCGAACTTCTTATAAGAGAAAAGGAGAGGGAGATAGAATGTGAGCAAATCATGAAGATTTCGGAATCCCTAAAAGTACTCGTGCCCTTCCATATAGCAAGAGCCAGTTCAGATACAGGTGCAATGGATTTCTGCTCTCAGTTGTCGTATGCATTCGGAAGGAAGAGGGATCTGTATACATCGTGATATTCCGATGACGATGATGAAGGATAGAATCGCGTGTGCTCGGTAGCTCCGAGCGAAATCGATGCTTTTCGATCGATTCTGATATCAAGAAGTGATAAGGACGAATATGAAGGAGGGTCCATGATATCTTCTCCACATTTTCTAGTTTCTCTCTCTTACTGACAAGGAGACCTCGCCACTTGAGGAACTCGGATTTGGATGAAATTTTGCATGCGACTTAGTTTCGGCATGGGAACAACGAGAACTTATGCGTTTTTCTTCGAAAATTTGATTTTGACCTTTGACTTGATACCTCATTCCTGTATGTTTCGGAACGATCAATTAGCTCTAAGCTCCACTTCAGCTCGGTTTTTCAAGTTGGAGGAGTCGGCACATGCACATTGGGACACCCCGGACACAAGATAAGCTTCAAATTTCATAAATGTTGAGCATCCATCCTCACTTTATTCATTCTTCATCTAACAGAAATGATAGATGAAAGAATGATAATCAATATCTTATAATAATCAATGAAAATGGAGCGGTTCAAAAATGCACTTGAAACTCAGGAAATTCGAACAGTACACGCACTTGATGATCGGAAGAGAGTCATGCGTATCACATTTCCGGGCCAAGTATCTCACGGGATGGAATAGGATCCCTAAAACGTTCTCAAAAGGCTCACAATCCTCAACGTTCGCATAGCGTTCGCACATACAGGAATGAGGTATCAAGTAAAAGGTCAAGACCAAATTTTCGAAGAAAAAGGCAAATGTTCTCCTCGTTCCCATGCCGAAACTGAGTCGCATGCAAAATTTTATCCGAATCCGAGTTACCGAAGTGGCGAGGTCTCCTTGTGAGTGATTTCACCCCTGCTCAACGGTGTACCTATCCGAATCGGTCCACCGTGGCGACGGAAAGAACAGAGAAGAAAGTTTGCCGGAAGATATCAGATTTGCGAGTGACAAATTAAAGAACTTCGATTCGAGAGAAGGAACGACGAAAGCAGGCTCATTAAAATTCAAGGACATGGATTCCTCTGCGTCCAACCTACCCTGTTATGACTGATGTGCGAGAGCTGACTCGTCTTCAGCATTTCAGAGAAGACAACATCGTCTTTGAACCATAGTCCCGACTCTGACGAAAACTTCACGGATTTTATTCCTCCATTTGTCACTTGGAAGATCCTTATGAGGAAAATGTTCATCGAAAGCGTACAGCTTCCCACGAGAGCGGTCAGTATCATCAACAGTTGGAAGCCTAGCAAGGAGGTCGATGTCGAATAAACTTTGAACTTTTTCGGTTGCGAGGCATCGCGGCCAGCCGGGTTTGCTTCGAGTCCGTCGATCAGTTCCATTGCGCAGCGTGACGTAATTTTGGCAAGTCGAACAAATCGCAAAAACACTGATATTCACTGAAAAATAACTGAGTGCACTCTTCAGGAGCACCTGAATTAGACTTTGGAGTTCTTTCAACGAGGACTCCTCCTACGGCGCGATATCAGCGCCCTCTCGAGCGTTCCCTTCTCCCCGGAGGGTGGCAAGGAAGGGAAAGTGCTCGACAGGGTTATTCGCAGAAAGCTCGGGATGGAGTCTCTGACTGTACAGAGGAAAAGGAATCGAATGTCATCGCGCCTTGTTGTGTTTCTATGCATTGTCTCGTATGGCTCCATAATGCGAGTTTCATGTTTCCTGCAGAACTCGAGCCGTTGAAGATCACGTTTCGAGGAAGTGCGCTCCTCAAAGAGAATGATCACAGCCAGCCCGAGTCGACGGCTCAACGAACTCCTGAGATTTTACCGGAAACCTATTCGCGACAAACGAACCGAATCCCAAGAGGAGCTTTGTCGTCGCTAACATATTCGACTCGTCGATAGCGTTCCATATGAATGAACTCCCCGAGTCAATATTTGATGCGGCTTCACAAGTTGCTGAATGCTATTATTGTAAACAATATATGACCGAGATTGATGCATCGTTCGGGTGCTGCGGAGGCAGGGGAGCAATATATGTACACTCGGACCATATAGCGGCTTTACTAAAGGCACGAACGGCCAGTCCCAAGAAATACTGATCGGCCCGAGTGAAGATGAAGCTTCTTCTTCCTGAATCTTCAGTGAAGTTCTGAATGGGCGAGTATGCGTCTCATTCGATCCAGATTCGATGGCGTTTGACCCTCGCTGTAAGTACAATATGATGGAAAGTTATCCGTGCAGCGATACATCGTCGAGCAGCTCCTCCGCGAAATGATCAGCCGTCGCACGAAACGGCTATGGAACCACCAAGAACAGCTCGTCGACTGGATAAGACGGATCGTTAAGTCGAATGAGGTCGCAGTCGGCATCGAGGGGCACATTAGGAAGCTGCGTTTGGCGGAAGTTCATCAGGGTGCTGCATCTCAATTTCATCTATGCGGGGAAGGTTTCCTCCGTTCTCGTAGACGATCCCTGGGCTGCTCAAAGTTCTGATCTGATTCGGGTGGGTTTGGAAAATGGGTCGAACCCTCGAATTTAGTTCAGCACCGATTTTAGCCAGTTGTACAATGTCACTCATTTCTTTGGGGGGAAGAGGGGGAAGGATCGCCGAGAAATTTCCACTCACTTTTGGAAAGTCCTTTTCCCTGTAAGACAGTCAACTAAGCAACCAGGGACACTCGACCCCACTGAGTAGACTCAACGGGCTCAACTTTGATAATGGCTGTAATATTGGAGCTAATAAGCACAACGGCTGTCACATCCATAAGAAACTCGGTCACCGCGCCTACAAGGAGCAAACCGTTTTCTCATCTACTGCGGGACATATTGGTCCAAGACCACTCGGAAAACTTCACACCGGCTCGGAACATTATAGGTTTGTATTCATATTCTTGCAACGATGTCAAAAACGAGAATGGGGCATCTCGCTGTCATTCAGGGTGTGTGTCGTCAGCTTAATTCGCCTTCGAAACGTGGCATCTGTGAAGAATGGTAAATTCCCACGCCAAGCACAGAGCTTGACTACGGGAAAGTTTCAACTTGTGATCAGATGATCCCCAACTGTTAAATGATTTAAATGGTTTCATGTGTCCTCATTCTGGTGAATGACCCTTTCACTCCAGGGGCGAGCAAGCTCAGCGGGACAACTGTCACAGATTTGGGGAAAGTGGACACCGGGGAACCCACTCCTATAGACAGCACCGTATTGCTCTTCTAGAGCAAACCGGAGATGCCTATCAATGCACACGCAGTTACAGTCCCATGCCAAGGAGACCGGCAGATATGTTTTCGGACTGTCCAGCGGTCGATTGGGAAAGTTACGGAAAATGTTACGTCATGCGGAATAGGACTCAGGGAGGTCTGTCTGTGTGTGACGAGTCGGTTTGGGAGACTCTGTCACGAGCTGGAGATGAAGCTTGCAAAACTTTTTCCGCGAGGATTCCACCTTTCCCGTTTACTGCAGTGCGTGGGATCGGATAAGATCTTTCCAGGTCGTCGAGAACTTCGGTCGCTGACCAAATCGCTCATAGCCTCTCCAAAACAATAAGATTTCGTGAAGTGTCTCCTGTGTTTTAACGAACTCAGGGCTGCTTGTGACACTGACGAATCTTCAGCACGAGTTTCGTCGGTCGGGAAAGCGAAGATTGATCTCATCGTATCGAGCTTTCTTTCCCTTCGTAGCTAAGCGGCTCGGCTGTAATGATCGCGGGAGGTAGAAAAGGGCGAACAATTATTTTGAGCCAAAGTTCTTGGGTGGCTTCCCGTGAACTGACAGAATGATCATTAATTTCAGTCCGATAACAGCTCTATTGCATGCGGTTAGAGTGAGAGGAGAAGAGTGCCTCGTCATCGCTGTCGTCGTCATCCACCCTCGGTGTTTCTCTCTCTCTTTCTTCTTTTAGAGATACGCTTCATAGACACAATGTCGGCGTCTATCATGCCTAGCAGCTAGCTTTCCGAGCCTCGGATCGGCGGAAGAAGTCGGGGAATGAGGAGGAGATAAACCGACTCCGCTCCGCTGACGACCCTTGACGGGAATGGAATTTCAATGAAATGAGAAGCGAACACGGCTTCGAACCTCCCATAGTGTCCCCCGCTGGAGAACAAGAAGCGGGGGCTTCCGAAGAGGAGCGAGCAACTTTTCGAAAAACGGATTCGTTCGATGGTGTTGTCGTTGAACGGATCGCGTCCAATACGGGAGAACCGAGCAATAGACATGACCGGCGACCGACCGACGGTGAACGGAAAGGAAGCTTTTCCGTTTCTCGTCTGGAAACGAATTCTCCGAATTCCGAAGGATCATAGAGCCACAACATAATTTTCTTTTCGAGCCCGTCTCAGCTGATGTAGCTCGAGTCCAGGATCCAGTGTCGTGGGTCCGGTGCGGCCGGAGCGTTTATCAACCTCCGCCTTGCCCCTACTTGCCAATTTCAGGCGGCCGAATTTTGGTGACACACGTTGAGAAACCCAGGAATAGTTTCGCCTCGTGAGGTTCTCCGCCAATTTTCGCTCGGAGCGGGACGGAACTTCTGTCGAACAAGCTCCGATGGAAGCTGTACGGGCGCCTCTTTTCTCTGAAACTTCCGAAAGTTGATTTCCGGAAGCAAAGTCAACCGAAAGGTCCGGAAAGATGCCTTTGGTGACAGAGCTTTGAAACTCTGCGGAAAATCTGGCGAACGTCCTCAATTCTCTCTCGACAAACGCATTTTTTCCTCATTGTGAAGTGCATTTGCAAGCATGAGTCCGACGCTTGGGATCTTTCAATTCTTCGGTAAATCACATAATCGCTTTTCGACCCTCGACTGTGAAAATTCTCGCAGAGCTGTTCATGGTCTGAATGTTCGCCTCGGCTTATTGTTGTTTGGGGAGCTTCCTTAGACGGGTGATAACCAAGATCGAAGAACTGTAATTATCGGAAGACACACCTAATACAACAACGAAGCTAGCTGTCTGTCTGATCGCTCCACTCGACCCTTCGATGCTGTAATGAGCGTGGGGAGCACAGCGTACGTTGGTAGGAGCAGGACTCACTGAGTGAAACATCAGCGAGCTATGTTATATACTTGGCGGCCGATTTCAGCGCAAAAAATTGTGTAGCTCAAGCAACAGTGGTACACCGTGTCCTATCCTAGCACTTCGTAGTCTAGATATCTTCAATAATCTTCAATATCTTCAAGATATCTTCGTAGTCTAGATATCTTCAACAGCTTCAGACCTTTCCCTCTTTGGAAATCGAGATTTCCTTCTCGCTCGCGAATTTTCCTCGATCCCCGACTCGGGATATTTGGAAAAATACTTCCCCCTGGAAACCGAGGGAACTCTTTCAGAAATGCAGCGCGCATCAGAAAAAAAAGCCTTCTCCATACTCGACGATCCGCAGTTATTTCATTTTAGAAGTGATCTGCGAACGCAATACAATTCGCCCTTGAAATGAAAGGGTTCATATGTGCATATGGAAGATCAATAAATATTCTATCCTATCCATCCTGAGATTTTGGTTTCAACTTCATTATGAACACGGAACGCTGAGAGAAGTTGTGAAGATTCGCCACGTGATCGCCGAGCTCTATCACCTGGCGTAGTCGTTCTCTGTTGGAATCTCACGACTCGATGAATAGTTGCGGCATCCTTGCTATTCCATTTTAGGCTTTTCACGATGTACGAAAAATCAGGCCAAGATCTGGATACACCGCGGCGTATCCAGAGTAACTCGTAGAATCAACGAAAATAGAATTCTGATTTGGAGGAAAATCGGTCCTCTGAACGATGAAATCGTGTGATAATCAAGGAGGAAGTCCATCTGGGTTATTGAAGAGCTTGACTCACAGCTCGTTTCTCGTTAAAACCGTATTATTCCGTATTGAGGGCTATCCCAGGTCTTGGCGTGCTCTTCCAGATGATCGATTGTGTTCCGACGAAACTTTCAAGAACCTCATCACATCAATGGTCAGATTCGTGCTTTCGAAACACAGTGCTCCGATACGACCAATCCTCATGCATAGAGCTTGGATTTTACTTTTTACGATATGTTTTCGTCCCTCGGACACACTTTCCTGTCATGGGATGTCTGGTTCTCGTCAAGATCATACATGGTATGATGAACTCGACCCTCCGAACATGGGTTCGGAAAGATCAAGCTTCCGGATGACATACTTTTATCGAACCTATACAGACTAAGGGAAGAGTCTCTTTGTGTTGGGTTCTATTCCCACGAAAACCGGAGAAAAGATAGGGTCTGAGCGCTAGCTAGGACAGAGTAGCTGTCGACGAAAACCTCACTTTATAGATCCCCGTCGGCATGGAAGAGAAGTTTGCTCGAAATATTAGCTTAATGAATACGATGTGGATCTACGTGATCTCTGGACGCAACGACGCTAACTTCCTGGCAAGACTTGCACCACGAGTAAAACTGCAGAATCAATCCCTTTTCAACAAACGGGAAATGAATAACGAGAGGAAACTGTGAAGAGCGGTTCTGCACTGATAATTTCAGAGAAAGAAGAGTCAAAAACATCGGAATTGCATCTTTGACCTCTAGGAAATATCTTTAGATGAAAATGATGAATATAAAAATGTCGTCAAGTGGTTGACGGACAAGAATGTTGGAGAACATCTTCACGGGCATCTTCGTCCATGGCCGTTCTATCGAGGTATGATTTCTGTCTCTCAGTGAAGTTTTGTACAGGGCGGGGCATTGCCGGGTCCTCTCTCAGAACCCGCCTACGGGCAAGACACGTGGTCTCCTTGGGGGCCCCTGTATCGGCGTCTTGCCAGTGCTTCAGACTACAGCGAACACGTACCGATATTTCCGGGGTTTTCAGCTCACCATGGGAGAATTTCCCATCTCGAATAGAGTAATTGTATGAACTGCCCGCGGGTTCTGAGTTTTCTCCGCACGTGTTGTGTTGTTGACGATGACGACCGAGTCCTCCAAAATGAGCCAAACAAATGATTCAGTGCATCAGCTGCTCGTTGTTCATCAGGAGAATGCCGGCCGAGCCATGTCTGTTCATCATACTGTGAGTAAATTTCGGAAACTGATAATTGCTTTCACTTTGCTTCTCTTAGTGAGTGTTTCCGCCCGAGCTTCCTCTTACCCTCGATCCGAGCTACCAATAAGTGTTACAACCCCGGGAAGCATGAGCGAGAAGCCGCAATGCATTTGTTCTTGAGAGAAAACATCTATCCAGTCCAGCAACAGCTTCGAATAACAGCGTAAATATCCTCCCATACTAGGTGAAAGGTGTGTGGATGGCATCTATGAATTAATGATAGTTCCGCTCCGCTGTCGCGCTCAGCTCTGATTGACGAAGCATCAAGCCAACAAACGGCGGTTCCGACTGTTGATCTTGCTGACGCCCGTGACCGTAAGAAAACCTTTGAGTTTGGGCATCAAAACGCGAAAGGGATGAGCACTACTATACGCGAGTGTCCATGGAAGAGGAGATTTCTAGAGTCCATTCCTCGCACGTCTCGGATTCGTTTTTCTTCGGATTTGAGATCCGCTCGTCGAGCGAAGAGTCCTGATATGCGACACGAGCACAGTTTGTCTCTTCGCTTACGACGTTAATGTAATCGGAGGAACGGAAAGACCGTTTTGGCAAAACTTTTCGTTCAGAGATATTGTCGTATGAACTGAGAACGATGATCCAGTGGCTCCACAGTCGATATTTTCTCAAGAGGCGAAGCTTTCATTGCTTCGGAATGGAACTTACCTGTTCGAGAGTTTTGAAAGCGAACGTTTGGAATGCCATTCCATGTAACCGCTGCTCAACGATGTGGCGCCTATAGAGTCGGTGGAATGCTGCGAGTGAATGAGCTTTCAAAATCTCTAACCTCTGTGCCGCAGATCATAAATGCGTTTCTCTCGCGCATCTTCCCGCATTGGATAGAAATATGCGGTGCTCGAACGGGGACATTTCATGAAATTTACGGTCAGGCAAATCCGTTCGGAACTATGAAGGAACTATGATTCTCCATTCTCGAGTCTAGTGCTCCGGGAAATCCCGTTCTCGCGACTTGCTTGGCTGTGTTGGGCCCGAACAGTTCACGATGAACACTAGTTTAGTGCGTGAAATGTTGATGAATAGTGAACTATTCCCCCTCCCAACGCATGAAATACAATAATCTCCATCATGTCAGCCATTCCCGATGGGAACTATCAATCATTGACCAAGGCTGAGCGGTCGCGCCGGAAGGAGTGGCTCAGCCTTTGATCAGATTCGCAACCTGAGAGGAGAAATTTAAGTGACTCCTGTTGTTGACAGTCTCCAGTCTTTTCGGTGCGTGCTTACCGCCCAAAGAGATTCGTGAAAACCACAAACGTGAATCGAAGACATTGAACTGCTTCATACTGCCGCACGTTCTATGATCCTGTGATGAAGTCTTGGTTCTGCACGAGGAGTGTTCCATCAGTAGTCTTTTGAACAGAAGAATCCTCTCCACAGGGATGATCCTTGAATTGATCTCCGAAGTTGATGTTTCTCCAAGTCCGAAGAGAAGTTTCCTATTTTTGAAAACTTTTACTGGATGAAGAAGTTCAGATTTGCGGAGATTCTAATCAAATATTGAATTTCTTCGTTTCTGTTCGAACTCACCTACGTCGAGAAAACATATTCGTTCTGAATTCTTCTCTAAAGTATATCCCCCGACATTCATGGAGAGATCCAGGGGATCCAAAGAGTATCAAATCCCAACAAGAGGATTCGAGGAGTTCGTTCTGGGATGTATTCGAGTTATGCTCTCTCGATCGGTCGCCCAACTCGATTGATGAGCGAGCCGAATATAATTTAAGAATAAAACCAAGTTTTTCGTTGTTCCAGACCTCATCGGTGTTCAAACAGACAAGCCCGGCATTCAGAAATTTGAAAATCGGAGTGACGGGGATTCGCAAGAAATTCCTGTTCATTATTCTTATCAGTTTGTGCTGGCTTGTAACCATCAATATCCTCCTCACGTTCTGGATCTCGAGAGCAATAAGATTCTCTTTCCACGGAATAGGATCTTTGAATGTGATGGACAAATCACTCAGGAGTGAAAACACCGTCAATTTACTGAACGGTTTCGTTGTGAGGAGCATTCATTCCCGTTTGGTGAGTCATTATTGTCGTCTTGAGCCGTGCCGGGAAAAGTTTTTCCCTTTTTGCCGAAACTCGAACGATCTTCGTGAGCAGAAACCGAAATGTTTGTACAGTGTGTGATGAGAATTTCTGAATTTCTTGTAGGAAAGTCCGCTCTTTGTGCATTCAACCGCCAACATCACCCTCGCAGCGCGGGGCTCGAGCTCCCAATACACAACATCGTACATGACGCTCGGTATGTTGCTTGCCACACTCCTTCCTCGTCCGACATGAAGACAGTTTTTCACTTGAATACAGCGAAGAAGGTTCTCAAGTAGATAGCAATAGAAGCGTTCGGTAACACTATCAGGATGATCTTTCCACTTCGAGTGCAGTAAGAAATTTGAGCGCGATAATGTCCCAATAGAGAATCTACTTAATGGGAATCTGATGGTGTCCCGTATTCGTTCCGATCGAATCTCCATTTTTGGAATGCTGATCTCTGAGCTGTGGAGCGTTCTCCGGGTGCCGCATTGGTTCCCGTACTGGACAATCCCCCGAGAAGAGATAAAATATTTGATCAATTATTAGCCATTGTACCAATGAGCGCTTTGCGACTGGCTAGCGAAATCTTGAAAAGCTCCGAAAGGGCGAGACACTTCCGAGATTGAGACAACGGAGCTTGTGTGCACGAAAGAATCTCAAGCGATACTATTCGCTCTTCCCAACAACTCGGACGCTTCACGACACGGCGGCCAAAGTTTCAGCTGAACAACACGTGCTCGAACTAAAATCGACTTCTTCGAGATGATTGAATCGTTCGGTTGGACAAAGGACAAATATGATGATCCTTGTTTCGATTCTTGAAGATTTGAGCTCGTTCTTCTCCAGCCCCGAAACACTTTGATGTGATGGCGGATACATTCTCGATACATGACACCGATGGAAAGCAAATTTTTCACGCAACGGAGGATCATTCAAGAATATCAGCGCACACTTTGAAAATCAAAGGTGAGTTTTTCAGCCTCTTCTCCTCCAATGCATTGCTTCTCTGGGTTTTCCGTCCGACAGGAATGAGCGTCGACTGAGATGCCATTCCTCGATGAACTCAAGCACATGGTCGCTTTCAACCTCGTCGATGGAGATGTAAGCTGCAACGTCAGGAGCGGAGCTCTCCGCGAATAATCCTGTTCTCTTGGAAATTGTACCATTCCGGGTTTTTGAGGGCTTGTTACCGCCTCGCGTCGAGTGGCCACCTCAGCCAGAGCCCTGTTCTTTCCGTGATAACGCTCGTAACAAATGTTTACAACTCTTCGCAACTGAGTCGCACAACAAGTGCGTATAAACATTCATGAGACTGATGCTATCTCACGGATGTACTCTGGCAAGCGTTGATTCGTAAAAACACGAGGGAATCATGGGTCCGTTCGCTGGCTTTATGTACGAGAATATCTGGAAGCAGGATTCTACGACTCACAGGCGAAAGTTCCACCCCGGAGGTCGTGCGCGAGGCAAGAACTGCGTTGCTGATGTCAACTTCGCCCGAAAATCCGAGGCACTTGAATGCCCAGACGAGGGGGTCGACGAAATCTACCGTTTCCTTCTCAGCCGGAATCGGGAGTAAAGTGCGATTTCGGGGGAGGCAATCAGAGGCTCTCGAGAAACGCAATCAAGATATCGACTCACATCGGAACTGCAAAAAGCTTCCTCGTCTTGACTGGCCGCGAGGTTCAATAGTGGGAATACTGCAGAGATAGCCTAACAAAGTTCCACAAGGTCTCGCAGGATAGTTACTCTCACGGTTCCCCAGTTGTCTGTTTTGCTTAGTTGTCCTGGAGCGGTACCCGCGAGTCTCGGAGAAGCGGTGTGTTAACATTTCTTAATTTCTCGAGAAAGAGGGAACCTTCCTTCAAAAATCAGGTGTTTCCATTGATGTTCCATTCCTTAATCGCTGATACTAACGATCAACCTCGGAACAATCTTCTACTCTAGGCTCGGGAGGAATTCGAGTCGAAGGTGCTGTTCAGAGCCCGGCTCTGAGGAATCACAATGATATTCGCGTGGAGAGCTCAACAAGAAAACTTCACGTATACGGCCCACAAGAAGTTAACGTGCAATCGACCAGTGCCAACGTACTTTTCGAGTCGTACGGTAATCTGACGCTGGCTTCAGCTCGAGGAAAGGTAAGACAGGAGAGGTCTCACGTTAGGCTTCGATATTATCAACGTTTCTTACATAGATCGGCATCTGTTCTTGACACGGATCACTCCTTTACGATGTGAATTGAGGGTGACGAATGATTTGGTGGAAAAGATCGGAGTTGAGATCAGGAACGCGGGTTTCACTTTCAGATCGTGATAGTCGGGAACGCTGTTTTGATGGAGAATATCCGGAGCCCGATACCCTCGAAGTCCGGCACGCCCTATAGCGGTATCTATCAGCTTTGCATGTGCAGTACGGGAAGTTTGTTCCTCGCTTCACCGGCAGCTACTTGCGGCATGGATTCTCATGTTTGCGACGCGACACAGAGATCCATGTGAACTCCGATGTGCTCGGATGCAGCGTGAAATCCGTGGAGTTTTTTGTATTCCCTCGTCCGTATGAGGTTTCGATTCGAATTCAAAGATGTTTCAGTTTGCAATAAAAGCGAGTATGAGCGGATGAGTTCTCGCAATTCAGTTGAGGATGTTTTGGATTATTTTCTGCGATGCTGGATTCTCTCACTCAGATTCGCGCCCATTCCCACAACGAGCTGACCGCACAACGAGTGAAAGCGGAAAGATTGCGAACTTTGCCGCAGGCCAACAGTGTAAGATGTCATTTATTGTGGACATTGCAAGCTGACTTCCGGTGTGGCCACCTTATGTTTGAGTCCAATTTCCGATGGTGGATGTAGCAAGCCATCTCGCGTGAGTTTCCTTATAAGATCAACTTCGCCTTTTTCGAGCTTGACCACGCTCGATTGCCCGATGTGGAATCTTTATTCTTCTGGGACTACTTCGTGATTCATCCCAGAATAGGTAGTACAGATGAGAGGGCTTTGTTCATACCCCTGGACGGATTTCGAACTTTGTGTTCACACAACTTCCACTTGGATCACCGAGCGGTGGGACGCTAAGTAGGCCCCTCGTTCCGCGGAGTCAATGATTTCCGGCTGGCTTAATCCGAGGCAGATGTAACCTGTGAGAGTTTGATACTCTCGCAGGATCTGGCTTTGATTGTTTTATAATCCTCAGGATTACTCTGACGTTTCGATTCCCTAGCTCCTCGCCACTCGCCCCGCTGAGCCTTTAAGCCATGGGATTCTTCGCGAACCTAAAACACAAACGTCAGCTTCAGATGAGCTGGAATGGATTTCCGCTCCACGCGAAGAGTTGTCGGTTTCGAATGAGAGGCCGCGAGAAGTTTACCTCAATCGCCAGGATTCCTCCTGGGGTGGTGGAGGGGGTGGGTTCGGTTTCCTGTTCGAGGAATCGCTCCAATGACAAGCTATGACTCGAGTGGTCGAGGCAAATGAACGACCTCTGCATCTTCACTTACACTGTGAGACACGATTTAGAGTACGGAATCCACATGCTCGGTTCAAAAACCCAACGGGATGTACAAACGACAAGCCGGGAAAGGTATGGAAGTGTGTGTAGCAGGCTCAGAGAATGGAACGAGCACAGGCTGCCTTCCTGTTTTAGAGGGCTTCAGCAGCCGTGAATATGCTTGCAACAGCTGTCGGCAGATTCAGCGAGCTCGGAGCAACATGTTCTTCACGGCCAGGTGACTTAAGAGAAAAAGCGGAGCGCAGCAGACGCGTCATTAAGTTTTTAGCTGAGCGGCGTTATTTCGGCAGTTTCGCATACATTTTCAGCACAGGGCAAGAGAGAGGATGAGGAGCGTAGGGAAAAGAGCGCTCCATCGCGGTCGAGTTGCGTTCTGCAATCGCTGAATCGACGAGAAATGAAGCCGATCTGCATGAATTACTGTCAGTATTGTTCCCTGTGTTCTTGCTTCGACTGGCAACAGCAAATCTGACGAGGATAACGCTGTTTTTTTTCACCAATTTTGTTCATTCCATTCCGGCGGAAGTAGCAGACGGCTCGATGGACACGTGAATATGACTTTCGTGAAGACGGAGAATTCATTTTTAAAACATGCACGCCTCACATTCTCGAGCTCGATGAAGAAACGGTGGTTGAGATGGTGCTTCGTTCCTGTCGTTCTCTTCTCTGGGGAAACTGATAATAGTAATCCTCTTGGAGAAAAATATTTATGGACCCGACGTGGCGACAATTGGAGAAATCCTCTTAGAGCCATCGTGAGAGCGGTAGCACGGGAGGGATGTATCGTGTATTGGGAATTCTCACTTTCCTCAAACTCCAACTCATACTTATGTGTTTCCTCGTTGTGGAACGACGCTGAAAATCGTGCCTCGGATGGAATGGATTCCAAACTCGCTCTTCTTTCCCGTGGAATCTCTTTTCCCTATTCTGCGACTGTGGTTTTGCGTTTCATCGGAGCTAATGGAGGGCTTCCATTCAAAAAACTCACCATTCGGTGTGGTCAGCTGGAGAGAGCGCTTGCGCGAACGTGTGAGAGTGTCCTTACGACTTCCCAGCAGCACCAATGGAGAAGAGTCAAGAAGAATATGGTCATTGAAGTCAATCGTCAAGTTTCTCCATTTCTCCATTGAAGTCAATGGAGAAGAAATCTGTGAGTTTCCAAAGTTCCTAGGAAACGCGCGCCCAGCAAACCGTATTTCGATCCGCTCGAGCAGCAACAAACTCTCATGGCATATCCTATCGAGTCTGTCATCAAAAGACGGGTTGATCGGTCAATTGTCTGATGGTCGTCCAACCCTGGTTCCAAGGCTCGAACATCTAGGAAAGGTCGTGCTCTGGGGGGGGAGGGGATCCGAAAACCTCGTTCACCTCATATTCGATGATCTTTCAAATCTGGATATCAGAAGGTACGGAGCGCCAAGAGGGGAAACCAAGCTCGTCATGCTTTTTCTGTTCGATTGAACCGGGGGTCATCCATCTGTCTTCTCCCTAAGATGCGTAGTTCTTGAGGAAAACCCGAAGAATCGAATGAGTCAACACCCGAAAAACCATCTCTCACAAGCACCCTCGATGAAGTATGGGGGAGCACATTCGGAATCAGCAAAAACTCGGTACATACTCCGAATAGATGACGCTCGCGACAAGTCTAGAAAGTGACCAGCAATCTTTCCAGGAGATTAGTCTACGATTCTGTGTAAATTTATGCATCATAGATTGCGAAGTCTTGAAGCCCAAGTTTCTTCTTTTCGTGTGTCAAGAGTTCGCTCCGTGATGTTGAAGCAGAGGATCGAGTATCCATGTACCTCGCAGAGAGAAGCAGCTCCTTCGACAGACATCAAGGCGAGTTCTTTCATTCGGTATTCGTTTCGATTCAGAATGGAAATTGTGGAATGATCCGAGAAGCGGGATATTTCGAACCGAAAGCAGGTTGGGCTCGCCACCGGAACCGACAGGAAACAACGGTTCCGTATAAGGATTCGTTGACGATTCCGAGGCAGGCCTTCCACCCTTGTTGGTTCGCAAAAATCCCCAAGGAATCATCTATTTCCCTTTTTCGACAGGATAACAAATCTTCGTTTGTAGAGGGCGCTGACAATGAAGCTCTTTCTCGGAGCACGTCAGTTCAAACGCGGTCTCGTCTCTCTGAAATAGTAAAAACTCCAAACGGTGGAACGAACTCACATTGGACGAATGTTCCCTCGAAATCCGCGAAATTCCGAGGAAAAATGGGAAATTGTGTTTTCAAACGATTCGATTAATGCTGGAATTCAAATGAACAAATTTTCAGGCACAGAGCGGTTTATTTTCGAGATCTTTCCTTCTCCTGTGAAGAAATCAGCGCCGTTCTCGTCTTGCTGAGTGCTCGAGGAACGTGTCACGATGAGGTAAAATTCTCACTCTTGCGCCCAGAGAGCTGACAAACGGCTATGCTCTCCTTCACGAATGGGGCAAGTGTGTTAGCTCTGCCTCTGATATCGATCAGGTCGCGCGGAAGTTGACCCGTGTATTCGAGAAGATACATTGTGATCATCATGGTAATAAAAATCACTCCTCGAACATCTTTCCTCCAAGGAAATTCCTGAGGCTCTGCAGCTTCGGTATCCAAATCCGTGCGGCACGGATTCCTTGCATGGGACGGGCATTAACGGGAGTTTCGGAGGAATCCTCGTCGTGTTCGGAAATCTCTCGTTCCCATTGTCGCAGCGAGCCGATCTCTTTCATCAGAGAGCTATCTTGTCCTATAGAAACAGCTTCATGAAGAACGCGTGTTTGTCGATGCAGCCGCGCAACATGAATCGCTGGTCTCTTGTGTGCGCACGTTTTCTCGATGTCCCAATATCTCGGTGGAGCTGCATTCCTTTATTAGAGCATTGTTGAAGATATGAACTTTTTATGATTGTACCAATATCGACGTTTTTAGGAAACCCCTCCCGCGGTCTCGGTTGAATACCTACAGCGGTAGCTCCTATCGAGATGCCTCCGGCACTCATAACGAGAAATCGACAAAGCTGTTGCCTCGAGTTCCGTCACGCGTCTTGTTCCTCAACTGAACGTATTTACCTCATTTCATTCGCTTCTCTCGACGAAGATTTCGTCAACAACATTCTGTTTCTTTCTCTGAATCTCGGCTCTTGAACCGGTTCAGGGTAATTGGGTCGCTGTCACAAAATGAAACACGATGCTACAGATAGCATGTGGAGCGGAGATATCCCGAGGGGCAACAAGGAAAACGTTTATCGCGCAACAAACGGTGAGTGCGAGTTGCGTCGGCTAATCTTTATCCAGTCCTGACAAAAGCTTCTTTCTATATAGAATTTGAGATGAGATATCTCAAAATCTCGATCCTGAGAACGGCTCGTTCCGAAATGGACCAGAACTGTGTTGGGCAAGGTTCCGAGACAAGTCACACAAGGAATCCAAGGAACATTGACGCGCGGTCTCCAAATCCAGCATTCTCATGTTTTCGGGGAGAGTTCTGTCAACGGATAGCTGTACAAACTATTCGTACTTTTGTTCCCCTCTCCGACTCTGGCCGGACTTGCAGGCTGATCAAATCACAAATCAGACTCCCTTGGGTGCTTGAACGGATGGGATGAAGCTTCCTGATGACCCGCCCTAACGAAGCTTCCCGTGGACGGAATTCTTACACAGCGACCTCGCCGCCGCTGGTGGAATGGTATCCGGAGGGGGTAATCCTGGCGTAAGCTGCCATCTGGAGCTCCCTTCCTCTATCTTATCAAGCGAAGATGCGGTTCCGACAAGGTTTCATTTCATGCTTTTTATCCTCATCCCATGAATGTGAGTGAGCCCCAAAAACTCACCGAATCGTCCAGGATAGCAGTTCAGACGGACGATTTCTCAATCGCTTTCAGGTTTAGAAACAGACGAGTGTCGTCAGATGGTTCGCTCGGAGGAGATCCGAACGATGTTTCTCTACTGGAGGTAACTTCGGAGGACATCGTTGCCGGTGGGTGGAAGATGGGAGGACTGCGAATCAGGCCGTCGACGAGTCCATGGGCGTATCCATTTGAATATCGAGAAGCAGTACACAATCTCGGCAGACTTCAGGGTAATCGAATGATACGGCGGCGTTCCTCGATTCACTCATGATCATTTCAGAAACGGCAGGGAGGCCGAAAGAGTGACTCAACCGAGCTCTTGAACTCTGATCTCGATCAATTTTAATTTTAGAGTCCGCTCAAAGCTTCTGGTCGCGTTTTCAAAATGGCTGCGCTTGCCTCGAGAGGCAAAGAACAGCACGATCGATGGAAATCTTTCTGGATGGATTTCTTGTGCTATCAAGTTTGAAGTGACTCCTCTTTCTCTATAAGCGTGTCTTCCTGGTTAGGATGCGATACGGGAGGGCAACGACGGCGCTTTCGTTGCCAGCCTCCCGGATATTGTCGCCGTCAGCATCTTCCTGCCTAGAATTCGAGATCATTGGGCAGTGGCCGGCTTCGCATCTTTCATCGGAATAAGGAAAGGTGAAGTCGGGCTATCCATCAATGTCTTGATCGAGAGCGCGCATCTTGTCGTCGTCTGCAAAGCCAATTTCGTACCGACATTGAAATCCGTGAACGCCGACCCCACGTTGGAACGAATTCATACATAATACGCGAATTGACATTGATGGCGCACGGAGCGTCATTCGGGGGAAAAAGCTCTCCCGTCATGGACAATCCCGTGGTTCACGAATCCTGCTCACTGAATCAGAGATTCCAATGGAGCGCTAAAACCTCGTTCCCACGAACCCCACTGTACCGGCGAAATCCGTTCGTTGTAAACAAAGTAAACAGTTAACGAACAGTAAGTATCTGAATGCATGGGAGGGATTGAATACCGCTGAATGCCGTGCTCTCGCTCATTCTCGGGACTTTATATGTCAGGCTTGGCAGTGCGCTCAGTGGCGTAGCGGGAAAGGAGGGGAGAGAGTCTCGAGAGGCGACATCCTGCATTCTGGGGGACTACATTCTCTGTTTATTGTGTTGTCGCTTTCACTTGGTATCGGTTGCAGCGACGGCATTTTCCGAATTTTGAAAAAAAAAACGAACTCTGCCACTGAAAGCAATCACTATCTCCCGAGCATTCAGATTGCCCACTGACTAGAAATGTCTTTATTGCCTTGGTCTCGAGCGGGTATCCCGAAATATTGCGTCGTACTCTCGCACGATCACTGGCGCGTTCCATTGGATGTCGAGTATGACAATTGTTGTATCCGACATGTAAGTTGTGAAGCACGTTCTCGCCACTGTCTGTCAGAGTAAGGAGCGAGTGGTTTCGGAGTCAGAGAGTGTGAATCGCCGCCAGCCAGCAGGGCTGCCGAACCTCAAGCAGTGAAAGAATAAACGGTGTAGAACTGAGAAGCCGGTGTCATACTTGAGAGGGATAGAACAACAATTTTGAGAAGTGCCGAGTTTTGAGCCAGCTTCTGAGCCCATTCAGAATTTCAGTCCTCCCGAAAGTGATTTCCAGTTTTGTCCGCGAGGGGCGCTTACTCTCCGACCCAATCTGTCCGCGAGAGCTGTCCATCCGGAAGCGCGCGTCTGTTGGTGGGATTGACGACGATCTCGAATCAAGTTTTCGATTTCTACAATTCGCCCGTTTTAGGTGAAGGTCAGCCCGGAGCTCAATACTGGCTCCAGCAAAGATCATACTCATCATTGCAAATACGCCTACGAAAGGGTCTATGTCGATCTATGTCTGTCTCGATCTTCTCCACCAGAAGCGCCCCGAAATAGATTTCGGGCACTCACTCTACGAATGATTCGAGCGGTTTCATCCGCAGCCTGGTCCGAATTAATCTCATACCCCCTGCCCGCGCATTCGCGACGGCTACTGTCGTCTGCTCATTGGTCGCGTTGTTTGTTGTTTGAGTCTTGTTGTGTTACCGATGCGGCGGCGATTGTGATGGGGCGCATGTGACGGCGGGTACGATAGATTCGATTAAAAATTTCTCAGTGTTATCGTGGAATCGCAAGGTTTTAGTTCGTGTGGAAATATAGACTATTGAGCGTTGAATGAACTGACTTTCTCCGTGAAGCATGTCGCTTCAAGCGCGGACCGAGGGCGGCCCCAACCTGAAGTTCTATGAGTCCGCCGAGACTTTGCACCACTTCGAATTCATCAAACACTGGCTTGTGAAACAATGCAAGAAATACACTCAGGCCGAGCCCCCAACGGCCAAGAGCCTCGCACAGTTGACCGTACAGATGTGGCAGTTCCAGGTTTGTTTAATTTCTCAGGACACTTTGAAGTTCACGAGTTTCCGCTGAGTTTCCGTTTGTGCCGTTGACCTCAGAGCTGCGGCCGAATCAGGAACTTCACTCTATGAATTATCCACAGGAGGATTCTTTGGGGAAAAATTCTCCTCGTCCGCGACCATTAGCTCGTCTTCCCACTCGTGTCTTCATGGATTTGAGGTCCGGTGGCGCCCTGTGCCACCTCCTAGCTAGCGCTTACAAGTTCAAGGCCGACCAGGGTTGGAGAAGGTGAGAAACCTTTCAATTAATCATTGGTCACTCTTCAATGACAGTGGTCTGAACCGACTCTCAAGTTTCTCATCATTTATCGGAATAGGTTTGACTTCGGCTCTCCGAACCGACACGAGAAAAACATCGAATTTTTCCAACTGGCAGAAAGACAGTTGGAGAATCAACTTTTATTAGACCGTCCCGTGGTTTTTGTAAGTGATGCCAAGCAGAAAGAGATCGTGCGAAAACTCGGAGGAGAAATCGCGCAGTCTGCAGATGACGCCACTGTCATCGTGTCTGCGTCAACGCAGCCAGAGGACACATCTGAAACCTGGGTTCGCGGTGTGCAACGAAGGGAAAATCAGGTTCGTGATCGTTTCCTCTTTCGATCACTTTGTATGATAAGTTCAGGTTTTTGGAATTCGAGATCAGTTTTTTTCTCTTTTTTCATTCACGGATGTTATAGATATTTATGAAGTACATATATTCACGGAGTTTATCATTTATGGAAACCGGTATCTTTTGCTCGTCAGGTTTTAGTTCACTTTTGTCAAACTCCCGACTCGTATGACTTCTGGGCGGACGCTGAAGCGGAATCGTCTGAGCCTTCGCCGAGACCTCCGGATTGCACAAATTATGAGGTAAGTTCGTTGTTCCCAAATACGTGTGCCGCTATGTACTGGAGCCGTAGCTGTCCTTCACAATATTCAAAATTTCGGAAAGTCTCATGAAAACGAGACGAATTCGAGCTTCTCTTCAGCGCTGAGAATCATTTTACGACGATTATAGGTGACTCCCCAATGGCTTTTTGACTCCGAACTGTATAACGAGTGGATGAATCCTGAAGACTACGATGTGGATCAGGACAACCGTCGACGGTGAGTGATCCAAAGACAATCAGAACCTTGCATATTCTGTTCCTTTAGATCGGCCGGCGATGCGTGAGAAGCAGGAGTTTAAAGTTCGTTCTACGACAGGTGTTCCATCGAAGAACTTCTCTGTGGGAAGAAAAAGAAAGGCGCGAAGAAGCGAGGTCGCAGCCCTTCTCCCGGTGGCGGGAAGAGAGCCAGAAAGAGCAAAGGACGCAAGGAAGATCTCACTAAAGATATGGAAGACCCATTGCCTGAAACGGTGGCGGAGAAAGTTGAAGATGGAGGTATCCCTCCGAGGAGTCTCAACTTGGCCGAGCTGGTCCCCGAAAAGAAAGTGAGTTTCTCGTCAAGAGGCCGTGAGAGCACCTGAATCAATGATCGGAAGAGTTTTATTTCTTCGTAGAGACTCATTTTCCATGTCTTGATTTCAAGGTTGTGGTTGAAGATATGGTGACTGAACAAGCAAGTCACATAATCATCCCATCGTACGCTGCGTGGTTCGACTACACCTCGATTCACGCAATCGAACGTCGAGCTCTACCCGAGTTCTTCACGGGGAAGAATCGCTCGAAGACACCCGAAATCTACATGGCCTACCGTAACTTCATCGCTGACGCATATCGTCTCAACCCATTCGAGTACCTCACAGTCACGGCCTGCCGCCGAAATCTCGCGGGCGACGTTTGCGCCGTTATGAGAGTTCACGCCTTCATGGAGCAGTGGGGCATCATAAACTACCAAGTGGACTCGGAATCTCGACCCACTCCCATGGGCCCCCCTTCAACTTCCCATTTCCACGTTCTGGTGGACACGCCCTCCGGTCTCCAGACCCTAAACCCGCCCAAAATCAACCAGCCTCAAAGCGCGACAACCTTTTCCTCTCCGATTACGGCATCGGCGGCCGTGATAAACTTGGACGCTGTCAAAAACGAGAACTCCAATGACTCAACGAGCGGCAACGGAGTCAGCAAAGACAAAGAGTTTCCTACGGAAGCCGCAGCCAACGGAGAGCCGACGATCGGCGACATACTCGGCCTCAAAACCGATCAGTATTCCACCGCGGCTAAGAAAGAAGCTTTGGCCAAACAGAAAACCAACAGGGATTGGTCAGAACAAGAAACACTGCTGCTTCTCGAGGGTCTCGAAATGTTCAAAGACGACTGGAACAAGGTGAGCTCTGCGCAAATCCGAGTCGTTTCTCGATGTGATGCATCTTTTCCAAAGACATGACGGCATTCTTCCCCTCAGGTTTCCGAGCATGTCGGTAGTCGAACACAAGATGAATGCATTCTGCAGTTCTTGCGACTTCCCATCGAGGATCCATACCTTGACGGCGACAACGGGATCTCTACGGGTCCTCTCGGGTATCAACCGATTCCGTTCTCGAAGGCCGCAAACCCGATCATGTCAACGGTGGCTTTCCTCGCCTCCGTCGTCGACCCGAGAGTTGCGAGCTCGGCTGCGAAATCCGCGATGGAGGAGTTCGCGAAAATCAAGGACGAAGTACCTTCTTCGCTCGTCGAGCAACATCTGGGTAATGTTATCGAAAAAGCTGTCAGCGAGGGTAAGGAACCAGCGCCTGACACGGATTTGGGCAAGTCAGGAATCGCAGGAACTGACAAAGAGCCTCAGGAGGTCGAAGCCATGGACACAACAGAGGAGAAGGAAGTCAAGGACGAACAGGATAAGGAGAATTCCGAGGAAGACGAGCGAAAAAAATCGCAAAAAGAGCGACTAAAAGTGAGGAAAATTTCTCGATCGATTTTTTTGTTGTGCCGAATACTTTCCTCAGACCGGAAAACAAGTCAGAAAGGGGAATAAGTCTGATTCTCTATTTCCAGATGGATTCGTTGCTGTCAACAGCGGCTGCGGCCGCCCTCGGATCCGCCGCGGTGAAGGCGAAGCATCTCGCCGCGGTCGAGGAAAGGAAAATCAAGTCGCTCGTTGCGTTATTGGTGGAGACGCAGATGAAGAAACTTGAGATCAAATTGCGGCATTTCGAAGAGTTGGAGTCCATAATGGACAAAGAACGGGAGACGTTAGAATACCATCGGCAGCAGCTCATTCAAGAAAGGCAACAATTCCACTTGGAACAACTTCGTGCCGCGGAATTCCGCGCGAGACAGCAGGCCCATGCCATGATGATGGCACAGCAGCAACAGAGACCAGGGGGTACCCCAACTCCAGCGGCTGCGAACGGTGGTTCGATCGGAAGTGGTCCGCCGGGACCTACGCAAGGGCATCAAGGAGTATCGCCTATCCTTCAGAATTGATACCGCATGCGCCTCAAGCGTTCGTTCATCGGTGGATCCGGAAGTATCCTCTCCTAGAATCCCGTCTGTCGATTCCGCTCCGGAGTATACATCACGCACTGAATCTTTTCGACACGAAACCGAAGTATTTCTCCGTAATTTCCGTCCCATCCCGATTCCTTCTTGATCTCTCCCAACAGAAGTTTCGGTTTTCTTTCCATTACAAGCGATTAGAATAAGCACAACATTCGAGAGCAACAAAAGTACTTCGGGTCGTTTTCTACAAATAGTTGTCGAGATATGATCTGAACATTCGAAGGCCTTCCTCTCTTCGGCGGACGATCCATTGTGAGTCTATGAACCAATCATCCCAGTCTTCCGACCGTCTTGTACAGAAAAAACAAAACTCAGCAAAATTCAGACTTTTACAAACATTTTGAAATCATGATCGCGACATCTTCCCTGTTGATGTCGAGGAATAGCTTCCTCTTGAATCACGTCCTCGCTCCGTTGTGGATACAGTTTTGCTATTTGCTGATTGATCGTGGAGCGATAGGAGTTCCGGAATTCGGAGTTCCTAGTTGAAGCTGTGTAGGGCGTTGTAGCTCTTGAACAGAACGATGTGAAATGTCTATCGAGTTGGTCCGGGATGCGGGGGCGAACTTATCTTTGTGGCGATTCAAACTTTCACTCGATCTTGTTGGAGAGAAATCTTCTTGTTACATAGTCCCGGGACGCATTTGGATGATCGAAAGTCACGAATAAATAAATAAAAACCCAATTGAACACAGAAACTGAATATATTTCATAGTTTAGGGAACGTCGAGCCGTGATGGATGTCTTATTATCACGAGTGTTGTTCGGGGGGAATGCCATTACTATTTGAAAATTATTTATTCTGAACACAATGCCGACGCTGGACTGAACGAACTTCGGTTCGACAAAACCAGATCGATCAGGCTCACGATACTTCCCAATCGTATTCGCCGCAGTACCCATTCAGTATCGGCTGTACCGGCAGTCCGCGACGCAGCATGCGACACCTGTGTTCGTCCAGTCTGTATTTTGCTTCCTCGACGTCTTTGACGTTGCTTGCGGACCAAAGTCTTTCTCCGACAGCGGAGGCTCTTGGCCTGCAAAATCGAAAACTGAGAACCTACTCATGGCTCGTATCCTCTTTATCTTATAAGGAGTCCAGAAACTTCCCTACCAGAGCCGGGATATGGCGTTCGTCGCGTCGACGTACTCGCCCCACATGCAAGCTTCGCCTCCGATGACCAGCTGCTTATTCTTGGCCGACGCCGGGAAATCCAAAGGCTCTACTTGGTAGAACTGGAAAAGTAGCGCACGTCTTAGAAAAGTTCTGCTCGTCGATATGACGGAAACCACCAACGGAAGTTTTTCGGGGAAAAGTATCGAAACTCTGAAATCAGGTTCACCTTTTCCCAATCTTGGCCGTAGCTGATGTAGTTGAGGTACCACGGAGCCGAAAGCACGATTTTGTAACCGTTCCGTACAGCTGAGGTCAAGTATTCTTGCCAACTGTAGGCGTAGGCGGACCTCCAGACTCCTACCAAGGTGTCCCGCGCAGCCTGACACGGGAGTGATTCGTCATACTTCGCCTCTTTGCGACACCATTTCGACCAAAAACGCGGTGTCAAATGCCCACGCCGATTCAAAGTAAGCCTACCTGGACGCCGTTATCGATTGGGTCCTGCCAGATCATGTATTGCGCTCCAAGCTTCTTGACATTTTCCAAAGTTCGCTTCACATAGTACTGTTCCACCTGGGAAACTTGGCTCATATCGTGCTTATCCATGAATTTCATGATTTCCGGACTCGATTGCCTGAAAGTCGACGAACAAACGGAGCCCCCTGAGCCAGAAAAACGTTCGAGCGGTAAAAATGATACATCACGAATCGGAGGATCACAGAACCGAATAAAGGATCAAACAGAATTCTCTTCGCCATGATCTACTCACCAGCAATCGTAGTACACTTCATCCATTCCTAGGTGTATATAGTTCTCCGGGAACATTTCGATCACTTCCGAAATAATGCTTTGCATAACATCGTAAGTGTAGTCCTTCATGGGATTCAGCATTTCGTAAGCGGCAAATCTCGGATAGTCAGCGCTGCCGCGACCTTTCGTGCCATAGCAGGGCGTGAGGATTTCTGCGGAAAAATGTTCATGTCTGCTCAACGACTATGATGTATCACAATGCGAGATTCGTCGATTATGATGTGAGAATCTTGATATGGAAAACCGAATCAAGTTACTGGGGAAAATTTTCCCCAAGGCTTGGGAGTGTCCCGGTGAATCGATTTCGGGAATGATCCGGATTCCGCGTAACCGCGCATATTCAATCAGTTCCTGCAATGGAACCAGACTTTTCACCTCGCGATTTCCGACTTTCCCGATTGGATGAAATGAAGAATCTGAGTTTCGTTTCCTTCTCTCGTGGAATAGTGATTCGGAAGTTTCCCAAAAAGCATTGATCGTACTCACGGCCACGTCTCTCTGACTGTACACTAGCTTCGGATGATAGGCAGCATCGGTGAGGTTGGGAAAGACTTTCATTTGAAGTGGCCAAGACTGGTCGTCAACGATGTGCCAGTGGAAAACGTTGAATTTGTTGTAGGCCATGGCATCCTTTCGAAGAACGGAGTAATTCGATGAAAGATTGCGTACAAATCGAAATCCCCGGGAATACTGAATAACCTCAAGGAGGACGACTGTCTCCTTCTTTCCCAGAAATTTCCCAAATCGGAGGAGTTCCTCACCAGGTTTTGCTTCAATGTTTTCATAGGGAGGAAATGACGGGCTGTGTCCAAGAGGATCCCTCTGAACTTGAATCTCGGGAAGTCTTTGATGAGGGTTTCGTTGACGAAGTACTGAAACGATAGACAGATGGATTCATATTTTTTCCTCCATGGAAGCTCTGACGAAAATTCCCGATTTCGGCGGATCTTACGTTGTTTGTGGCCTGATCGACGTAGACGAGCTGCGAGAATGTTTCGAGTCCTCTCAGAACGCCCCAGGAAGCGTTCGCAAACAGAACCGCCCCTTGTTTCACATTGATTCGGAGTTCATCTGATGATCACCAGAGAGTGAGAGACGATCAGAAGTAATAGGGTTCGTGAAAATCTCATAGGGTGCTCAAAAGTGTTCGGATTTCATCGCGACGAGTTCGCTCTCAGCATATTAGAGAGGAACTCACAACTTTCGTCCATGTCCTGGTGGGGATACTGACAGTCGCTCGGGTTAGCGACCTTAATGATCAGCGATTTCAGGAGAGGATGAACCGAAGGAGTGCTAATTGTGTTACCCGGGAAGATCAGCTTCCGATATCTTATGATGGCCTGGAATGAGACGAAAACATCATCCGCTCGGTAGAGGAGGATCTGCGTCAAGTTCTACACATCTGCATTCATATTGAAGGAGCGTTCGAAGATTCGTCTGGAGTTCACGACCGAAGACATCTCGTTAGAACTGACCTCGCTGACGATATCGCACGAAGTAGAAGTCGAAGCCATGAAGAACTCGTTGGGCTTGAGTTGCAGGAGGAATTGCGCGGTCTGATATTCTTGAGGTTTCGGCCATGGTGATCCAGGTGGCGGAGGTTTTCCCTGGGAAATAAGACCGCGAGGTGAACCTCCAAAATCTGTTCAGAATCGAGAATTCATAATTTCAATCTATTGTAATCCATCACCGAACCCGTTACGAGTTCAAACACTGCGACCGACGATGTAGCGACTCAGGTCGCTCAGAGACCGTCTCACCTTCACTGGAGAAAGCTCATGATTGGCCCATGGGTTCCACACTTCAAAATTCCAAGACTCTTGGAAAGCTCTTCCCTCGGCACCCACGAGCTGCCATTGTGTCAACTGAGTTAAGCTCATTTCTCTCAAACTTCTCAAAATGAAAATGTATGAAGCGAAGGCGAGGAGCAACACTATAGTCCAAATCGACCTGAATGAGAATCGAACGAATCGCTGCATATTGTGGTCACCCAAACACTTTCTCGCCATGGGGCCGGAGCTCACTCTTCACCAGCTTTATCGGAAACAGTGTCAACTCAAGAAGAAAAGGATGTGACGCGCGTCTGAAGGATTTTCCGTAAACAAACCACACGACAGGAGACGAAGTGACGGTTTTGTGTTTTCCCCACGAATCGAACACGATATCGAAAACCGCTCCAGAGCCCTCATTTCTGAAACCTCGAATTCTCGCGAAGGGAATCGAAGACAGAGAAGTTGAGCGTTTCGTTCTCGTGATGCGAAGTCGCGACTTTCAATGTTCCCATCGATCAGGATATCGAATCACTCCCCAGTCGAGTCTGTTTTGCCTAGCCTGAAATACTCGCTTTCCATAGACTTACCACGAGCGGTGTTCGGGCCTCGATGTATGTGATGTGTGCGTGGTTTCCAGCTGCGGCCGCCAGAACCAGGAAACTCGCGAGGTACATGACTATCAACGCATGCGAAACGAATGCGACACTGACTCAAGACATCTACGACAACAATCACTCTTTGGACCGCGGGCAGATACAGTGCCGATAGCGGTGCAGAGATAATGCGAAACAGCGTAAAAGTGATTTCTATTCTCCGAGAAAAAGGTCACTAGTCAAATAAACCACGAGGTGATTCGCCCGACGTCAGCGCGCCACGTACACGACTCGAAGGAGCGTAGTAGTGTACGCTTCCTTTCTTTCGTTTGCGAGTACGTGCTCGATATGTTCGCCGAGTTTAATTATTTGACGCTGTTCTTCTTTTCCTCGGTGAATCTCCCCAGGCCGCCAATCTTGCTTGGCATCGAACATAAAGTTTCTGCCTCAAGCATCACCATCGAAGCCTGTGGATTTGGAAGATAGCGATCTTACTCTACTATCGATTTGAAGTACATCTGGATGACGTCCTCTCGCCCCGGATCATGAGAATATTGAATGTCCCCAACGTCCTCTAAAGCAACAGATCTCGTTATCTCGAGCAAACGCTAAATTTTGAGCTAATAAGTGAATGCTTCTGGTACCCGACTCACATTTACGAGGGCTTTGGTTGGGATACGCGGAATTCGACGGCTCTCTGTACGGAGGGTCGTGATATGAATACTTGAAAATATTTGGTGTTCAGATCAGCGATCGCAACTTATCCCCATGTGAAGTCTGTATTCAATTCTGCTTCATAGTGAACCTGCGATGTAGCTTGTGCACATTTCCAACTATCGACTGCTGAGAGCGGATCGAGGAAGGGAACGAGCAGCCGTGTCGTCCATTTATCACAGGTTTGGTGTGACGGCGACAGTTGAAATATCTGTCTAATGCTCTCTTACAAGGGACAAGTAGAAACTCGATGCGGCATCTCTCGATTCCGTTGTTAAAAGTTCAAGAAGTCGCATGAGCCCCGATACTGCATTCGTTTGGAATCATATAAGGGATTGAGCGCAATCGACGAAGAAAACTGTACGACAGCCAGGCGTCCATTGCAGTTTTCGAAATATGATGGAGTCCATCGGAAAGAGTTCACGGTTTATATGGAAAAACTGTGCGGATATCCACGAGTTCGTAAACCGCAATCTCAGAGCCTCAAGTTAGCTGGAAGGTTTTACACTCAAAGGGCCTCAACACGGACGCGTGGGTATTGATCGTCCTGAAAATGGAGATAGAAAAGACAATCTATCGGATTCTTCCCTCTTTTATTAGAATGATTCTATTGAGTCAAGTTGTCTTCTTTACGGAACGCTCTCTGGTATCCTCTTGCTTGCGGAATCTCTTGAATTGAGCAACTCGAGCGTCCCGGTCCCGTTGAGTATCTTTCAGCCTTAAAACTCAGCTTCTTCACTTCCATTTTCGAAGTGTGCCTGATATGATAATTCATGTGGTTTCAACATTCAAGCGGAAGAAATTCAAAATAGTGATGGATCCTTGATTTGAAGCCGGGTCTTCAGCCTGTCAACCATGGGAGACTGCCGTCTCACGCAAGACCTCAGATCCAAGAGTTTCTTGGCTTGATCTCGATGATTCTCGCTCTTTATGGCGGAGTTAATCAGCAGCAGCTCGAAGACATCTCGTTGAGCATCCGAGCCACCCATCTGCACCAAGTCTGATTTGATGTCGAGCAGGGCTGAAGCGCAATCATCGAAGTTCCCTGCGAAAGCAACGATGGAAGAAATGACACATTGGCTTCGTCAACTTCGATCGTTGAATGGATCGATATTGGAGACTGCTCCTCGGAAGAAATGAACTCACCGGAACTGTAGTCTCTCATCGCTTGGATCAGCCTCTTGCCGAAGAGGTTTGTTATCCGGAAGTTGTCGATCTCGGCAACGTCATCGACAGAATTGAGGGCATCCTAGAAATAAAGTGAAGCATTTGCTCAAGGTAGAACCGTGTTGAACTCGACATTAGTTCAGTGAAAAGGAAAAGAAACGAACGGACCTGCAATTTGCGGAAACGGTCGTGATCCTTCAAGCCCAGCAAAGTCATTGCAAAGTGCGCGTCGTTGAACAGAAGTATCTGGTCCTCCAAGTGATCCTCAGTCACCTCGAATAGCAGTTTCCACCTGCGATCATAATGCATAGAGGTGGAAGGGGCGAGGAACTTCATTCGATACTTCGTCCCTCTGCTATCGCATTCGGAAGAAGATTCATTCGATGAAGATTTCTAGGAAGACAGAATCGATCTCTGCTCACCTTTCTTCGACGTTGATTCCTTCTAGTTCCAAACGATATAACAGGCTAGCACCGTCAACGTAGTCGAGCATCGCTCCACTCTTCGATCTCACGCCCACCTGCGCAGAATTCGGTTTCATATCGAAAATGGAGATTTTCATGTGAATTTCGATTTCGATAGGGGAACATTTGAAGAAGGGAAGTTGACGGTTACCTCTGAATCAAACAGATCCAACGCCGCCTCCGTTTCTCCGTTCTCTATGTGGAACACAGCCCAGTGCCAAAAGTTGTGACAGGAGAGCAGTCCAGCGGGTTGCCAGTCATTGACTGTTCGGGACAGAAACGCTATTCCCTCGTCGGACCTTGACGTCATTTCATAGACGTGAGCGTTCGCGTGCGTGCTCCACGCGTCGTGTCGGTCCAACTCGAGACCCTTGACTGCAGCTTTTCCGGCATCGTCGTACTGTCCGGTTTCACACAAACCGAAAGCCTGCATGCCTGAGACATTGAGAATGTGTCAATCACAGTTTTTCGCTGATAAGACTCGACGTTATTCTCCGTATTCTCACCGTATAGATAGTTTTGGAGAGGGAAATGGGATTGCCACTTTGGTAGAACCCTTTCGACGGAGGCCAACATTTCGCTCTGATTTCCTGGGGATTAGGGCTCTCGTTAAGTAGTTGTTTGTTGTTCATGTTCAGCCAGAAAGTCTCCCTTTGTTTTATCCTACCCAAGTAGAAGTAGCAGTCGTGGGCCACTTTGATCGCGAGCATGTCTGTCGGGTATTTCTTCAAGATATCTTCCAGTATCAAACACGCCGCCGACATTTGGCCTTCGGCGAGCCAAATAGCTGCATCCAGATGGGATAGTTCTCGATCGGAGATATACTGCATCAAGAAACGTTTGACATCGATTAGATAAGCGGACTCCGATTCTTCAACGAATCCATTGTCTGAACAAGAGTAGTATCACTGCGCAAAACCATCAATGGAGAACATCCATTCAGAAGATGTTCTAGCTAACATCGATTCATCCCAAACTGACCGCAACTGATTTTCTGAGCTCTTTCAATTCACTCAGGATCTGAGGATCCTTCCTGCCGGAGGTTCCAGTGCCGATAAGTTGAAGGAGATGAGTCACAACTTTACCCAGGATGAAATGAGGATCGGCTGCCCTCATCTTCTGCAGAGTCTCCTCGATTCCTGACGAAAAGAAGACTTTTTTTTGCTCTGTTCACGCTTACGGTCCTCTACTGGAGGCGCTCGCGGCCCATTTTGCAGAGGTTGGGCACCGGGTATCGGTACCTAAAGGCCTGGGGAAACTTCTTAGACATCCAACTCACAGAGTGGAAACCACATCTGAAGAAGACGGTCTGGAACGAGATTCGAACCAACGACCTCCCGCTCGAGGCAAAATCTGCGCGTGGCGTGGAAACCGCCCGGAGAACTCGGCTACCTCGTCAGTAAATACATCTCTGAATCAGAGAGTACGGCTCCTGATTTTCCGTATACCTCTCCGATGAGGCACTCTCCGATTTTGTTTACTAGAGAAAAGTCATTCAATTCGTCTCTGGGAAACGCAATCGCGCACCATCTCGTATAAGATTGCAACTCACCAATATCATCCTCTTTCCAAGCTGTCAACTGTGTGATACACGAATCGAGCATCCTTGCCGCTTCATCGCTGAAGGTCGTGACAGGCAAACCATCAGCTTTCCACCCAGCGACGTCCCGTAGTTCTGTACGCATTTTGGAGTGTTGGATTCTCGCCTAGAACATCAACCAATCGTGGAAAACAGGAATTTCACTGCTGCGCCGGACGTTCCTATACGTGACACAGTTCTTCGGTGCCGCGATCATAGAGTAGGATTCACGATCGCTTTTCGCCGCTATTTTGACGGGAGAGTAGAAACAGAAAGCGCGCGCGATAAGAACCATCGAGGGTTCGTGGAAGACCATCGCGCGGGAGGCGGCAACAGTGCTCTACAACAGCGGTGGCCAACCGGGGCGCCGCGGACCCCTGGGGGGCCGTAGCGAAGTTCCGGGGGTCCGTGAGCGATTCGTGTCCAACATGAATTCTATGGTAGTTTCCCATTGGAAACTGCGGCCCGCGCTTTTGAAGAGCCGTCGACCCTCAAAGTGGTCATTTCGTCGCTCTCTGTCGCCGCTGCTTCTCCGGGCGGAGGTTTCGGAACGAGCCTCGAACATTGCGAATTCGCATCACAGGCTTGTTTGCGTGTTCATGTTAATGTGTGTTCATCCTGTACACTGTACAATGGAATAGTATCTTCACTCTTTTTTTCGAGGGTTAAGCCTGGAAAAACGCGAGAAAAGTGCAGGGGGTCCGCGAGAATGAGAGACTGCGACAAGGGGTCCGCGGAGGGAAAAAGGTTGGCGACCGCTGCTCTACAACAACCGAACTGCTTACATGGATGGATGTATTTGCTGGTCTGCTGCTTGCATGTTCCATATTTATTTCAAGAACACCCAACTGGGAGGTAACGCTTGTAGGAGGCATGGGATAAGGATTGAATCTTTGGTTCTTGCTCCGGCACTGAGAGCATCAGAGACAAGTTGGCGAAATCGGATAACATTACGCGAGGGAGTTCTGGATGCATCCAATTGAAAAGTAAAGTTTCGTTCCGTCGCAGTAACACCGACACTTTTCCGAATTCCTCCTCGATCGACGTGAAGCGGCTAGCTGTCTGAACGCTGAGATATATCTCTGTCGGAAAACTTGAGTCGTGACAGATAACAAATCCTCCGAGTGTGAGTCGGAAAACCCCTAACCCTCGGAAGCACAACTGAAAGCAACGAATTTGTGTTCTTCCACTATTCGGTTCCGGTCAGAGTTGGTTTTTAGATAGAAGTATCCATCCATCCATCTGCAGTTTTCCCATGCTCCCATGTGGACAGACGCTTGACCGCCGAGGCCTACACCGACTCAGCTGTAACACATCGGCATCTGACAGGCTGGCCCGTCACGGTGCGATCAGCGACTTGGTCTTCGACACAGTGGGCTGCCGAGTGCTTGCATCTGAGAGCATGGTCCAACCACCGCTCATTTGACGCTTCCCTCGAATTAGATTTCTGTTTTTATCGGTCCAACTCAGCCAACTATCAGGCCCATCGAGGTTAAATTTCTTCTCATCGGTGAAAATTGTGGTTTGCCAGGAACGATTGTTCTTGATCCACTCTCTTGCAGCCTTGACTCGATTCAATTTGTGTTCGGTCGTCAAGAATACTTTTTTGGCTGCATTCTTGTACGCGATACCCAATCGATTGAGATTCCGTCGTATCGCTGACACCGAGAGATCATCTAAACCGCACCTCTCTTTGATTTCCTTCGCCGAAACCTTCGTACCTTCATGTGACTTGCGGCGGATTTCGCGATTTATGCTCATCTGTTGACGTCTTGACAACTTGAACTTCGGTCCACGTTTCCTTTTCGGGCGATCTTCGTCATTATCGATGATGTATTTTACGGTCTGATGCGATTTGGAAAAGATTCGACCGGCGAAGGGATCAGGGGACCCGATCCTGCTCAAAGCTACAAAAGGCTGTCCATGGTAGAAGACTTTATTACTTAAAGCACAAACAGATCTGAACTGTTGCTCTGGTCAGAAGCCACGCATAGATACGAGCGAAGTTGATCATGTGGAATCGCACAGTGGGTCACACAGTTGATCGCGTAGCGGGTTATTTGAGGTCATGAGGGGTGATATAATTCAGGGCGAAATACACGAGGGGTGACACCATCGAGGTTCTACTATACTCAAAAAAGCCACTTCAACTTCAATAAACCTTCTGTTCAACTACAACTCCCATGTGTCTCACTGAAAGCCCCCTGCGTGTTTTGCTTGACAGAAATGCAGAGCGTTGTGAGCATTGAGGAAAACCCGATTTCGTCCTGAATCGCTGTAATGTGGAGAACCGTCCTCCTGACGGCTAATTTAACTTTCTGAGAGGACGACCTTGCATTTATTGAGCAGCCTGCGACACGTGCTGTCTCTATATGGATGTCATCTTTTTTTATTTATTCGGTTATAGGGATTCCGTTGATTGGAGGCCAGCTCTATGCCTGCCACTCCCTGAACAAAAGCGTTCAACGAACCATCGTTACGGCGACGTTCTTCTCCCTTTCTCACTCTCCTGCTTCTCCGTCAGAAAGTCCGTGAGCCGCCGTTTTCTATCCTACTCTGTAACCTAAACTCGTTCGTCGACCCGGCGAACGGAAAGAGTAAACGAGAGAGTGAAAGTATGATATCAACAACGCGTCATGTGGACTTTTTCGCCAAAGTCGAATCCGATGAGTTTCCAGCTGAATAGTTGTTTGTGTGGAGGACAATCGGTGATTGCGGTGCCCCAAAGCGACTTCGGAGCAACTTCTAAGCTGTACTCGTGAATTTGAAAAATAAAACTCGATGGAATATCGAAGGATTTTTGAAGCTACCTAGTAGGCGAATCCTCACTCGAAAAGACAAAAGTAGTTCCAGAAATTTCACTCAAATAGTAAACGTTGTGTGTTGTCATGAATATTGAAACATGTTGCCATCCGTGGGACGATTCACCACTTGTAGAGCATCCGCCTCGAGGCACTTGGCGAGCACGTGAGCCGACTTCATGACTCGTTCGAATCGTCTCAAATATGCACGTCAAGATTGCTTGTCAGAGTCTTGAAGCTTCTTCTCTTGTTCTGAAACATTCAACGAGGAAAAAACTGTAGAAGAGATGTTTGAGACCTGATGAAGGGATGAGCGGAAAGATATTTCCAAGATTAAACCACTGCTTGAAGGGATTACGTTTCAGATGCTGTCTAATGTCTTCCCGTGTGGTCAGGTAATACACGTTGCTGTTGTTCACCATTTGCCTGTAGACACTCTGGAGTATTCAAAGATTCAATTAGTTAATCTAATCTTCCAGCTGAGCGATCCAAGGTTGCCCAGGAGAAACTTCGAAAGTGTGCGGCTTACAGCGTTCGGTTTGAGAGATCCCATTTCAGCCTGTTGAATATCCAGAATCTGAAACACAACACTGATCATTGACGATATATTTGTCGGGGGTGGGCGGTTTCCGGAGTTTTTTCCACTTGATGATAACACATCAATCTTTGAGAATCCGAAACCTGTTTCCGTCAGCGCTACAGCGATTCGAAACGAATACAACGTTCGAAAATCGTAGTGTTCCGAGTCGATGCTGACAAAAGAGTTCCGTTCCGGAAATTCTCACCTGCTTCTTGTGCTCGATATCCTCGTCTCTGTCCATGATCGAAGACTTCTCCAAGCTGAAACTGAGCCCAACCCTCCGACCGGTTCGAACCGCGCAAGTCCCTTGGGTTCTTCACTCTTAGGTGGCCAGTTATCTCTCAACGTAAACATAGGGGTACTGCTCCGAGATGCGTGCGGCGACTTAAACTACAAAGCGCCAACGCGCCATCCATGCAACATGAACATGTTTTCGGTGTGCTGGCTCCCAGGCATTCCCTGACGTGTGCCGCTCGCTACGCTTGCGAGTCAAATGATTCCACCTGCAGCAGCTACAGCTGTCGCAGACCCATGAATTACGCCGGAATGATTCCCGCTCAAGTCGCCATCCGCTCACTTCCAACTCGCCAAGCGTGTTTTAGAAGAGAACCAACAAAGGGATGGCGAGTATAGTGAAAATAATGCCGGCTTAATTTACGGGCCTGGGGAAGCTGGGGAAATCATCTGATCTTGCGAGCGTAGCGAGCGGCACCTAGCAGCAGATGCCTGGAAGCAAGCGCACGTAAACCCTGCTCAAGTCGCCGCTCTAGCGTGTTGCCGACTCCTCGCTCCAACCCGCAACCCGCCCAAAGTATTTATTTCTTTCCCGTTGGATAAACCGAATGATTCGCGAAAGTCCCGCGAGGGAGGTTAAAAGAGGTGGCGAAACGAGATGTTTTCGTTTCGAGTTGAATTTTCGGATCACTATTTTCTTGTTCAAAGGTTCCGAGAACACCTCGAAATGAGCGCTTCTATCATTTTCTATTTCTGTCTGGCGGCGCTGATAGCAAAGTTTGAATGACGCGATGTTATCCTCACGGCGAGGGCTTTCGGAAAAAAATAGAAAAAATTGTAGTTGTGATTATCCAAATCCGATGTTTACTTGTGAGACTTCAATATCGTGGCTTATGGATACCACGGACAGAACCCGGAATTTTATCCCCAATGAATCTATTTCCTCATGCAAGTCGTTGTTTGTCTCGAACGCAACGACAAACCCAAGAACTGGGAAAGACAATGATTCTCGTCCATAATATTTATTTCCGTCCGCTTTCTCCACTAATTTGACATGATAATTATACAATTATACTCCGCTGTTTTACGTTATGTACTCGTCTGCGCGCGGAGAGCATCAAGTCTGCAAGACAGCTGATCCACCAGGATTTTCAGGTCCGGCGGTAACCGGAGAACCGTTCGTCGCTCCGGGTGTCGGCGTCCCTCCCGGTCGTGGCTGCTGCTGCGCCATCATCATGGCGTGCGCTTGCTGCCGAGCACGGAATTCGGCGGCCCGAAGCTGTTCCAGATGGAATTGTTGTCTCTCTTGGATAAGTTGCTGTCTTTGATATTCTAATGTCTCCCTCTCTTTATCCATGATGGCTTCCAATTCTTCGAAGTGACGGAGTTTTATCTCGAGTTTCTTCATTTGCGTCTCCACCAATAACGCGACGAGCGACTTGATTTTTCGCTCTTCTACAGCCGCGAGGTGTTTGGCCTTCACAGCCGCCGATCCGAGAGCCGCAGCTGCCGCCGCCGAAAGCTGCGCGTCCGCCTAAAGGAAAATCATGAATTAGTTCACAGAGCGTTCTTCGCAATGCTGCCTTCCCTCTCAAACACGAAATTATCGATTTCCAGTCTCTCATCTCACCTTGAGTCGCTCTTTCTGGGATTGCTTGCGCTCGTCGTCTTCGGAGTTCTCCTTTTCAGTTCCCTCAGAGCTCTCTTTCGGCTCGGAAGTCTCCATAGGTTCGTCCTCCGGCTTCTCCTTCTCCGTTCCGGCTATATCGCATTCATCAAGATCGCTTTCCGGTGCGGGATCCTTCCCGTCCTTGACAGCTTTCTCAATGACGTTGCTCAGGTGTTTCTCAACCAGCGACGAAGGAACCTCGTCTTTGATCTTCGCGAATTCCTCCATCGCGGATTTCGCCGCGGAACTCGCAACTCTTGGGTCGACGACGGAAGCGAGGAACGCGACTGTCGACATGATGGGATTTCCAGCCTGAAGAGAAGAGTTTACCGCTCAGCTGAGATCGATGTCGAGAGGTTTTTCCTTCGTTTTCGAAGGGTTGAATCTACTCAAAACTCCTCCGTCTTAGGGAAATTACCTTCGAGAATGGAATCGGTTGATAAGCCAAAGGTCCAAGGACGCCTCCATCGTCACCCTCGAGGTAGGGGTCTTCGATGGGAAGTTGGAGAAATTGTAGAATACACTCGTCTTGAGTTCGACTTCCGACGTGCTCGCAAACCTTTAATGAAAATATACTCTTGTATTTACGGGAATCCGGAAGCGAAGAAGCTCTCATGATGGAGGGGAATAACAACGCTTAACACCCGGCTCAAACTCCGACTCGGAGTGTATACCTTATTCCAATCGTCTTTGAACATCTCGAGACCCTCGAGAAGAAGCAGAGTCTCCTGTTCCGTCCAATCTCGGTTGGTTTTCTGCTTCGCCAACGCTTGCTTCTTCGCAGCGTTCGCGTATTGGTCGGTCTTTAGACCCAGCATATCTCCGATCGTGGGCTGCCCATTGGACGTCGAATCCTTCGAAGACTCCTTGTCCTTGTTCACGCCGTTGCCCGACGTCGAATCGTTGGAGTTTTCGTTCTTAACGGCGTCCAAGTTGACAGCCACCGCGGCGGGGGTGACCGCGGACGCGAACGTCGTCGCGCTTTGGGGTTGGTTCATCCTGGGTGGATTCAATGTTTGGAGACCGGAGGGAGTATCGACGAGAACATGGAAATGCGAGGTGGATGGCGGGCCCATCGGAGTGGGTCGGGAATCCGCATCCACTTGATAATTGATCAAACCCCACTGCTCCATGAAAGCGTGCACCCTCATGATAGCGCACACGTCGCCAGCACAGTTACGGCGGCACGCAGTTACAGTGAGGTATTCCGTGGGATTCAATCGGTAAGTATCGATCATGAAGTTACGGCATGCCATGTAGTTTTCTGGGGTTTTCGAGCGGTTCTTTCCGCTGAAAAACTCCGGAAGGGCCCTGCGCTCGATGGCATGTATCGAAGTGTAATCGAACCACGCTGAGTAAGACGGAACGATGATGTGGCTTGATTGTTCCGTCGCTATGTCCTCGGGGATCACCTTTAATCAAATGGAATATTTAGAATTTCCTCGCGGAAGCTTACTCCGTTCAACGGAGAAATCATTTCGAAACTGTTCCGAGTGCCGACAGAATGCCGCAGAACTTCGAATAAGTCGTTGATTTTTTCATAGAACTAAAGAAGCGAGATGAACCTTTTTCTCAGGGACGATTTCTGCCAAGTTTAGACTCTTCGGGACCACACTCGCTTCCTCAACCTTCTCGGGAACCGATTCAGGAGACGGTTCATCGGCGTCCTTCGTGTTGTCATCCCGACGTCCTTTGGTTTTCCTGGCCTTCTTCCCTGGCGGTGATGGACTTCGACCGCGTTTCTTGCCCGCTTTCCTCTTCTTGCCGCACAATAGTTCGTCGATGGTGCATCTGTGGCGACAAAGGTTCAATTTGAACTGAAAACACTTTTGCACCAAGACCTGTTCCTGAACCCCCGAAACTCGAGCCAGAACTAAATGATCGAAAAATTAAAATGGCGGCTCACCTGCGGCGATTCTCGGGCTCAAGGTCGTAATCTTCTGGGTTCATCCACTCATTGTACAGCTCAGAGTCGAGAAGCCATTGTGGAGTTACCTGTGACAGGGAGAGGACTTCAGAGACCGTGCACGACACATTCTTCGAGTTCGAAACTCCTTTCGCTAGAAGCAGAATGAAGTCAGAAGCATTTCCTCACCTCAAAAGTCGCGTTGTCCGCAGGTCTTGGTGATTGTTCCAAAGGCTCCGCTTCCGTTTCGGCCCAATAGTCATAGGAGTCCGGCGTTTGACAGAAATGAACCAGAACCTTGAGATGAGAGAAGTTTTCGTTGAGAATCGAGCTCTGAAGGCAGTCGCTGATGGGGAGAATTCACGACTGGAATCGAACAGTCTAATATACCTGATTCTCCTTCCTCTGGACCGCTCGAACCCAAGTTTCCGAGTTGTCCTCTGGCTGGGTTGCCGAGCCGACAATCACGGTCGCGTCGTCGACGTTCGACACGAGTTCCCCGCCGAGCTTCCGCACAATCTCTTTGTGCTTCGTTTCGGTGACATAAACCGATGGCCGCTCGATGAGCCGTTGACTCTCGAGCTGCCTGTCGGCGAGCTCGAAGAACTCGATATTCTTGTCGTGACGGTTGGCTGATCCGAAGTCGAATCTGCAAGGTATTTCTCAAAGTCAAGAACTCCGCGTCCGGGAATCTAACTTCTCGGAGCGGGAAAGCTTCCGAGGAAAAGAATGTCCGCGTTCCTTTCCTCGGAGGCGTTCTCGTTCCGAGTTTCACAGAAGAAACTATACAGAACTGTCATAGAAGTGAACCAACCTCCTCCAACCCTGTTCAGCCTTGAACTTGTATGCAGCCGCTAGCAGATGGCACAATGCACCTCCTGCCTTCAGATCCATGAACACTTGGACTGGCAAACGAGCCAATGGCCGGGGTTTCGGCGAATTTTTCCCCAACGAATCTTCCTGGAGTTCGATAAAGAAAACTTGAGTCCTGAGTGCGTTCAACGAAAGCATTCGAGTCACAGACGAACTAAAACATGGGTAAATCGGCTTCGTTCGGGATGCAGCACGGGTAGGGTACGCAATCAAGTGTTTGTCATTCGTCCATACTTTCTCGTCTGGGAATCTCATCCCAGAGCTCGGGCACATCGTGTTCTTCCGAAGTTTCTCTGATACTGCGTAGGAGAAACCCGTTGCTCGTTACCAAAATTATTTTTTTGCAATAGTTTTACGTTCTACGGACAGCCGCCGCTCCGGGAATCCATTTGGTTTTCTCGGTTTTCAGAGACTCGCACACCCTGTAATGAACTGACCTGGAATTGCCACATCTGGACCGTGAGTTGCGCCAGACTCTTCGCGGTTGGGGGCTCGGCCTGAGTATACTTCTTTCATTGTTTCACAAGCCACTGTTTGACAGCTTCGAAATGTTGTAATGTTTCTGCAGACTCAAAGAACTTCAAGTTCGGACCGCCTTCCTTCCTCGCTGTGAGAGCCATGATCTCATCCACCTCGTAACGGGAATAGCGACCTGACCACGATGAACAAACTCGATGAACTTCACAGGGCTGTAGTTTTCAACGAGAAAGCTCTCCGGAGCTCCTCACCGACGCCGCTGTTGTTGTCTACGGCGCCTTCATCAACAAACGGGGCCGCTGCTGCGGTAGATGGAGCGGTGTGGTTGGCGGGCTTTTCGAATCTCGCAACCTCTCAGAGCCTCGCTCGGGAGACGGCAATAGTGCCCCACAACAAACGAGCTGTTTACATGGATGGATGAATTTCCCGAGAGCGGGCGGTAGGAGGAGGCCGCGAATTGCTATGGTCTAGCCACGGAGAGCCCGCCGCTTTGGCGGAGCATGAGACCAGTCATTGGATGCGCTGTAGACTGTGTCTCCCAAGAGGTTGCAGGCTTTGCCGAGAAGTATGGGATGCGTATCAATTATTATGGGCCATTTTCCAGTTTTGCCGTGATCCAGTTTTCCCTGATGACAAAGGCGTGATATACGATGAATAAGATGGCTCATTAAAATTGTGGACGAGGTTCAATTCTGAGAAAATCGAATTATGCCGAGCGGGCATTCCTGCTCCTGCTTGAGATTACTCGGAAATAGGATGCTAAAGACGGCAAACTCCACGTGAAGCTCGTTTAATGGTCCAAAGGTTTCTGTCCTCTTCCCTCGCTGCGAACTGCGAACCATTCCCGATAGAACCGCATCTCTTTTCGGATGATTGGGCCTAAACTCACTCCCTACTTTCATGAGGCAGGTGATTCTCGTATACAATCTGTATCAGAAGTCTAGCCCTACAACCTACAACGTATTAGACTTGAACTTCCTCATGTGTTCTAGCAGGCAGACTTCGAGCCGCTCAGTTCTGAGCACCAGCTCTGGGTTCCAAGAACCCAGTTTTGTTCCATGTGACTGATCTCGCCTTCCGCCAAAGCAGCGGGCACATCTCGCCAGGGCTGCATCAGTCGGCTGCCTCCTCCGACCGCCCGCTCCCGGAAAATGCGTCCATCCATGTAAACACTTCGTGCATAGTGGGGCACTATTGCCTAGACCCATGCTTTATAAAGCGAGAAACCAGTGGAACAAGCCAAAACGGGATCAAATCGCAAGTCTCCAAACCCTCAAGCGCGGGATGAGCGAGGGGTTTCTCGCTTTATAAAGCATCGAATATAAGGAGAACTTGTGAATCTTGAAGTTTTCTCGGATTCTCGCGGAGAAATATGAAAATTCCATGGATAGCCTCTAGCCTCACGGTGAGCACAGCGAGAAACTTCAGCAGGCAGCTACAGTACGATGAGTACGGTCGAGTACGATCCGCTGCCGGGCTGCTCCGGTCCATGTGAAGATGCCCTTCTCCCATCCATATGAAAAAATCTTGACCAACTTTCTGCTCGCCTTGACCGCAACGTCCCCTGGCTCGAGTCTCTGATTACTTCTTCTAGCAGAGATTTTCACCGGGGGATCAATTCTTCGCAGATTATGTAAACGCGAGAAGGAAGAACACACTTTACAACGGGATGTTCGCTCTCAATTTGATCGCCCCGACCTTGTATCTCGGCAATACCGAAGATTTCCCAAGAGTTTAAGCCCTGAATGAAGGTGAGCATCGTTCTCCACAGCGACAAGAAAACGAAATCCGAAATTTTCAAATGTTGGAATTCTGGCAGCAGATAGCGGCTGCGCTCCTTACTGAGCGAGACCAACCTCAACTCGAAAAACTCAGTGGAGTGACTCCCAAACTCTGGGTTGTTCCTGTGCATGGCTGACGAGACACTGACAGATATCGTTGCCGAAGAGAACGACCCGCGGCCGGATGACTTTTACGTATTCCGGGATGCTGTTCCTGATGATCGATACCCACCAGGAACGGGCGTGGTCCCTGCTGATGCCTTCGATCCTCGGATATCAAAGCCTTCAAGACGGCTCAAGTCAAGAACAGGGCGGCTCCTGACTGCGAGAGATCGGGATCGACTCGGAGTCAAGTCAAGAACAGGACGGCATCTGACTGCTAGAGATTTGGATCGACTCGGACTCAAGTCAAGAACAGGACGGCATCTGACTGCTAGAGATTCGGATCGACTCGGACTCAAGTCAAGAACAGGACGGCATCTGACTGCGAGAGATCGAAATCGACTCGGATTCGAGTCAAGAGCAGGAACGGCCCTGATGGCGACAGGTGTGGATCGATTCAATGTCAAGTCGAGAACAGCAGTCTGTTCGAAGATTCGACGTCCGTCAGCAGTGAACTCGCAATCAGATTTAGTATTCATATTTTCGCCTTCCAGAACCGAATTTTCCGATCGCGACAGCTCCGTATACTGATGAAGAATCGAGTTCAGCCATACTCCCAAGCGGTTCCTCCTTGGTGATCAAGGCAATGGTCTTTGCGTGCTTGCTCGTCGCCTGCTTCGTCGCCGGGAAAATGATCCATCGATATAGAGTTCGTCAAATAAGGGCAGGCAACGGTATGCGAAGATTTCGAGCCACTGATCGCAACCGAACGTCGAGATCTTCGATGAAGGTGGTTCGAGGTAAACATTAGAATTGACTCCCTTACAGAAGCTTCTGAAGACGAGATCAGCAGTTTCTTCGACGAAGTGATCACGCGGCTTTCAGGTCATCTGGAAAAGCGGATAACTTGGGTCAAGGATTCTTTGTCAACTTTCAAAAATCATTTTTACACCGCGTATGACATGCGACTGTACCACCTCCACGAGATCGAGATGAGAGAAAAGGTGAAAGTCAACCGGCAAGGTTTGGTGGCGATCGTTGGTTGCTCTGTGGCTGACTTCGATCTATTTCGAGCAAAAGTTGGAGCTGTCTATTCTTCGTTCAATTTCAGCCTCTCCGTGTCGGCTTCACATAGAGCTCACTTTCCGTGATATCGTTATGTCGGGTAGGCGAGTCGACCCTTTCGTGGATCCTGAGATTGGGTGTACCATACCGATCACACGATTCGACATAATTTTTGAAAATCCCGAAGTTTATCCACCGAACTCCAAAGTGACTCATACTTCTGACTTGCTTCAGGTATCTGGTTTCATGACTTTCTTTCCAGATTCTGAATCTACCGCTTCCGAAACGAAGTGGAAGAAATGCACCCTGTTTGTTTCAATTTCAGATTTCTCAACTAGACGAGCCAGAGTGTGAACGAGAACGCGCATGGCGGCCCGATAGGCAGAGTATGATTCATGGAATGCACAAATCTAATTTCCGCAAGTATATCAAAGCATTCGTCAAGGAGAGTCTCAGCGAAAAACTTCACACCCACGCGCGATCGGTGGCGCTAAGAAATAAATATCTCCCTCTATGCATTCATCAAGGATCCTCCGACGGCGGCTCTTAGGGTGAAGTTTCCGTGGAGTCTGTCAGCAATGATTCTATCGAAGTTTTCGATCTTCGGGAATAAATGAGGGCTTTTGTGGCTTTACATTATCTTGGACACGAAATCGACCTTTCCAAGCCTCGTAAAGTTCACCTCGTGAGTCGCGACGCGTCGCGACGCTCCTCTAAAGCATCAGTTCCTGAACTGATGATCCTGTTTCCAGGAGGATCGGGAAAAATTCTAATTGCGTTTTCCCCTATTTCTCCAGAACATGCTCGACCATAGCGACGGATTGAGATTGTTGTTTAAGATATTCGGATTGGAAGTTCCATGAAATGATACCTGCTGAAGAAATGCGGCTCACTCACAGTTGTGGTGGCACCAGCATGAGCCGATGCAAGCTGCAGTCTCACATGAATTATAATTCATCTATCCATAGGTCATTGGATACATGTACATCATTTATGGGACCCTTGAGTCGACGTCCATGTGAATCTGTTTAGTTGCTGCGACTCTGATATCGCAGACGAAGACGGTATGTGCGTTATCGAGAGATTCCAGGGTGCTCTCCGTGAAGTCTGTCCCATATCCGTAAGGTCCGTAAGGAATGAAGGGTCGTTGCACCTCGATTATATCAACCCCCGTGTATTTCACCCCGGATTATATTACCTCTTATGACCCAATATGACGCCCACCCAACCCACTGTGCGACCCACTGTGAAACCCACTGTGTTTCCTCTGAGTGGCCCACTCTTCGGCCCAGTGCGATCCCACATGACCCACTTCGTGACTCTCTGTGATGCTCTCTCGATTACATCAACCTCGACATCGATTGGTTGATTTATCGAGGTTTTACTGAAGTTCGTCAGTGAGTCCGCGATCTTTTTTTTGTGCTGGATAGTTGCTCTTCAGAAAACGCGTCCTCTCCCGCTTCGCATCCGACGACTTGGCGATTTGAGAGAATCTCGAAGTTGGGTCAGAGAAGGAATCAAGAATGCTCGGATGAAAAATGCAAAATCTGTGATCTGCTACACCCAACGATCGAAAAGAAGTGTTCGCCAAGGGAGCAATGAGATATTTAACATGGGAGCTCCCATCCCAGCGACAGTCTGTCGTATGGCAAGTCCCTTATAACGGGCTTCCAACATGTGAGTATATTCCGCGAGCGGCAGGTCGTTGGTTTGAGTCTCTTCTGGTACCAGAGAACCGATTTCTCTAGAGATGAATTCCATCTCTGTCTTACGGCGAATTCTGCGGAAGAAATCAGTCGGAATTGGCTCCATTCTTTTCCTTCTGTCTCGGCCCGTCGTCTTGCGCTGTCTTCAGAAACCCCGATTGACGAATACGATCCGCTTTCGAGCTGCTCAGTCCGCGTGAAAATAGCCCCCTTCCATAAATCTGGAAAAAGCTCCACCAATTCTTTGCCAGCCATGATCTTAACGTTCGCCACCCAATGAATATAACGATCTCTGATCACTTGTTCTGGTGGATACCTTCATCGGGAGTGCTGATTTTCTATGTAAATGGAACAAGGAAGAATAAACTTCTTCACGAGAAATCCGCTTTCACTGGTTGATAGCTTCGACTTTATTCATATGTGAGCAGTACCGGAAAGTTGACACGCACTCATTTTCCCAAGAGTTTCGTCCACCAGTGCTGCAAGAAAACGAAATCCAAAATTTTCAAATGTTCAAACCGACCGCGCTTTTTAGAGAGCAAGACCTGCCTCAACTCGAACAACTCAGAATAACTCCGAGACTGTGGGTTGCGCCAGTGCATGGCTGACAGGAATCATCGCTGAAAAGAACGTTCCTGTTGAGGCCTTTGACACCTGGATAACAAACTGATTGTGAGAGGTCGGGATCGATTTGAAGTCGAGAACAGCGAATGAATGCGGTGTGGTGTTCAAGAACTCAGCGGCAAAACTCCCAAGCAGTACTTCTTTAGTGACCCGGGCAGTCCCGTTCGCGTGCTTGCCTGCTTCATCGCTGAGAACGTATTCTATTGACAAGGAGAGCCCCAGCAAAAGTCAGATAATGATTTGGGTATGCCAATGATTTGGAGGCAAGCCTGGAACTGTCGAAACGTTCGATCGAAGTGAGCTAAACTGTAGAATTGACTCCGTTACGGAGGCTTCTGAAGATGAGATCAACAGTTTTTTCGACGCAGTGGTCACGTCGCTCAGCTCCGATCTGGAAAAGCGAAAAGTTAGGTCTCGGACCGATTTGAAAACACTGAACAATCGTTTTTACAAAGCGTATGCTATTCGACTATTTCACTTTCATGAAATCGAGAGAGAAGAAAAGGTGAAAGTCAACCGGCGAGGTTTGGTCGAGACCGCTTCTCTGTAGCTGACTTCAATCTCTTCGTTCTATTTCGAGCAAAAGTTGAAGTCTTCGTTCAATTTCAGCCTCTCCGTGTCGGCTTCACATAGAGCTTACTTTCCGCGATATCAAAATGTTGGGGAGGCGAAGGCGCTTTTGGACAAACAAGGAAGTTACGTGTACCATGGAGATCACACGAATCGAAATAATTTTCGAAAATCCTGAAGGCTATCCAGCGAACTCTAAATTGAATCATACTGATGAATCTATGACGGTATCTGGTTTAATGATATGCTCTCCAGATTCTGAATCGACGGCACCCGAAACGAAATAGAGGAAATTTACTCTGATACGAAATATGAAATTTGATATGAAATTTGTCTGATACGATTTCAGACATCTCAACTAGACGAGCCAGAGTGTGACCGAGAAGGTACACGGCGGCGGCGTGATTGGCAAATCCAGGTTCACGCAATGCACAAAGCCCAGTTCCGCAAGTATATCGGAGCATTTGTCAAGGATGTGCTCAGCGGAAGAATTAACTATCACGCGCGATCGCTGGCGCAAAACAACAAATTTCTCCCTCTCTGCATTCATCGGTAATCCTCCGAAGACGACACTGAGGGTCTGGCAGCTATGATTCCATCGGAGTTCCTGATCTCCGGGAATAAATGAGGGTTTTGTGGCTTCAGAATACCTTGCACACGAAATTGACCTTTCCGATCCTCCTTAAGATCAGGCCGTGAATCGCGACGAAAACCGCATTTCTGCGGCGAAATTCATACAATTCCGATCAGATCTGATGGATTTCATTGAGGATAAACAAACACATAATCCATTTTGATCCAGAATGTTCTGCGGAACCTCATATTAGAACTACTCCATGGCAGTGGCGTAGCCAGGGGGAGAGGCGGTCGCCCCCAATAATTTTTGCTTCCTGTGTTCATTCCCTGTACCGCTGAGTCCCGAGTATCAAATCGTCCCCCGCATAACATACAGTCGCCGCCCCCCCTCCCCCCCAAAACAAAATCCTGGCTACGTCCCTGCTCCGAAGTACCGTATATGCCGATTGCGACAGTGGTTTAGTGTTCCCCAAGGTGCCCCGACCAGTATGGTCAGACCGGAAACGGAGTCGTGCATGGGGGTCCACTGATGTAAATGATTCTCGCTAAGCCTATTCGAGACCTGAAGTGAACGAGAAACATTAGCTAGATTCCACCTTCCCAAAATACATGTACTGGTGCAGCCCCACAGTGAGGAACTCCGGCAGCGATCCTCAAGCAGTACAATCCATTCGTGGCCCTACACGCGATAACACGAAAGTCTAATTTCATAGCGAGAATTTGTTGTATCTTCCGTCCTCGAAGTACTCGGTGAAGCTCGGTCACCGTCTTGCGCAGCTCATGGAAACGATCCGCTTCCGAGCTGCTCCGGTTGGTGTAAAGATCTTCCATCAATTTGGAAAAAGCTTGACCTATTCTCTGCTTGCCATGATTCCAACGTTCCCCGTTCCGTGGAGATCACGAGTCTCTGGTCACTTCGTCTGGTGAATATCCTCATCGGGAGTGTTGATTCTTAAGTTAATGCAACAAGAAGGAGGAAACTTTCTCACCACAGGTTCACCTCCGACCTCGTATCTTAGCGTTTTCCCAAGTCCAAGTGGAGGTGGGCATCGCTATCCACAGCTGGAAGACAACGAAATCCGACATTTTCAAATGTTGGGATTCTCGTAGTGGAGACCGTCTGCACTTTTCGCGTAGAGAGACCTGCCTCACCTCAAATAGCTTCGTGGAGTGAATCACAAACTCTGGGTTGCGGCAGTGGGTGGCTGACAAGACACTTACAGGAATCATCGCTAAGAAGAACGTCTCTGCTGAGGCCTTCGATACGCGGATACCAAATCCGTTGACACCATCTCTAATTGCGAGAGTTTTAGACCGATTTCAAGTCAAGAACGGCGAAATCCGCCAACAGTGAATAAGCAATGAGAATTAAGGTTCATTTACCCATGCACGAGCCGTATTCGGACTTCTCCAGTGGTTATGAGGGATCTTCGAGCTCAGGATCAAATTTTGCAAGCTGCTCTTCCTTGATGACTAAGGTAATCCCCTTAGCTCTCATCGTCGGCGTCTGCTTAATCGCCAAGGATACATTCTTTGAGGACGTCCCCAAACAGGAGCCAGAACGCGCCAGGGGTATGTCAAAGACTTCGAACTGAGTCTAGAACATGACGTCTAGATCGTAGCGATTTAGATTTCATTGCGTTACAGAGGGTCCCGAGGATGACATCAACATGTTCTTCGACGAAATGGTCACGGCGCTCAGATCTGATCTAGAAGCGCGCAAACCTTGGGTCAGGAATGAGACGAAAAAATTCGCAAATTTCTTCAGATCGTATTACATCACGATAAGTCACTTCCACGCGGTTGAGAGAAAGTCAATGGTGCAAATCGACCGAGAAGGTTCTGTAGAGACCGTTGCTCTGTAGCTGACTTCAATATTTTCGATCCATATCTACCAGAAGTTGAAGCCGTCCATTATTGGTTCGATTTCAGCCTCTCCGTGTCGCCTTCGTCTGGAACTTATTTTCCGCGATATCACAGTGTCGGGGACACGACACCAAATCGTTATAGACTCCGATCTCACGTGCGTTATACCTATTACACGAATCCAAGTAACTTTCGAGAATCCGGAAGCTCGGGAGCCGAACTCTCAATTGATCCATCTTGAGGATTGGGCGACGGTATGTGGCTTCACGACATTTTCTCGAGGTTGTGAATCTCCGGAGATGCACTCATCTCCTCCCGATTCCAGGTCACTCATGTAGACGAGCCAATTTGTGATGGAAATGGATGGGTATCACTGCACAGAAATCAGTTCACCAAGCATATCGGAAGATTCGTCAAGGCGGTAATTAGCCGAAGAATTACCTTCCACGCGCTCTCGGTGGCGGTGACCAAGAGATACCCCGCTCTATGTGTTTCTCTAAGGGCCTACGACGACGACTATTAGGATGAAAGTTTCGTGGATCCTGTCGGAGCTTTTGATGACAGACCAACTCACCATAAACCCCCCGGGAATAAATGGTGTTTCTGTAGGGACCCCCCTCCCGGTTGCATCATTTTCTGAGCTGACTTAATGTTTCCGGAGGAAGAATTCTCCCCCCATGCTTCTAAAACATTCTCGACATCGTTGCGACGAATTGAGATGTCTCTGATTTTTGGACTTTCCGTGAGCAGACCTTTCGGTTTCTGGATTCGGTTTGTTTACAAACAAAAGTTCCAGCTTGATATCGATGACACTCCGGTTCCTTCATATATCTACATGGAAATCAATTCACAATCAGTGCGAGTGTTTCGAGCCGTTCCGTTGAACGGAAGCCGTATAGAACCTTGATATTTAGTTTCCTCGTGCTCGCACTGGTCTCTAGAGGAGGCTTAATGTACGAAATGCCTCCCTGCAGCTGAAAGTGACGTCAATAATGACACTAGTATCACCAACGAAAAGCTCACTCAAACTCGTTCCCGCTCCGGGGAGTTGTTTCGGGAGATTTGTCAAGTTCATTGAAAGCGAGGCAGGAAGTTAGAGCCGAACAAGTCCCGTGAGTTTCGAATCCTCTCGATGAAGAGATGGGGTCATGGTTTTTGTCGAAAATAATGGGACGGGCCACCTTCGCTTCGTCTCGTTGCATTGAAAAATCCTCTTTGCGAGTCGTGAGGTCGTTATTTGCGATGGTCTCGGAGCCAACGAATGCTTTCCGAAGCTGAATCCGATAAAAACAATCTTTCACGGATCTTCTTCGGAGACCCTTCCTGGGGATTAAACTCGGTCAGTAATAATGTGAGCGAAGAGAAGTCTCCGATGAAGTTTCTTCTGTGGCTCGCTTGGCGACCGTTTCTGCAGCTCGCAACTAGTCGGCATTGGAACAGACCAGGCTGGTTCTCTGACGAGATATTGAAAATTTATTCATCCGTACAGAAATTGGCGACTTGCGCAACGACAAACGCAGCACTTTTCTTCGTTGGAAGCCCGAACTCAAGAGACCGTGTTTTGTCTCGAGCGAGGAACTTATTGAAACGCTTGTGACTCGCAAAAGGAATCACAAGGGACCTTTCCGTGGATTTCCAGACTCGTACGAACGTTGCAACGGAACTGTCCCCCGCAGTGGAAATCTTTGATGCAAAGCTGGAATCGACAGCTGACTCTTCATTTCAGAAACGAACAACTTTTTCGATTCGGGATGAGCCGATTTGACACAACAGGGTCCCCCGCCAAGATAATTGATTTGTCTCTGACTGAATGGGACAGCAACGCGTGTCAGGGACTCGTTTTGTACGCTTGCATATTTGGCAGGCTTCGGATGTTTTCGCTTCGGATTCCCAACACAAACCAAGTGCACGCTTGCCAACACATGAAGGCCCGATAGCGAACTCTATAAATTATAGAAAGTTTCATCAGATACGTTTGATGTCTTTAGACAGGTGTTGGAATGCAGGTTCAAGTAACTTTGTGTTGGTCGCGACATTTATCAAAACTCTGTCTACATCGCGGGAACTTGATTCATTTGAGAACGAATCGAATCTCGACAGAAACGAGAGCAATCCGATGACTGTAATTCAAGGTATGTATTTTGTTCGTCGACTCAGAGCGGCAACTAGGTAACTCTTTTCTAGAGAGGAGACTGCAGTGGTGGCTCCTGGCGTGCGACATCTGGGCGGAAGAAAAGTCTCGCGCCCAGATCACACCGATTTATCATCAGTACTTCGGTGTCGCTGTCAACACCCTGGAACGAATCCGGTGTTTACTGTTTTTCGAAATCGGTTTTGATCTCTGGCCAAAATCGATTCGCACCGACGAACAACATACCGCTAAGCCAGTGCCGAGATTGAATTAAAATTAAATATATTTGAATTCTGAGCCGCGCAATAGATGAAGATTGTTAATGATTTTCTCGAGAATCCTCTTGCCGCTACCGTCCGCAAAAGATGTGTGATATGAGTGGTGTCGCATTATTGATTGTTTCGTCGATATTAACGCCTGCGGACAACGACGCCTCAAAACTGCGAATATCTCCTCGGAAACGGCGATTTGATTGACGGACCAAGGCAAGATAAAGACGTAGGTTTCGTTTTTTTTTTGTGTGCATCCGGAGCGTTCAGAAAACCTTATCTCCACCGTCTAATGCAATATTCTGTAAACTCGCAGAGAGATCGTTTTACGAATCTAGTCTGGAAGATACTATCTGCCACTCTCGTGGTGGCAGGTGAGAATGGTCTGAACAGCAGCGTGTTTTATTCTAAATAAATTGTTGATAGAATACGTCAACAAACTAGAAGATCAGGGAAGGAGCCGACAAAAATGTTACTTCGATCAGAGCAAGCTTCGTTTTCGTGAAAAGGCTGGGCTTGCGCGGCGGACAACTTAATGTCTCCGATGATAGAGGCGGTCCGAGCTGATAGCTAACCTCTGGAAACGCCTCTAGATTTCGGGGAACAAGCAAACAAACTTGGCCAAACAGATTGGGTGGAGGTGGAAACTTGAAAGATCACTTGTTTGAGATATCAGGCGAAGAACATCGATTACGGAGTGCTTTCGTTTGCTTCACTCTCGATCTGTCGTGCTGAAGAAACCACCCGCCAGCATCGATTGGGCGGATCTCTCCACTGGAGAAGATGACAGATAAACGAAGTGACAGTTACAATTAAAAATTTCCCAAGGACAACGCTTTCGTCGTTTCTCTCGTTCAAAAGAATACGGAAACCGAACTCGTCGCTTACCACGAATTCGTTAAATATTCTGTGATTTCAAACAATTTAAGTTGTATAAAACTCCTCGGATTCGTTATCATCGGCGGCATGAGTGCTCCATTTCTGATCCAGAGGGGGATTTGCACAAGGCTATGAAGCATTTTTCATCCGACATAAAAGGCTGAGAGTTTTTTGCTCATTCTCTCTGGCCATCTACGCTACACGTCACGAATTATATACTTCTTTTTGTGGCGACTTCGGGATAAGTCGGAGGACAGGAAGTTGTCAAAGTGTCCTGCTGAAGGATCTGAGAAATGAAGAAGGAAAGTTCTCGATTCCTCTCGCGGTTCTAGCCATCGGCGCCCACATGAATGGCTGTTGCTGAGTTTATGGATGTCCTCCCCGACGTCCTCACCTGCAAGGCTGGGTTCTCAATGTGGATCGGCGAGAGGGGTGTCATTTTTTTATAGTTTCGTTTCTATCGAGTATAAAGAGAGTACCCGGGGAACGGCTTTCTCTATATTCAGTTTCATTGTTGGAGTGATGCACCGGCATTCATAACCAAAAACTCAGAAGAACGATACTCCGTGCACTCGGTAGGGTCGCGCGCTCAGGAAACTCTCGTTGTAGAAGTTGGAAAACTACAGAAACCAATCCTCACGGGACTTCATCGTAGCCGTGATACAGTCCTTCGAACCCTACCGGTACTTTGGATGGTAACGAAATCGCTCCACTAACTGGTTTCTCCAACAACCTGTTCAGAAAGCGTACCTTGTCCTGTATCGCAGAAATTACTCTTGATTCACACGACGTGTCAGAACGGGGGGAAACTGGAAATCGAATGTTCGATGCGAGGAACTTCACGGAAATCAGGATGCTCGAAATCTGAGATGAATATTTCTTTTGACTCCCGACCTTATTAAGCATCGAGCTTGGTCGAGGCGACTGAATGATTGTAATGCTTCCAGCCGGCCTTGGAACTGGTACAAAAAATTTGATTAATCGAAGTTGTCCATCGGACGGATTCAAGATGTTTGAGTATGTATTTCCTCAACCTCCGTTGCCGCTGATTTCCGTACCTTGGAAACTTGAGCTACTTAGATGGAACTTGAATATGGGATGGACCTTGAAACTTCATGGATATGGTTATCAAGAAATGAAACTGTTCTTGACTCATGTGCGCTATATGTATATATGTCGCGTATATCTTCAGGAAAGACCCATCCTACAATCTAGAAAAGAATTTCATTCCGATCTGATCAGGGTTGGGAAGTTCATGGAGAACATACAGACAAAGGAGCAAAAACACCCTCCATTTTCACTGGTGTTTCACAAGCCCCGCAGAACCCACAAAGCGCTGTCTTTGCATCTCATGTCCTCCTCGTGGACTTTCCCTACAACCTTAAAAAAGCTTCATCCCGATCCAATGGATGACGGGGAACGATTGAGGCCGAGAACCTCATCTCTCTCAGGGCTAGAGACTTCATTCAGCTCTGCCATTAGATCCCCCTATATCGGAGTGTGCTATTTTGAAATATAAGCATAAATATTGATATGTGTTCGAAAAGCTCAAAAATATAAATCAGAACTTGGCACTGGAGAGGGACATGCATATTTGCCAACTTTCAGTTCATTTATTAGTCCATGTGATCTCTAGCGCTGCATTCATTGTTGTGAATCATGTTTGCTTTGGAGGAAGTAACGATCTCCGATGGATCCAGATGAGGTTGTATATCATTCCTTATTCCCAACGAAATTCGATCTAATAATTTTCACGCTCCTCGCGCTTGAGCGACAGCTAACATGTCGGTTCCTCAGGATAATCAAGTTCCGGATTGTCGTCCCATTCAATAACGAGAGCTGATTTTTTCCGGCCTTGAGAGACGTTGACGAGCCGGGTGGTCTTGCCGTTTTGAAGGCTGCTCCCAAACTCACAAAGAGTTTGACGTTCAGTTTTCTCATCTCAGAGCGAACGGACGAGTGTCGCCCATATTTCCGTCAGTTGCAACCACGCCGGATATTCCGAGTCTGTCTAACCAAACACAGAAGACGTCTGATTGTGCAAGGCTAAGTAGATAATGTGTCCACTGTGACGAACGCTCTGTCATGCCGACGAGTCCAATCCTTCTCATCCTCGCTCCCAAATCTTCCGCATCTAGAAATTATGCCGTAATCAGAGTTCTCCGACGATGATTTGAGGAACTCTGTACCAAAAGAAATCTTCACTCTCGGAGTTCTCTCCCTATTGTGGAGTTTCTATCCTGTGAACCGGGGTGGCTTCGAACAACAAGCTTTTTGTGCTCTTTTTTTTTTTTTTTGTTTATAGATAAATAATTCAACATTCTCTTGACCTATGAATTCGAGTTGAAACTAATCTTGATGCAAGTTTCGCGGACGATAGTAATCTGTTCGTTAATTGAGACGATTGATTTCACGTATTGGCGGCCAGCCAGGAAAGTCGTTTAACAATTTCTTCCCTCGCTCTTCCCGTCAAGATTCGAATTTCCAAGAAGGCACGAGACGCTTCGAGCTTGTTCGATCCGGAATGTCACGCGTTTCTGGATGCGAAAAGAATCCGTACAGGGGCGTTAATAGCCGGATTAGTGCCAGGCGTAGAGGAAGCCACGAGATGTTGTTTAGCACGATAAAGGACACCCAGTATCCATTGGCTCCACGACTTCCCATGGAGAGTTCGATCTTTTTCATTGCGGTCGCCGTCAGAAGCCTGTCTTGACATTTTCCACGCGTCATGGACCAATCCGCGCGGTGGATTCGAGTGTTTTCTCCATTTGGAAGTTTTTTGTCTCCAGCTGAGTTCGGAGACCGACTGCGGGAAGTTCGTGGAAAGAAAGTGAGTCAGATTCGCAAAATTGAAAAATTTGTTCCGCAGAATGCAAGCCTCAGTTGGTTCTCCGATGATTTTCACCTGATTTTCTGTTTTTTTGGGGGAAATTCCCCGAGTCTCCAAGAGGATTTCGATGATGACGAGTCGGTGGGGAGTTACCTGACGGTGGTGACTGAGATGTCCATCATGTTTGCTTTGTAATTCCCAGGCAGTGTGATTTGAATGCGACACACGTCCTTCTCGGAAAATTTCGGCTCTTCCATGCCTAGCAGTGAGGATCCGCGTATTTTCCATCATGCATCACCCACCTCACTGCATTCTGTTCAGTTTCGATGAGAAAAACAAAGGAGATCTCGAAACTATGTACATGAAGTACACTGGATTTCTTCAAATTTTTGAAATTCAGTGTAGAACTAGCTCTTCAATGAGAAACGCCCTCATCACGATTTCCGAGCTTCGAGCGAATCTAAGTAATCGTACATTGAGATTCTTGAAAGCTTCGAAAATTTGATGGAAGCGAAGTTCCGCGAAGCAAAACTCGTGATCTGTCCTCGAGTGGTCATTCGCCCTCACATTCGTTTCCGTCGAATTTGAATTCACGTTTGGAATGAGCAGTCGAGCATCGCGTTTTTCTCTGTTCTTATGTAAGAACTCTGTGTTGTGAGACACTTCCGTCTCGCACAAAGCGTCGACGCAAGGCCAACCGAGAGTTTCTGTAGTCGGAATGATATCTCCTAAATCTCCGATTGGACCGGCTCACGCTGAGACTCCATTGAAATCTCGGAATGATTCTCTCTCTCGTTCTGTCTCCATGTCGTCCGAGCGGAGACCCACAACGGTACCGTGACAGCATTCGTCATCTCGACGAGTTTTCGCGAAATGTTCTTCTCTCTTCCGGAGAAGACTGCGCAAGGAAGATTTCACGTACGTGAGCTGCGCTCGGTCGAGTCGATATCGGGTACGTGGAGAAATCCGGGTGGAGTTCTGATGCCAACTACATTCCTGGCACCTTCAATGAAATATTGCGGCTTCTGGTCGCGGATTGAGAGAATGGGTCCCTCTGGCATCTTTTTACACCATCCTGAGACCATTCAGAGAAAAACACCGGTTGGATGATTGGAAACTTTCAATCTCGAAGCGCCGCCAACTATTTTTCTTAGAAATTGTGGGAAACTATCGAGTTCAGAGCTGCTTTTCAATATGTCGATAACGACCCAAGCTGGTCACGATTCACGATAGGATCCTCAACGCCTTCAAGTTGAGAAGGAACGATTCGCTCCGGGGCGGGTTCGGGCTGGGACACAGTGAAGGCTCTTCGGTGATGGAGATGCGGCCAGAAGAGGACTCCCTCGGAGAACAATGCAGCAATAACCAGATCAGAACTTTGCTTGAAACAAGTTCATGTTTGGAGCAGAGAGTTTGGTCGTGCCTAGTGTCGAGAATGGTTGGAATTTCGGATCGAAGTGCGAGTTGAATTTCGATGAGATTTGTTGTCCCGGCTACTCACAGACATCCGTTCCTTTCATTTTTGGTTTTTCGCGTTTGTTTTGATTCGTTTTCGCTCCATACACGCATCATCGAGCAGTGCGCAATTTCGAGAAGGCGTCAACTTCGTTCGTGGATTAAAAATTGACACATCACGCACGATGTTTCTGCGTCGTAATGGTTGCTACCGAAGTGCAGAACGGTCTCTGGCACGGAAAGTCCACGGAGGGACTTTACAGAAGAAATTTGGATGGATCCCACTCAGCGAATCCACACCCTGGAGCAGTGTTCGGTCCTTCCCCTCGTTCTACTCGCTCTATCGGAAGAAAAACAATTCACGATTGATCGATGCTTTGTTGGTCTCCGTTCCGATTCGAGAATTAAGAAATTACGGCCCGCCTCTCAGCCACTTAACATGACGTCATTGTGCTCTACGCAGCTCGCGGTTCCGTTTCTCACGTGTTTTCCGGGCGCCCAGCCTTGATCTCACGAAAACATTCTCGACGGCTGTTGTAGGCTTCATCAGTTCCGCTCAATCGAATGTTTTAGGTGGATAAAACAGAGTAACCAAGAGCCTGCATCTTTCACCTCCTGAAGTCTTGGATGAACCGCAGGAACTTCGCTTGAAAACCTTCTCCATAGATTCGCCCCATTTTCGATTCATGCTTTTTGATCGAAAAATCTTACGATTCCGTGGAAAAAACCTCCTAAAACCGGATTGAGGAGAAGGTGTGTGCTACTGACGAATCCACGAATTGCTTGAGCGGATGCGCTCGCGGATTTTCAACTCTCCAAAGTCCAAGAATCTCTTAGGAGGCGCCATAGCAACATCTGCCCTTCAATTCCAGACACGATCCCGATTCTCAATAACGTCAACAAGTTGAAGAGCTGAAATCGGCCTCTGTAAAGTGAATGGTTTCAGGAAAGGCTAGTTTTCCCGGTGAAAAGCCCGAGGGTTTCACATTGGCCCAACCGTTCTCCAGGAAGACACCAGAGTGAATCCTCCGGTTGTGTGCGAGAAACCTGAAACTCCGACCTGTTCGTTCTTGGGGGTCGATCTCTTCCAGCCAGACATGAGCTCCCGCAGTACGGGGTACGGTCCGTACTCCGTGCCAGACCGGTACGGAGTACGGCAGTACGGAATCGTATGGACAGCTTCTACTTTCGTCTGACAGGCCACCCTGACAAAGCCCATTTCAGCACGATTTGAATCAGTACCATCCTGTACCATTCCGTACCACCGTACTCCATACCGGTCTGGCACGGAGTACGGACCGTACCCCGTGCTACGGGAGCTCATGTCTACTTCCAGTGCCGAAGCGAAAAAGCTTCAAGAAATTGGAGCCGATTTCCGGATCTCACCGCGAATCTTGTGATGGCTTTCATATAACTTCTGCTGAATTTCCGATTTCCACCATATCACGCTCTTGGAACTCAACTCGGAACGAAGCCACTACGGAAATTTATCTTCACCCTCACTGAAATCTGCCTGCCATAATGTAAGCTTCTCGATTCCATGGAAGGTTCTCAAAATTGAAATTTTGAGTCTCATTACGGCGACTATCTTTCTGATTTCTGGTTCCGGAGGCACCTTGCGCCACGTAGTTTGTCTGACTAACGAACGGCGAACAAAGTCCGCACCGCCTCTAGTTTGGCTGAATGAATGAAGCCTCCTCCAATTGCACAACACATCCAGCGAGCGCGTGAAAAGCTCAAGTAAAGAATTCAGGAGTGTGGGCAGAGTGTTGCAGAATTTTTTCAAAGAATTTTCGTTCTTCTGATGCGTCGAAGCATTTCTGGCCGTGAGACGAATTGTCCGTAAAGCATTTTTTTCTCTCCGAAAGCTTCGTTAAGAAGGTCTGTTGTCTGTTGTCTACCTGTCCGACAGTCGGTGGCCACTTTGCCATTCGTCTGTCGGCGAGATTTTTCTCCTAACCGGAAGAACACCACCTCTGCCGCGACTTCGCGCCAAGCTAAATTAAATTACTGCTCGCCGGCACTGGACTGACTCAGTCGCTGTTTAAGAGCTTAATCAGTATCATGGCCTTCCGAAACGAGAAAAAAAGCAACATTTCCCACTCCCCGGAAGTTTATGTAACCGATTATCCTTAAATTGCGCTAAATGCTTCAGTTGTAATACGAGTCGGCTTCAAATGTCCGAGAAAACGCCCGGCGTGTTCGCTAGCTAGAATCGATTCTCAAGCTGATTGTCCTCTTTTGGGCTCAAATTTCGGAAATAAACACCGAACGCAAGAAGCGTCCTTTTTCGGGAGGAATTCCCTTCGGAGAAATCGTAAACGAAACATCATCGATGACAGCATCCTCCCGGAAAAAGTTTTCGCCGGTGACAATTCCGCGGGAAGGACGGGTCTTCGACCGGGGCAGTCCCCCGTGTGCAGTTGAAAGGATTTCTATAAAAATCGAGCGATTATTTCAGCGCCGCCGCCGCCGTAGCCAAGTTGTGATTGTTCATCATCGCCGACACGCGCACACTTAGATCGACGAAGTCATCTCGTTCGGACTCAAGGTTGCGTGGAGGTCGTTGACAATGCATAAAAGAGAAGCAACGTGAGCGGAGTACTGTAAACGCGTCTCGTTTGGGAAGAGGCGAGTGTTAGTGGAGAAGAAGATTGCTCTTGGACTCCGAATCGAGATGGAGACGAGAATGTGCGCGGATGGAATCGCAGAGCACTTTGAAAGGGACGTGTCAGTCAGGCGATCAAACGAACAATTGGCACCTCGATGAAGGAGGGAAATACAACGAGAGAAGTGGGAATTTTCGAGCGGAAGACTTTAAAACAGAAATGCAGTTCGGTTTGAGATCTCCAGAAACGCTGAACGAAATTCGATCGCCGCCAGAAGAGTTATGTCCGCGTGTGCGTTGGCATCCATCGACGCGATCGGGTCTTTGTTTGGATTACTTTGGACTAGCAGAACAATGCCCACTTGTTTCATCTTTCTCTCTTTCCGTCTGTAGTCTGTGAATTTTCGAAAGACATCATCTTCCGTCGGGATTCGCAACGAATCGTTGGAGAATCGTTACGTAACGTCGATGTTTGGCCACAGTGTTGTGAGTCGAGCTTTTCTGGGGGTTCTCACAGGGACGGAGGGCGGGCGGGCGGGCGCGATTACCCTTGAAACAACAACTGCTCTCTTTGGACACGCTACAGCTCGCGGAGTTCGACTGTCATTCCGTAATACGACGTGATCGGTCCAATCGATCGTTTCTTGTCTCTATTTTCTGGAAGTCTGAGCATCGCAAACTGATCGCCCTCCCCTGTCCACAACTGGGGCCCTTGATGAAACATGACAACTCCCAATGACGGGGAATCTCGTTATTTCGCCGACGAGGAAGTGAAATCAATGTGTCAGTTATCAACAAAGGCGTGAGCTCCTCTTCAGGAGCTTTGTCGTGAGTTCCCTTGTTGGAACAATTCGATCTGGGGTCGATACTCTGCGAATAAAATGCGAGTGCTCCGCCAGAATGGGGATCACGAGGATTATTTTCGACCACATATCTTATCGTTATCATTCTGTCTCTTCAAATTTCATTGCTTCCGACTCCATAGCCGCGCTCATCCCGCTCCAAGAAATGAGATAACAAAGATTATAATGCGACTGCACCGAACAACATCCTCTTCGACCTCGCCCATAAGAGTGATTTGTGGCTCCGGACTATTGTATAGTACAACCCCTTTATAACGAACCCCCTCATAGAACAGAAGCGTTCATTTAGTCGCGGTCCAGTCAATACACTGAACTTCGCTCATTGGGACCAAACGCTTAATCGGATCAGAATGGTTTGGTCCCATGGAGCGGAGTTTGCTTGACCCTCAATAAGTGAACTCCGACCCCAATCACGATTTCATATCCTCACATCGATAAAATTCAAAGCCAAATGTAAGATTTCGAGTACGGCACAAAAATCTCCTTATTTCACCCGCTTTTCACCCAGGTATGATTATGGTTTCATTCATTCATAGGTAACTTTTTGACAAGTCTCGCCAACTTAGACTTCCCTAACTCAGAATCCTTCACTCAACTTTCAACTCAGAACGGATTCAAGGAGAGTGTCTGTAACTTATAGCATAGGCGCAATGCTGATTCTCCTTTATAACTTAGGAAAACCTCCTCTATCGTACAACTCGGAGTAATTCTCGCCCCTGACTTGGATCGAGCAACACTTATAAATCTTCAGATACTCCAAGTTTTCTCATTCGCGGTGATTTCTTGGCCCAGAAATCACCAAAAAGCTGAAAATCGAAACAAATCAGCGGAGCAGCGGCTTCTTTCCCATTATGTTTCCACTATGATCCGTGCTCGAGAATTTGCCTATGCGTCTGTCCCCGAAAAACTCGGTGTCGATTCTGTTATAGTTCACGATTGCTTCCGCGATGCTTCAAGTTCCGCAGAGTTTGTGGAGGCGGACGGCAATCTCTTCACGGTCGAAGACAGTGAGCTCAAGGAAGAGAACAAAAGCAATGATTCGACTGAGGACGAAACTGATGCGGTCGTCGGTGTGACACACTCTGAAGCTCCTCGGTTCAGTCGTTTGTTCCTAACATAAGTAAAAATGAATATGTGTGAGCTCTTCCAGTTGTGACAAAGAGACATGTTCTCCTTCGTCTCCATATTCATATTCCTCCTTCAAGGATGATCGCGATGCACCGCTAGCTTCGAACTTTTTATTTTTCATTCTCAAGAGGCCTTAGGGAGGAATACTGAATACAGAACCCTAACGCTTAGGGTTCTGTATTCTCTAACTCATAAGTTGGAAAGAAAATTGAAATGCTACTCTCAAAAATTCTAAGTTGGCGAGACTTGTGGGATGCATTCTAAAGCACGTGTAGGACGGTTTCTTTCTCCACTCCACACTGTACACATTATGGATGAATTTGTTGGAATCCACTACGACATCTTCGAGTTGGGAGCATACCCGCTCTCGCCAGTGCGAGCAAGGTGCTTCCTCTCTTATTAATTTCTTCGATTCGAAATATGAGCCCACGGTCTTCTTGAGATTTGGCGACGAGACTTCATGCTGTGTTCTTGTATCTTCAGTGTGATGTCCGAGGAAAAAAGCGCACGGAGTAGAATTAATAATCGAAGACTGATGCACTTCGTTTGCAAAATATCGTCAACCCGAATCGGAGTTTCGACATAAATAATTAATAGTCACTTGTTTCGACGACGAAAAACGCCCCCCGGCGATCGGTTCTGCTTCCGAGTCTCTGGAGTGTGTGGTAAGAACTCGTTGCACCACGCGGAAGGCCTAATTGTACTTCGGTCGCCGCCGCCGCCGCTCCTACGGCAGAATTACTCACGAAAAAGATGGATAGAGCAGAATTGAAAGAAAGGGCAACGAAACGAACGATCGAGAACTATAGAAAAATAGAAGTACATAGTCGTGGAGATGTCGGTGCCAAGTCTGGACACCGGCATTGATCTAATCTGTTCCTGATCCCGCCGCTGCCGACAACGTTATGCAACCGATGCCCTGCGGCCAGCGACGACCGGCAGCACTCGCTTCTGGACCGCGCCCGTTCGCCAATCGGGCCAGAAAAAAGAAAACCGTGTATGGGGGCATTTTTGATGCCGTTCGTACACTTCAAACTCTTGGCTAATTGCGCGCATACAGAAACCGAATATCGTACAATGATATACTTCGCCTGTTGATGATATGTATGATCCCTTCGACCGGTATGCCTGTGTGCACGTTGTCCGTGATTGCTTTCAAGAGCGAGCCAATGTTTGTATTAGCTGTGGAGCTCGTGCATGGTGACGATTTCCCGATTTCGTTGAACGAACGATCGTTACTGCTGGGGTAGCGGCGACGGTGTCATTATCATCATCGACATCACCGCTGCAATTATCAGCACTTCACATGTTCCTCGAGAGCGGCTCTTAATTGTGAGCCCGAGTCCGTAATACGGTTGAGGTAATCAGTTGCCTGGAAAGTGGAATTTTTCATTTTTTCGGACCGATAGCTATCGCTCGAGAAACGACTGCTCCGAAGGCGCTGAAAACTCGATTTGTCTCGCGGCGAGTTCCCTACGGTGTTGCAGAGCGCCAGTGCATCAGTTTTTTGGTTTTGCCGAGAAGAATTCCTTTTTCTGCCGTCCTGAGACAGAAGGATGAATTTCAATGAGCGTTTGACCCATGAGTCGATCATGTCGACTGATAGGTCTGATGCAATAGTGATTAATATGAATTCCAACAAAGCCGTTTCGTCGGAATATCTTTGGAAATTCCACACAGCGGAGTCTTGATCACCAGAAGGAAGTTTTCCAGAGCGAAAAGTGTACAGGCGACCTTTGTCGAACTCCAAGACACCCTCGATCGAAGGATCTCTTGATTCTAAGAAGTGGCTGAGAGTTTTGATACCGAATCATCCTTCACTTCAGAGAGAGACCTTCAGAATCGTCTCTCCATATTAAGACATATGTAGAGTGTAACATCGTATTCTAACCCGGTTAGACAGCTTGGGTGGTTCACTTCTGCTCGAGATGCACCTCCCTCTTGAGATGAGCAATGAAGAAGGCGATGTTTAAAGTTATCCTGGAGATCAGAGGAGAGATGGTTCTAGAGTGCAGGAATGCGGTGGGAGGGGCTGCGCCTGGGAATTGTAATCCTTCTTCCAGAACAATGTGGTCGGTTGATGAATTCGAAAGGAGGTATGTTTCCTCTGACCGAGCAACCCCTGCCGGAGGTAGACGAGGCTTCTGATTTTGAGTATTCCGAATTCCGTACGTCACTTGGATACTGACGCATCGAGACGAAGTCCTTCGATGGCACGGACCGCCAAGTTTTGGAGTATCTGAGCGACTTTGGTGGTGTTTTCTCAGAGGACGATGCCGTACCGGTTCAAAGAGTGCCCTGTGGATGCGAAGGAGGAGATCAAGATGCGAAGACCATTTTGATGTTCGTGGAGAAGTACGCCCAGACATTTAGCCGAAGTGAAACCTTAGAGCCTCTGACATCGGGATGAATGTTTCCGGGGCTGGTTGGAGAGCACAAGTGGGGTTTTTCGAAGAATCGACCAGATCCGTTTGCGTTACTCGGAGCGCTGATCTCGCATTTGATGTCGTATCATGGAACTTCAAAAGCTACCGATGATATTCTGGCTAACCCTGACCTTCCCCACGGGTGGCGACATCATTTTCTAAAATCAATCTGGATTCCATTAAACTCAAGCCTTCCTCAGCCTCCTGGTCGATCGATATCATTCCACATGAGTCACTTCTACACTTCGGTCGCGCTTCCGTCCGGCCGTCTGACTGACTGACTGAGTCGTCCAAAGCGTCAGTGACAAGATCAACGGATGAATGTTTCTGAAATGCCACACACGAAGCCGTGTCTGACCAACACAGCGATTGACACGAGGAGACCTTGGACTTGAACGACGCGATGATTATTTCGGGCAGTGATTACTGGAGGGCTTTGTTCCACCACTGCTGAGATACCTGACCCGAACCCATGGACTCGAGGCTCTTTTGGTTCATCCTAGCTCCCTTGTGGAGGATTCAGGTTCTGCTCATTTTCCAAGGAGACCTTCAACAGGTTTCGCCTGATATTCTTCCGTCTTTGCTCGTTTCTCGGTTAGGTATGAAGGGAGCTGTTTCGGTTTTGTGGTTCCATTCGTCACTCAACGTGTTGGCATCAGTTATTGGCAATGTTTTTTCTATTCAGTTCCGCACCATTACGACTGCTGTGGTCAACTGAAATTTCTGGTCAGTCCAGATGAGAAAAGTTAGCTCGAAGGAGCGAAAAACCCAAACTTTTACTGCTGTTACGAGTGGCGTATCACCGCTGTTATTTTTTTTTTTCGGAAGGCGTCTGTAATTTCAGCTCAAACTTTGAAAGATTCATGCGTTAACAGAAAGTTGAACGAACACCGTTTTTAGAGAGGAAGTGGACGATGTCGTAATCGGAGCTCTTGCTTCTCTAGTTTTGGTGCAAAGCAATCTTCAGAGAGGTTCTTCATCATCTAATGAGAGATTCCGGAGCGTTTTCCGTTCGAGTTCGAGACCGTTTCGGGTCGTTTACGATCATGCTCAAAACATCCAACGATCGATAGTAATAAGAAAAATTCTGTCGAAAGATCGATTGATTCCTTCTTTGATTTGATTGACTAATAGTAGGAAGTCGTTGCGGTGTATGTACATGCTGAACTGTTGGCGGCGAACCGAAGAGTTTTGTTTTCCGATATAGCACTGCTATCGTTGCACAATGCCGCTTCAGTAAAAAAAGAAAAAACAAGCGGACAGAAGAAAATCCGCGTCTGCCAACGTTTCGTTTGTGAGTTGTTGCCAAAAGTCTAGAGAGAAAAAGAAACAAATGCTTGCGTAACCTTTCGCTCTGAATCGTTTGATGTTGAAGCTCTCCGCCTCGGGCTCTGCAATATGGGATCGGATCAAAATGAAGCAATTCAAATCAGAAGAAAAACTGATCAGGAAACCGATTCACTTCCTGGAACCGCGTTTCTGTCTCGAAAATTACATAACAACAACTGCATTGCCCCGAGGCACGATCCCCTCCGGCCAAGTATGAGTCTCTGATGTTTTTTTCTGGTTCGACGAGTTTCCAAAAGCCTCACTCTGAGCGTGTACGGTGTACGTGTTCTTGCGAAATTTCTCTGTTCGGATTCGTAATTAGTCCCACCCGCGACCGATGACTGCTCGACCGATTTCGCGCCGTCAAGTCCGACCATCAGCGGTCACTCGACATCGCTCTGTCGTTGTGTGCCAACTCATTTTTTCCCGTCGTCTGATTTGAATGATTGGGGCAATTTCGATCCGTTGAGAGAGCGATGTTTCTCTTTCTCTATCATCGTCGAGCCTGGACGCCTCAAACTCGGCTCCAAACCCTTCAGAACCTCAGAGAGAATGAACTCCAAGTGCCACACTCTTCGTGACTTTCGACAACGCGATCGATTGATCGATAAATTGAACTGGAGGACGTAGCGTGATCCATGAATTGCAGCATGGGACGGTCCGTTACCTCTCTGAGGAGAGGTCTTCTCGCGGAACGGAAACTTGTCTCATCCTTAGCAGTTTTCGTTCATTCCAAGAACCATCGAGACGTCGATGCTGCTGCTGCTGCTCGAAATCTCTGATTTTCTGTCTTTAGCCGCGGAGCGAACAGTCGTCGATTGGTTGATGGAAACAGGCGCTCTCCGACTGCAGAGAAAGAATCTAACCGGTGTTCCCAGTTGTTTCTTTCGTCGGTGCTGAACGGATTACGCAAGAAGCGATCGTTGCTCGCTTCGACGATTCGACGCAGTCTTACAAGATGTTAGGATCTTCTTTCCCTTCCGGCGACGAACTGCGCTTGTTTGACCGATTGAGAAACGAGCGAACGACTGTCATGACACCTTCCCGAGCCGAAAATACTGAGGCACGAGTGCGGATGCCGCACGACAATCATTCCAAGCTGGGGAAACGAACCACGATTCCAACAGCTTCCCCTCTTCGATCGTTCTGAACTATCTTTCCGGAGGCCGGGATGCTTTTCCAGTTTCCAGAATCGGAAGCGCGCCAGAAACGGTGAGATGGTCGCGAACACTGGCGCGTTTGACCTCATGAAAAGGGAGCTTGCGCCTGCGATGGATGGAAGTGGTGATTGCCACTTTGGAACTCCCCGAGGAAAACCACTACAGCCGAGCAGTGCATTCAGAACGTGGCGCGTCATCGCATTTCAGGGGAGGCATCCATATATTTGGAGAAAAAAATATAAATTCAACAGAGAGAGAGAGAGAGAAAAAAACCGCATCAAGATCGGAAAGATACAAACGATTCAGATTTGAATAAATCAGTCACGAGCTTCACAGTATCGGCACCCGCAGCTTCCTACGGCTGGACTGTACGGATCATGACTAGATCGCAACCCCAAAATTTGAGTTCGAACCCAAGCGGGAGTGAGATTCACCTTCAGATGAATTGGAGAACGAAACGAGAGCTCTTCTGTGATGGAAACGTTCACTTCTCTCACGAAGGTTCTCGAGACGAGAGCTCCTCGTGGGTTTCGACTCAGGTTTTCGGCTCAGAACGCAGAGCTGGTCTCTTCTTGAAAGTGGAAGGCAAGGTACTGCGACTCGGGGCTACGCGATCTGAAACAGAAAACCAATGTACAATTTTGTTTTCAGTTGGTCGCCTCGCGTGGGACAGGTGAGCACTCACCTGTGACGGAAAATCAATGAGGGTAATGTTTCTTGAAGACAGGAATATCACCTGAACGAAATCAGAATCCGGTGGCTCTCAGCATCGCTTCCATCCAGAGATCTTGGTTCCGAGGAAACGTTGTCACCGAGTTCCCTCGTGGTCGGAGGAGGATGGTTTCCGAGGGAAAATCCATCTCGCTGCGACTGATGACAATTCTTTGTTTCTTCAGTGTAATCCATTCCGTCAGGCACAATTTACACCAGAATTTCGGACGCTGAAGGGAGATGTGTTTTCTTTCGTTTGTTCGCCCGGCTCGGATGACGTCACATGACGACACAGAGTGAGACCACGGATGCAATTGTAACTTGATGGTGTTGCTTGCGGTTGTGATAAACACATGAACTTCATCATCGAGCCAACAGAGCTGAGAAAGTTCCTCCAAGTGTTGTTGTTGTGCTCAAAAAGATTATCTGTACTTCGAGCTCTCTTTAAGCAAAAATGGGATACAATTCAAGAATCGTTCGATTTCAGCAACCAAAACCAAGAGAGACTAGAACTCTGCAAGATCGAGCTCCGAGACCGAGGTTGTGGCTCACGAGGAGTTTCTGAACTCGAAGGGAAGAGATTGCAGATTCTTCCGAGGTGACAACTGCTCCGAAGCCTACGTGAGCGGAGCAGCTATTTATCATCAATGGAAGAATATCAATTTTCAGCTGACTCCGATAATAATTTGTGTACACGGAAGAAAGGCAAGCTTCCTCAGGTCACGAAATAGGCCATTCACAGAGCATACCGATATGCGTAGCATCGTACAATGCGCAGCATGGAACGCCGAGAAACGATTACCACGAGAACCATCAAAAACAACAGCTCAACGACTGGAGAAAACGAGAGAAAATCATTCAAGCCTGGCGACCTTTGTAGGCGATTGGTGTCATTTTGATGCGATGATGCCTTGAGGGGATAATCCGGGATGTGGCACGATTGATTTACCACGCGTGCCGCTAGCTCTGTCGAGCGGCCCGTGGTTCCCTTTGCGGACTGAACTGGAATACTTGAACTCGAGGTTTCGGGACACGGATCCATCCCGGAAGAAGGAGGCTTGGTCTCATCTAGTCGGATTTCTCAGGAGAATCAGGCGTCTTGACCGATTTCACCGATGACCCTGATGTTTCCTGCGGTAATCCTGTCAGGAAGGGAGTCTCGCAAATCGGGATCAACTTGAGTTCGGCGCTGCTAAAACGCCCGTCGGATTGCGGAGTTTAATCCAAAAAAAAAAGTTGTAGAAGATTTCATTCGATGGATTTACAACGGGCTTAGAGTATAATTCATTTTAGCTTGGCGAAAATTTCCTCTTTGGAACGAGTTCGGCTTTTGCTGACCCCAACACGAGCGCTTTGAATTTCCGCGGAGTGTTTAGTCTACTCGCGAATTCTGATTTCTTGAACAAAGCGACTCTTTCCGAGCAGTTATATTGGTCAAAGAACCGAAATCGTTCTGGTCGACTTCTGGAATCTCTTATTCAAAGTTCCAGAGGCTCCGACGACGAAAATTTCCAGAATGATGACAGCTCTGTTGACCGGGGAATCGATGACTCCTTCAGCTTACCTCACCTCGAAGCGCGGCTCTTGAGATGACGTAATGACGACAGGAGAGTCAGAATACCGAAATCGTAACGCTCATGACATCCCCTCCATCCGTTCCGTTCGAAAGCGGGTGTCCAAGGGAATCCCCGTTCCGTCGTGAGTCATCCCGAAACAAGACCTCATTGTCCTCTCGATCAGAAATCAGCCGGACGGCTGCGCTGGTCACCCTTTCCTCCAGAATTTCCCAATTTCTATGCAGTGAGCTCTTGGACGGCTGTCGTCGTCGTTTTCTTCTTCAGCGGTGGCAGCCGCGTTGTCGTTGTCGTCTGCATCTGCTCTTACCACCGGCGATCCACCTCTCCACACGGCAGCACGACTTCACAGTGGACTGCCGCAGGAGAGGGTTCTGTCTAAGAAGAGGCCAGAACAGAAAATCTACTGGGTAGTCAAACGACTGCATTCGTTGAAGTGACCAGCAGTTCTCACTTGTGGGTGAGTTGTGGATTGTGTCCGGATATCGTTCGACAACTTGAACATCATCGCCGAAAAGCAAAACAAGAAGAAATTTCGCACATGCGCATTCGAGTACACCGGAGAAGAACCGACGGACAGTGCACTACTCAAAGGATTACCCTCAATTCGTTCTCCACTGTGGACACTCTGACACTACAGTGTCTGGTGACGGCCGCTGCTGAAAGACTATTTTGAGGTGAGTTGCAAGTGGAACGAAGAGTTTCGAGTGAAAACGTTGCGATAACGGGGAAGCCGTTCGAATAACTCGTCCCGGTCGTACACTTCGGGATCTAGTGCACTCCAGTGTCTCTCTCTCTCGGAGCCCAAACTCTCTGTCGAGATCTTTCGAATGTGGGAGACATCGAGCTCAGCAAGTGGATGTAAGCCGGTTCTGATTGGAGTTTGTGGAACGATCCCTTGAACTTGATTGTTGACATTGAAAATCTGTCAGCCCCCGCGAAGCAGAAATGTGGGACATGTAACATTTTCGTCCCGAAATTTCGAGTTCGGTCGAATTTTGGCCGAAATTTTGAAATGTTGTTTCCGATTTTAGTTCTCGTGGTAGTGTTGGATCGCTTTCGAGAGTGCTAGCCTCGCGGTCTCCTCCATCGTGAAGCGCACTCGAATCTCAGATCAGGATCTCCGGCGCGCGCGCGCGGAGTTCCGGACAAGAAGTCAATGTTGATCTGTGAAGGTGTTTCCTGTGACATCCGGCTGGGATGGATGGTTTTCAGTCGAGGAAGACAAACGAACGAACGAACGAACGAACGACGAAGTGCAGCGAAGGACTCGAATCGTACGATTCGTTCTCTCATGCATGCATGCTTCATTCATGGGCTGATCTCGTCATTGTTCATGTATACGGTACCGTTGGTTTTGATGGTTTCTCGAAGAGAAACAATTTCTTTCTGGACTAGACCGGCCCTGGTCTCAAGGCTCCAGAAGTCATAAGCGGCGAATCAGATCCGGACAGCCATCCAGCGTTCATTAACCAGCCGGTAGAAAGAACAACGTCGCAGCCACTGTCATCGTCGTCGTACGTTTTTCTGCCGGTTGCATACCTGCATATCGAGGTACCGTCCGGCTTCGTGGTTTAAGAGCACCGACTTCAATGGATTCCCAACTAGAATTTCGTTATGATATGGGCAGCGTTCGAAATTCGGAAGTTCGGCGCGAGAAAGTGGTTCATCGGAAATTTCGCTGCTGAGTGATCTTTCGGAGGATGAACAAGGAAGGAGGGAAATAACAGAAAACTGCGCGTGACTTCTCACTTTTGGTGCTTCTCCTCATTTCCAAGGAATTTTCAACGCGGGCTACGTGCAAATTATCGTTCAGATAAAGGATTATCTTCGCAGTCCGCGCCACGATTAGCGGTTTCGGTCGTTGGTTCGCATACCTTTTGAAGTGACGGCAGTTTCTGGCGGAAATGTTGACAAAATGAATTCGATACCCGTGGCTAAAAACGCGTCGGTTTCGTCTCCGCTCAGTCAGTTCTCTTGCTGAGGCGGCAAAGATTCAATTTTTTTTTCCCGCCAGAGTTTATACATCGAGATAGTTGCCAACTTTGACGAATGGACGAATTCGAAGTTCCCCGGATCGAATGTCGGTCGGCTCGAATTCAAAACAGAATCTAAATGGTGCGGAGCGAAATTTCGCTGAGTTTTCCGCCGCGGTTTAGTTCGGACTGCTGAATGTTGGTGATTTCCGTCGAGGTTCTCGTTTTCCTGGCGGGGGACTCGCGTTGACTTCGTTCGTTGTCGTCGACGTCAAAGCAGTATCAAGATGTCCTTACCGTCTGAGATTTCTATGACAGGTAGCTCAGTATGAATGGATGCGTCACGACACTCTGTATTGTTTTTGCCCGACTTCACAACTTTCTGGTAGAAACAGAAATTGGAAGTCGCGTCGCATACACACACAAGGAGAAGTATCTATTCAAGAAATTTTCACTGTTTCGTCTCGATTCTTTCTCCGTCTCGGAAGTCGGAAGTCGACATTACGTGATCTTACGCTTGATAAATTAGAGATGAGAAAACGACGACCGCCGTTTTCAAGTGCGTTTCTAGAAGAATGACATCCCGAAGTACATATCTGATCGAATTTTTCCAAACAAAAACTATCTGAGATCGTGTTTCTCATCTTCGAGGTGCGTGTGAACTCCGGGAACCCTTCCAGGGCATCGGAAGTGCCAAGGTCCCTGGCTCCGGCTGGGGCCGTGAGCGGAAAGCTTTCCGTTCGTTTCTGGAATCGGAAAGCTCGTCGTTCTGATGATCGTATCAGGTGTTCTAATTACGCGACCGTTGATGCTGCAAATCACTTTGCGTTTACATAGACCATTCGAACTGTAGACGACGACAAGCTATTCTCAGCGCCGGGTATGAACCCACAGGTTGCAAAGCAGCAACAACAACAACAGCTACAACTACTTCCGAAGTCCTTCGCGATTTCACGGGCAACGCGCGAACTGAATCGAAGCGTAGCTCGCGGCGAGCAGAACTTTATTCGGATTCAATCTTTGGTTGAATTCCTTCCGAGCGACTGCGATTTTGGAAAGCTCCTCAGTCCCGCGAGCTCTCACCTTGAGAAACCTCATCCGACGAAAAGTTCACAACTTCATGAGATTCAATTTATCTCCTCGAATCGAGTTATCGCTCGAAGTTTCTTCCGGAACCCCTGCTCGGATCGGAAACGAGCTTTCAATGCGGATTCGTTGGACAGCTGGTCGGAACTTCGCAGAGAAGTTTCCAAAGAGAAGTTGCCGTGAGGGTTGGACAAGGTTGTTCAGAGACGTAATTGGCAACAAAGACAAAAGAAGACACCGAGAAGATAATTCTGTGTTCTGTCTGCTTCTAGCTATGGCCGCAGAGCACGAGGGCCATTAGCCAAATGTTTATTTAATTTCCTTCGGTCGTACAAGGAAGACGTTTCTGTCAACTGTCCATGATATCATAAGCATCATCATCATCGTCGTCGTGACAACAACAATCCGTGATCTCCATCGCCGCATCCTCTGTCACAGACACCCTTCTGACCCCGGACACTCGGCTATCTGCAGGTGATGCATGATCCCGGCAGGTGGCGCGTCCCCCCGAATCAAACTTCGGCTTCCCCCTAGTTGGGCGGTTGGTCAACGAGATGCAGAAGTCTCAGATCTTGCCCATGGAAGGACCAAACGAGGGGGAAATCCGGGAAAAGTCTCGGGAAACATCGTTACTCCCAACTTGCACTCAAAGTGTCTGGTTCTTGTGTTGGAGAAGATCATAGAGCAAAGATCACACCACTCGCTGTCACATTTATACTTTCTTTTTCAATGTGTGATCGATTCATGTTCACTCGTGAGAGTTTCCGAACGAGAGCTGCGAATCGGAAAGATCTTGATCGAATCCAAGTTCCGATAAATTCTTCCGAAAGATACACCGGTGACGGTGGCAACAACAACAACAACAACAAAAACGATGGCGTTACATCATAGGTTGGATCGTGAAGCCTTACCCCAATGTCGAACACATCTTCTGCCGGAAGAAGATTTACACAAGGTCGGGACGCCAGCGCGACCGCCAGACACCCGGGCAGGCAAGCAGCGAGCCAAAGAAATGACCCACAGTCGAGCGATGACAGATGACAGAGTTCCAGCTCGAGGTGGGTCCACCGAGAGAGAATTCGAGATTTCATGCGACATTCAGTTTCCGTTGAACGCTCACCTTTATATCGCTTCGTTCGATTTTTGGAGAAAGCGCGCGTTCTGAGGATGTCACGTTCGGATTCGGCGGCGTTTTGTTTTGGATTGGAGATAGAGTCCTCTGATCTGGGCCGAAATCGACTCATTCCAAGCCAAATGCAATTCTGTAGTTGAACTATCAGCTACAACGTAGGAGAGTAGTTTAAGGTCGGTCGGTCGGTCGGTCGCTTCTTATCTTGCGTTGCGTGGAGCCGCGCGCGATCGCACGCTCCTTCGCTTTGTTTCTATTTCGTATCGGCATTATTTTATTATTTTCCGTTCGCAATTCTATCTGGGCACGCAACGATATTTCCGGAGAGAAGTCAATCGAGCAACCGGCGCAATAGGTTCGCGTCCAACTTGTTTACTTTGGAAACGGAGACAACCTCTTGGCAACAGCTGTCTGTGCGCATGAGGAGTGTAATGCGGTCAGTTTGTCAAGTGAGAACTGTTTTCGAGACATTTGGCAGCCATCGCATCTTGGACGAATACTGGCATTCTGTTCGACGAGATTGAATTCAAGAAAAACTGGGGGACCCCGGGCCACCGACATGCACGAAAACATACGATAACTTTCCTCTCAATCGCTATCACTCTGAGTGACAATGACAGCCTTCCGAACCAGTTTGTCGTTGACATGCTCGGTGGGCGTAGCGATACGTTCACTAACGCCGCCGTATCGACCGAGAAGGATGCTTAGAAAACTTCACTCGGGGCAGCGAAGTGTTTTGCTGTGTGCGTCGTCGGATAGTATGTATTTGCAAATGCTGTTCTTCCTCCCAACCGATCAGCATCGCTCCGTTACCTTGAATATCTCGGATCTCCGGAATTCCGAGGTTTCCACTTCCCCAAACGCTGGCGTATACTGAGAGGTTTCCGGATAATTTGAGCGTAGGGTCGGAACTCGGATCATCAGATCGAAGATTCGATCTCTTTGGAGAGCTCAATGGCGATCGAAAAGCTGAGTTCCTCAAGAACTTCACTTCCGTTTTAACGACGCACTCAGGAAGATGATTAAAAACCTCTTCAAGTTCGAGGTTTGGCTGTTTTTCGTTGGACACGCTCTGGAGCGTGACCTTCTGCTCGAAATAGATTCGGAGCTTCCCGGGTAATTAGGAGAACAAGTTTGAGGCGGAATTCTGGGGCGCACGAATGTGTTATCGCATGAACATTTTCTTACGCGCATTAAGTATGAAGGTTTTCTCTCCCGGAAAAATCTGCCCTATTGTAGAAAACTGCACTCCGCATTCAGTCGGTCGCGGAACCGTATCGAACCACCTTTGTGAGAACCAATCATTGATGAACAGATGGATTCTAGGCTGGATTGAACCTCTCTAATCCCACGGAATGTCTTTTTTCTGGAATGATGGCTTCTCATTCTATACCGAAAGATCGGGGAAACTGGTACCTTACCGTACAGCGATCAGGTTCTGCGAAGCGAAACATGTTTTCTTCAACCTTACACTCGATGTGACTTCTTCAAACCAGTATATCCGAAATTCAACTGTGATCGCGGGAAGATTTTCGGCGGAGTGATTGTCCAATCGAAGACTCGAATTATTGATTTGTAAAAGAATCGATTATCCGATGGATAGAACAATTCACGGGGGAATCAATCATTCGTCAATCGTTCGATTGATCGATTTATGAGCGACTCGATCATCCGATCAGGATCAGGAGTCCTGCCTGGAATGCCGAAGAAACTGGATTCCTGGCTAGATGGATTGATGGATTGATATTTGGATGAATTGCTGAAATTATATTTCGGTTTCTGAACTGATTGAGAGATCGATCGACTGATTGATGAATGGCCTGATCGGCTATGCAATCGGCTGGATTGATGAACGGATTGCTGGATGGATTGATGAGTCGATCGCTGGATGGATTGATGGACTGATTGCTGAGTGTATTGATGAATCGATTGTCGGATGGATTGATGAATCGATTGTCGGATGGATTGATGAATCGATTGTCGGATGGATTGATGAATATTGATATTCGGATGAATTGATAAAATTATGTTTCGGTTTCGGAGCTGATTGAGAGATCTATCGACTGATCGGCTATGCAATCGGATGGATTGATGAACCGATTGCTGGGTGGATTGATGGATCGATTGTTGAATGGGTTGATGGATCGATTGTTGGATGGATTGCTGAGCTGATAGCTCGATGGATCGAAGAATCTTGAGCCATTCAATCAATTTTCCAGTAATCGAAAAATGAAAGAATTGACGCATTTCTCGTTCTCTCGTTTTGATTGACTCACGCCGCCTCGAAATCGGAACCACTGAGTGAAAAATCGGTGGATAAGTTCATCCTCAAGGTTCTCAAGTCGGGGATTTGGAAATTGAAAGTTCCGTGAACGAGAATATCATCTGAAAGCTGAACAATGAAGTCAATTTCCTGAGATTCGAGTGCCGCATGACTAGCAGAGCCGTTACGCTAGCTGTCTGTTTGGCCATAAAGTTCACCCTTGACATGGAACAACTGTGTTCCGTTGCTTGACGGCGACGTGAGCGTCAGCACGAAATCAGCGTACGCTGTTATTTGAGCTCTCGTCTTGGAAGAGAATTCCTGCAGTGAAAGTAAACATTATCATATTCCTATTCTCGATCTCAGACTTTGAGATGAAGACGTCGGTGACAACGGCGATCAAGTGCATAGACAAAGCTGCACAACGAGAAGGCGAGAGTGGATTCTTCAAAATTCTCGCGGCCGTTCGTGAGCGCTGTGTGGCAAAACAAATATCTCACTTTTGTCTTCGTTCTCCGCGAATGTAAGCAAAGACCCGGCTGCGGTGTCGAGGGAGAATATCCAATCTTTCTCAACTGAAGTTGCTCATTCTCGTGGGACGGGATGATTCACTGGATGGAGGTAACAGTTTTCCACGAGACTTCAAATCGTTTCCGTAAAACTTCCAGCGATCTCGCGGAGACGGTCGAACTTCCAGCTAAGACGAAATTTTTTGCACTCGCCCGAAGCTCGCTTTATCTTTGGGAAAACGTTCTATAAATACCAAAGCGGCTAGTGACTCGAAATTCTGTACGGACAGATAAGTGCTGGCATGCAAATACGGAGTAACGAAACATCAGAAGAAAATCACGTAAGCGTTAAGTGTAAACGAAAAAAAAACTCTCTTCAGTTCTTTTATGGAGGGGAGCCAGACACGCTCCCGAGATCGGGTCGTCCAACTATACAGGTGATCTATAGTGTACCATTCGATCCGATATGACCGCTGGTTGCGCTGAGCGTCTGAACGGTTCATTTTTCGAAGAGTCTTGATTGATTTGTCGATCGATCGATCGATCCCTCAAAGACCCGATCGATTCCATCGTCGATCCCTCGAATCGTCAATTCATTTAATGATAGTATTATCCATTAATCCATCGATAGAGTTTGGAGTTCATTAATCAGCCTCCATCAATCCATTGATAGATTGATCGGAAGTCGATCACTTCGATGATATTTGCCCAACGGAGTCATGGACTGGAACAATCGGTTGATTGTCCATTGTCAATAAATGAGTGAATTGAAAAATCCATCAATTCACATTGATTGATGGAGCTTCAAAAATTATTGATGCCTAAACTTCCAAGCTCTATCCATCAATTTATTGATTCATCAATCCATCAATTCATCGATGCTTAAATCCATCAATTTGTCGATTTATAAATCTATCAATTCATCGATCCTTAAATCCATGAGTTCATCGATTCATCACTCCGTCAATCTATCGATTCATCAATCATTCCATCATTAAGGCTGGACTTCGGCTCTTCAAACGAAAAACATTCTTAGAAGTGAAGCCTCGCTGTCTGTAGGAATTTATGATCAGCCCAACATTGTGGCCAAACCTTTCTCTCGGACGAAATTCTTGAGCGGCGATATCAAGATCGGAAAGCATTGAATGAATCGAACGGTCGGATTTTGAGAACTGTTTTTTTTTCTCTCGAAAATCCAACACATCGGTTTTTTCGATGCCCTGTAGAGCCTTCGTCGCGTCAATCAATCATCGAACCGCCCGACCGTTTCACTCGTGACTCTTTCTGCCCGTTTCGGTTTGATGAGAAGTTAGTTTTGTGAAACTTCCGCCTAATCCGGTTGAGAGTTCTGAATGAGCTCCATACGCTGAACTCTCGAAGTTCATGCAAATTTTTGTGCGCCGGTTTTTCCGCCCGGACGCACGTCCGGTGGTGTTCCTTTCCGAGACTTTTTTTCGGACTGCCTCGGCAGGTGTTGCGTGTCTGGTGTTTTGGTGGTCGCTTCCGTTTGTGATTTCGCAGAAAGAAGAAAGCAAAAAAAAAACTATTTTTGGACCGTGTTGTGTCTGCTTGCGCGCTTGCTTTCTGCTCAACGAATAGTTTGGTAAGCCGACAAGGTCAGTCCAGAACTTTCAGACCGGTGACCAGGCTTTCAAGAGCAAATGGCGCCATCGATTTGTCTCCCCGTTCCCGTTAACCGAGACAGATAGAGCGAGAGAGAGAGAGAGGCAGAAATATATTGAAGAACTAATTCATGAGCGGAAGCTTGCTTTTCGTTTCTGATCTTGCCCGTTTGCTCTTCCGATCGCCGCCATTCCAGCGTTTTCGGTCCGAACCAGGCAGAGGCTGAAGGTCTTCCTGTCGTCTTGAACTTTCTCCCGGAGGATCGGGGGAGCGATTTCCCACCGTTTACGCCTCCCAGTTTCCGATTCCGCCGCGACTCCGAACTTTGTTTCTGGAAGTGTGAACGCCGACCGTGAGCGTAAAAGGAGCATCGTCTTCTCCGCTTTCGAAGTGCCGAAACATTGTTGATTCAAGGACCGGGCGACGATTGTTGTGGATGACAACGACTCGAGCTAACGAGCAGAATTATTACAGTTCGTTGGGTTTGACATACGGAAGCGATTTCGTTTTATGGCCCTCTTCTTGACGACTCTATCGGTGTATTCACTGTAAATTACCGGCCGGTGAATCATGCAGGTCATGAGAGTAGCACCGCTCGAACGCGCGATCATCCACGGAGGTATTTTCCGGAATGGAAGAATGGCGCGAATCCGTTCGGATCCATGTCAGTACGGAAGCAGAACGGATGGGCTCCGTGTCTCCACTCCAGGATTCGATTCGGAAGACGCGAAATCTGTTCGAGCGTCTTCTAATTGCGCGCGATCGTTATTGGTGCGAATATATTCTGGCGCGACGACCTTGCTAACCCTTCAGCAAAACACGCACTGACTCACTCGACTTGCCGGCTCGTGTCCAGATGATCGTCGCCTCTTTTTTCCGTTGAGCTTCGCGAACGCCAGAAAACCCTTCAATAAACACTCGCGCACGCTGAGTAGAAAGAAAAGAGAAAAACTAATCGAACCGATGGGTCTTGACCAGCCGTCACTCACTCGCTGATTGACGAGTTCGAGGAGACTTTTCAATGCGCAAAATCTGTTATGTTACGTAAATGGTCGGCGCGAAGGCGTTGTTCTTCTCTCTTTCGAGCCTAGTGAGAAACAGGGATAATAATAATAAATAAAATAAGGCGCGGCGCGACAACAAGGTGCTGAGCTTTGAAGGATCACTGAAGCCTAGGGGCCACCGAAGTGACCTTTTTTTGACAGGACGCGACAACCCCTTCGCGTCACTCCTGACTGACAATGCGCCTCAATAAATTCCTTCGGAAGAATGTGATTTTCCAGAATTCAAACGCCTATAATCGAGAACCAGGGTTCGCATGGAGCGAAGCATGCACCGTGTGCAAATCTTCAAATTCGGAGGAAAGTCCGACAGAAGTCTTCGTTGTTCGTCTCGAAATTAGGATTCTAACGAATTCCGCTGTCGAGAGCTGGAAACGGGCCCAAAGTCGAACAGCTGATCGTCGGGGGTCAATGGGAGTCAAAATCCTCCGTTCCAGAAGCAAGTTTCAAAAAAATGCACAGCGCGGGGACAATAAGCTTTCTACCATATGAGATGCAAAGCTAATTGTTGCGGTTCACCTCCTTCGCGTAGCGTTCGCTCTTCCATGTCTTCGGGAAGAAGCCCTTGCTGGCTTAGTGCGAGGGCTTCTGCATCCTTGAGCCCCGGTTCGGCCCCTTCGGGAAGGGCTGCGTCGAGGGCTTAGACGGCCGAAACATCGACGGCATTCGTCGCTTCGACACGGAACCGAAGTGCTCCCTGTGGTCCGGTCGGATATATTAACTACTTGCCAGTGGCTTTGTCAGTGAATCATTTTCGTGGAAGTGGTGTCAGGATTCGCGTTGTTTGAGATTTCGTCGAAAACGAGAAGTGTTGGTTAAGTGCAAACGAAGCTGAGAAGACATTCCGATCGACGAGTTTGATCTGTGGTCGAGGAGATCGTCTGCTTCTGTTGTTGTGTTTCAATTCAATGGATACGCCGAACTCTGCGCGATGTTCTCCTTGGGATTAGAGTGAAGCATCAATCATTGAGAGCACAGCTCGATGATAGAATGCCGTTTCGACCCGGAACGTGGTGAGCTATTCCTTACGTTGTTCCATGATCTCTGTCCCGTTGTGGAATCTCCTGACTTCGAAGGGTTGACGGACCTGCTCTACGTAGATGACGTTTCCAAAATTTCGGATCCGAGAATCCGTTCTCTGACTCAGGGAATCCGGAATCTGCGGACTGTCCTGACATGCATTCGCATGGATTGACGGCGGCGAGCGAAAGTTTTTTTTCTTCTGAACGTTCTACAGAAGCTACATACGCGTCGCAATATTGCACAGTGGGTAGAAAATTTGATAAACAGTTTAAGGTCTTCTTGGCCTAGCAGCCGATATACCGGTGACCCCACAGAGCCGTGAAGGACGTCATTGTGACTCATGGGAATATACGTCGGGAGCCAAGCCCACATGAACGCTGTCGCTTGACAACCCTTACGAGACAAAATTTGAATTACGATTGTGATTTTTCGCGTTTCCCCGTCTTATCCCTCTTCGATCTAATGCGATGTCTGTGATATGTGCGCAATTAAGTTCACAGAAGCTGCAGCGGTGCGGGGAGAAACGATCCCTAGGGTCGACGACTAGAGCCGCCTGCTGTCGGGGTTATTTCCGAACATGGAACTACTGTACCGGGTATTTGCATTTGACTCCATGTAAACAAACATATGGACGCAAGCACAGCCCATCTACGACCTTGGCGTAACGAGTCGGTTACTCTTTTTTATGGTAGTGCCGCGGTTTAGAAAATCCGAGTTCAGAATCCCACCATCGTGTTGTGTCGATTCAGAAGTTTTATGGCCGTTCACCAAAGAACCATCGGCTCGATTGGGATCCAGGGGAACTTCGATGTTCCTGAGCTAGGTCCGGCTGTTTCCGAATGAGTTACAACCGGAGATCGAGAGATACCGAATGATTTCGTTTCTGAAACCTTCTTCTCGCTCCATTGCTTCGGCCAAACTATGTTAAACTTTTCCCTCGTTCTTTCTTCGTTGTTTAGTACAGTACAATGTATTAGATTTCTGCTGATTATTCTTGATCGACTACAGGTTCGAGATGGGAATGGTCGGAGGATGGCAGTCGTTCGATTGACAGCATTGTTCATTGTGGATTTTTTGACAAACGAGTTTTTCTTACAGAGCATGACGGCCGGGTGGTTCGATGCCTGGCGGGAAGATGGAGGTCCAGCCCTTCACGCAGATCCAAACAGAACCCACGTAACTGTGGACACCCCAGAGCTATTCATCTGCATAGCGTTCGTCACGTTATTTGTGGCCTTCCTCATCATAGTGCCAGGTTGGTGTCTTTGCCGAAGCTGCTGCTGCTGCTGCTTCCACCTTGCTGTCTTGTTGTGTTTTGTTTTTGTCTCCGATAGCAGTCTATTGTCGTCCGCAGTGTTCTCCCGATTGACGTTGATTCAGAGCGGAATTCTTTCCGTACCAAAACTCGCCGTGATTTACTCGACACCGGATGACGTGTCTTCATGAATTCTCGGCTTCGCATCCCGTGAAGTCGTTGCCATTTCACCGAAAACTTGAGGAATTGAAGACTTGTCAACTCGAATTTCTCTGTGAGAGGACTTCATCTGAAATGCAGATTCACCCGAAACGTTTCTAGAAACTGAGCGTTGGAAGCGACGCTCAAAAAGGGGTTTCCACTTCGTATTGGCACTAGGCACACGTCCGTCGGCGACTTTTCTAGAGCTTGGCCAGGGCTGACGTCTCGCCCGGTCGGCCGCTTGAAAATTTAACGAATAAATTCGCGAGAAGCAGAAAAAAAACAAAGATGCATCGGAACGTCCTTGGGTTTTAAATCCTCGAAAAGTTTTTTCGTCCATGTTGTTGCGGTCTGTATTCTGCATACAGCTCCGGTGCTTATGGCCTCTTCGGCTAGGGTCAGCGCCCACTTAGCATTTGAATATTTTCAAATCCTCCGGGGTTTTTCTCGTGTTGTTGTTGTTGTTGTTGTTGATGCTCGCCGATTCATCAAACATCACGGCAGAACACCCCGGGCTACCGCAATCGAAAATCGCATTAGGGATCGAACTGTCGCTCAAGGATCGCAATCCATAATTCGGTAGGATATGTAGTCCGCTTCTCTCGAGATAGTGTACATGCTTCATACGATAAGTTGGCCAGGATGACTGTTGGGCAGGGAAGCCGCGTGACGACATATCGTCCGATTCGCTCGAGCACTCGTAATCTTTCAACTAGACGTTCATTACTTGTAATTGTTCCAGAAAATCAAGGCTGGCCGGACAGAAATTTACGACGACGGCGACTGAGAACCTCTCTCGAACGCTTCGTTCGAAGCCCTCGGAACTCACAGCGAGCAAACTCGATTTCTCCGTGAGATTCTCAAGAGCAATAAATCATTCAGTTCCACGAGCGAAAAACTTTTCCGAAGGTTCATTAAGCTCCGAGCTCGGAATGTTCGTCCATGACGTTTGCTCGGGCAGCTGATCGCTGAAAAATTGAAGCGTCCCGCGACTCCATTAATTAAAAGTCATTTCATCAAGAGTTCGTTGAATATCTCCAATCAATGCAGAACAGGGGGCGCGTCAGTCGATCGAATGTCTGAATATTTGATCCGGACACGATCAACTTGAATTTCAAGAATCTCAGGCCGGCGAAGAGAAATCAGGGCTCCACATTGGGAAACTTCGCTAAATGGCAAAATTTGTGAGAAGTTCTACTTGCAACAAGTGTAGTTCCATTCTTTCGTCGTCGATCTGCTCGATAGTCCATTGTGAACGAGTCGTGTGCCGCTATTCTGAAACACCCTTCCCGTCTGCTAGCTAGACTCCCTTAAAAAGCGTTGCGAACTATGTTGAATTATAATTCAAGGTGAAAGTCGTATCTGCCACGCAGCTCAACGTCGAAGAATATCGGTGTATGGAGAAAGTAACTTGCGGAGGGAGCGATGCAAAAAACGAAGAGAATTTAGTGGACATGCAATTGGGTAGAGAATTATTATTCGCAATAGCTCCCACGGATTTATATTTTATAGTTCGCTATATGAAGTGAGAAAAACGTTGGGTAGATCAGAAAAATGCCCTCGAACAGAACAGATCATATCGGAGCCCCTTTGCACACAGCGGGAGGTTTCTCATTCTCATCAGAGGACCTTCGTTCTCGGAAGAACAGGGACCCTTCTGGTCAGTAATAATGGGTGGGCCTTAATTTCCACGAACAATTACTACAATAATTGTATCTATTACATTCAACTTGTCTGTTTTCGAATGTCGCTACCAAAACTGTTTATCCAAAGTCTTCAAATCATTAATTTTTCGAATTCTGGCACGAATATTACTTCGACAAGATCGTTGAAGCGAGTTCTCCCGCTCTGCATCAGAGTTTCCAAAGTGCAATTAGGCGAGAACGCCCGCCAAATTTGAAAGGGCTCCCATGTTTGCCGTTCACACCGTCAACGACTCCCATTTGGAGGAATTCTCGTCTTGTCCCGTTTCCGATCCGATCTGATCTGATTTGGAAGCGCACAGAATCGTGACAAATTTCCCTCGATGTCGTCGCGGTTTCCTGTTGGGTTTGCGCCAACGGCCAAAGCTTCTAGCGGTCATTTAGAGGACAAGGTTGCTTTGCAGATCGTCCCGAAATCAGTTTCTTCGGCCTTCACTCAAAATGTGTCGTCGCGCGTCCGACGTCTAGTTGGGCCGTTTGACTTTTTCGCAACTGTCCCAAGTCTAAAAATAGATCGCCTTAGGATAGACTGTGGCAGAAGAACTCACTCGTACCAGTCCAGTGTCTCATGTGGCCTTTGTGGCTTCGCTTCGTTTCAGGAATTCGACGAGAAAGGATCACGACGTGTCTATGCGTGACCGTTTCGTTGGCGGTCGGAGCTTCAATTTTGACAGCGATTCACGGAGGAGGATGGCACGTTGCGCAAGCGTCCACCAACACATTTTTCAAGTTAGTTGCGATCCGGAAGTTCAACATTTCACATTGCAATATAGCTTTTCAGCTTCTGACGGTTTCCTCAATCATTGCTTGTTTAGATTTCATCGTCTTTCCCGCCACGATGTCAGTGTTCGCGGTTTTATCTCTTTTGAAATATCGTTGATGAATCTTCTGATGAGTTTTCGCCAGATTCGAGAAGAAGTGAGAATCCGGCGACAATTTCTTTCGCCAACATGTCCCCATCGGATGTTTTTTCCTCTTTTTTTTTTTTATCAGAAAATGCTATTGAGGAAAGTCGGAACGATAATATGAGCTCTGGCGAATGTCCAGGAGTTTCGACTTCGGAGAATGCGAGAGCTCGGGGCGTCGACATTCTGCTCCGATATTCGAAGTGATTAAACACTTGGATAGAGTGCAACTTGCCGTGGGTGGTTTTCAGCGTTCTTTGGCAGATTTTCAGCAGTGGCTGAGAATCTTCAGAAGCTGGAAGGGCAGGGACCCGCGATACGAACTCGAAGTTTCATTTTCCGCAAAATGACTGATTATGATATGCTTTCAACGAATTCATGAAAATTTTCCACTTTTCTCCGAAGAATCCTCCCATGCGATCGAATATTTTATTGCGATTAGACAAATTATGGCTATTTTGACGAAGCCAGATAATTTTCTCCTTTTTCAATCAATTATTTCTGGATCGAGTTCCACTGAAATCTAGAAAAGTCTCGCTGTGCACATTCTGGCGCTGCTTGTGGACTCACTCTCAAGTTTTCGGCGTCTATCTCTGTTTACTGGTCGGCTTCGATCGTGCATGAATTTCACTACACAGATTCCAAACATTTCATGCTTTAATTAATGGCGGCAATTTGTTGGTGTTCTGCTCGGCCCGATCGCCGATCGAAGATCGTTGTTGCCATTAGCACTCTCTCAGTCAGTCAGCCACGCAGCCAGTCGGACAGGCGCACAGTGAAAGGCGGCACGTGTTCGGACGCTTTTGATTACCGGACATTGTTATTCATTACAAGCGATCGTTCGTTCGCGCTCTCACGCACTCACAGATTTACACAAGGGGAAACGAGCGCTTTGTTTTTTACTTTTTTTTAATGTTACGACAAAGCGCCCGGATCTTGAAAGGAACAGCGATCAAAGACCAGCGTCATTGTTCAAGTCTGGCCAGAGTCCAGAGTGTTTGAAATTTCGACAAAAACCAGATCTGTGAACATTGCTTCGCTTTTTGTGGGATGAGTGCCATACCTGCTGAGGGCCAAGATTGTTACAACTCGATTTCATATTTTTCAAGAATCGAAACCCAATTCAAAAGATTTCAACTCCGCCGGAGATGTCGGAGACTCCAACGTCCTGGGATGAAGAATTTCACCGTTGTTGATCAGCTCAGGTCCACGTGGTGTTGAGACTTGAAAAAGGTCTTCTTCCGTGGAGTTTCACAAACAGCATTCCTCAATACCGAGCGGTAATGTCTCATCTCGGTGGATCCTCCCAGTCTCGCAACGGAAACCATAAAAAGTCAATCGAAGAATATTTGTTTCGTTCAAGGCAAAGGCTCCCTGAAGTCTTCGGGAAGTCATAAAGCGGCGATACCTTCATAAAAATTATGGCGATCCTCATACCCGATGCAATTACGAGTCTATTGATCGTGAAGACTTTGGGTTAGGGCCAAAGGGTGCGCGAAGCGGTCACTTCTGGTTTCCGTTTCGGCGTTTCTGTTCTGGAAACACGAATTTTCCACAACTGTCAACAAACACCATCTGTCCATTGAACCGTCGCGGCGTTGGAACGATGCGATCCATTCGGTTTTGCCTGCCCCGATCCAGGCCGTGCATTTTTGCCGCTAAAAAAAGCGTTTCTCCCCCAGCTTTGTGTGTCAATACGGCAAACATTTGTCATCGTTGTCTGGAATAGAAAAACTCTCTTCTTCCTAGCGGCGGCTGGCGTCGCTTCTTCCACCGCAAGTGCTTCGTCTTCTCTGGAACAGGGAAAGTCAATTTGATGAAGATGAGGATGCCGCTTGGATGGATTGCCGTCTTTCAGCCGGGATCAGGAAGTGAGGGCGTAGCGCCACAACTGGTTTTGTGACAGTCTCGTCAGGATACCATCGAATTTGACCTGAAAATCTTTCTAATTGCCCAAGTGCTCGATCAAACCGCCGTTCCAGACCTCCCATCGCTGGAAAAGGCGACCTTATCCGTGCATGATCATCCTGTCCGATATTCTCTTTTCAACCTGGAGTTCAGTACGCTAGGGACTCCAAAATTCATCGATTTCGTGGCCTTCTTCTCGACGGTGGCGCTGTTGCCTTGTGTGGATACCTGAAGTACGCCGCTTTGCCAAAGAATGGGGCTCTGCTGAGCGCAAATCGATTTACCTGAACTTGAAACAGGTTGTTTGAGACAATTTTCCGTCCGCGGGAGCTCGCTCGTCGAACTAAATCACAGAACAAGCGTGCAACCATAAACGGACATGCAGTATTCGGTCGGCGAACTCACTTGTTATTGGTTGGTACTCGCGAACATCAGGCCAGTAATTATCCCTATGGCCGAAGGATCCATCGAATAATGTAAATTTCCATCGAGAGTCCATAAATTCGCTTCACGATGAGGATTATCAACCTTGTCGATCGCTTCGCTTGGAAACTCCTATCTCTTCTAGAATAGAAAGGACCCCGGCGAAACCTTGGACTCTTTAATCGATTGAGAATCATGTTTCTTCTCTGAGCTCCTACTCGATCGCGTCTTGAGGACCAACAGGATTTGATGAAATCCTGTAAACATCTCGGACAGGAATGCAAACGCGCGCATATTTTGTGTGATAGAGGAGCATGGGAACGTAGAAGTACCATGAAAACAAGCCGAGCATCTACCATTCGGACGGACCCAATTGTGTGAAGTCGACTATTTTGCCAAAGGAACGTTCTCTTAAGGCGAGCAATGTCTTGGCATGCTCGTGTACGCGGCTCGTGATCATGATCATCTCCAGCAAATATCAGGCCGTCCGGCCGGCCGGCCGGCCAAGGTGATCGTGTAAGTGTATGAGAATCCTTTCCTCCGGTTAGTTGTTTACGATTCTCGGACCGCCGCTTTGAAAGGAAACTTCCTGAACGATTCTTGCACGATTGGACGGACATTCAGGAGTTCCCTTTGGAGCACCTGCGGTGGAATCGCTCACCGATCCGTCGGTTCTGCACTCAGTTCGATTGAAAGCTTGAACTAGCGTACAGCTCTCGCTTTTCGCGCATCCTTACACACTTGCAAACTAATCCTTGTTTGAAACTTTGCCAAGACTTCTTCGATATCCTTAATATCAATCTACGAGGTCTCACCTATCCGAAACTCGAGAAGAGATGAATCTTAATTTATGGAGTCGCCGAAGGCCGGAGAAGAGCTCGAGAATTCTACTCGTTCGGGTAGATTTTGATTTGGAGATGCGCGGCCGGTGAGATCAACTACCATACTTCCACATGTGCTGAAGTTCCTTGGTACATGAATATCTACCCCTCGCGAGTTCGAAGACGACCTTCGAGTTTCGGACCTCTCGAACGCTGGAAGACGTTCTATCGAAGCCTCGAAACTTCGATCCGGCGCGAGGTTTCCTCGGAAAAAGTGTTTCGACATTGGAAAGTTCCTGGTGACGCCTCTGCAGTTATTAATACGCGATCAGATCTGAACGTCAACGTTGAAGCCAAACTGGATTCATGAGCTATCGGGTGGCTGAGCCAGAGAGGAGTGGGCGACGCGGATGTCCCGTGTTACGTAAACCGGCAAGTTTACCAACGGCATGCCATCGACTGTTTGCCTTAAGTCTGAGGGACTGGGTGCTGACGTGGAATCCGAGTTCATTCACTTCGTTACTTTTCTTCTCTCTTCGAGCTGGGTCGAATCAGTACTCAGACGAAGTATACTTCTACTTTATAATACATATATTTCTTCTTTAGTTTTAATTCAATCATTTCAAACTCGGGGAAATGTCCCCGTGGCGCTCCCTCCGATGGTCATCGTAGGGAGAATGTGTCGCTGCCAGAAACCAAGGCGACGACGACAACGAGTACATGTACCCAATCGTTCCTTAGCGACAACTCGGGAATAATCGAAACTATGAACATCATTTCTATCGAACAAACCAGAAGTAGCATCCGCGTAGGAGACCGGGCGATGCCACTTTTCCCTTCTGTTGGTCATTTTCCTCAATCCGACACTTTCTCCGGACACGGACTCTTTTTTCCGAACGGATCGGCGGAGTGAACAGCGTCAGGGTCAGAGGTTGCACATTCAAACTTTCGCTGTCATAGATTATCTACGAGCACAGAGAAGAGAAACTGTCCGTGGATGCTTTGATTAAGAATGATCAGCTTTATTGGGACTAATGGTCGTACATAAACTCGTGCTCGTCACTTTCACTTCTTCGCTGCGATGGACCGTGCCACAATCGTAGTAATTTTACCTCGCAGTAACGGTTTTCCAAGAGGAACGGCGGCGGACGAAAGGCGTTATCGCCGAACGTCAAAGAAAAAAAAACACGATCCCCGCGAGCAGAAGAGATCTCGGCTCGATTTCTTGTTTTTCCTCTCTTCCAACTCTGGAACTGCGGATCGAGAGTCGTTTCTGAAGTTTGCTTCTTCGGGAAATGAAATTTTCCCAGACAACTCGACGAACGGGTCTGGAACGCCGACCGCGGATCAGTTTGCTGCATTTCTGTTGCTGCGTTCGATGACAACACGTGAGTGATACATGAAGCTGTGTACCGAAACTGATGGAATCTTGAGGAATTTCAGTTTTGCAACTCCTCTAAGCCATTACTATCCACGGCGGTGTCTTTGTCAATGCATTTGTGTACATGAGGACGACACAAACGTGGCGCAAGGTGAAAATGCGAGTTTGGGTGCAGCCGATTCAGCGAAGAAAGAAAATGAGTCGAGTGTTTCAAGTGACGATTTTCTGTCTTCTATCGCCCTGTGACAGTCACCAGAGTGCTGAGAGGTTTCCGATTTCAGTTTCATGCTCAGTCATCCATCTTTCCGCCAATCCATTAAGTCGTTCAATTTTCCGGTTAATTTGATCACATTTTCATTGATCTTCGTCTCGTCCGCGACTTTTGTGGAAAAATAATGTCAATTCTGATCTGATGAAGACGCTCTTCGTTTGTTTCAAACTTCGGACGTTATTCCCGTCATCATGTCACTCATGGACAACTTGTTTCGGCCGCATGGAGAATTGTTCGAGGTCGTTTCACTGCGGCTGACCCAGCCACTGAGATATAATGCCTTCCAGGCAGATCCAGAGCGACAACGGCGTTACCATTGAGATAGCCGCGTCGCCGGCAGCGAATATGCTGACGTCACAATCCATAAATGTACAAAACTACTCCCTACGTAGAACGCCACGCGTCTCGCTAAACGAGTATTCTCGCGACATGTTCAAGCAAACACACAGTCCAGGACATCAAAACCTCGGGTTCGGAGTCCCTTTCGCTCCGAGTTTTCGAGTCTTGTGTGTTCCACCCTTCTCTTTGGGATATTCTCGAACTGAAATAGAGTTATTCATGAAAAGTTTCCGAAACGAAATGTTCCTCGAAGATAAAGGGACGGCGTTTCGACCTCCATGGAACCGGAATCGGAATACATTCACCGACCGAGTACTGTAGTTGTTCTCCTGTTCCTTCTCCTGAAAGGACTCTTAGTAATGACTGAATTCTGACCCAGCAGGGCATTCACGGACGAACGGCTGCCCGCACAAATCGGTGTCTCGATTGGATTGGTGTCGGTGAATGTGACGTACGCGGTTTCTCCGGACGGCCACAACCACACAAGTATCGACATTCACTACAACGAGCGCTTCCACTTCACGAAACCCACGAGTATTCAGGAGGAGTACAAGGAGAGCCTCATCAAAGGTGAGTTGAACTGTTTTCTCTTTCGAAATCAGAGTAATCCTTGCTGTGAAAACGAATTCCTTTCTCGAAAGTCGTTAGGGTCAACTCGTGCCTCGGGCATGGCCGAATTCCGGGCTGATATTTCATGTCCGAGAAAGCTCAGAGATGTGGAAGAAATAGATTCATTAGCGTTGTGCAAATTCATCAAGATAGTTCATTAGGAGCATCGTATTCAACGAAGAATTCTGATTGAGTTTCATGTTTGTTGATATCCAGTTTCTAGTTGGAGAAAGTTCTCGTGCGATGTGAAAGTCGATTACCCATCCGAAAGAGAATGCTTTTTCCCAGAGAACGGGTTCCGCGGTCGGAACGGGCGAATTGAGACATTACCGTGACCAAAATCGATACGAGAAAAAGCAAAAACCTCCAGCACCGAATAGTTTCCTCGTGTGGGTGATAATAATCGAGGGAAAATGATTGCTAGGTGCCTTGATTCTCTACCGTCGATGACCCCACCCTCGATAATTATAGCGGCGAGACAACCGCTTGTCGTCCATTCCTTGTTCCAGGTGAACTCGGAAAGGTTTCGGAACGCATCGCAGCCGCATGGTCGAAGATTCGTGTCAAGTGGTCGGAGCCAATATCTATTTGCATTTATCCTGTTTTCAAAGAGGAGACAAGAAAAAACAACGATTGAAAGTCGGTTGGCCAGCGCCGCGTTCACGAGAGCGTGTTGTGCATAGTTTACCAGATAATCGTTCTTCACCTCGTATCTCTCACGTCAAGATCCGCGCGTCATGTCGCCTGACAATTGAAGTCCGAACGTGATTTCTCTTCGGTTTCCCGCGAAGATCACGCGCTTGACACACATTCTTCCCCCTGGTTGGCTTGAAGCGAGTAGAGACAGCGTTTAAGCTTAGTGATAATAAATTTTCCGCTAGATCTCGATTTCTCCGTCGAATATCATTCCGCTCACGTTTCTCAATCTCCGACTCAAATCCCGAGTCAAGACTTCCTTCGAGTCAAGACGAACTTTCTTGGAAATTCTCGTTTCACTTCACGATTAGAAGCGATTGTCGAACGTCGAGAAAAACGTGCACGACGAATTAGGGAGGCTTTCAACATGACAGAAGATGTCACCGAAATTCTCTCATCGAACATCTATTTCCAGGGCTGCCTTACCCTATTTTGACAGTTTTGGACTACCTTCGTCAAGATAGTGATGGCTTCACTTGGGGACGAGCTTACCGGAAGGCCGGCTTCTGGGCCTCTTATTTTCTGTGGTGGTCGTTCGGATTATGGTTGTTGTCGAACTTGCTGCTGTGTGCCGTGCCTCGATACGGAGCGTATCTGTTCTCAGTGACCGGACTAGTGATGCTCGTGTCTGTGTGGATGTATGCAGTGCTTCTTCCTTCGACCCCGTTGATCATTCCCATGGAAAACGGAAGTTTCCTCAAGTTCGACCTCGGTTGGTGCTTCTACATGGTGCTCATTCTCGGTAAGTTATTTCTTCAAAACAAGTTTTCAATCGCTCTTCGGCCTCGAAGCCCAGAGCGGTGATCGCATACACACACCGGTCGCTTTCAGTTCCAAGTTCAAGAAAGTCTTCACCAAAAACGGAATTGTTGCAAGCAAGCGTCACATTGACGCATCGAAGGGCTCCGCCAGTCAGCTTCGAAGCTTTTTCGACCTTGGCGCTTGGTTTGTGGGTGCCGCGAGTCGCAAGGGATCCCACCGCTCGATTATGCAAACGCAAGCATTGTGCTCTTGCAACGACGACAATCATTCAAAACGTATACACGCCCGTCTTTAGTTTTTACTTTCATCCCTTTCTGGCGTGCGCCTCGTGAGCTCGATGAGTTCCTTCGAAATTGCACTTGAACACCACGGTGACGTCATTGATCGAGGATCAGGACTGTTTCGCGGAGCCTAAGGGTCTTTGTCGATGTCCAAAGATTGAGCGAACCATGGCTCCGCTCCACAGTCACACAAGGTCGGCGCACCCCTGATCCTGACGAGTTTCGACGAAATTTATATTTTGACTGATGGATTACCAAACAATTAAGCAAATATCAAAAAGCATGCAAAGGTGACAGAGGTGAAAGTTCCGCGTGTCTCTGTTACCGCGCTAACGACTCTGGTCACAAAAAGCTTCTGTTCCCTCGGAGTTCAATGTCATTTGGGTCTCGCCATGTTTTTTTTTTCTTTTCGTTTCTCGCCGATTCTCGCGTAACTCTTGTCAATTCCCTGCATAGTTCCACTGCGGTCCGTGCGTTAGTTTCTTTGAATCACTGAAGCAATGCTGACGAGCTGAAAACGTAGTAGAACACTTCGAGGAAAACAGCTGCTGGCTGATCCTACGCCTCATTTGCATTTGTTTCGAATACGCGACAAACAAGCGCGGAGGGCTCGATGCAAATGATGGTCATCGTCACATCGATATCCAAGAAACTCAGCCTTCGATTAGAAGACGAGGTCTCTGGATGTTGAATGAATGACTGAGTTGAAAATCACGGAACACTTGGAGAACCCATCCCAGATCAGACGTGATAAGATTCGAGGCTCGTGCTCTGAGCTTGAGTTTGTCCTTCACGTTTCTTTCATGTCGTCCATCCGTCCAGTCACCCAACCCACTGAATTCCAAGCAGTTCTGATCTACTCGTTGCATTGTTCGTTTTGACGTCTAAATTCTCGTAAAGCACCGGAACAGAGGCAGTCTTTGAGTGAATTCATTCCAAAAGTGAGAGATAAGCGGAATGAAACAACAGAAAATTACGCAGCTTTAGGTGAAGTCCAGGGCGCGTTGGGAATTTCTCTTTATTGTGACGTTTTCTTATTTTCAAATTCCTCTGGACGCTCTAGAATCTGAGCTTTTGGACCTTAGAATTCACCCAGCCAGGGAATTCGAGGATCTGGTTTTGTTTTTGCGTTCATGGTGACAATGGTAACTGTCACCAACATTTTCTTAATTGCATCCTTTTATACCGTGAGTCGGTCATTGTATGACTCGTGGTGATGTCTGATTCGGCTTCCTGTCGTAAAGTATTAACATACCAACGACAGCAATTCTTCGTGATTTTCAACGGGGGAATGTTCACAGAAAAATAAATCTGCGCCTGAGATTGTTCCGGTGATTTTTATATTGAATTTCTCGAAATCGCTGCAGCCTGAAGTATCTGAGTGAGTAAGCGAGCGGACGAGGAAAGACAAAATTTGAACAAACGCCGCTCAGGTGGTAAACAGACGCACGAGGATCGATGAAAGTCTGCAGCTGTCCTCGGCACTCTGGAAACTTTTCGATTCGGTTATGCCCGAAGAAGAATCCCTCGATTCGAACTGAGAATATATTCCGCCGAGTTATTTATTCGCGAGCGTGGTTTTGAAATTCAGTTCCTCTGTCCCTCAGTCTCTGACGCAGTGGGTCTCCAAGGACGATACTTCATGCGATCCTCGATTGCGGGAAGAGACGCTGGGACGGCGAAAACGACATCGTGGTTCGACTTCAATTCGAAGTGAGCGAATCGGCGGCTACTTCAATGTTATTTTTTTGGGTCACTGTCGCTGGCGCCTTCGATCTAAGTGGCTTCTCGGACTTCTACCACCGCTTCTCGAATATTATCACTCAACACGGTGATCTGGACGACACCGAGCGGGCCGGGTGGTCTCGTTACCAATGGTTACACACTGACGCCTCGACGGCCGAAGAATGGGAGCCGGTGGACGAGAAAATCGGAACCGCGTCTTCGATCCGCCGAAATTGCCGCCGTACAACTGTGAACGAGTCGAAGAGGCCCTCGAGTCCAACTTGGAAGTCGGTCTGGATGAAATTTCTGAATGTCCGAGCACCGTTTCTGTTTCACTTTTCTTTTTGTTGTAAAAACTCGGCGGAGAGGAGGGAGTTCTTCTGCTTCTTCACCGTTCATCTTCTGAGAACTTCACTTTTCGGCGTTTGCTGCCCCTCCTCCGCCGAAAGAAAAAATCGCTCTGGAAGTTCTCTTCGAGGCAGCGGTGCGTGGCGTGGAATTCGAGAGATCACTTTCATACGGCCGAAGGTGATTCAACTTGTCGGCTTTTTGAAAATTGCGCTTCCCTTGAACCTGCTCGCTCGCGTGATTATCGTCACAGAAGTACATAACTAGTCATTGTTTTCACATTTTCGGGCTCGGCAAGTTGACAAGCAACCGAAGTTGAACTTCGCTCACCACCTCGGGCGTTCCAGGACGTCTGGTTATGACAATTGTTTGACTGTAGATCCATTGTTCCAGCCGGGTGGAAGCGAACGCTCCGCGAAGACTTTTATTTTTTTGTTTCTTCGAAAGCCGAGGATGCGCTTCGCTTGGCATCAACGAGTTGAGGAATGCTGTAACAGCATCACGCTTACCTTGTCGCTCAACAACACCCACCGGTCGGATGTTCGAGAAATATTTCTCGGAATCACGCGCTGTATTCGCGTATGATACTGAAGATGCTGAAAGAATACACGGAACCGGCCAAGGTTGGCTGTAATTCTATGGGGCTCAGTCTGTTGGTTCTTATTCTCGTTATTATCATTATTATTACTATTTTCATTTGATTTTCTTCGAACGGCCAAATTGTGTTTGGACGCGATCTTTGTGGTTTTAGATTCGTCCAATAGTCGAACTTCGGGGCTAATTTTTTCGCATGAAAACTGAATCTTTTTTCTGAGTGAATAAGCTCCAATGTTCAAGTTACGAAGTGAAAACCTCGTTTCGGGGCTCAGTCCCTTGTGAAGAGAGTTTGAGTTTCCTTCAACAAATGCGGGAAATTCTACAAATATTGACGGCGCGCCGCCGGTCCGTCCCAAGCAAACATTCAAACACAATCTTTGCGGAGCCGCATCGGAAGCGGCGGAAAAAGTTTTCCAACGTCTACAACGCAACGACCGCAGTGACAATAACGGGTTGACTATTTGGGTTGACATGGGGTGGGCGGATGCCGGAAGACAGCGGGCTGCGAACCGTGAAGTTCGATTTTGGATTAAACGACCGACCGACCGACCGACCGCTGATCTGGAAAACCTTCCAAACTCGTACTTGGGGCAAACGCGTTGGGACGAGTTCGCTGAATCTTCTAGTCGAGCCTGCGAAGTTCCCTAGCTTGCAAAGGATCTCCGTTTTGGAATTTTGGAAAAAGAAAACATTTCTCATCCCGAAACATCCGATCTGGTCTCAGGGAAGCGAAACGGACGCCATTGTGTCGGTCGTTGTACAGGAAGCCCAGTCGGTATCTTATCCGAACACGCTGTGCGTCGAACTCGCAACCAGAATGGTTCAGCTTTTCTTTCTTTCTTGCTCGATAAGAGCACTGGGATTTTTCGACGAGTTTTGATTGAAAACGCGAACTGACGCCGGACGTTAGTTCTCTTTCATCTTCTCACGCAATTGTCGACATCTGTTACCGATCGCCTGTCGAAGCGAAGCAGAAAAAGAACGACACGAAGTGGATTTAAGAAAGTTTTCTGTTTTCTGTCATCTGGCATCGATAAGAAAGAAAAACACCTCAGGAAGTTGTCTCTGACCTAACAGGAAGCGCTGAAAAACACACCGTAGGCTAAAAATCAATGCCCCCGGGTCGGTTAAGTGGAGCATGACAAGGCCATCGTTTAAACGGTGGACAGAAATCAAATCTTATTGGCCCCAAAACAGAACATCGACAATCGAGAGAGTGTCCGGCAGTGTTTTCGAGATACGAAAGCTGGAAACTTCGAGTTCCGAAGATTTTTTCTGCGAAAATCCCGTCAGACTCGACAGCTTGAGGCCACAGGTCGGCGAAGATCGAACGTTCGAGGCGAGAGTCCATGTTCGGACGACGGAGCGGCAGTCGTCGCTGAGCACGAGTTCGATGGTTTCGCGACGTTTGTCAATCGTTTCGGTTCCGATCAATCGATGTTTTGGACGCGTAATTGAGTTGTTGATTGGATTTCCTGTCAAACACGAATCGATTTTCCATTACGAGTCTTTTCTGCGTTCGCCGCACGCTGCGACCGCTATTCAAGCGGGTCGCCACGAATCCAGTAAACAAATCGAATGTTTGGACATTGGAATCAGAAGCTAAAGGTGCGAGACCATCAGGGGTCAAGGAGGTCTACCCGTTCAACGATGTCGTTTGTTCTCAATTTTGTAGAGAAAGACACTGTCTTCTTCTTCGCGGGAACAACTTCCGGGACGAATCGAAAGTTGAGCCTCAGGACTGCCTCTAGAAGCGGAGACCTAAGCCTCGCGTGGTCTTCTAACTAAGAAAGAAAGTGATTTACACAATGTACTTCGATCAATAATCTTCACGGGGAGTTCTAGAGGACCACTCTTCTTCTCTCGGGTGTTCACGAAACAAGCTCACAAAGACAAACGCTCCAAGAAGACAAATTATCTTCACGAAGAATTATCGGATAATGAGACCCCGTGGATTGTCATCCCACAACATCGATAAAGAGTCCTTGGAAATCAAAAACTCTTCGACGCACAACGACAGCATCGCACCAAAACAACTCGAGGGTCCGAGCGTCTGATGAGTGCTGTAATCGGCATTTCTCTCCATATGCTGTTGTCGAGTATGGAGACAGCGATTTCGCTGATAAATAGAAATCAAGCCAAGAAGTCTATTACCAACCGACATCGCTCACAATAATGGACGAATGCTCGCGCCGACAACGTACAGAATATCAACCACCGAACCAAACGAGCGAGTGAGCAAGCGGGCGATTTGTTCGTCCAGACAGAAGTCTACCACAGAGTCGATCCGTTCCGAAATGTCTTCATCGAACTTCCATTCGGCTTCGTCAGAAGAAAGTGACTCTTCGTTCAGGCAGCGATTTCGAAACGATTTCCGAAACCCAACGAATCTTCTGCCCGAAAGTTCGGTTTGAGGGGAAGGCGGGCAGTTTCGAACTTTCCTCTCGAAGATTCCCTGAAAATATCGAAGAGAGACCGAGAGTCTGGAGCGATTCCGCCGCTAATTCAGTAACCGTCAGCCACAGAAATAGAAACTCAAGATCCAAACATGACGATCGATAGGAATGATGTAATCTTGTTCAACTAGTCGACCCACCTCGGTCCGTCTTGTTTCGCTCTGACTGGATCTTTGTGTGTTTCTGTGGAATTCGTTCGCTTCTAAGACCTGCTGTTGCTTCTGGTAAATGACTAAAAATAGCAAGGATCCAACCAAGTCCACGTTGGCTGTTCACTTTGTCCGTCCGTCGCTTGGTCGGTCGATGCCTGGTTGCTTGCCGCAGCATGCGCAAGGCCGACGGGCGACCTTGATCGTAAAAACCCTCGCCAAATGCCAACTGTTCTGGTTCCGCTCCGTGCCGTGTGCGGCGCTACCGACACTTCCGGATCCGTCTGCAGCGGCAGCAGGCGGGCTGGCAGCGAGCCGCAGTCACCGGTCCTTAAGAGACAGTTGCGTAACAGGGACCTTCTCTTCGTCACCGTCTTCTCGTCGGCATCACCATGTAGATTAACAGAAACCCTAATTGTCACTCGCGAATAACGACGAGAAAGAAAATCAACAGTGACCGGCGAGAAACGCACGAAGACACTTTATCATGGCGAGCGAAAAACAAGTGAATCAAACATCCAGTCTAAAGTACCAAGATAAGAAAGAGAAAACTTCATGGATCCTTCGTTCCAGGATGCTTCGCCTTCGTCCTCGGTACCAGCATGGCCATTGTCGACACCTTGTGGCCGTCGAAATTCTCAACGATACTCGAAGTCGATTACGATACGCCCTATAGGTGAGTTGTCGCTCGAAGCTTTGGAAGTTGTTGTCCCGCTGCATGGTATCGCGGGAAGCGAAGCATCGCGACTACGTAAACGTGACGCAAACCCGTCGTCTGCCCTTCTAGGTACTTCGTCGCTCAAGGATACTCGAACTCACGATGCCCTTCGCTGGTTCCGACTCCACACTCAACGATCACGGCAAGAACCTCAAAAGGTCAACAGCAACTCTTCAAGGTACTGCAGGTGCTTGTCCATGCTTGGTCCCGCCACAGTGCTAAGTAAACCGCATGCCGGAAACGTTTGTACCTCTACTAACTTAAATATCTTCAAATTCACGGTCTGAATGTGAATAACAACCTGTGCCTGAGAAGCTCTTGGAATTCCGATCTGATTTTCGTCTAATTGTTCGCCTTTCTTTTCGAGGATATTTCATTGCCCGTTCATGGTGTTCAGTTGTAAACGAATGTTTGATTTTGTGTTTTTGCTTCGATGTTGTTCGTCGGTGACTTGTGCTCTGCCCGTTGGAACTTACCGCTTGGAGTTTGCGTTTTTGACGAGTCGCCATTCGCATAGAAGGCCCACAGCCCGAAATTCTTGAGTTCCGATCACCCACCAGTACTGCTTGGTCTTAATGGAATGGCATGCGCGTTTTTTTTCATTGCAGAAGTTAGAAGATGAACTTTCGGAAATGTCGCGATCAGAGTTCGAGGACGACAACAGCGAATTCGGAGGTCGAGACAACGCAGCTTACGATGGATCTTCTGAGCGCATTGAAGCCGAGAAGATCGCGGAAGAGCTCGATGAAATTCACGAGGAGTTCGAGATGGTCGACGGAAAGAGAGCGATAACGCTGCAGGTGAGAAAATCGACTTCGACTTCGACGGCTCGAAACTCGTTGAATGACAGTGCTCAGTCGACGCAATCGAAGAACCTCCCCTTTTGTGAGGCAATCGCCGAAGTCGTCGATGCACCAGAAAATGGAATAATGCATCTTCAAAAGAAAGAAAAAAAAAACTTGCATCCGAGTATGATGAACATTCGATTGGTGTTTGAAGAGTATTTTCCACAATCGATTCTTTTATTCTGGACGACGATCAGCGCAAGGTCGCCTATCAGCGAAGCTTCATACCTCTGTACCTATTCGCGGAGTCGAGATGGAACGAGCGAGCCAGTCCGTCCGTCGGAGCTCGTGACAATCAATTCCAATTCTATTCCTCCCGTCTGAGTGAGAGCATTCGCGAATCGGTGCTCGCGCGGTAGCGAAGATCGAGACTGACACGAGCGAGGCGTGTGATCTGTCGATCGGAATCCAAGTTGCAACAAGCGAACGGAGGTCAAGAAGAAACCGGTGTTGGTTTCAGACGGTATATCTTGCCGTCAATCAACGGACACGGGGGAAATCGTTTCCGTCACGATCGGATCTTTCAATAATACGATATTGTTGTTAATTTCCGCGTCAGAAATCCTTCATTCCCATTGTTCGGATACGCGAAACTACAATTTCAATTCAACACGGTTGCCGATGATTTTCAGAAAATCCATACATGACAAAGGTTCCCCATGTTCCCCACTTTTCGCGTGATTTGATGGGGCTGAGATTCCCGAGAACATCGAGAGATGTCTGGTCGATATCGATCCGCGTTCGAAAAAGAGACAACAGCCTGGCTTTTTCACAGTTCAGCTGATCTTCAAGGTGTTTCATTGTCGGGAGCCGCTGACCGTTACGACGGCGGACTTCTGCGGAATGATTGCTTCACAGTGAGTGATGCCACACCGATCCCTCCACTTCTGTGCGCGAGGAGTTCCGCAATATCTCAGACGATGCGACGAAGAGATATTCGGCGCTAACGACGACGCGACAGTTGCGTCACCAAAGCACGGTGATGTGTTGTCTTGTCAGAAGGAAATCGTTCCATCCAGACACACCCCGGAACGCCCGCGACGCCGAAACGAGAGAAACGCGCGCTTTCCACACTCGCTCGCCGAGTCGTACAGTTGTCGCTGTTGTTTTGATCTCACCAGTCTGAAAATCCATCGTTGCTTTTGCAGGACTTTGGGAAGTTCGCGAACCGAATGGCGAACGCTGCAAAACACAAGCCGTTCGGGAGCGCCGTCAACCGTCGTCAGTCGTACGGAGGCGCGGCAGCAGCAGCTCACTTTCAACACAGTCAGATTCAGCCGTCCATGAGTCTCGTTCAGAAAGACAACGGCACAACCACAATTCAAATCAGCCACACGCTCTCGGGTAAAGAATGTTCCGATAACGAAAGCAATGTTGAACGAGACGCTTTGCAAAGGGACGACCCATCAGCGCTTGACCAGACCAGCAGCACCGAGAGCACTCGGTCTCTTTCAAGCACCGACAGTCTTGGTGGCGACAGCCACCCTCAAGAAACGTTTGACCCCCGGGTCGCGCACCCTTAAGGTGACTGCTTCTTGCATGGCTTTTTCCGTTTTCCCCTTGTTTTCCCCCTGCCCGTTTTTCCTCGAAGTCATTTTCCCTGTTCTCATTCGTGTCAATCGAGTTTCCAACCCCCCTCCCCTCTCCCCCAAGTACTCCTTTTCCTCTGTTTCTCCCTGTCCCCTTCATCCTTGACCTCCTGTTCACCCTCATACTAATTTCCCCATTCATCCCCATATCCCAGCTTGCTTCTAAACCCCCGATCCCCCCCACTTCTTTCCCCCAGCCCCCTCTTTGGTCCCCCCTTTTTCCCTTCTCCTGAGAACCTCTGATCCCTGTCCCGCTAACCCCGCTCGCATGCTACTTCCGACCCAACCGTCTATACAGTCAAACGTCCTGATTAATCCTGACTTGGTCGCCCCCGAACCAATGTTGGGTCTAACTGTGCAAATATGTCTCCTTAACGCGATGTTCCTCATGTTGACCTTCCCTTGAATGAAACTTCCACCCCTACCCACCCCTCCCCTGGAAATTGAATTCAATCCTGATGCTAAATCGTTTCCACTCGAATTTCAGTGTCAGAGAAGTTATGAGAGTGGATCCAGCTGTTTCATCCTGGGAGCAAACATGCGTTCGTGAGAACCCGTGATGCTTTCCTTGATGAGACCAAGAAAACTCAAGATGTAGAGTCAAATCAACAGAAAGGAGTGAACCAAGGAACGAACGTCGAGGAGAAGGAGAACAGAACCAAGCGATTGTGATACCTAATTCATTATAGGAATCTCCCTAGCCATAGATAGAAGTTTTTCAAGAAGGCGTCAACTAACACTCGAACTCTGGAAGGAGGAACCGGGGTTCGCGAGCGGACTCTTCAATCGGAGGAACCGTTCTCGACTTCGAATCCAGAGGATCGTTTGAGGTTCATCCAGAGGCATTCCCTGCTGGACGGGCCACTTAAATTCGTTGCTATCACAGCACACTGTTCAGGAGACGAGGAGAACTGAAAGGAAAGATGAACGACGAACGAATTCAGAGGAGGATTACAGCGACAAAGTGCCGCTAGCGGCCGGATTGTAAATACGATCTAGTCAAATAGATTTAGCTTAGGTTATGCTGCCACAGATTCGTCGCACCTTTTCGAATCGGAAAACCGGTTCATATCCTGAACCGGAATCATGTCGGAACACTTTGAGCAGAGCTCACTCACGAGGACATCCTCGAGTCGCTGGAAACGCATTCGTTTGCGAGTTAGTTCTTCCGGGAACACAGATTTGGAAGTTTCCCCGGGCTCGTTGACGAACTTTGACGTTGTCCCACAAATTGAGCTTATCGAGTTTTCAGCTGTCGAGTCACCGTTTCTCCCGCTACAGAGGAGAGTGACTGACTTGTTGTCCTCGACGCCAAACAAATGCTGATTGAATATTTATTCTAACTTATTCCCTGAGCGAAGTGAACAGACCAAATTCGACGGATCGGATGATGTAGACGAGTTCAACAAAAGAAAAACTACGAAACAGTCAACTCTGAACCGAAATGCTCAAAGTTTCTTCCATTGGAAACCAAGTTGGATGATGAGGAAAAGAAAACAGTGATCGGTGAAGTCGAGAACCCCACGATTCGGTCAGAATCCATCGGGAGAACGATCAACGAATTGGACGCTCGATCGATTCAGCAATCTCCAGCGTAGGCCGGCGAATACCCGTTGTTTTTTGTTTGAATAAATTTTATTTATTTCACGCCAGATTAGACTGATTTTCACTCTCGCCATCGCTTCCCTTGTCCAAATCAGTAATGAGCCACGAGACGATACGGGACACTGCTACGAGCTACGGAGCGGAACCCCACGGCGAATGGCGGACCTTCTAGACCTTTCCTTCTGATGACAAATCGAGTCAATCAAAACACACGTATCTTGGCTCCCATCCGAAGGACGTCCATACAGGAGAACTCTGGAAACGAGCGAGTTGTCATCTTCCACGAATCGTTCTGATTCAGTTATCAGCTAGCGATGTTGATTGGAAGTTTTTCATATGTAATAAAAACACCATCCGTGTAATTTAGACTAGGTACATTCCGACGCGAATTCTTCTACAAATCTGCATGCGGGAGAGTATCAAAAAGCTAAAGTGGAATTCTGGCGATTCTTTTTTCTTCTCATGAACTCGATCTGAAATCGCTAATCAACCCTTTATCAGAACTCAGAGCTCTTCTTCTCTCTGCAACAAAGGGAACGCTGAAGCATCGGGAGGAATACGCCACTTCCGCGTAATTCTCTGTTTGAGCGATCTTCGAGATCTTTGTCACATTTCAGGTGGCAGTCGTGCCGGCATTCCTTGTAGCATCCTTTGTAATCAGAAGTAAAGGAAAACGTATTCTTAACGAACGAACGAAATCGATGACGAAAAAGGCAGAGAGGAAGCGCTCAATTTTTCGCGAAAACAGAGAGGTGGCTGACGATTGGGCAACGTATCGTGTGAGATGAACGAAAACAAAGGAGACTGTCAAAGGACTTCATTTGATCTCTTGTTCAATCGAGGAATACCCTGGAAACTGGAGAGAAACCCCGAAACGATCGAAACGCACAGAACTCCTTTTTTGAGAAACCACAATTTTGAGAAACCTGAAGGAAGAAATCAAATTAGCTCTTCGTCTCTCTGACGTGATAGCTTGCGTCCAAGGTTAATGAGTTGAACGTCCAAGCTGCAATAAATTCGTTCAATGGCATTCCCAACGATTTCAGGTTTCACATTCCCATGTCCATCATTCCGTGACACGAATCCTTGAGCTGAACGGTGAACCCAGGTCCAACTTTCACAGTGATATAAGAGCTCAGCATATGCACGACTCCCCCTCTTTAGCAAAATGATTCATCCTCCTGAAGCGGGTGCTGGAAAGTTTATCTAGGCCCCATGGATATATTCGTCACGAACGTCTCGAAATGTCAAATGGAACAATTTTCGAAGAAGTTTCTCTCCAAAAACCCACTGTTTATTCGCCCACCACGAGGAAGAGTCTTGAGGGAATCTTGAAACTCTCAGAATAAGACCATCAGACAGTGACAATCGACGGGGTAGTTTCGTAGATGGGAGAGTCCCCTTGAGAAGGATTCGGGTTCGAGCTCGAGAACTCCTGACGAGTGCTTTGTTCTTTATCAATTGGTTTCTTTATTTCTATCTTGTGCTACTTTCCGAGTAGGCTGAATATAAATGCGTCACGCACTTCGTTACTGTTGTCATGAAGCGTACCCAGTTCTCGTGGAGCTTTGGTTCACTGGAAAGAAGCGATGAGATCGAGATAAGGAATCGCGGATGTCGACGAAAGATCGAATACCCATGAATATAATCTTGAGGAACTTCATTCGGATATTTCGTAATCAGCCCGACTCACCACAAGAACGCGCTTTGTTTCGGTGCTTTGGCTAGGGCGTCCAAGAACGACGACACGTCGCTCAAACTCCAATGAAAATTTTTCATGGGATCCACAATCTGAGAGAGGAGAAAGCGTGAGAATGAAACAAAATCGGATGACAGCGGATCTCCGCTCTTAGTTTTTCCTGAGTTCATTCGTGCTTCCGACCTGATGCGTTCTCGGAGAACTATCGCTCCAGAACTTGGTGAGCTCACCTTCTCTACGCAGTCGAGGAAGAAATCTCGGAACTCTTTGGTGTGATTCAGATTGTACGCCATGTTGACCAGGACGCGGAGATAGTTCTTCAGATTCTGTTCGAGGTCAATCAATGCATGTTTCGACAGAGAGCTGCGCACGAGGGCCACGGTATGATCGCGGACTCTGTCGATAAAATCTCGCTCTGTGACCACTTTGCAGTCGCGGAGATAAATGAGAAATTCACGATCCAAATCGAGACATGATTCCTCGTGAGCGCAATCTGAAACGTGTCAATCAATCAGTCAATCTATCGCTCTATCCATCAATCCAAAACACAGAGTTGATCCCGCGATTTCAAACTCACTCTGGGTACGACATGTCCAGCTGTCGAGCATGAAAAGGGCGCATGTGATGAAATCTTTCAGAGAAAGGAACGATAGTTTCTTCTTCGAGGCTTCCATACGATGATGGGTCATGAAAGAGATGGCCGCGTAATCTTGAACGAGACTCATTGGGAGCAGGAATCGTGAGCGAATTATCGTCACCGCCGTACCTTGGCTCTCTTCCACCTGGAATTACACCGAAATATCGATGAATGGCAACTTATTTCCTTTACGATAGTCCAGTATAGCCGATGAGGAACTCTAATTTATGGATGCACTGACCATTTTATAAACGCGTTTGATGTTGTCGAACTGACGACGACACGACTTCAAATCAATAAGTGTTTTCTCGTGAACCTCGTCGAGATCCTTACGGTTTCTTGAAGACAGCTTCTTACCCAAGATTTCCCGCAAAACACTGGCATCGTATTGATAGTACGATTCAATCAGGAGACGTTTGTCATCTTCATGGAACGATAAAGATAAACCGTTGTGTGATCAGATAAGGCGATTAAGGGTTGGAATTCGAAACGAAATCTTTCACTAACCGTGATTGATCTGGACGAGAAACTGGTCTTCAAGTCTCAAGGGGGCGTGGAGGTATTTTTCGATGTGACAGAAACCTCGGAAGTGGTCTTCGACATCTGCGACAAGCAGGTCCAAGGGTATGGCTAAGGAGGCTGATGGACCCGAGGCAGACGTTTCCTGATAAATAATCCGCGCCGCCTCTCCAACTGTAATGCAGAAAACGGCTCCTTCAGTTCTCCGGAAAGGATTCTTCGCGATGAAACGCAGTTGTAAGGATCACTCAAACGAGTTTCTGATGACGTCCCAGCATTTTCCGACCGTGAACTCCGAGCTGATTCCCCACTCACCTGTGAGTCCATCCAGCCACAAGCGGAGCACTTCCTTATCGACATAGAAGTGGTTGTACAGGCCCACATCGACCTCGAGCTCCAGCTCGTTCAAACTGCTGTGCGGAATGTTGATGGTCGGCTGCCAAACCTGTGCCAAAGGTTCAAGATTAGCAACCTCTGATCCACGAGAACTCGTTCCTCTCAGCCACCGGGACGGTCCCTAGATGTTCCGTTTCCAAAGCATGAACCACACTTCAGATAACCCACAGGTAGTACGATGCCAACAGAAATATCTCAGGATATTGAGCAGGCCGCTGCTACTTTAGTTTAAATTAGCTTACTTTTCCGATCAGAGCTGGGCTTTCAAAAAGCCCGTCGAGCACATCGACAGTACCGTAAGAGCAGCCTGACGGTGCCGCGCGAACTGAGAATTTATCTCTGTCAAGTCAACTCCCAGCTGCAGAACTCGTCGTTCCGTCGTTTAGTGAAGCGCGGAACCTCGGCCACCGGAGCTGTTACCGTTATTGTCAAGCAGAGTTGGCGGCATTCGATTCTCTTGCTGTTTGCTCATCATTCCCATTTCGCGTCGAAAAACCACATGCATTACAGGAAAAGGAGCCAAAACGCCGCCCCCGAGGCCTCCAGAAATGTGCCGCCTGGGGCGGACCCTCAACCCCCCCCCCTAGTTACGCGAACTAAAATGAAACTACCTAAAACTCGAACTAAAATGAAATCGCCGGAAGCTGAATAAATACACGAGTCTTCGTATTTATTTCGTTCATTCCAGTTCCTCGATGAGAGATATTCTCTCGATTGAAGTTATATTCACATGACTTGCTCTGCTGCGTGTGATGAAAAGCAATCGAGCGACTCGAAACGTCCACATCTTAATTTAGGAGGAAAGCCATATTGATCGTCCATCAAGGAAAGTAAGATTATGGATTCACACTCATTCCATGACGATGGAGGTCGACTAACATCAATGTTGAATGAGACTCTAGTCATGAACTGAATGAAAACAGTTTGAGATTCCTTCGCCGATTTGTCGGAGCCGACTGCGTCGATCGAGCACCTTTAATTGTATCTCGCGTTGCGCTCGGTTTCGATTAAGCATTCGCGGACTAAGATTCGAGCGTGAACGATCCCGCGTTTCAAGCGCTCAATGGCGCTCCGACTGCCGGCGTATGTAGGTCGAATCTCTCGATTGATCTCTTCAAGAACGGCAAGAAGCTGAGCGTACTTCGATTTTCCCGCATACTGTTGCTGAGTGGCTATAAGTTGAGCGGCCAGCATCGGGTCTATCATGGCGCCCACGGCAGGCGAATCTGTGGAGCGGGCATCTTCTTCCATGGTTCACTCCTGCTGTGGAACGGAAAACAGGCAGATTTAGGGAGAGGCAAGCTCAAGTTGACGGCCGAATGGGGGTACATTTGAAGAAAACCAAAAGTAATGTACAAGATGACACTCTATTGTCCTTGGATTCAAGGATTCGAGCCTATACTTCATTTTTCATGAACAAAACGTACTTGTTATTCCTGGGATTTTGAACCCGGTTGCGCCGGACGAAGGTTTTCGGAGCACGGACAGGATTTTCGGATTTAGGAATGCGCTCACGAGCCCGGCAGCCAATTGCAAGCCGTGATGAACAGCTTTCGGCTCGGAATACCTTCAGACAGTGTGAACTAACTGGTTCAATGTCTCGCTTCGTCTTGTTCAGCTGTCATTATACTCATGATGATGATCATCATCCTCTTCCCCGTCCACCGTCGTCCACTTCTGCTTTGAACTAAATCAAAACATAAGGTGCTTCAATGAATTCCTTCGGTTGGTCTTTAGCGGAATGACGGAATGAATTCGATTCGTTCATAATCGTCACGAAGCTTTCTCTGTGACATCGTAAATCTCACATTTCTGCAATCGTGGAATGCGAGAGACTTTCCGTTCACAGGTTCGCGGAGGAACGTTCTTCTCTGATCCGATATTGTTTCAAAGCATAAAGACCTCCCGCTGATAGTACTTGTAAACAGCGTCTAGCGGTTCCTCTTTCGGATGGATCCGGCGGCAGAACTGGCTGATTTGAAAATTGTGATTGTATAGGACATAGTTAGAGATCGTAGGATTGAACAAGTTGGTTCTGATCCATCTCTACCCATATTTGTGGGGTGGGGATGTGAATCGTAGTTGATTTGACGGAGGGATCTAGTGCTCGACGATGTCCGCTTCAATTAGGTGAGTGAGAGACCGTTGACGCGAGATGAAACTTTCAGTGGGCTTCAGATGCCATACCTTGACATTTCGGCCGGCATCTGTCACATGTTTCCATCGATAAGGGGAAACTCCGGGGAAAGTGTTGCGACGAACACCTGCGGACACGCGAAACTTCCGCTCCTCGAATCAGCTGTGCTCTGAGAAACAAAAGTTTCCAACGGAAGTGACACAGTGTCTACTAGCATCTGTCAAATAAAGAAGAAACATGTCAACACGAAGCTAAACTCTTCCAGGTTGGAGAATGAAAATTTAGGCTCTCACCACTTCGATGCGCTCCGGGAAAAAGATGAGGCTCAAGCTCTGGAGGAAGTGCGTTTGAAAGAGCGCGAGTTGGAGCAAGAGGCGGTTCACGCATTCGATGATTTGCTGGACGCTTCTGGGAGTGAAGCGAGCTCTTACTACAAACCGCCCTTGTCTCAGCAGGAGAACGGTGAGTCGATCCAACGCTTCTCGACTATTCTTGTATTCCCAGTCATTTGCTGCGTAGTCGAGAACATCTGCTCGAAAGCCGTGTTTCAGCCGAGCGCGATTTTGTTGACGAAAGGAACTCCGATACGAACGAAACTTCCAGGGAACGTACACGAAGAACTTTATCACCAAAGTCAGAGAGAATTGGAAAAACTTCAGAATGAATACGATCGTTTGCGAGGTGAGAACAATGTACTCAGAACGAACTTCGATGCAATCGCCAAGGAGAAGTCGAAGCTCGAAGAGAAATTGGAAAAAGCTGAGGTGAGTTTCTCTATTTTCTTCCACGACTTCCTCGCGGTATCGAAGCGGCAATGTCTGCTTAGCAACAATGAGCATAGATTCGATTCCTGAAGACTGTTTTCACGGCGCATTTCAGGTTCGCATAAACCTGCTGGAGCAGGAAGTAGGGGAACTTTCGGATGCTCAAACGGTACATCGCGTCAAGGATCAGTACGAGACGATAATCGGTGAGTGTAGAAAGATTTGATTCCATTTCAACGAGACCCCACATCGCGTCTGCCGTGAATGCGCGGCTCCGCTGACGACGATGTGAGAAGCCTGAAAAGAGGATTGCTCCGAACACGATCCTAAACGCCACGGAATTTCAGAAAAATTGAAGAGCGGTTTCCATCATGAGAAAGGAGAGATCCTTGCTCAGTTGAACAGATTCAAGGAAGAAGCGCTTCTAGCTCGAAACCACATCTGCTCAACTTCTCAGGTTTGTGAACAGAAATCGAAGCGAGCTCGTCCTCCAAAGGGCTTCATCCTTCATCTCAACCTTTGTCTTCTCCAAACAGATAGGCGAAGATCGGACGAGAGAGCTGGAGTCGGAAATCGATTCGTTGAGAGTTCTCGTCGAAGAGCTCCGTGAGAAAGAACTCCATCTTCAGCTGACTGTGAAGGAACAATCGATGATGCTCAAAGAAAATGACTTTTCGGAGGAGTTTGATGGCAACTTCGCCAAGTTGTGCGATCTATTGGAAGTAGGAGGAAAGGTACTATTCCCGTGAAGCTTGAATCATTTCCCAGATCCCATCTCACCGCTTTCAATCCTTCCCACCTGGATATCGAACATGAATCTAAGAATTTCATTCATTTTTAAGGATTTGTCATTTAATTGTGCAGTCATGGAATGCTACGATCAAGTTGTTGACCTAAAGCACAGAATAAAGGAGCTCGATTCTGATGTCGCGTCTTCCACCCGGTTGTGTCAGGAGCTCAGAATCGCTGCCAAAGCTCTCGAAAAAGAAAATCAACAGCTGAAGGTATGCTAAGATGGGACTTTTGATACAGCACGCTCGAGAATGGAAAAACGAGTGGAAGGAAGATGGGTCGGATTGTACAAGTTCGTGTGTATATTTATTAGGACAAGTTGGAGCACAATAGTTCGGATACGGAAAGCCACAGTGAGACGACCAGAGTGGGAACCCTGAAAGGCGCTTTGGAAAAGCTGGAAGCGGAAAATTTACACCTCCGGCTCCAAGTGCAAACTCTGGAAGAGAGTAGAGATCGATTACAGACTGAAATTAAGAATCGGATCAATCAGGACTCGAAGAGCGCCACGGACATCAACGGTTAGTTTCTTCGCTTCATCCATGCAAACTTATGCGTTTTGGTATTCTCATTTCATCTGCTTCAAGTGAGTGAAGTTACTAATTTGTTCCTCTTTGGTCTTCAGAGCTACTGGCGGACAAGCAGCGTCTTCTAAGCGAAGTGAAAAACGCCCAAGAGCTCAGTGCCGCGTGTCGGCGGGCTCAGGAAATGGCTGAAGAAGTTCTTCGCAAGAAGATCGAGTCATTCGAACGTGAGAGGGAAAAGTTACGTAAGGAGATCGAAAAGGAGGCCAATCAGAAACTTCAAGAAGGTGAGGCCCTCGTTAGCCTCTCGTGACGTTTAGACGGAGGAATCCCTTAGAACGTGTTTTCTCCTCCTCTTTCATCGCTCGGTCCGAAAAATCTTCTGAAGAACTCAAATGAAATACTTTGATCACAGAGGTTCATCGCATGGAAGTCCAGTTTGCGAACGAAGTTTCCCAGCGTGGTGAAATGGGCGACAAACTGCGAAAAGCTTGTTTGATGATGCTCGAAGAGAGACTGGCGAAAATCTGCAGAGAAAAAGACGCTGAAATCGCTAGCCTAACTGCGAGGTCTCAGGAGGAGATGGAAACGATGCACGAAAGGTCTGTACCGATCTTGGACTGTTCTGTTCTTGATGAATTCCGTGATTCGAAAATCCGCTCACCTCTTCTCAGCTCGTTGAGCAAGAACTTCCGCGACGAATGTGGAATCGTGTCAAGTTTCGACTGCAAGAATCGATCATGGATATGTTTCTAGTGCGCGTCTCAGCTTCTCCGATTACGACCCCTTTCGCTCTCGATGCACTCTCATTTCAAACATTGAGCGCTAATGAGACTGCTGAACATGGCTCAAGCTGCTCTAATATTGAACGAACTTCACCTCGATCGATCATGAAATTTCTCACGAGATTTCTCTTCTGTTCTCGGAATAGACTCACAGTTCTTCAGGATGAAGTTGAAGAGCTCCGTCGAGAAGCTGCTCAAGCTGTGCGGGAGAAACGGGAAGTCTCCGAACAGCTCAATCAAGCTCGGGAAGACCTGGAAAGCCTCAAAGAAGAAGTTTCGAGAAAGCAAGATAAACTGTCAAGGTCAGTGAAACAGAAACGACAACTCCTGTAGCCCGCATAGCTCTTTCGGTGGGAACTGACATTTTCCGCTCGTTCTCTATTTTAGGATACGTTCCCAGTTGGAAGACTTGAAGATCGATCGAGAATCGAGAGCGGGTCAGTTAGCTGAACAGGAGAAGAAAATGCGACTGCTCGAAAACCTCGTAAAAAGTGGAAAAACTCGCGTAGATCGGGCCAATAGAGAAAAAGAGTCGATAGAGAAAGTAGGTGCCAATGGACCCTCATAGAACTGAATCAAAAGCGTGATGAATTATCTTCTTTCGGGTGGAATCCCCTCCCTGAGCTCCGTTATCGATTCCAGGACTTCAGAAACAAACTCGATCAGTGCATGGAGGAATTGAAATCGGCGAACGAGAAATTGGCTCAGCTGCAGCCTACTGACAGCTCGGCTCAGAGTGAAGATCAGCGTAGAAACACTGAGCTTCTCGGAGAAACTTGTGCCAAACTCGTCGCCGACCTCGAGCAAACTCGGCACAAACTCATCGAATCCACCTCCGAGTCCGAGAGCCTCCGGAAGATTTTGAAACATAAACAGGCGGTCATGGAGAAAGTGAAAGACGACCTGACCGTCTTCCAGGTGAGGCAGATGAGATTTCGAGATCGATCAAAGCTCCAAGAGCGTGGAAACTGGGCGCCTTCTTGAGCCCTTGAATTCCGTTCCAGGGCCAGGGTCGGAAATATGTCACCGAGCGACAGATGCTTCTGGACACCATAAGTCATCTCGAGGACGATATCGACAAACGACGCAAGAAGGACGTTGAACTACGGAATGCAATGGGACTCATCGCCGAGAAAGTCATCGAAAGACTTCAGGCGAGACATCGTCTGTGACGTTCTAACGTTCGTTGGGCCCCCATGTTCAAAAAGATCGTGGACGCAGAGTCAGTACCTCAGAGTCAGGCTTCTTCAACCTTAAACCACCGCTTCTTGTAATCTTTTAGCGTGGAAGTTTCAGCGCTCTCGTGGTAAAACTTTCATACACCTGTAAACTTGTGCAAAAACATCTCATTCACCAGATACCTGCCGGTGGAGGGAACCCATGGGAATAAATTTGGAATCTTTGGAAACAGGAAGCAATCTCTCCTTCGGTTCAAAATCTCTAAAACTATGTTTATTGCCTTTTGTACAACTTCGATGCAAAATATTTCTCTTTTCAACCTTCGAAGAAACATATGAAATCCGCGAATTCCTGTTGTTTACAAAACCCGAGCTTGGAAATATTCCGGTGGGAAAAGGAAGTTATCAATATTTATGTTGAGCACTCAATAATAGCTTGTACAAGGAAAGTTGCAAGAGAATATTGCGGTTTCGCCACATCAATACAAGGACAATAATGGAGACCGACGTGGCAATGACACTAACATATTGCGTACAGAATGTTTCATTGTATTCCGAGCCCTCTGAGCACGTAATTGAGATCAGGAGCCGTTCCTCGAGATGACCGCTTCGTTGATTCCGTATGCGGGACGAGATTAATATCTCAAGTTTCGGGTACAAGCACTTTCTTTACAGATAACTTTCTTCCGAGAGACATGGCGAGAAGCGGTAGAATGTCCGTTCTCTATGCGTATCGTCTCACTAGAAGTTGGAACTCGTGAAATAGGGAGACCAGAACTCAGAGCTTGATTGTGGTGCAGCATCTTCCTCGGGATTTGAGACAGATTTCAGTTTAGCATTCATCTTCCGCACGGCTCTCATGACGGTCTGTGGAGCAGAATCAACATGTTACGAAGTTCCTGTTCTTGCAAGCCACTCGTTCATCAATGTCAAACCAAGGTCGAAAATTTGAGTTTCGAACGAACAAACTCACCAGCGATCCATCGGGCTCCGTCACGTGAAACTCGATCGTGTCTCCGAAGTCGTGAAGATGAAGTTCTCGGCCGACGAGCGCTTCGAAATCGCCGGCGAACTCGAACACCTCGGCCTTATCCGATGCCAGGTCGATCGCCTCGAGCATTTCTTCCGAAACCGCAAAGGTTCGGGATTCGGGCCGTGGAGAATCTGAAATATGTGAACCATTTAGGTAGAACTCCATGACCAGTTCCTACGTTCCCTCGTTTTCAATTTTCAAGTTCTCGGCATTGAACTGATCGTTAGAATTAATTTCAGGAATGAATTCAAGATAATCACCGAATAGTTCTGATTCATTGCAGACGACCTCGAACACCTCGTTGAGTATTTTTATATCAACCGGGTCAGGTTCCAGGTTCATTTGAGTTTCCGGATGGATTGGACCTCCCACGGCCGGCGATGTTTCATCGATGACACTAGATAACCTCTGCTGGACGTTGAAAATGTCACGGCGTTGACTCTGATTTGCGGCGAGATCATTCCGATCGTATGAGAGCTGAACAAGAAGATCAGATTCTGCCTCCGTCAAGAATATCGGAACATAAACAGCAACGGGTCTCCGGAACTCGTCGGTGCAGCAGAGATGCGGCAGTTCGCCCATGATTGATTCCTCGGCTCGAGCCATGACAGAAGTTGCGAAGCTCAGCATGTCGGTGTTTTCTCGATCGATCACAGCGTCCCTCCGATCTGGCGAGTGGACGGATTTATGGTGCAAAGCTAGAATTTCTCTCGAAGTGCAGGAGAATCCGCAAATATTGCACACCGACGGGTTGTAGATACCTTCGAACATCGAACGGTCTGGCAAGGCACTCAATTCCGCGACAACTTTCTTGTTCCGTCCGCCACCCAGATGCACTTTTCCAATGTGGATTTTGAGTCCCACGAGAGTTCGCATCTTAGCGAAACAGAACGCGCAGCTGAACGGCTTCTCCATTGGCGCGGACCCCACAACGGTCCAAACTCCTCCAAGTAGCGCCACAACGGAACTTGTTCTGGGAACGGAGCAAGCTCGCGGTGTTGATCGAAAACTTCAGAAATACGGAGAATCCAATCGATTGGCGGCTCACAGAACAGATCTTCATTCGGGTAAACCGAGTGCGGCATGTGACATCATATCCACAACCTGGAAGTGCATGCGCAACATCTAGACCGTCTGAAACTCACTGCACGAAACGATTCGAAATCGAAACTGCGACGCCGCGCCGTTCAGCAACGCTCTCTGGCGTGTCCTCACATGTACTAACCGTTCTAACGGATCGTCCGCTCGAGCGCGCCGTTCGATAACTAGGATGGCACCGTTGTTCTCTCCAGGTGAAATGAAGAAGTTCGGATGGAGTCCGACTTCCAGCAAAGAGGAAACAAGATCTATACCCAAAGTCGTCACAAACACCAAGTTGAAAACCAGAGATTTTGTTCGTCGTTGTTAAGTTTCGTTACACGGAGAGCGCCTTTGCGTTGTGTTGAACCGAAGAAGACGAGGAAGTTCGTCACATCACAACTTTCGTCGTAACGGGCTCCGTTGCTGAAAGACTCCACCGTGTGACATGGTTTCATGCAGTCGAGCCAAGTTTCTCTCAAGTTCCTCCCCTGAATGACTCCGGAAACTTCGATGAAAAGGAGCTGCTGGGCGCAATCATCAAGGAGAAGAGGATCAAAATATGAAAAATGCGAGCCTCTCACTCTAGGTTAAACAGCACACGATTTATTCTCGCGAATAATAATACTAAATGTTCGATCTATTCGAGTATTTACAAGGTGTTTCTACAGATTCAAGCTCCTACTTTTTCTTCGACTTTTCACTCTCATCTATACAGTATTGGAGAAAATCTCGTAGACTCTCGAACTCTGTTCGTCCTTCGTTCTCTGATTTGGGAATTTTGGGAAGCATTTCTCCAGCTTTCTGACGAAATTCTCTCAGCTGCGAGGAGCAAAGAACCTTTAGATAATTGACTCCGAGATGTAACCAAATTCATCCAGAACTGAATTCCGAAGATACTCACGTCTTTCACGCCCATTGCTTTCCAGACCGCGAAGCAGAATAAACTGAATCCTCCGACAGCGTAAAGGGTTCCCCTACCAAGCGCCCGCATCGCTAGAGCTGTACCGCTTTCAGGAAGCTCCTTCGATGCCATGAATCCCTACGGAATAGAGGTTTCAGGTGAATTTGGTCTCGCGATTGGTTTCATAGCAGCAAAAGTCGAAGCGGTACCTTCGTGAAATCCTTGGGACAGTCTTTCTTCGTCTTCGCTAGAGTTGTACTGAAGCCGAGCAACATCGAGAAACCCGCAACCGATGTCATGAAATTGATCTCTATGGAGGAGACATAATTATTTTTATTCTAGGATTCGTGGAACGAATGAAGAATGGAAGAAAATTCATTTTTTGTTGTCGGAATTCAGGCTCCAAACCCATACCGGGCCATCGAGTTTTCAATCCTTTCTCTTCTGCTGAGTTTGGCGGAGACATGGCGATGAACCAAGCGGAACGATCACTCTTCTCGTACTAAGACAGCTGTTCGTCACAATAGAGTCAGCATCTCACACAAATCTATTGAGAACTTGGAAGAAATTTTCAACAATTCGCTAAAGTTCGTCCGAACGCGCATTGTTTACCATGGATGGCCGGCACCAGCAGCATTCAGGCACGTGTGGGAAGAAGAACACCCTTGTGCGCGAAGTCCTATGGCGCCAATTTCAAAAAGAAATGTGAACCGCGCGGTAGGCCGGCTATCTTCCGTTTAGTTCGGGTTCAGACCACTTCATACGTGAAACGGAAAACAGAAATTCCATAACGGACATATAATATAGCTGAAAAGGGGAACGATAGGGCACTATGGAATTTCCGTTTAACGGAAAATGGGGTCTATTTGGGCTCCTCCGAGAGAACTCGCCGCAATTTGATAGATTCAATGTGGCTGGATGTGGGAATTGAGGCCTCATTCCAATCCAAATAATAGTATTGGGCGTCATTTCGATGATTTGGGACCTTCCCGGAATCGGATTCTCCTTCTTCTAGAATCGCTGAATTCCTCGAGAGCGAGTTCCATGATCTGACCGTGAGGACTCAAAGCAGTGTAAATGAAGTCGGACCGATCTGAATCAAAGGCTACCAAGGGTCATTTGGAAGGCCGACGTTGGAGATGTCGATGAAAACCTAAGTTTTCCCAATGTGGAGCAGCATCTGAAGTCACGTTCTTAGCTACGAACGTAAGGCTTCTGGAACTTTCATGCCGGAACTCTTCACAACTCGTCGTTCCTAAGACCAGAAAAGTCCGATAAAGAGAAAGTCATCGCTACAGATTTGACTTGGAACCAGAGCCACGATTGTTCACCTGTTACAACGAATTAGTCGAAGAGTTATGAAGATTGCGTACTTTTTATTTCAAGCATGTTTTACTGTAATGTTCGAAGGTAATTCAACGGGACCGGAGTTATCTAGTCTGGCTGAGAGAGTAAGGACGTTGTGGAGTTTTCCCGTGAACTGCCTAACATTTCCTATTTCCAAGTACTTCCATGACGCTGACAAAAACTTTGCTATCTCAACCATGTTTCGGAAAGTTCGTCCACTTTCTCGAGTTGATTCGATCCCTATCCCGAACCGCGAGTTCAAAATCAGATAATGACTCCAAATTCCGACGCGAGCATGGAACGATACTTTCTCTAACTCTTACCGCAACTTACTCGCTCTAACTCGTATGGTTGTGGGTGTTCCCACATGTGCGAAATCTAGAGGTGCGTTCTTCCAGATTCTTGCCGAGGTTCACGATGAATGTGTGTCCAGTCTCTGTTGAGATTCCCTCCTCGAGTGCGGACTCCTGTTGTTTTGAGTTGTGGAAAAGGAATCTCCCACCCATCTGCTGGTGAGCCCTCGATCGACTTTGTGTTTCCCATCAGAATCATAGAAAAGCTTCATTTGAAACATCGACAATCGAGATAGAGCCCATGAATTGATTTGATGAGCGCTGCTTCATAAAGAGTTACCATGCGTAGTCCGAACGCTTTTGGCTCATTAGACGTTTTGTCAACCCTAGCGACGAGGGCCAAAACTGTTGAATGACGTTCCTGGACCAGCTAGGAGATTCTCTGGATTTTGGCAGCTCTGAGTTGAGAACCGTCCTGCAATCGTACTGAGCTATCCTCTGCGATTCTTCTCAAGTATTGACGCGAGATTGACGATGATAGAAGCAAGATCATGGATTACGATCGTTTTTTTTTCCGATTATTTTCTTAGTCATTGCGAATTTCCGGATTTCATTCGGCTTTCTTGAGCAAATTTGACTCCTGTCTCGAATCTCGAAGTTTTGTTGGTGTAATGGTAATGGTAATGGTATTTATTATCCTCATCTATGATGACACTTTCGTTTACCATTACCATTACCATTACTCCAGCTCCGAGAGACGACTTTTCAGACTCATCAAGAAACCTCTTCATCATGGACACGGCGAACTCAAATTCGTTGAGCCGGAAGATCGCAGATAACCTCATGCAGCCTGCGAGAAGGGAAGCGGTTTCCATCGAGACCCCTCAAGGTGCAGGAGCATCAGGAACAATGTGCAGATCGTCGATGGTAGTCGCGAACTTCCCGTGAACCGTCCAAGAGAAATCGATCTTTTGGAGTTCAACGCACCTTGCGTGTCGCACACTCGAATGTGTGCGATACATTCGCTGGTGTCGAAGCAGGAGCAAACCGTGGTTAGGATGGAGATCTCAAATTAAGATGGAGTCCCTCAAGCCGGGATGTTTATGTCTGATTGAAAGAACCACCAGGATCGTGAACTTGCTTCGGGCAAGTTGCAAGTTGGCAGCGGAATCGATCGACTGTGCCAACGAGTTGGAGCATCAATTCAGCTTGCCGACTCTTGAAACGATCCTGACGGAGAACTCGACAGAACTGATCTCCCAAGGGTTGTATACCTGCATCGCTCATGTATGAGATAAAGAGATAAGTTTTGGGATTCTTGAAATAAAAGATGTGGAACGTCTGGATAATCTGAGATCTGGCTTTCCGAGAATCCATTAGGGATGCAATTCGGTGCTATCATTTTGCAATATCCCCGTTTGCACACGGTTTGTTCATTAGCTAAGAAGTTTCAGCCCACAATCGAAATGGACTCATCGCAATATTCATTCGCAAATAATTGATACCGAGCCTCTCCCGTAACGTGAGGCATATTCCATGGAGGCTTCCTTCGCAAGAAACCGCTCTTCTCGAGGCATAATCTTGTCACTCTCTGATCTGACCTGTGCCCATGACAGAGTTCCGACGTCTGAAGTGTACAAAAAGTGGAATGATGTCGGGCTTTACTTCTCCCACGGAGAAGAAAGAATCGTACGCTGTGAACACGCGTAAACTTTCGTGGAATTCCCAACTGTTGAAATGATTCTCTACTCTAGAATATCGCGGACATTGCGGGAACAACGGAAAGCATGATCAATGAATTGGAAGCTCCCACTCATTTATCACACCAGGATTGTACTTCATTCATGTTTTCAAGGGCTTAGCAGCGGTTTTATTTACAAAGTCTCCAGTCTCGTCCCGAATTACTGAGGGACCTGAAGCTATCCGGGAATTACATGGTGACTTTTTCCAGGGCTTCGGCCAACCTCATTCGGACTTGTTTTTCGTGTCTCAGTCTGGCGACCTCTTTGCGCAAGTCCCGATTACTCGCGATTTTCTGCAATTTTGTTAAAGGCGAAATTTATTGTTTTGAACGGAAAAAATCATCTGAGCTTTGATGTGAAGCTGACATCGAAGGAATAAGAGACCAACGACTGAAAACCCCGGACACAAGCCTCACCAATTTTATCTGATTCCTTATTTGCATACGTTTAGTCCTCGCATCCGTATCGACTTTACGAAGATATTCATCGCCGGGCAAGAGAACATGTTGCGGAATTGTCATGAATCTCTCGAGCTGGTCCTGAAATTCGGGTGAAGGTTCTTTCGATTTCATTGAGTTTCACGAAGCAGTAGAGGAATTCGAAGGCTGGTCTTGAGATTTTTACGAAAAGAAGGCACTCACGCTGATACGATCCAGACAACTGTCGTAATGAGTGATATCCTCTATGGCGCTCGTCTCCACGGCAGTTCTGTCGACTGGCTCCTTGAAACACTCCTGGAACATTCCAAGGAGTTCATCCTTAGATCCACTCCGAGTTCAAGCAGCGTTTCTCTCTCAAACCAACCGGGGAGTGACCGATAAGATAGAATGTTTAATTCTCAATTCGCTCACCAATTTGAAGACATCGTCGACAAGCGATCTGATTGATTGCGTGAGTTCTTCCTCCAGTACGTCTTGAACTGTAAAAATCGCATGATCAGATTGGTGTGGAACAACCTCAAACGCTGTTTTCGAAAATGAAGAACAAAACATCGAACACAGAAGATGTTCCTTCCATCATTAATGTCCCTTCCAAATTTAATGACGGATGGTGAAAGATCATTCTCCCGGAGGAAGTCGAAGACCAAACGGGGTCAGCTCATCACGAAATGCAAGCTCAGACAAAACTTTCTCCGTTTCTCCAAAGAAGTGATTCAGTCTCTTGGATGTAGTACAAACCGAACTCTGGACGGAATTTCAGGTCACGGCAACAACAACTACAACACGAAACTCACTCTGATCTACGATTTCTGTTGGGAGAACTCCGAACGCCTTGAAGGAATACAGGACATCGGCCATTTGTTGGGGAGGGTATGGAACCATATTTCCGCCCTCTGTGAGTTGGGATCGATTCTTTAAGAACAATAAAACGATACAGCTCGGACTTTGAACTGAAATTCCGAAGTTTGGTCCTTATTACTGAGTTGTAGCGGTCCCGCCGCAGCCAAAACTTTTGAATTCGATGTTGACATGCGCATCCCAGAACCGCACCACTTCCCATACCGGTGTCAGGGTAGCAACAGTTGAGTACATTTATATTTATCCCTCTCGGCGGATAGTGCGATCGGTGTCCAAATTTCGAATTAGCTTCAATAGAGACATCACGGGAAAGCGTACGTCCTGCACTCAGGACTGCACGTACAGATTTGGAACATGTTCACTGGCGACGACCGAAGCTCCTCCTCCAGCTGTACGAGCGGCGAGCTAAAGAGAAGTCGCTCACAACTCGAGAGTAAGTGAGAGTTCAGAGATTCACAAGAAAGTGTTTCCTTATTTATGCCGCTTGAATCTGGTTTCTTTAATTCCATTGAACTCGGAACTTCTGCTTCGACCAAAGAGTTTCAGCTGACAGAGGAATCGGAGCGCGGACCAAGTGTCGGAGCGATAGCAACCGAAAACTTGTTTTACGAACGAGAAACTATTTGACATCTTTCATGCGGATCTGTGGGCTTGCCCTAATAATTCTTGATCCTACGTTCTGTTTTCAGACGACAGTATCCCCGAAGCGAATGAAAACGTCATCGGCGAGGACGTGCTGTCGACGTTGCTGAGCTCGATTCTGCGAGAAAAACGACAAGCTCTGCTCCGACAGCCTGAGGTGGTGGCTATTCTAGAGCAGAGACGTCTCGGCCAATATTTGGTGGAGAATCAAAGGAACTAGGAGGATGTCTTCAGGTCCCACTCACGTGTGCCGTTGCGGCACGCATCAAACCGCTGCTCAGTCCATGGCAGAAATGGATTTCGAGAAAGGAATCTGGGGAGCGGCCAGTGATGGAAATGTGATCAAGATACGCGAAATTATCAGAAAAGGCAACGATCCGAACTCCTCAGACACTTACGGATACACCGCTCTGCACTATGCCGCGCGCGGTGGCCACCTTGAAGCTGTCCGGGAGCTGATGTCCAGCGGAGCGTGTCCGAAGGCTCAAACGAACGGGGGAGCGACCCCTGCCCATCGTGCAGCCTATGCAGGCCACACGGTGGTCGTTTGGGCTTTGCTGGTGCGTGGAGTTGAGACGATCGTTGATTCGGACGGTGACACGGTTGCCCACAAGGTGAGCCTCTCATGTGATGAGGAATTCTGAGCTTGATGAACGTGCTCGGGGGATTTTCGGTGGATGCAGCAATTGATTCAACTTCACAAACAGAATGAGATCTGACTCGATTTCAGGCAGCGAAGGGCGGCCATGATCTGCTGGCTGAAGAAATCATTGCGAAGTTCCCGAGTCTGGCGGGGATGCTGAATAACCGACAACAAATTTACTCGGATTATATGAACTGAAAGAGCTGCAGAATGAAAGTTCTAGCGGATCTTCACAAGAAGGATATTGTTATTTTCTTTTGTATATGTATATATAACACCGCGAGTCTTCGAAGAATGAACAATGAGTACGATTGTTCTTCACCTTTTGAGACCAATTAAAATGAAGTTTAAAGAAGTAGACTGTTGGCTGCAGCTGTCATTCTCGCTCAATATTGTTATCGGAGGAACCTCGAACCCAAATATCGCAATTCTACTTTTCCTGATCTCGAGATTGCTCCGCAATATCTGTTTTTCATTGTTCTACTCAGAGCAGGCTGTCCGGTCGGATGATCGAGAATTTCCCGCGAGCTCGATCTCGAATCTCCTCGTAAACCGCATTCGCATTGACAATTGGGTTTGGACGCCGACAAAGCGAGTTTTTCTTGCTGAAGGCCAGGAATCTGAAGTCCAAATTGAATCTACTCTCTCAGGAGCATCTCCACGTACGAAAATTCGAGGAAGTTGTGATATTTAGGCCCAGCAGCGACACCATATCGAAGTTGGATCGGAAACCTCAACTGAATGAGGAGTTTCTCCAAAAAAGGAGATGTTGGATCGAAACAATTGCAGAGTTCAGTGAATGTGAAAGTCGATGCTTTTGATTAGTTCTGAGAGGCAGCTCAAGAAACGGATAACGCTCCCGGAAACCGTGCTTGTCCGCACAGCGTCGGTCCGTGAGAGAGCGAAGTCAATTGAAATATTCACTTCGAAATCCCCGGAACGTCGCGAAGCCGTACAATGACAGCCGTTCGAATTTCGGCGCCGAATCTGTGGTCCCTCCAAGAAGCCGAGCGAAACTCAGCCAACGACGATGATGATGACAGCGGTCGTTCAGCCACAGCACACCGCCGCACAAGAGACGTCTGCTGCTGCTGCCGATGAGTCGCCATGTTGAGTTGTCGGTAGATAGAGCTGTGACAGCGATCGGGTAGACAACTCACTGACATACAGGACCTTCATTTTTGGGCTGGCGGCCGAGGTGCGTTCATGAGCTTGTGGAAACAATGTGTTAGGGACGTCGAAGCGACGTGCCATCTCTAGACGCGAGTTCGCCGCACATCGTTCGACCTGCTTCCAGGCGCTCTGACGTCAACAACGCGCAACTGTGCGGTCGGTGGTAGGATTTTACCCGAACCAGTTGTTTTTTCATCTTCGTGCTGTGCGGCATAGTTCTTGCTTGCTGAGCAAGAAGCACCCATTATCGTCGTGAATGAAGGACTCCGGCGAACAGCGGCCGGTCAACTGTTTCGGCATCGATTGAGTACCCTGGATTTCAGTCGGACTATTCTTCGAACCGTGTCTCGGAACACTGGCATCAGGCGTTTTTTCGCCGTCCGCCCTTTCGCCCCGAGTGAAAATTCGTCTTTTTTGCCCAACAGCGGGACTTAAATTAGAATAATCGCGACACGATTGGGCGAATCGTAAGCAGGCACGCCCCTGTTGGGCAACGCTCTAAGATCTCCAAACAGGGCCACGACAATAATCACCATCATTCCTCACAGCAGCAGCAGCAGCAGCAACAACAACAACTGCAGCCGCAACAAGATCATACTGCAAGCAAGGACAACCTAAACTCCAAAGATAACCCGCCGGTAAAAGAGGTAAACTCTCTGAAGCCGAGCAAAAAACAGAAAAATCAACATAAGCTACAGCAGCAGCAGCAGCATCCACCACCGCCGCCGCCGCAGCAGCAGCAGCAAGTACAACAACAACAAGCTCAGCAACAACTGCAACAGCACGAAAGTAATCATTCGAATAGCAAGAAACACGAAGCGACTGCCGCCGACTCGAACAACGCAGTCGCTGACGTTAAGGGTCATTCGAAAGATTCAGCCGTGCAGCAGCAGCAGCTGCAGGACACAGGCCTGACAGATCAGCATCAGAACAACAAGTCATCCTCTTCTCTGAAATCCCCCGCGGACGCTGTAGCTTCTGTAACTCCGAAGCTCAGTTTAGCGAAACCGGAAACCAACGACAGCGACAAAGATTTTTTGCAACAGCTGCAACCAAGAAACCAACACCAACAATACAAGCTGGCTGGCAAAGGAGATTCGATAGTCGGTAACAATAAGGAGCAAGAGGACAACAAGTGCGGCGAGCAGATCGACTTGATGAAAAACGACGATATGCTTATCGGCAGCAACAACGGTTCTAACAAGGAACAGAAACCGCGCGAAGAGGACATGGACACCCAGGAGGACGCACCGGTGTCGAACGCCAACGCGACCGATGGCGACAATGGCGTCATGTTCCCGCAACCGATGAGTCAAGATGAATCAGTTCCGAACCCCTCCGAAGATACGGAAGATGAAGCCCGCGCGGAGGCCACCTTCCGCTTTGAGGTCGACGGCATCAGTCACCTCAGAGACACTCGTCTCTCCGAGCCAACATTCGTTCGCAACCTTCCGTGGAAGATCATGGTGATGCCTCGCCATAACGCCAATTCTAATGAGCGACAACCGTCGAAAAGTCTGGGATTCTTCTTGCAATGCAACGGGGATTCAGACTCCGCGTCGTGGAGTTGTTCAGCACAAGCTGAGCTCAGACTAATCTCACAGAAAGAAGGCGTTGAGAATTCCGTACGCAAGATTACGCACGTTTTTTACAACAAGGAGAACGATTGGGGATACTCGCACTTTATGACTTGGAATGATGTTATCGATCCCGAGAAAGGCTTCTGCAAAGACAACACAATCATCTGTGAGGTATGGGTGATGGCCGAAGCGCCGCACGGAGTCAGTTGGGACAGCAAGAAGCACACCGGCTACGTCGGCCTCAAGAATCAAGGGGCCACATGCTACATGAATTCACTGTTGCAAACCCTCTACTTCACCAACAAGCTCCGCAAGGCCGTCTACCAAATGCCAACCGAATCCGACGATTCGGCAAAAAGTGTCGCCCTAGCCCTGCAGCGAGTTTTCCACGAGCTCCAGTTTAGCGACAAACCGGTCGGCACCAAGAAGCTGACCAAGAGTTTCGGTTGGGAAACCCTGGACTCGTTCATGCAGCACGACGTTCAAGAGCTATGTCGAGTACTGCTGGACAATATGGAGTCGAAAATGAAGGGTACCATTGTTGAAGGCACTATTCCGAAGCTGTTCGAGGGCAAAATGATTTCCTACATCGCGTGCAAGAACGTCAACTATCAATCGAAGCGAATTGAGCCGTTCTACGACATTCAGTTGAACGTCAAAGGCAAGAAAGATATCGTCGATTCGTTCAGAGACTACTGCGCAAAAGAGACACTCGACGGGGAGAACAAGTACGATGCCGGCAACCACGGTCTTCAGGCCGCAGAGAAAGGAATTATTTTCAAATCGTTCCCGCCGGTACTTCATCTCCATCTCCTAAGATTCCAATACGATCCGGCGACAGATTCCAACATCAAAATCAACGATCGGTGAGTTTCTCTACTTCGAAGATCGACTTCGCTTCACATTCACATTCACTCATTTCGACATGATGTCCTCTCACATCATCTCTCTTCCAGATTCGAGTTCGCGGAGAAGTTGGATCTAGACGAGTTCCTCGAGCAAAAAGAGGACACTCCAGCTCACTATACACTGCACGCTGTTCTCGTACACTCCGGAGACAACCACGGTGGTCACTACGTAGTGTTCATTAACCCGAAAGGTGATGGAAAATGGTGCAAATTCGACGACGACGTGGTGTCCAAATGTACCAAACAAGAAGCCATAGATCACAATTTCGGAGCCGGCTCCGACGACGACATGGCGATGAGTCGGCACTGTACTAATGCGTACATGTTGGTGTATATCCGCGATTCTGCGCTTCCCGATGTTTTGCAGAAGGTGAGTTCTGGTCTGACATTGTTCGATGCCGGATGAAGTTCGAATTCGAACTGAGTCCTGGCTCGCTAAACGAATTCAGAGGACTCCGTTCCGTGAGTTTGTCTCCTGTAGTACCATTGACCTTCCGGGGTGTGCCCTCCAGGGTTCTTCGGAGTCCACTTTACTCAAATTTCCGAGTTGATTTGGTAGTCCGCCAATCGATGTTGTCAGGATGCAAGTCAAGGTCAATCGATTTCCAGGTGGAGAAAGAAGTTATCCCGGAGCAGTTGATGGAGCGACTCCAAGAGGAGAAACAAGTCGAAGCACAGCGTCGAAAAGAACGCAATGAAGCCCACCTCTACATGCAGGTCAGTGACCGGGCGTGTGGACTTTCTCCGTGTTTGTCGTTTGGAGTTTTGCTCCGAAAATGTCCCAAAACCTCATCTCGATCGAGTTCAGTCTAATCGTCGTCGTTTTCAGGTGCAAGTTGTTCTCGAAGAGCATTTCTTCCTACACCAGGGCACCGATCTGATCGACCCGGACAAATGTCAGTACCGCAACTTCAAGGTTCGGAAGACGTCGACATTGTCGGAATTGATCGAGTTGATCGCCAACCAGCTGGGCTATCCGGTGACTGGGATTCGTCCTTGGCAAATGTCGATAAGGACGAACCAAACTCTGCGTCCAACAGAAATAGACGAGGGTGAACTGTCGCGACACATTCAAGACGTCTCGGATCAAACGGGCTCGTGGACTCTGTTCATCGAAACCATCAACCCCGAGCACAATGAAGTGGCGCTACCGTTCTACGACCGCGAAACCGACGTTCTGATGTTCTTCAAGCTGTACGACCCGTACGAGAAAAGGTTATCGTATATCGGGCACCAGTACACTCCGACCAGAACGAGGCTACGCGATTTGATTTGCGAGTTGAACAAGAGAGCAGGCTTCCCACCAAATACGCACCTTCTGGTTTTCGAGGAGGTCAGACCTTCCCTACTGGAACCGATCCAGGAGCTGGACGAACAACTCGACAAACTGCTCGAGGAGCTCATGGACGGCGACATAATTATTTTCCAGAAGTCCCTTCCACCCGCCGAAGTCGCAAAACTCGAACTGCCCAATGTCAGAGAGTACTTCAGATACCTACAAAACCGCGTCGAGGTACTTTTCTGTGATAAATGCGACCCGAACGACAGTGGCTTTGTACTGGAGTTGTCTTTGAAGATGAACTATGAGGAAATCGCGGCGGCGGTCGCAAAGCATCTCGACACACATCCGAAGTTGCTGCAGTTTTTCAAGACGCAATCGTACCGCGATGGCCCCGGCAATCCTTTACGTTTCAGTTTCGACGGAACCCTAAAGGACATGCTGTCGTTCTTCAAGGGAAAGCAGCAACGAAAAATGCACTACCAGCGCCTCTCTATTCCGATCGACGAACTGGAATCGAAGCGCCAGTTCAAGGTGCTCTGGGTGAACTACAAGCTCAAGGAAGAACGCGAGCTCACCCTCTACCCCAACAAAAACGGAACGGTCGGCGACCTCTTACAAGAAGCCAAAAATGCTCTGCAGCCAGGCGACTTGGACGCCGAGCACGGATCCGGCAAGCTGCGATTGCTCGAGATCGTCTCTTACAAAATCGTTTCAATACAACCCGAAACCTTCAACCTGGAAAATCTCAACGTCAGCAACAAGACGTATCGAGTCGAAGAAGTTCCCAAGGAGCAACTCGAAGACGTCGATAACGACCACACTGTTCTTCTTCCGTGCAGCCATTATCAGAAGGAGATCTTCACCACGTTCGGGACACCATTCCTGCTCAAGATCCATCACGGTGAAACCTTCCAGGTGAGTGCGATCAGTTCCTGATTTGTCTCCCCTCCCCTCGCAGTGTGAGCGTCCTATTGATCCGAGTGTTTGAAAACTTTGCAGGCCGTGCGCGACCGAATCCAGAAGAGATTAGATGTCCCTGATAAAGAGTTCGAGAAATGGCGTTTATCCATCGTCTCTCTGGGTCGAGCCACGTACATCGAGAACGTCAAGGAAACGGTCAACATCCCTCAGATGATGCAGAATTGCCAAGGAGGATTTCCGGCTAAACCATGGCTTGGCTTGGACCACATCAACAAGACTCCGAAACGACCCAAGTTCAGCTATCAGGAAAAAGCTATCAAAATCCACAATTAGATTAGCTGTTAACAGCCAACAAGCGGATGGACCTGAAGGGAAAGCTAAGCATCAGTTGGGCAGTCGCAGCCGAGAGTGGTACATACTGGCGTAAACCAACAGACAAACGAGTAGGCAAGCAGATTCACAGACTGACCAGATCACAAAAGCAGACGAAAAAACTCACGGAGATAGAACACAAGACAGAAACAAATGGGAGATCTTATATTTCGCAAGAAGTGATAGCGCGGGAAATGCTGACACAATGCGGACAACCAACCGAGTCCGACGGAAGCGTTGGCTTGGATCTACCTAAATGTGAAATCGGACGATTTTTTTTCCAAGTCGGTTGTTGTTGTTGAAGGTAGGGTGTGGTAGAACGCGAGGCCAGAGTTCATCGAATGGGGAGCCCTCCCTCGGCTAGGGGGTCGCCTTTGGCGGAGGTCAGAACGAATCGATTCGCACGTTCTCTCATTTCAAGTGATGAATCAAAGTCGCGATTTCGCTTCATAAACAGAATTTCATCCTCGCGGCCGAGGGTTCAGGGGCGTCTGCGACGGATTCCGAAAACTTCGGAATCATTTGCGTACAAACGCTCCTCACCTGTACGATTTCGGAAATGTAAATCTCTCATTTCGGGAATGGGCTTTCCAGCAGCGGGGAAAAGTCACGACAAAAGTTCATAGATGAGTCGTGAATAATTATGAATATTATTATTATTATTATTTTTACTGTCCTTCCTCGAAAAAGAGCGGGACTGAATATCAGAAATTATTCTTCTTTAGAGGAATCCAAAATTTGGGGAATGACTTCCGACCAGTTGATTGATCACGCTTGACAAGGCAGAAACGACCGAAACTGGACGAAGTGTAGCGACGATCGAAGTGAAAAGTAATGATTATTTGTCTCAATGACTGGATGATTGATTGAGGTGGAGCAAGGTTGGTTTTCGTTGATTTCAAGGCGGAGGATTAAATGCAGTTCAAACACACGGGAACACGCATACAAACCGATACGTACACAGCTCATCCATCAAGCATGCTTGCATACATGAAGAAATCGAGCGCAGAACGAGGCTCGCTGTTGGTCTTCACTTCATGGCAGACGGCTCATTTTTATAAATGGAAAAAAGAAGCAAAATACACGAGCACACAAGCATGCTCCCACCTGCCACAAGCAAATCTCGACGACGCGCGGCAGTCAACGTCGTTTATTGCATCTCAGCGATCGTTGAAGTCGCGAATTGTCCGATTCTTTGGTTTGAATCAACGGGAGTACCAACTTTATTGCGGCAGTGATGAGCCGGGCTCAGTGGAACGATGTCGGTGAGTTCGGGTCCCTCCTCGTGAATCCTACAGCTCAATATGTCTTATTTGGGGAGTCTATGTGCTAGACGAAAATGTTTTTTGAGTGACTGAATATCGCACTCGGTGCGACCAGCCAGCGGATTACCAACACGAACCACAAGCGGAAGGAAGATCAGCTGTCGGCATGCGATAGAAGACCACAAAGACGACCGGCTCGACGGAAGTTTATTTATAAGAAGAAAAAAAAAACGATATAAAACCATAACGAACTATTAATAAATGAAAATCAGCTGAAGACTTCACAAAGCTTTCCCCTCGTCCTTCCCTCTTTTCCCAACGCTCCCGTTCGCCTTCGTATCGACGAACAGTTTCTCACCTCAGAAAGACGCCCTTCGATGGAAGCAAGAAATTCGAACTCGTTCCAGGATTTCTTGAAAGATGACAAATTTTCAGGAACGATGGGCCATCAAACACCGAAGTTCGAAGCCAGGGGAACAATCGCTGACGGAAAGGAAAAACCAATGACTATTTCGAGTGATATGAAGATGATAGGTTTCTGCAAACACGAAATTCACGCATCCATCTACACGATGTTGGTGCGCAGTTGGCGATTTCGCTAAAACGCCAGGCCGTGTACATACAAATATAGAGATGGTGAACCAATGACGAATTGATGTGGAGTAATGATATGTACTGAAGAGATGAACGATCAATTCATCGATGCAAGTGCTCTCAACAATGTCTCCGACGAGGAGGCCAATACATTGCTCTATCAGGACACCGGATGACGAGAACAACATGTACCAAGACGACTCTCAGACGAAAACGATCGTGACAACAATAATTTTTGAAAATAGTGACGGGAAATCTACACAGTGCGCTGCGAACGAGTTGATGTGGAACAAGCTGGATTTAAATAAACGGAATCTTCTCGACGTATCGATGACTAATCACTCGCAGAATGATTCGCTCTTAGCTTGTTTTCACGAATAGTGTGCATTCTCCATCATGCAAAATGCTCCCTGATGCAAAACCTTGTCAGAACAACTTGCCCCGCTCATTGGAGATTCCTCGAGGACAGTTTTTTCATGAATTTCTCTCCCATAGGCGAGGTCCCTAACACGGGGCTGGAAGGCGGAAACTGTCCTCTATAACCGAATGCCTAATTGAAGGGTGCTGGCAGAAAAAAAATGACACTAATGATTGCATTCCAGATTATTTTAATTCGGTCAGTATGGAATCAATAGAGATTACGTCAAAACGCAGCGGCCTCACTCAAATACATTTCTAGTGGCTGAGCGTTAAGAGTCGATGGCTTCCAGGTTCAGTTGGAGCATTCGAGCAAAGCTCGAAACGATGAATTCAAACCTAAATAATCACTCATTTTGTCTCGGAGCCGGGCGCCGCTCTCTCCGGACTGTTTCCAGGTAAAAAGTTAGAATTAGTTTCAGATTCTTAAGCATGTATTTGAGAGCTTTTGTCCAAGTTTCGTGAGTATTCAATCCTAGTGTGATACGGTAAGAGATCCCAGAGTCAGGATCTTGGATTCTGCCAGGCGATATCGGATGAGGGAGCTTGAAATGTGGGTATCGGAGCTGGATTCCTCGCTCGAATTGCGACACGCACTCCAGGAACGCGCTTTGAGCGCAGTCGTATTTGGTCATTTGTAACGCGTCAGTTTCACCCAGCAGATACAGAGGTAACATCTCGGCTGTACTTCTCAGGGGCTTCATCCGTGATTTGTCTCCACAAGGTATCGGCACATATTCCTCGAATTCGAACTCGAACATTCTCGCGAGAAAATCGAGCAGAAAGGCAACCTCACCCCACGCTATGTTGATCTCCGTCCATTCCACAGGGCAGGCAGTGAGCTTGCCGAGCCTTTGCCCGCTGATCCTACCGATGGGCAGATTGTCTTCGACACAGAACAGTTCTTTCACGGGATTCGTTTCGTTGAGGGTGCGCAGGCGATGATCCGCGTAATCATTCCGGTTCCTGAGCGAGATGAACTCTTCGTTGGCGACATACCATTCACGCTTCAGCAAAAGGTACTCCCTAGTACTTTCGTTCAGACTCTCTTCTAACCGCTCCTGCTCTCTGAGCATCAAATCTCGTTCCCGGAAAACCATGTCGCGTTCATTCTTGAGAGCCTCATTGCGTTGCTCTATCATCTCTTCTTCCGCTTTGATACGAGCAAATTCTGCTTGGAGTTCTTCGAGACTTTCCTCCTCTTGCGTGTCTCTCATGTCCAGGTGCGCATCGTACACTTTAAGATCCCGTAACTGGAAGGAAGTCAACGAATATCGAAAGCAGAACATAGATTCAATGATCAAGAAGCCGGGCGCGAGAACCTCTCATGAAAAACTCACCTCGTTCTCGACCTCTTCGAGTTTGCTGTCCACGTCTTCGATTAATGTATCCGAGCAGTCGACGCACACAGGATGATTCACTTCCACTTCTCCGTTGAGGATTTCCTCCAACCTAATGGCCGTCCCGATTTGTTGTGAGAGCATTTCTGGTCTCATGCGATGCCCATTTCCAGCTCCTCTGGCATCTGAGGACGTCTCCAGGACACCGTTGGAAGTTGTTTCCGATTTGGCACCTTCCCGGTCTCGATTTTTCGTTGCTTTTGACTTGGCGTTTTTCCGGTGCTTTTTGCGTACCGCAGGTTGCGCTGTCGCGGCAGGTTGTTCGTTCTCTATTGTTGATGTGGTATTCTCGGCGTCAACTTGCTCCGAGAATTCCAGTGGCTTCTCACATTCTCGACAAGCATGTGTGCTATTGTTGTTCATTCTCAGCGTTTTCTTCGATAGATTGAAATCTTCTTGGCTCTTGTCGACTATAGGGAAGAATCACGGTTCGTCATCGAATGCGAGCATTCAACGAAAATTTAGCAAAAATCATATAGTTTTCGACTTACGTTGTGATTCGGGGATTCTTTGCGTTCGCCGAAGATCTGGAGATGGTGAGAACAAAGATTCGCTATCAGTCCAAGTAGATTGGAGTTAACAAACTGCCCGCTGTCGTCACGAGAGCAGAACAAATGCAAGCTTCTCGCCGGAAGCTTCACCTTCGACACATCCGAAAGTCTATTTCGCGTATTGTGCCTGATTCGGACTCAAATCGGGATCTAGAAGCGGAACAACTGGAGCGAAAGCTCAAATCTGAAGGACAGATGTTGGAAACGACCTCTGTGTTGAGACACGCCGATGTTCAAGAATGGAGAACGTACACGCCGGGTCGACATTTGGCTCGAAACGGAGCCACTCGATACTTCTATCCTCGAAAGATTGCTGAAGACGACCAGCGGAACACGGTCTCAAGTACCTGTTATTCTACACTTTCAAATTTGAAACGAACGAGGAAAGGGGAGAACGTGGCCGGATGACTTCGGTGTTGGCACTATGTCAGAATGATGAGCAACTATAAGACGAGAATTACGAGCAGATTATTCATCTTCGCTCGCTCCCGTTTCTGTTCCTCATCGCGCACCGAAGCTTTTCGGACTCGATACATTTAGAGAGGCTCCAAGTCGATTGCTGCTCAAACACTGGAGAGAAAGCCAGCGGGAATTCCAAGGAGACGGTTTGCGGGACCGCAATTTCAAAATTTCGACTCCTAAATGAAGTTTTCGGAGCACTCGTCGGAACAAAAGCGAACCTATTCGACGAGAAGCCGTCAACAGAGTTTCGAAAGGTGTGTCCCTTAAAGCTTGCAGCGAACGTCTAAGCTGAGAACCTCGAGTCTGGAGAATCAAGATGCAAGCGTCTCCAAGACAGATCTTTCGTCTTCTCCATGTTCTCAACAAACAACACAGAGCGAGAGATTTCATTCGTCACAAAGATTCAATTCAATCCAGGCGGACAGTTCAGCTGAGGAATCGCAAGAACATGAAGAGGATGGACTACTCTCGTCGATACTGGACATAATTTTTATTCCAAGACTTCTGTGATTTCGACGTACGAGATGGGAACATGGTCTACGAGTCTATCTCATTGTCCATACACTCGTCGAAGAGGATTTGGAGATATTTTAGGTATCTGTGGATTTCTTCGTGGATTTTTCCAACCGTGTTTCTAGTTCTCAGTTCCTGAAAGAAATGAGAACCGAATGAGCTGCACGAAAGTTCCTCTCTCTCACGAGGCTGCAAAGAGGAGATGCAATCGAATTTGAAGTCAAAATGTGACGAATTCTCAATCCACTCACGGATCTGATTCCTTTGGGAATCGCCTCGAAGCGACTCTGGCAGACAGCAAACTTTTTGACGCAACTCAGTGCGTCCTCTTTTTTTATGTCCTGTCCTGGTTCGAGCGCATAAACAGTTTGGAAATATAAGTGTCTTGCGCGTTTGTAGGCGTTTATGAATTTACGAACGGCACCGTTCTCGTGCTCGTCATCCGGGACATTATCGTCAGCGTTCCCGGAGTCTTCATCATCATCGGGCGATTTCCCTTCGGTTCCCGACGCCCCGGAAGAGTTACTCTTCACGAATTTCGAAGACTTCTCATCGAACTGGAGTCCGATTTCCTCCTCCAGTTCCTTGATTGTAGCCATCCGCGGTTTCGTGATCTCCTGGACCGTTTTCGACTTTCAAAGTCACGGAAGGATGAGGTGAGTTCGAGTCGCATGATATGCCAAAGTTCTATCGTCACGTACATGAATTCGAACAGAAACTCACATCTTTTATATCGTCCGCTATCCAAGCATATTCGAGCAACGCCTCTTGGACCAAAGCCTTGCAGTTGAGCCGATCGATCAGATCCATTTCTTCACCGGGCTCAAGCCTCGACTTCTTGAGCTTGAGGACTTTCTCTGCGCGCGAGGTGAACTTGACGAAATTCTGAACATGAACGTCTCCGTAGTCACACTTCTCATACACGAGAGGAGTTGTGGGAGAATCATCATCACTTTTCTGCCATTGATAAATTAGAGATTTTAGGTTACGCGAGTAATTTTTCAAAATACGTTCAAGCTCGAGACTCTGATTCGTGATACTTGGGGAAAGTGATCCCCAATCGCCCTCGGGAGTGATTCAGGGGCAACAACGGTTCACGGTACTTCATGTGCGGCACTGTACAGAAAGTTCACTAGTTGAATGATACCTTTTCAGTCATCACGCCGGACCCCTCAATATGGATTTACGAACTTCAAATTACGAAATTTTCAAAACATGGAAAGTTAGCACACTGCCGCGGACATCGTGAACAGATCTCTTTGAAATTCTTCGTTTTCGTAGAAGTTTTAGCAATGATCCGATTTCGGCGATCGTTCTGAGTGAGATCATTCGAGGACGCCTCTTCCTTCGGGTGCGACCGCCACCAACTGAGCAATCAGCTCAGGCATAACGAAATTTCGTCGAAGCAGAGGATCCAAGATCGATAGGTCACTGAATTCCAACGAAACGCGGAGCGGGAAACCGCACGATCGACATCCATGAAATTACTATCGATGGCAGGCGCCACAAAAATTCTCGACGATTTCCAGGGAGCTGTAGGACAAGGGGCTCGTCTTGACAGCCGGTCCTGTTCAGGAATATTCGCTGAAGAGATCCGAGAGGAGGTGCCTCGGTTGTTTATTCTCCAAAGATGATCTATGTGTGCGTTTTCCGACGTGCGAGCATGCCGAAGAACTGCAACAGCCATGAATCAGAGAGAAACTCGAAGATATGGAAGTGAGGTCCATCGATTTTATTTCGATCCCAGATCAGGAGGGATATCTGCCATGTTCTTAGTCGACATCGACTTCGTTCTCCAAGAATTCATCGAAGAACTCTTGGAGGCATTTTACATATTCCTTTATCTCCTCGTAAACTTGTCCGGCAGTAGCGCGAGTCCTCAGTTCCTACGGAGAGGACCATCGACTGTGATTATCGATCTGGTACACAGAATCTCGGGAAATTGACTAAGTATAATTAAACCAATAGAGTTCGAATTTCTTCCTCACGGATCGGATTCCTTCCGGGATGTCGTCAAAAAGAGCCTCAGCTTTAGTGAATTCTACACTGAGGTGTACCAATTGCTCCAGGGTCATGTCTTTGCCTGGCTCGAGCCCAAAAACTGCTCGAAAGTAGTCTTGTCTCGCGTGCCTATAAACTTTCATGAATTCGCGCACTTTGCCGTTCTCGTGCTCATCTTCAGCTTCATTGAAGCCTTCATCATCATCGTCGTCCTTGGCTGCCTTCGGTGAAGGAGTTGTTCCTCTCTTGGCGTCCTGTCGATTGAACTTTGAGAGGTAGACACGATGCCACACGGAATATAATTAGGTATTTTCCAGTCTAAAGCAGGAAATCACCTCTGTTTTTTCATACTGCAAAGTCGTGTCATCGAAGGCGATGTGGAGACCGTCCTCTAAGTTTTCGAGAGCGTCGAGCATCGTTTCCACATGTGAAATCGCATTCTCGTCCTACGGAAACAGAGATTTCAGCGCAGCCTCCCTCGGAAGTTTAGTGTTTTGCCTCCACTCATCGTATTTCACCGAAGCTTTTGCAGCGGTCCCAAGGAGGATATACTCACGCGTATGACATCATCGGGTATGTCGCCATACGCCGTCCTGGCCATTTGGAGGAGAATCCTACATTTGAGCTTGTCTTTCATTTTCATCTCCTGGCCCGGGTCAACCTGCTTTCGCGTCTTCAGTAAAACACTTTTTGCCCGATCGAACAATTTGACGAAGTTCGCGAAGTGCTCATTCTTGAGAATTTCCTGAAAATACTGGAAAGCACCGACGTTGTTGAGAAGCTAGGCCATGAGATTTGAACTTTCCTGCTTCTGTCGCCAGACGAGCGGTGGGAACTTCGGATCTCAGGCACTTCTTACCTCAGCTGAGCGCGGGTCCTTCCCGTTCACGGTCATCGCGCCGGTTCTTTCTATTTGGGTTCACAGCGACGGAAATTCGATAGCTGTGAGTTCAAGATGAACTCGGCACCCTGTAAAAACCATTCGAGAATGTCACCAACTCAACATATCAATTCGTCTCGCTAGGCGCTGCACCGCAATCTGAAATCGGGCCGAGATAGGAACCGATAGACTCCGGCTCATCGTCGCGAGTTGAAGCATCTCTGAACGCGCTCTTAGTTTTCCATTCACTGTACAACGGACCTCTCAGGAATTGTCGACTCAGGAATTTCGCTGCGACAGAAGAATGCGGTTATTTTTCATCAGGAATCCTTCGTTTTTGTTGCGCTTTGAGCAAATTCAATTTCTCCTGGCTCTCTCGCGGTATTCGAAGTCAGCGAGATCTTCCAAAAGTTTTCGCGATCATTGGCCATGAGGGGTGCGTGCAATTCCGCGTTCAGAGAGCACCGCGATCTGGCTTTTTTCTAATTTCACATTTCTGTCGCCGAACGACTGGGGCCCCAAGGAACCATGAAAGAAAAAGTATGCTTGAAAATAAAACTGATCGAAAATTGAGGATTTGCGAGCCATTTGACTTTGGGGACCGTGGAAAAGAGAACAGTCAACTTTGAGGCGCTATGGAGATCACAACTCGCACATCAAGCCGAACCGATTTCGACAGAAAGAAATAAGAAAAAATGAAGAACGGAAAGATGCGTGCTCTCGGGAATAATCCATCAAAAAAAGGTCACCTGAATCGGAGGAAAATCGACCGCGTTATGGCCGAAATAAGACAAGAGAAGCAACCCCACAACCAGAGGAGTCAGCCTGTTCAATGTGAATTTTTGTTTGTGGACGCTTGGTTTCCTTCTGGCATCTCCAGTCATTGTTCCGGACGGCATTCAGGCTATGTGGACGCGACCGCGCCGCGATTTCGATTCTGCGTCGAGGACTTGGGATTGGAAACATGCTTTCGATCTTCACCATCTGGAGATCGTGTCTTTCTCTCTCTCGATTGCGGATGGAATTCGCGGATTTCTGTTCGAGATCAGCGACGCGCGGATTCTGGAACTTTTGGATACCGCTCTCCTGTGGAGACCGGAGGCTTTTTTGGAAATGATTCCTTGATACCCTCCGAACGTGACGGAACAATTTTTTCGAACATTCAAAGATGATTTTGAATTGATCATTTTGACATTTCTATTCCCTACCTATTGAAAGATTTCTACGACGAAATTTCTGGGGAAAGATTCCAAAGATTATTATCAAGACGCTGAATAGAACAGGAGAATTCAAGTGATTTCTGAGCAATCGGAGTCCTGAATATTTTACGTGGACATCAGGATCTCTTCTCTGTTCGATAAATCGCACTCAAATTAGACTAACTTGATCGGGAAATACATGCTCTTCTCAGTTTTCACAGAATTGGGTCGAGGAGAGTCACGCAGTTCGGTTGCCGTTCGGCTCAAATATTGGCGAATCGAAACTCATATGTGCCCAATATCAGAATAACATCCAATTCACAACAAACAGTATATTTTTGGAACTTCGGATCTCCAAATGAAAATCGACTACGGGAAACAGTTATGAACTACAAAGCTTCCTGACAGAGGGGAAGATATTTGTGGGCGCTTGCTGTGACTGCTGTAAGGTATTTCAGCTTCTCATAGAACCCCGTCATGACGAACGCTTCTATGTATTGAGCAGAACGGAGCTTGCATATAGAGTCAACTTTAAGCTGCTTATGAAACGGCCAGAACCCTTTCTCGTAACATTGGGCTTCGTCTAAATGAACGATCTGCAGTTGAACGATGTTCGGGTTAGTTTTCTGTCTCACTTGATCTGCTTTGGTGCTTGCACCTTATCCGGATCCGAGATGACCAGGAAATCGGAAACTTGCCTCTGCACTGACTAGCGTCAATTTCGAGTTCGGAACCTCGGCTTGCTCGTTATCGTAAAGTAGTTTTACTCGGGTAGTCTCCGTGACGCAGGTAACATTGGGATCAGAGCCCCGATTGATAATTTTGTAAATAAGAAACGAAGCTCGTTTCCCCAACATTTCAATGCTGCAGAACTCCACGTACAAACGAATGCGACATGGCGATACTGGAAGAGACCCTTCCTCCCATTGAGAGAGGCAGAGAAAGCTTCAAGTCCTCATGAATGAGCACCAGAGCCGTTGATATTAGTGCAAAAACGCAAGTCATCATCGAACCTCCCCGAAGGATCTCTATAGCATCCTTTCGTTCAACTCGGTGAATGTTATGTAGTTTCAGATCATAAGCGAGAAACGAAGAGGAATTGATGGTTTCCATTCTTCCCGACGACCAATTGCCCATCTTCTTCAAATCCTTTCCGAGGGTAAATATCAGCCCGTCGAAGAAACCATACACTTCATCATCATTAGCCTCTGAAATGAAGTCAACTCGAGTCGTTGAGGCACTCCGAGTGTCATGAGTCTCTTGTAACACTGTTTAGATTGCTTTCTCGTACCCTCGAACGAGTGTTGTTTTCCCAATACCACAGTTTCTTCACTTTCATCATAGATAGCTATCGCCATGGTTCCAAGGGCAATGGCCACAAGGGTCATGGCTCCAAGAATGAAGGCAGTCATCTTCAGAGTTGTCTTCTTTACCGTTCCAGTTCTTCCAGTAGGTTCCTTCAGAGGCTCTAAGGCTGACTTGCTATGTCCTGGAATGTGTGTCTTCCCTAATTTATCGTTGCCACTGATTTTGACGTACCTCTGGAGAATTTCGATTGACTCAGTCAGACATGGTCTTGACCTGTTCCGAGATTGATGCTCTTCGACGAGCGAGTCACGTCGAGAATGAAGATCGAAGACGGTTCCTTTTCGAGGCCGACAGCCGCTGACCTTAGGAACCTTCTCGACATTTCATCATCATTTGTTGAAGCTGACAGCGTTCTTTCCTCCATGCGGTACATTCCGCTGCGGTTTGGGAAAAGTTATTTCCCCAACTTCATTTTTTGGAAGGTTTTATTCGAGGAGCGCGGAGTTCATTTTCGGCAAAGAGCTGACGGACCCGTGTGTTCAAGTGAAGGAGATGTTTGTCACAACTGCAACCTTCGGGCAATGCCGGCGATTCCCCGCTGATTGAAGTTCGAAAATATCACCTGATGCGGAGGAAGATCGACTGAGTTATCGCCGCGATTTTGATTTTGCGTTGAGGACTTGGGATCGGGAACACGCTGTCCAGCTTCATCATCTGCTGATAGTGTCTTGCTTGCTATGTGGAAGCGATTGCCTATACTTGGGAAGGCTATCAAAAGTCTTCAAGAGTCGATTCCGCTCTTCTCTGGAGACCAGAGGCTTTTTCGGAAGTAAATCCATGCCGCCCTCCGAGTGATACGAACCAATTTCTTCGGAAGCTCGAAGAAAATTTCCAGTTTACCATTCTGACATTTCCATCTCTCTTTTTGTCGCAGGAATTTCGATCCAATTCAATATCACTTTAGTGAAAAAAAAAGATTTAGAAATCATTGGAAAATATCGGCAGCAATTAGGAACATATTCTAAAACCGGATGGTGAGATACAGTGGCTTAACTAGGGCGAGGGGTGGGAGGCGAAGGGGCGGCCCGCCCCGGGCGGCACATTTCTGTAGGCCCTGGGGGCGGCATTTCGGCTCCCTTTTCGGTTTTATTGGCTACCGTTTGCTCCCGGTACCAGGCGCAGGGGCGGCATTTTTCGAAAACTCGGGGTTTCCGCCCCGGGCGGCACATAGACTAGTTACGCTCCTGGTGAGACATGATGAGACCATTTGACAAGGCAAGGTGCTGTTCGTAATCCTGGACTGCATTCGCCGAGGGAAGAACATCCAGTCTCGCTGTTGATTTGGCACGTACCGTACAACGACTTTGGCGATTGGAGGTGGCGGCATTGAATCAACGGTCGATGAGTGCGAAGATTAGTAAGCGTTTGAGCAACCGTTCGTCTCGCGTGGCTATCAACGACATGATTTTCAAACCAATGAATGCGAATGTGCGCCCGGTAGACTAAAGCAGAGTGGTCGGTTCACGGAACTCGGAACGCATGCGGGGAAGCAAATGGGACACCCGTCACAAGCACCGACGCAGGACGTGATGAGTTCTGACGGCAAACCGTCCCCTGTATGGAACTTCGTCGTTTGTCTTCAAGACTTCATCGAAACTGCTTAAGTCTTGGTCGTTCCGTAATGCATATAGGCAGTGGTCAAGGGAGTGCCACTGCCCCCCTCGACGGTGAAGTCGTCTGTTCGTCTTGATCCCTCTTATCAGTGCATGTTGTGCGGCGAGGTCCTAAAACATGCTGACGGTGATCAAAGAGGTTATTCGAAGGAAGATATTGATGTGATTTGCGCTGATTTTCTCGAAAACAATCCATGCGATAACGTCTTGCGTGACAGGTCTGCAGTTATTCGCCAAATTGGGCCCTTTTTGTGCACTGTAACCAGGCCTGTCCGTCCTCTTAAGATCGTTGGAAAATCAATGCTAGGGGCTCGCGAAATGAGTGGCCAGCCTTTTCTCTGGGTAAGATCAGACACTCGAACTCTGACCGATATGGGGACAAAGTCCTGGTGCTCCAGTCGCGAGTTCGCATAGCGGATGAAGTAACGAGCATTCCTGAAGTCATTATTACACTTGCTAAGAGATAGTTTTGATTATGGCTCCCTAAAGACTTTTGGAAGCCGTGGGACGGACGGAATTGTCAGAGACGATCTTGTGTTCGAGTCGTTGAATGCAGAGATCGAGGGAGTGCGTTCGGGAACTTGAGATCGATGAGCGGCAAATTCGATGTAGAATACATCTCGTCGGCACTTAGCCCCAAGGTGGGATCGCAGTTTGGTCCATATACTTCAAATCAAGGTTCTGGGATGTAGTTCGATATAGGAATCTCCAGGATGAGCTCGAAATTGATAACAAGTGGTGCGCTGTGAGGGGTGCGACGTGTGTCGAAAGGTCAATGATGAGCAATCTATCAAGATTTCGATGACGTTTCCGGGAAAAGATTCAACAGACTACGGAGACGCTGGATAGAACAGGAGAACTCCACTGATTCCTGAGTAATCGGAGTCCTGAATGTTTATTTGGACTTCAGGATCTCTTCTCCGTTGGATAGATATCTTGTTCACACTCAGATCAGACTGACGCGATCAGAAAAAATACATGCTCCTCTCAGTTTTCACGAGGAGAGTTACGCCATTTGGTTGCCAAGCGGCGCAAATATTGGCGAATCGAAATTTATATATGCCCAATATCAGATTTCATCCAATTCACAATAAACAGTATATTTCTGGAACTCAAGATCTCCAAATGAAAATTGTCCACGAAAAAGCTTGCACCAAGTTGCTGACTACAAATCTTCCTGACAGAGGGGAAGATATTTGTGGGCGTGTGCTGTGACCGCTGTATGGTATTTCAGCTTATCATAAACCTCCGTCTTGACGAACGCTTCTATGTATTGAACAAAACGATGCTTACATAGATCGTCAATTTTCATCTGCTGATCAACCCGCCAGAACCCTTCCTTGTAGCATTGGGCTTCGTCAAAATGAACGATCTGCAGTTGAACGATGTTCGGGTTAGCTTCTGTCTCACCTAATCTGGTTTGGTGCTTTATTCTGCTCCGAGATGACCAGGAAATCGGAAACTTGCCTCCGCACTGACTAGCGTCAATTTCGAGTTCGGAACCCCGGCTTCCTCATTATTGTAAAGTAGTTCTAGTCGAGTAGTCTCCGTGACGCAGATAACATGGGGAGTAAGCGCCCAATTGATACCCTTGTAAATAAGATACGAAGCTCGTTTTCCCAACATTTCAATGCTGCGGAACTCCAAGTAGACGCGAATGCGACATGGCGATACTGGAAGAGATCCTTCCTCCCATTGAAAGAGGCAGAGAAAGCTTCAAGTTCTCATGAATGAGCTCCAGAGCCGTTGATATTAGTGCAAAAACGCAAGTCATCATCAAACCTCCCCGAATGATCTCTATAGCATCCTTTCTTTCAATTTGGTGAATGTTATGTAGTTTTAAATGTCTAGCGGTATACGTAGAGTACTCGATTTTCTCCAATTGTGACGACGCATAAGTCCCCATCTTCTTCATGTCTTTTGCAAGGCTAAAGATGAGCTCGTCGAAGAAACTATCCACTTCATCATCACTAGCCTCTGAAATGAAGTCATCGACGCACTCAGAGTGTCGAGAGTCTTTTGCTATACTGTTAAGATTGCTTTCTCGTACCCTGAAATGAGTGTTGTTTTCCCAATGCCTCAGCTTCTTCATTTCCAACATAGAAAGCTGTCGCCATAGCTGCAAGGGCCATGACTCCGAGAATGAAGGAAGTCATCCAGGAAGTTGTTCCCTTTACCGTTCCAGTTCTTTCAGTAGGTTCCTTTAGAGACTCCAAGGCTGACTCGCTATGTCCTGGAATGTGTGTCTTTCCTAATCTATCGTTGCCAGTGATTTTGACGTACCTCTGGAGAATTTTGATTGACTCAAGTCAGACATGGTCTTGACCTGTTCCGACATTGATGCTCTTCGACGAGCGAGTTACGTCGAGACTGAAGTTCGAAGACGGTTCCATTTCGAGGCTGACAGCCGCTGACCCCAGGAATCTTCTCGACATTTCATCATCACTTGTCGAAGCTGGCAGCGTCCTTTCCTCCATGCGGTACATTCCGGTGTTGTTTGGGGAAAGTTACTTCCCCAACTTCATTTTTTGGCAGGTTTTGCTAAGGAACGTGGTGCTGGAGCGAAGTCCATGTCATTGAAGAAATGAAGAGAGCGTAACAACCGCGTTTCTCTCGGAGAAAAGCTCGATTGTGATCGTCGCGAGTCTCGACTCGATTCCGGCTTTACTTCATCTGAGAGACCCGGGAAGATTCGGCTCAAATCAGATCATTACTTGACAAGCGCGGAGTTCGTTTTCGGCAAAGAGCTAACGGATCCGTGTGTTCAAGTGAACGAAATGTTTGTCACAAGTGCCGCCTTCCGGCAATGCCGGCGATTCCCCGCTACCAGACCCTTTTTCCAAGAGGGAGCCGCTCAAGGAATAATGTACCCTCTGCGTAAGAAGTACCTTCCGTATGAAGATCCTCGCTTATGACGAACCAATATTGAGCATTGTCATCATGAGTCGCGGGATGGATGAGAGAACGTCTCCAGAAGAAGTACGGTCAGGTCTTCGAGAAGCCTGGTCGGTTCAGATCGGCCCCGAAATCACCTCCATAGACTCCGAAAAGTATGGTTCGATCGATCAAGAGTCACAATGAGGAGCGGGTTCCAGGCTAGAACTCCAGGTCGGTACCAGGGCCCAGGCGCATATTTAGGAGGGAGCCCAGGGGGCCATGGCCCCCCCCCCCCAAAATTTTCAAGCCACTCATGAGACTCTATAGTAATGTAATGATGGGCTCTTGGCCCCCCCCCCAAAAAAAAATCCTGGATACGCCCCTGCCAGGGCCCAGAAAAATCGGGCCCCGGAAACTGGAGATCGTGTCTTTCTCTTTATGTAGAATCGATTGCGGCTGGGATTCGCGGGTCAGTGTTCGAGATCGGCGACGCGCGCATAGAGTACTTGGAAAGCCGATGAAAGGTCCTCGAGAATCGATTCCGCTCTCCTGTGGAGACCGGAGGCGTTGTTGGAAATGATTCCATGATACCCCCCGAACGTAACGAACAAATTTTTCCGAAAATTCAAAGATGATTTTGAATTTGTTGAAAGATTTCTACCTATTGAAAGATTCCTACGACGAAATTTCTGGGGAAAGATTCCAAAGATTATTATCAAGACGCTAAAAAGAACAAGAGAACTTGAGTGATTTCTGAGCAATCGGGGTTCTTAATATTTTACTTGTATATCAGGATCTCTTCTCCGTTGGATAAATCGCACTCAAATCAGACTGACTTGATCGGGAAATACATCCTCCTCCTCTCAGTTTTCACAGAACTGGGTCGAGGAGAGTCACGCGATTCGGTTGTCGTTCGGCGCAAATATTGGCGAATCGAAACTCATATGTGCCCAATATCAGAATTTCATCCAATTCACAATAAACAGTATATTTCTGGAACTTCGGATCTCCAAATGAAAATCGACTACGGGAAACTTTGATGAAAATGCAGCTTTGACCAAGTTGCTGACTACTGATCATCCAGACAGAGAGGAAGATATTTGTGAGCGCGTGCTGTGACCGCTGTGAAGTATTTCAGCTTTTCAGAGAGCTCCGTCTTGACGAACTCTTCTATGTATTCAGCGAAACGGAGCTTGTTGAGTTCGGTAATTCTCCTCTGCTGATCAACCCGCCAGAGCCCTTCCTCGTAACATTGGGCGTCGTCCAAATGAACGATCTGCAGTTGATCGATGTTCGGGTTAGCTTCTGTCTCACCTAATCTGGTTTGGTGCTTTATTCTGATCCGAGATGACCAGGAAATCGGAAACTTGCCTCCGCATTGACTAGCGTCAATTTCGAGTTCGGAACCTTTGCTTCCTCATTATCGTAAAGTAGTTCTACTCGAGTAGTCTCCGTGACGCAGGTAACGTTGGGATCACTCGCTAAATTGATACCCGCGTAGACAAAATAGGAAGCTCGTTTCCCCAACATTTCAATGCTGCGTAACTCCAAGTAGACACGAATGCGACATGGCGATACTGAAAGAGTTCCGTCTTTCTATTGAGAGAGACAGAATGAGTTCCAGAGCCGTCGATATAGGTGGAAAAAGCGCAACTCATAATCGAACCTTCTCGATTGATGTGTACAGTATCCTTTCGTTCGATGCGGTGTAAGTTGAACAGTCTTAGTCCATACGCGATATAAGTAGAGAACTCGATAGTGTTCAATTCTTCCGAGTCCCAGGCTTCTATCTTCCGCAAATCCTTACTGAGGCTTAGGATCAACTCGTCGAAGAAACTATCTACTTCATCATCATTAGCCTCTGAAATGAAATCAACTCGAGTCGTTGAGGCCCTCCGAGTGTCAAGGGTCTTCTGATATACTGTTTAGAAGATCGCTTTCTCGTACCTTCTATCAAGTGTTGTTTTCCCAATACTGAGGCTTCTTCTCCTCCAATATAGAAAGCTAACGCCAAAGTAGTTAGGATCACGGCTCCGACAATGAGGGATTTCTTCTTCTTCTTCGCAGTTTTCTTCTTTGACCTTGCAGTCCTTCCGGTAGATTCGTTCAGAGTCACCAAAGTTTCCAAAGTTGACCTGCTATAACCTGGAATGTGTGTATTTCCGAATTTATCGTTGCCACTGATTTTGACGTACCACTGGAGAATGTTGAATGAATCAAGTCAGACATGGTCTTGACCTGTCTCGAGATTGATGCTCCTCGGCGAGGGAGTCACGTCGAGATCTAACATCGAAGATGGTAGCTCGCCGAACTCATCCAGAGGCCAATCCATAGCCGCCAACGCTCGGGATCTTCTCGACATTTCATCATCACTAGGGAACCTTGACGGCGTCCCGTCTTCCTCGCGGAACATTTCGGCATGGTTTGGAAGAAGTTACTTCCCCAACTTCATTCTTTCGCAGGTTTTGCTAAGTAAGTCAACGCCGTGCTGAAGCGGAGTCCATGTCGTTGAAGAAATGGAGAAGCGGAACGACCCCGTTTCTCTCGGAGAAAACTCGATTCTGATCGTCTCGAGTCGATTCCAGTTTTATTTGGTCTGAGAGACCCGAGAAGATTCGGCTCAAAATCAGATCATGATTCGAGAGGCGATAAGTTCGTTTTCGTCAAAGAGCTAACGGATCCGTGTGTTCAAGTGAACGAAATGTTTATCACGATTGCCGCCCCCGGCTGCTGTGCTCCTGAACGGCTGAGTGTTGGTATACAGTGCATAGGAGAAGCCATGCCGGCCATTCCCTCCAAGCAAACCCTCTTCATACACGGGGGCCAAGGAATGATGTACACTAAACTCGCGCATCGGAAGAACCTCGCACACGAAGAACCAGCATTGAGCATGGTCATCATGAGTCGTGGAATGGAGGACAGTGTAGCCAGACATCAGCTCCCACGGAAGGGAAGAACGGACCGTTCCCCGTTCTTTCTGGAACGGGTGGTACGGTCCGTTCTCCGTTCCATGGCCCGTAAAAGGAGGAGGAGGACCACGGTCATTCTTCACTTGATTTTTCGATTGCAGATCCGACAGCTTTCTCTTCCAAACTTTCTTCAAAGTTTGTGAACGTCCGATATTCATCTTCAGCATTCTCAGTAACTGTCCCGGGCGGCAACCTGGCCAGGTGGGCCTGCGACTGCGCCGAGATTTCGATTTTGCGTTGAGGACTTGGGGTTGGAGCGCTTTACATCTTCACCATCTGGAGATCGTGTCTTGCTCGCTGTGTGGAATCGTTGCGGATGATACTCGCGGATCACGGCAGAGCGGATCCTGGATGTCGCGTTTGCTTGGAAACCTTATGAAAGGCCTTCGAGAGCCGATTCCGCTGTCCTCTGGAAACCGAAGGCTTTCTCGGAAATGATTCTATTCCACCCTGCGAATGATGCGAACCAATTCCTTTAGAAAATTGAAGATAACTCTCGGTCGATAATTCTGAAATTTCCATCACCTTTTCCGTCGTAGAAATCTCTGAGACGAAATTTTTGGAAAGAGATTCAAAAGACTATCAAGACGATGAACAGGAGAACTCGAGTGACTTCTGAGTGATCGGAATCCTGAATATGTGTTACCTGGACATCAGGATCTCTTCTCCGTTGGATAAATATCATGTTCACACTCTCAGATCAGGCTGACCCGATCGGGAAATACTCCTAGTTTTCAGTTTTCCTCTCAGTTTCCACAGAACTGGATCGAAACTCACATGTGCCCAATATCAGAATTTCATCCAATTCACAATAAACAGTATATTTCTAAGATTTCGGATCTCTGATTGAAAATCGTCTACGGAAAACAGTGATGAACTACAAATCATCCAGACAGAGAGGAAGAAATTTGTAGGTGCTTGCTGTGACTGCTGTGTGGTATTTCAGCTTTGCATAGAACTCCGACCTGACGAACTCTTCTATGTATTGAGCAGAACGAAGCGTGCTCAGATGGATAATTTTAAGTTGCAGATCATATCGCCATAGCCCTTCCTTGTAACATACGGCATCGTCCAAATGAACTATCTGCACTTGAACGACGTTCGGTTTAGTTTCTGTCTCACCTAATCTGGTTTGGTGCAAGCACTTCATTCTGATCCGAAATGACAAGAAAATCGAAAACTTGCCTCCACACCGACTAGCGTCAATCTTGAGTTCGGAGCCTCGGTTTCCTCATTATCGTAAAGTACTTCTAATCGGGTAGTCTCCGTGACGCAGGTAACATTGGGATCAAACGCAAAATTGTATTTGAGAATCCCAAACTCGTAAATGAAAAAGGAAGCTCGTTTTCCCAACATTTCAATGCTGCGTAACTCCAAGTAGATCCGAATGCGACATGGCGATACTGAAAGAGATCCTTCTTTCCATTGAGAGAGGCAGAGAAAGCTTCAAGTTCTCATGAATGAGCACCAGAGTTGTCAATATTAGTGGAAAAAGCGCAAGTCATCATCGAACCTTGCCGAGCGATCTCAACAGAATCCTTCCGTTCAACTCGGTGAATGTTATGTAGTTTCAGATCATAAGCGAGAAACGAAGAGGAATTGATAGTTTCCATTCTTTCCAACGCCCAAGTGCCCATGCTCTTCAAATCCTTTCCGAGGCTAAAGACCAGCTCGTCGAAGAAACTATCTACTTCATCATCATTAGCCTCTGAAATGAAGTCAACTCGAGTCGTTGAGGCACTCCGAGAGTCAAGAGTCTCCTGTAACACTGTTTAGATTGCTTTCTCGTACCCTCGAACGAGTGTTGTTTGAGCAGAGCCACAGCTTCCTCTTCTCCTCCAACATAGAATGCCATCGCCATAGCTGACAGCGCCATGACTCCAAGAATGACGGTAATCATCTTCGAAGTTGTCTTCTTTACCGTTTCAGTTCTTTCAGTGGGTTCCTTCAGAAGCTCGTCGGTTGAACTGCTATAACCTGGAATGTGTGCCTTTCCCACTTATCGTTGCCACTGATTTTGACGTACCTCTGGAGAATTTCGATTGACTCAGTCAGACATGGTCTTGACCTGTTCCGTGCTTGAGGTTTCTCGACGAGCGAGCTACGCGGAGATCGAATATCGAAAACGGGTCCTTCCTGAACGCATCTTCAGGCCGACTGTCTACTACTGTCGACAGGGATATTCTTGACAGTTCATCATCAGTTGATGACACTGACAGCGTACTCTTCTCCATGAGGTACACTCCGGTGCACTTAGATAAAATTCACTTCCCAAACTTCATTTTTTGGTAGGTTTTGTTAAGTAAGTTAACGCCGTTTTGGAGCGAGGTTCATGTGAACGAAGTAATGAGGAGAGAGGAACGATCGCGTTTCTCTCGGAGAAGAGCTCGAGTTCCGGGTCGATTCCAGCTTCAATTGTTCGGAACGATCCGGGAAGACTCGACTCGAGTTCATTAGATCATTTCTTCGAATGGCGCGGATTTCGTCTTCGTGGGAGAGCTGACAGATGGGTGTATTCCAGTGAAGAAAATGTCTATCTTGACTTCCGCCGGCTGCTGTGCTCCTGAGCGGCTGAGCGTTCGCAGACAGTGTCTGCGTTCTCACCGAGATGCGCACGCCATGTCCAAAAGACTCTGCCAGATCGTGCACCGCTGTCCTCAATGATTCGTTATCGATGAATTCAAGTTCCAAGTTTGGAAGAGTGAAGCGGGGAGCGATTGGCGGGAAAATCTTGATCTTGAAGAGATTCATAGCCATCAGATTCTCGATCATAGTCGTTGTCGCCATTGCTTTCGCCGCCTTCACTATTATGTGGTTCGTGAAGTTCAACTTGGCTATCTTTTCACGGTCAGAGCAGCCGACATCATAATTGATTGATCCATCGCCGAAGAATCGATTCAATGATGATTTTCTTTGTAACCATGATGAGTTTCCCGAGACTTTGGTCAGTTTGGAAATGAGAAAATTTCAGGGCGTGGCAACATATTCAGACAGTTTCGAAACGTGCACTGAACTACGAAGAATTGAGCTACAGGAGTCCTGCTTGCGCAAAGGCTGCGTCTCGACGCGCCGTTTTAGGACAATCTGGGTCAAACTGTCTTGGACTCGACGGGATATATGTAGTGTCGTGCAAAAGTTTTGGGCTAGTCGGTTTTTTTGCAACTTTTCTGCAATTTATACGGAATATCGAGCTAAAATGCATACTGATGATGATGAGAGGCTCGTTGTTCCTCATTTCTCGAGGGTCCATCAATATCTGGCAGGAAATATGAAATTTTCGATTTTTTCTGAAAATTGGGTCTCCAAAAAGTTTGGGCTAAATCACCGAAATCGTCAAATTCGAGATTGTTCTGGGCTAGTATACTTCGCTACCACCAGAATTTCGGAGGACGTGGGCTCGAGAGGATTCTTAAATCATGGCCGAAGACACCTCTCTTGAGGTTCGGAAGATAATATTGCGGAAGTCGAAGCTTGGCAAGAGGTCGCGTACAATGGTGACGCTGGTGAATACCTCCAAAAGAGAGGCACAGAGTATCGGGATCTCTCCGGGACATGCCCCGAAGTGGACGACCGCGGAAAACCACGGAAAGAGTTGATAAAGTAATCGAAAGAAAGGCAGTGGTGAACCTAAGAATGAATGCAGCGGAGATGGCGCGCGAGCTTCCTGCGGAGGATCTCGCGCATGTGAGCCGTGACACAGTGGTCCGCCGTCTTCGGAGTGGTGGGCTATTCGGTCGTATCGGCGCGGCGTGAAGAAACCTCTGATCAGCGAGCGAAATAGAAAGAAGCGGCTGAAGTTCGCTAAGAAACATCAGGACTGCACGGTATATGATTGGACAAAAGTGTTTCTTTTTCCGACGAATCCAAATTTCAATTATTCGGATGCCATTGAAGAATCTCTGTGTCTGACGTCCGCGATTAGACACCTACAGGGCTTCGCTACTAAATACTTACTCTCGAAGTTCGATCCGATCTGTAGCCCTTGCTTGTGAGCTCTTCTTTCGGCAGAAAACCGCAATGAAATTCCTCGAAACCATCAAAACTGAAGGTTTTCCCCGAGAACCCGCTTTAATATTTTCACTGACTGCTTGCGTACGAGATGCATCATCACGAAACTTCATCTCTATCGTCGCTAAAATATCCATTCTCATCTCTTGGGTAGCAGCTACACTGCGCTGGAGACTTCCCTCCTGAACTTCTATAGCTGGGCCTCCCATGCTCTGAATCGATGAAAACTCGAGTAAAATTCGACGAATCGGGTACGAATTTTCTAGAGCCTACTTCTCCCGAATTTCTGGTGGGAGCGATGTATTCTAGCCCAAAAGATTCTCGAATTCGACGATTTTGGTGGTTTGGCCCGAAAAATCGAAAATTTCATATTCCCTGCCAAATATTGATGAATCCCATAGGAATAAGTTGTAACATGTCTCACTCCATCCGCACCATGAATTTCAGCTCGATATTTCATATATTTTGCGAAAAATTCGCAAAAAACCGACTGGCCCAAAACTTTTGCACGGCACTGTATGTAGAGTCTTCGTTCATTGTCATGAATTCGGTTTTATCGTGAAGTACCATCTTCGCGGGCTGTTTTTCCGCAGCTCAACTAATTGGAATATCTCCTTTCTCGACCAGAAGAGCGTCGCAAGTGAATCCTTTGGTGATCATTGCAGAACCACAAATGATGCCGCTGCTGACTGGCCATAATGGGTTCGAGATTCCTGAATAGAAGTTTGACATCAACTATCTGTAGGAATCTCTCAACAGGTTCCTCGGCGTAACACTGCGAACGATCGATATTGAGTTGAGATCTAAGATCGCTAAAATACAATCATCAAGGATTATAAAAACATTCTGTGTCAAATGTGGAGCTCAAAATGTTCTCGATTTCCCACTTCCTGCCTGAGAAGATATCTTCGATGAATCATTTCTCTTCGAAGAGTATTCTATAGCGTAATCTGATTCCATTGGATCGGCATTCCTTTCGAACAACCGCCCCATGACTCTATACGATCTGTGAGCTTGGCGAGATTCGATGAGTTTATCAAATTGTTGTTGTCAGAAATATATTCGAACTTCTGATCCACGTCGATCACGACTCCGCTTCACTCCCATCGGAATTCCGTGAGAAATCTCTGCACTTGACATCATCAAAAACTATTCAGTAATCTATTTATCTATCATTTACTTGCAAGGGGGGTCCGCGGACTGTAAACCGCCGATCGAGGCGATTCTTCTTCCCGGGTGAAAAACTACCGTATCTTTGATTGCGAGCCGTTTTCAACTGTTTTTGGAAGAAAGTATGGGGAAGGGGGAAACGAGGCGGTTGGGGAAGGGGGAGAGTAGCCTATGTGCGTACTTGTGACCTGCTCCACACGATGCAGGAGGTTCAAACCCGATCGAACTCCTGGCGTTGAAGTCCGTCGAGGACAAACTCTACTCGCAAACAGATCTTCGATAAATACATTTCTGGAATCAAAATATGCAGCCCGAGATAGGTGTTGTTTTTGACCACTCCTGAGGTGACAATCATGATGCAAGAGGAGGCGCCTCGATCGGCGGGTTACAGTCCGCGGACCTCCCTTGTTAGTCATCTATCTAGTCACAAGCGAAACATCCAGTCAAATGACAAATGATTAGCAGAGGAATTACAGCGCGAAGTGAATATCGGAGAGTCCTTCCCACCTCAGCTCTAAATGAGTGTCAATTGGGTCCACGGGTCGCATGTCAAAGGTGAATGGAAATTCACTGTTCAAGCCCACCGACACACTCATCGGGAGCATCTTTGACACACTTCCTCCGAGTCGACGTATACATAGATTCCACGAAGCTGACGCCACCGATCCCCTGTGCGCCGAAATCCATGATGATAGCTTCTTTCACACTTTTCGAACTCTCCTCTTCGAAGCTTCAGGACTCGTGAACCTATCGGCAAACAAAGAGAGATTCAAAAAGATCGAATCTATTCCGAGCAGCCGTGAGCGACAGCATCGAAGGTGCTCGGTCATGCGCCGCACGCTTAAAGAGCTCCCGGTGGCAAGGGTTTTCGAGCACCTGTTTTGAAATATTCTGCGGTCGACAGATCTCCGTTCCCCGAAGCATCGGGAGTTTTCCATTTCCTGATTCCAGAGCGGTGGAAGTGAGCTAAAATCCTCGATTTTGGATTTTTCAAAGAAGCCTGGTGATTCGAATGTGTTTTCCGGAGAAATTCCCGACGGTTGACGCTCGGCAACATCGAATCTTCCTCCGGGAGCCACGATCGCATTCTGTCGTCCCTCGTATTTTAGGGCTAGGCCACACATATTTTCATTGATAGTTGATCCTCGTTCGTGAGGAGCGGTTCTTGAAAACAGTGTTCTCGAGGTGTTCGGCTTCTCGACCGTCGTGTTGTTAGTCCTTACCGATGTTGACTCTTTGTTGAAGGTTTGCAGTGCATCGTTATCGTTGGGATTCGGAAGGTGTGTGTGACAAGTCTGAAATCAAGAGCTGAAGCTGACCAGTTTCGAGTCAGATGTTCTCCCAAAGCCCCCCGGGTTGAAAAACTCGACCCTCGAAGCTCGACAACAAGCCCCGCGTTGCCCGTGTAACGTCATGCTGACGTCGCCATGCTTGCCACGGGGTCGATCGATTACATGCGAACGAGCCGCGAGTTTCCCGACAACGATCGCCTCCGGATCTAGCTTTGTCGAGAGCTGCATCTATCTTGAGGTTCTAGCCCCGGAGTCCGTTGACGAACCAATCCAGTGGCAACCGCTCGGCAGCTTGCATACGACTGGCGAGTTCTGTCTGCAAGTTTCGCAGAATCTGTTCGAAGATGCTGATATCGCTTTTCGGGTACAAGGGTTTGTTCGATAGCCTTGAGTCAAAGCTTAGAAGAAGAAGACGACGACGTCAGCGACGACGACGACAACGATGAAGAGTCATTGACAACGGGGTTTACCTTGGCGAGAGCCGCGGTCGTTCTTGGGAATGCTCAGCCCATGGAAAGGCGGCAGCGATGTCATTCGAGCGGCCTCTGACTGGCTGGGAGTGTAGATCCAAGCATGGCATGCAAAGCCGGAGCGCCCTTGTCGTGAGGAGCTTGGATCTGTTGTATAACATCACCAAAAATGTCGTTATCATAACACAGCGACAGCTGCATTGCGCTCATGAGCATGTGTCCGATGAGATAGTTTCGAGGCTCGATGACATCATCATTCGGACTACAAATGGGATCGACCCCTATTGTCAGCACAGCTAACGAGAGAGAGCGTCACCGAAAACCGTGGAAATCCACAGGATAGAAAGAGATCGCCGGAAAATCGAAAGTTTCCAAGCAAGAGAGACGATTTCCAGGTTGTCTACGAGCAGATCTATGAGTATGTGTGTGCCGTAGACTTCGTCCCGACGCCTTAATCTTCAGATGCGAGGCTTCCCGTGTTTGAAATTTTGTCCTGCGGCAACGATTATGCCGCTGGCTTCTAATACATCCGTCGAGCATGTCGTCACGGGTTACGTCAAACGTCAGCGAATCAGTTTGCTCTGATTGGATGCGTTCCTCAACGACCGACCGACCGGTCAGCCAGCCAGCCAACTATGCACTATAAATAGGCTGCGATTCACAGTGTCAATCAATCGACTAATTTTCGTCTCGTTCCCTCTGTTCAGGTTCCATAATTGCTCTCTGAAAAAACTGGTTCACCCGCGCAACCAGCCGGGCCCTCGAGCAAGCGAGCGAGGCTCACACCTCTGTGGTTGTCACACTCACTCACTCAGTCGGTCGTTCGTTTTTAGAGGCTGAGTCAACGTAATCGTTCGATCCAAGGCATTCGCTCGTTGTCATGTTGGAATTGCTTGAACTTGGAACCGCGAATTAAACGAAAAGTGGTTCGAATGCTCGTTGCCGGTGTTCATGTACCTTTTTTTTTCTTTTCGATGGCGGGCGCCTTGGATTTGGTTGCGCAACAACCGACTGCTCGTTCGTTGGTTTATCGCTCGACGCGATGACTACACGTTCGGCGGAATCGATCGATGCGGCAACGTCAAAAGGTCACGTTTTAAGTTTACTGCGCTGCTGCCGCGGTCTAATCCGAGGGACGACACTCCTGGACGTCACGCGTGCGCGAAACTTTTCTCCGGTCTGGAAAATTTGCATTTTTTCCGCAGCAATCCGCGGCTGATTGGCTTCCCCGATAAAGATCATTCCAGCTTCGGTGATCGATTTCTCGAGATCGTTCATTGAAACCATCACAGAAGCGGCCTCGAGCAATTTAGGTTTCCAGTTTAAGGCCAGAACCTTGGCTCAAGATATCTCGCGAACTCCGTTGTTTATCGAGGCAAACAGAGTCGGCTCTGATGATGTCTGCCTTCTTCAATGAACGAACGAACGGACGGACGGATGAATGAATGAAGTCGATACTATTCGCGCCGAAGAGTGTTCTCGGAAGAAGTCAGCATTGGAAATCGTCTGACTCTTGCGGGCCGGCCTGCCTGCTTACTTCCTTTCTCCCTCAATAATTCCTCCTCGCCGCAACGGGTTGGTCAACCTTTCGCAGTCGGCGTTGTCTCGTGTGAGATATGATGACTCAAACGCTTCAGATAAGCTGCGACCGCAAGCGTGTCTTGACTACTGCTGGAGAGACGTTGAGTGTGCTAATTGAGAAATTGACATTCGTCATGCCGTGGGCGCCTGAGCGCACAGTCTCACGGTCAGTTTAATGCTTTGCTCGGTACTCACAGGACTGACACCAGTCCCCACAGCAGCAGTGGCAGCTGCACACACTTGGATACAGCGCTGGAAGAGTGGAACCACAAAGTTTTTTTCTCGTTCTAGTCGTCGGCTTCCACGCCAATCGGTGAGAATCAGCGAGTCGTTCTCGATTCCAATCTGCAAAACTCACAGACGACTGTCACCGTCGACAGTATTAGTTCGCTGAGTTTCATCGGGAATATCTCGAGTTGTTTCTTGTGATCCAGGACTAATCGTCCAGGGTGATCATTCTTCTCCTATTTGCCCGCGCTTTCCGAAAATGTCAACGAAAGAAGTTGTTTTCGATCATTGGATCTTGAGTCAGGAACCGAAACTTCTCGAGTTCGAAATTTAGAGCATATCTCCGTTTCCGCCTTTCTCAAAGTCCCATAGTTTCATGCTGAGCAGTTTCGGGAATCGCGTAAACTTTATAAACTTCTTGAAATCCGAACGCGCTGTTGAGAAACGGAACCCGAAACGCATGGAACGACGCAGAAGCCTCGCTGACTGAGTTTCTCAGGAGCCAGTCTCGCTTTTGTTGTTGCGAACAGTGCCCGCATCGGATACGCGGATAGTTTGCTGTGCAGGTGACTGAGCCGCGGACCGGCCGGGTGGCTACTTGGATCGCCAAAGTCGTAGAAGCCGGAGATATGCTGCCTGCCCATGTCAAGGGTATGTCTCACGTCATGTCCACGGCATCTGGCAGCATCGTTCGACGTTCACTCTCTCGACATAAAACCGTATCAGTGGCGGAAACAACGACATCTGTTTATTGTGTGAATGTGTTTCCTCGCGGCTAAAGTGCCAGAGGAGCTGGCTAGATTTTTCTTTGCACCCGTCGCTCGAGTCGATACCCTCCGGCCACTCTTTAGTGATCGTTGCTCAGTGTTTTCGCGACAGAAAGGAGTTCTCGCTGTGGAAATTTTCGACTGCGTGACCGTCAACGAAGGTATTGAATTACATCTCGTTGGCTCTTGGCTGGAACCGTTCCATTGTTTATCCTCCCTCGTTCTGAATTCGATGATGACATCAGTTTTCCCCTATTGCCCTCTAATCATCGATTAGTTGCGCTAGAATGGACTCGGAGAAAACTTTTGAAGAGAGAGAAAGCCGGACGAGGCATTTTCAAGAAAAAGGTACCGAATCGGACGACTGGAAACGGGTACGCGGTCGTGTTCATTTGATCAGCGCCGTTTCCGACGACAATGATGATGCATAGGTCCGAGTGAGAAGAAGAGCTCTTCAACTCGTTCGTCGTTCAAAACAACAAACTGTCGTTCCCAGAGCCGCGCAGTATTTCACCGCAACGGATACCCTTGTGAATTTTCTACGTACTGACGTGGGTGGCTGTCGCAAGGGCGCCGTGTACGCTTTGAGACCTTCAATCAGAGCTGTCGCAATTTTGTAGCGCCAACACTTTCTTTTGCTCATTTGCACTTTGGATTTCAGAATTTCCAACTTCAATCGTGTGGCTTCCACGTGCTGTAGACGTTCGGAAAACGAGAATTCTGGAATTTCCCAAGAAAGCTCTGCTCTCGAGCAACCCTTTTGGCGCCACAATGTGTTTTTCTTTCGTTATCGAGTTCTTGTTCGTGGTGGAATTTTCCGGGTTTTTTTTTTCTTTCCTCCCTTATCAATGTGTCTCCGAAAACGTTTCCATGATAGACTCGGCTTCAAGCCGCTTATCACGATCGCAGTTGTGGTCTATCAGCGTTTGGGTTCTTGATTGTTTGCATGAAGCGATCTGGAGTGAAGAAAACAACTCGGGAACTCTGTACGAAGTTGAGACCTACATATTTTAGCTCGCTGATCTGCGAACCCAAGAAAAGCGAGTTGAGTTCTACGTGCCCAAAGCGGATGTGAATCGTACGGTTATCGTTTTGGTCGCACTAGTTTCGTGAGCGAGTTCACTTTCGAGTGCGGAAGTAGGTAGGAACCGTGACGTTTCCAACTGGAGAGCGAGTACTAGAGTGTATGGTCGCAGCTGCGGCTCTCAAAGATTGGGCGCGTTTTGAGAATCACGCGCAGCGACTTTGGCCTCGAGAGTACAGCGGATGCGGGCTTTTGAAAGATAATCTGTCAGATGCTTCAAGTTATTATCGAATACGACGCATTGTTTACTCTAATTGGTTCAGATCGAGAGATTTAGAACGAACGATGACGGCGTCGGTGAGAGGTTGATTGGCTTCATGAGAACGTTCTCTCTTCAGCAGCGATTGTCTGTCGAGCTTTTCAGGCGCTGACTAGAAAATCGAAGCGTCCACAGATCCGCATCTGCTGTCGACGGCCTTCCATCCATGTTCGATGAACCGTTGATGACACTCGATCAAAGAGCAAACGAGCCCTCAATCGGATCGATTTCTCTCCGTTGTTTGTTTTCGTATTCACTCATCTGACACCTAATTTGTCCAAACTGACAACAAGGGTTTTCACGATGATGATGATGATGATAGGTCGTCGTCGGTGTCAACTGCAATCAAACGCTGCGTGTGTTCTTCTCCGTTGATCTAAACCCTTGACTCGTTGGAAACTGTGGACCATCGCCGTTCAGCTGAAAATCGTCCGCAAGTTTCGGTCGGCTCGGATATGGCAAGTCAGTCAGCTCGACTGCGAGTTTGTGTACGGACTAGTTTTCGTTTCGCTTCGCTTGCTCGGGAATTTCCACGGACTTTGAGAATTCGTTCGAAAGCCAACTTCAATCGGTGCTTAATGAGTGATTTACGATTGCGATTGCGACGGTGACTGACAGCGGCATTCTCATTTCATTTTCAGGAGGAAATCTACCAGATGAGCCGGTAAACCCAAATCAAACAGGAGTGTAGTCCTGTCAAATCATGGCTGGGTCATCCACTCAGCGTCGGAGCCGTTTCTCGCTCAGGAGCATTTTTGGAACTAGTCCTCCTGGCACTTTTACTCAGCTGGCCGCGAGGCTCGTTGACAGGTGAGACGAATTGTCCTCGAAAAAATACGCCTTTGGAGCTTTCCGACTTGAACTTCCGACTTCTATCGCGCGTCGCCTCTCGGTCTACATTTGACACAAAACCCTTCGCGCATTTCAGACAAGATTCCTCATCGGACAATGGTGCGCGTCAACAGTCGTCTTCAGACGCAGAGGTTGGAATTCCCTCTTCAGCTGAAGCGCCGCTCGCTGCAGCTTCCAGTAAACCTTCGAAGAAGGACCAGTATCTAAGAGAATGCCCTCTGTGCCTCCTCGAGTTGCATCCGGACTGTTTTCCCAAGGTGAGTGATCTCGTTTCTGCGTCCCTGTTGTCGATATTTCGTCGCCAGAGCAGAATTTCCCTATCGTCGACCCATCACCCACGGACCACCTTTTGCCCTTCTCCGTTCCAGTTGAGCCTCTGTAATCACCGCACGTGCTGGGATTGTCTTCAACGTTATCTTCGAATCGAAATATCCGAGGGACGAATCAACATTGACTGCCCGGAATGCTCGCAACTGATTCACCCAACAGACATTCGGAATATTCTCAGCGATGAAGCTACCATGCTCAAATACGAGACGTTTATGTTGCGGAGAGTGCTCTGTACGGACCGAGACGCCCGCTGGTGCCCGGCACCAGATTGTACATTTGTCGTAATCGCGAACAACTGCGCGACTTGCCCCAAACTAAAGTGCGTCCTCGACTATGTCCTAGATCAATGATAAGTCGTACATATTCCGTTTTCGAGTGTTTTTTTTTCTATCCCGTTCTGTCTCGAGGGCCGTTCCACTTTTTGAGTCGTGGCCATCGTTGTCGATGTTTTCCTCGGTGCTCCCGGGACGATTCTATCGAACATCGTTCTGCCTCGAAGAGCCTTATGATAAAAATTAATCTTTCCGCCTACAGATGTCAGCGACCTGGATGTGACACTGAATTTTGCTATCACTGTAAACAAGAATGGCATCCGAACATTACGTGCGATATGGCGCGACAACAACGCCAGGAGGAAATTCCTTGCGGTCCTTTTCCTTCGACCTCGGGATCCTCGGGCTCGACGAGTGGATCTCCGAGCGGGAAATACGCCGGAAAAGAAGAAATGAAGAACTGTCCCAGTTGCGGGGTAAGAAGCCAAACTCTCGTTTTCTCTCATTTGGAGTGTACCATGTTTCGACGAGGAGAGGAATAATTTCAAGAAATCATCTCAGTTTCTCTTGCTCACAGATGCAGATCATCAAAGCGGACGACGGCAGTTGTAACCATATGACGTGTGGAATTTGCGGGAAAGAGTTCTGCTGGCTGTGCGTTAAGCAGATCACCGATCTTCACTATCTGTCACCTTCGGGCTGTACTTTCTGGGGCAAGAAACCCTGGTCCCGGAAAAAGAAGATTCTGTGTCAGCTCGGAATGCTTGTGGGTGCCCCCGTAGGAATCGCCCTGATTGCCGGTATCGCCATCCCTGGAATCATAATCGGCATCCCCGTGTTCATCGGCAAGAAAATTTATGTCAAGAACCGAGAGAAGAGCGCCATGAAGAGGAACACAGCCGTCGCGATGGGTGTTCTGCTCTCAATGGCCTTCTCACCAATCGTGGCGGCCATCGCGATCGGTATCGGCGTGCCCATACTGCTAGCCTACGCGTATGGAGTGGTTCCTCTGAGTCTTCTACGATCAGGTAATTTGACGTCCGACAGCACCGTCGATTGCTAGCACTTATTGTTAGTTGTCTGACGATGAGGTGTCTCTCGACTTCTGACTGAGAGATGCTGAAAACATTTTAGCAGGAGGTTGGGGTGTGAAGGCGTCCAGTTCTGGCGTTCGTCTTCAGTTCGATGAGGGTCCCGGTGCTGAAGAACAACAAATTGATGATGGAAAATCTCCATCGACCTCGGGTGAAGGCCAACGCCGATCTACCAAAGGCTCGTCGGGTAAGGAATCTGTTGAGGTGGAGCTCTTGAACGCGACTCGATCCACGCCAGAAGCTCGGCATTCACGCGAGTTCCTCTTGCAGTTGCTGACAGCGATCACGTGAGCATCACGATGGCGACCGGTGGCGACGTCGACTCTGTGTTGAGTGGAAAAACGCTCGAATCCGGTAGACTGCAAACAGTTCAAGTCCAGATAGAGCAAGACGATAAGGCGAGCCAGGGTTCCACGAGGGCGCTTGCGGGTAGTCTGCTCAACTATGAGCCCGCCGACAAGTAAATTGATCTGTGATGTAAATGAGTTTATGTGTGTCTGGAATGATTGCGAACCGAATGACGGCGTCGTTCTACAACAAAACGAATACTGCGACAAACATGACCATGATGTGCCAGATTTGCATGAGCGCTCTCCGCTCCTCTCGGCGAGAGCACAACCGAGCGATGTGTACGTGGTGAGAGGCTGTGATAGGCAAAGTGTAGAAAACGGATGCGTCGATCGAGCTGTTACAATTTGGGAGAAACTTAAGGGTCCGCATAACGAGGATTCGACTGGAATCCTCAGAGGAGAGAGGCAGGTCCATCGAGCTTTGTCGATCCCTTTGCTGAAGCCGCCGACAAGAGACCGATTCGGAGAGCTCAGTTATTTTTTAGAGTACTTAGCCAAAGATAGGTGCGATGTCAAGCACCAGGATGACGGACCCGACCTCTGAACTCGGCGGCGAATTCGATTCTTCTGAATGAACGACTGAGTGCTGCGATGTTCCTCAAGTTCCATTGGAAATTCGCCTCCGCCGTTATTTCCGCGACGACGACAGCGGGAAAATCGACGTTTTCGAAAAGGAAGATCATTTTCATGAGCTGTTTGTTACCGACAGAAATATAAACGGCGCTCCCTGTGTTGCCGGGCTTGTATAGAAACATCAAGAACATTTACAAAAGGTTACATGGAAGTGGAAGAGGAAATTATAGAAAATGTTATCGATGGAGCGTGCTACTATTATTATTATGGGAACCAATTCGATTTCGTTAGTTCATCGTGGATCCACAACCTCATTGAGATTTCGCACTGAGCGTCGGATAGCAGGAGCGCGATGGGAAAAACTGATCGTCGATATATACGGTAAATAATCGCTTAAAGAAATTCCAATTGGGTGCGTCTATAATTTAAATTTTCTCTCTCCCGCTCGATCAGTGGGAATTTGGAAAAAAAAAACTACTGTATCCTCACTCGATCAGGATCATCGCTTTTCGAGAACGTACTTTTTCATAATTGGGGAAAACAATCTATCAATCAAAACTTGGGACAAAATAGGAATGAAATGTCCCGCAGAAAACAAAACGAATACATCCCGGGAACTGGCGAAATTCAGGTATTCCTGGGGAGTCCTACTGTGTCTACCTCTGTTGAATTCTGCGCGTTCTCCTCGAACTGAAAATATGGGAAAGAGGGCCTGCTGTGATCATGACACGCGGGATCCACGTTGACGAACGCATTGAACAGGATACGAAGGTTTTAGGGGAATACCTTGAAACTGTTTCCGTCGGGACTGCTTTTTTATTCAATCGGAGAATGAGGTTTAATGTGAATGAAATATGAGTTGTTTGCAATTATGTGGAAGCGAGTTACGATCCGTATGATGTGTTTTGAATGGCGAGAACTCAAACAATGCTGAACTGTAAATAATAAGGCTGAGGATGTGTTGAAGTCGTGTAAGTAATTGAATAAAGAAACCGAAGTTATAGAAATTACTCTCAAATCGGAAAAACGATCGATCATTTGACATTTCGATGAAATACCAATTTCTCGTCAAACACCCTGGTGTAGTGCCATAGTTTAACTCACGTAGAGGAACTCACATTTGAAACTCAAAGTTCTCTTTTTATCTTATCTATCTTCATTATCTATGAAACGAGGGCCGTGTGTGCTGCTTTCTTGAAGCAGCATTGCTTTTCATATTCTCGAGAAGATATGCGATGTGAAGTCGGCAACCTCAACAAGCAGGTATCGAAGAATCCAGAAACTGTACATGGAGTTATTCCAATAATTTCAACATTTTTATTTACATTGCGGCGACGATTCATAATCCGCTCAATCCCTTTTCTTCTTCTCGTAAGCCCTGCCTAATTTAGAGAGCTCAGTTTCGGGAACGCGTTCTGCTTACTCACGACCAGTTTCGAATGTTGGAGCGAAATGTAGCCTTTGATTTTGTTCTGGAAGACCAAGTTCGCCAGCAGACACTGCGTTTCTGCTAGGTTGATGTCTTCCACGTTCTGGGATTTAAGAACCGCTAACAGAGCCTCGATCGGTATTTGGTGAGTACCCAGAATGAGGAAAACCCGTTTGAATAAATTCCGGTAAACGACCATCCGCAGTCGTTCAAGTATCAAATAAACTCCGATTTTGAAAAAATAGCTTTCGTTCTTGTCGAGCTCTTGCTGAAATTTGAGGACGTTGCCAGTTTTCATAGCGTGGCATATCTCGACGAACTCCCCGAGGTCGTACTTTTCGAGAAGCCCGTTCGTAGGTTGGAAGCCGAGCAACAGCTTCACTGGCAGGAGGTAGATGAGTATCTGGCGTTTGTTATTCAGAGAGCGCGGGTGACAGTTTTGAAAAGCGAATGACAGGTAGTCGTGAGCTGTTTTGAGCTCGTTGTCAAACACTGCTTTTCGACCGACGAAGTAACGGTAGGTGACCATGTCGGCCAAGTTGAACTCATCCTTGTAGGTGCAACCTTCGATAGCACGAATGAGGGGCTTGCAGAGATGCAGGGTGTTTACGCTGTAGTAGATCTTGAAGAGTTGATTCACGAGATGCAGCATCCCGAGTCGCTTTGAATCTTTCAGAGCTGCCCTGTTGTCACTCGCGCACACCCTGAAACAGCTCATGAGGGACTCGGCGGATTTCTCCAGAAGCTCTCCCTGCTTGTAATTTTTCTTCTGTCGCGCTTGCTTATCCGCCTGGACCCCCAGCAAACGAACCTCAAGACAGGAGCAGCACATCACTGGTAAGCACCAATTCTCTTCTTTTTGAGATTGGAGGATCTTCACCAGAACCTGGAATCAACCCCAAATATGTCAACTATCTTTGATGTCATCTGTGTAGCACTGCACATCAATCAACTGTATGGAGGAAGCGACGGAGCGTCGAAAAGGCATTCGAGTGACCCCTACCTGAATGTGGGCCTGCTGCTCCCGGAAGGCCGAGACGTATTTGTAGGTGCAGGCATTCTGTGCGCATTTCAAATGAGAATAGACGAGTTCGTCCCACGGCGCAGCGAGCACTCGCTGGACCTGTCGCTCTGTGTCCGATGGCAGATGGAGCAGGAGGTTCACTTTGGAAGAATCGCATTCTCGCAGAGAAAGCAGGCTCGCTAAAGCCGCCCCGTCCTGATAGCGAATGGCTTCATCCACGCTACGCAGATAGGATCCCAGATTCATTCCTGAAAAGTCAGACACAGGTGTCAAATGGGTTCTTTCCCGAATTCGAAATGACTGGAGAACACTCAAGATCCTGTATTTGAGCGGTCTCAGAGGCTGGCTGACACGAGTGGATAATTCCGTTCATGAGTGAGTTGCTCATCAACTTCATCGACCAGTCTCTGACCTCAATCGAGCTTCAGTGTGTTGAATGGAACTTGTCAAAGTCAGAAAATTCCGGAAAAGCTACTACTCCGGAAAGAATCATGGAGCCGGTGATCTTCACACCATGTTTTGAGAGATTTGCACAAGTGTCCGATCAGCGTTTGGGTTTCCACGATGTGTTGTCATTGGTCTCGACGATAGACAAGACGACTTACTTGAGTCACAACTGTCAGACCTCAAGTTTTCAGGGTTCTCGCGGGACTCGAAATTTCCCTTGTTTGAAAACACGGGCTCCTGAGTGGCACAACAAAATACACACGAATCTGTCTGCTTTCCTCCGTGCTCGTCGCCTCGTTTGAATTTTGGCGCCATCGAGCGGTCTGCACAGCGCCCTCTAGTAGGCCGGCCAATAGGAAAACGCCAAGCGACTCTCGTAGGATTTCGTGAGGTTCAGCTGAGAGAACTAATCTATTCGGTGCCCATTGATCTTCGGGTGAGTGCCTACGTAATGGTCGTGCGGTCTCCGGGTGGGCGAGGATGAGTACAACTCTGGAATTGCTCGCGCTTTATGGTGGCGAATCGCCCTTTTTCTCTGCATGCCGGTACCCAGTCGAGTTACCACGACCAGCAACCACTGTTAATGGACGCGGGGCCTCCGAATTAATTTCTGAGAGGGGAAATAGCAGCGATCGTTCTCGATTAGCTCATAGAGATTTCTCATTCGCGGTTCGTTTCAAGGCATTTCTCAGAACCTGTTCGATTCTGATATTTCCTCTACTTTATTTGCTCTCGGCCTCAACTGCCTTGAGCTTGGAGGAGGGATTACGATCAGGCGAGTTGGCGACAATGATCGTGGCGAAATCAACTCGAGAAGCCGAACGGAATTCGCTCGAGAAGTCGCCGGCCGGTAGACTTATCTTCCCCGCGTGTTGGAATACTCGCATCAGTCCTCGGCTTACGGTTGTAAACATCATCCGGTCTAACAGAACAACCACGTTGTTTCAGAGCTACTAGTGCGACGTTGTGAGTGGCGTGCAGAGCTATTGTTCTTCTGTGCGCAGTCAGTTTGCCGCTATAGAGATCAAGGTATGTTTTTGCTGTTTCTGAGAGACACGTGCGTTGGAATGAACGTGAGCGCGATGCAACGGGGACCATGATCGGTGTTCTGTTTTTCCGACTCCGCGAACGTGATATGACAGGAACGATCCGCTAGTGGCTTGGGAACAAGCTCTCTGAATCCGTCTGACGCGGATTTTCAAGAATTCTAGAACAGTCGATGACGACGATGACCGTTTACCTCAGGAGGAGAGCTTGTTCCATCACTTACGAGTCGTCCGTACAAAGTGTTCTCCTGAAGCGAGTTCAGCGACGAATAAAGATGACGGGTTCCGTTTTGCCACAATTCCCGCTGACACAATTGGTCGCCTTTTTCGTCTCCCTGACCTCGTGCGCAAGAGATCGCTTATCCAGCTCAGTTGCAAACCGCGAGCAGCTGCTATTTTAGAACTGTTTTCAATTCGTGTCCCGTACAAAAGCTGAGCGTGTATCCATTCCAGTGAGACCGGCGCGTTCTCATCCAACAAACTTGCTCGGTTGTTTCCGTTTCTCATCATTCTTCCTCCCTGTTGCAATTGAGAGGAACACACATGGATTTGGCAAAATCTGAAATGTTCCTCGTTTGTCACGTTTCAGGTGATTCAGGGCGATGATCAAGTGGTCACTGTGGCTGCTCGCGGCCTCGCTGGCTTGCGGTCAGGGCAGTGAGGAGTACCAATACAAGTCACCGGTTCCGGCTGGTAACGCATTTCTCGCTGAGCATTTCGACAATCCAGAAGAGTTCGCAGAAAAATGGATCCGATCCGAAGCGAAGAAAGACGACGCTGAAGCGGACATCGCGAAATACGACGGTCAGTTCGAAGTTGAAGCTCCGAGCGATGAAAATCACCTCAAAGGAGATCTGGGCATGGTGCTGAAGACGAAGGCGAGACATCACGCAATCAGTGCCCAGCTCAGCCGCCCGTTCCTCTTCGACCATCGACCCCTCATCGTGCAGTACGAAGTACAGTTCCAGAATGGAATGGAGTGCGGTGGAGCCTACCTGAAACTCCTCACCCAGTCGAAGTCGGAATCGACCCTCGAGATGCAGAAAACTTTCAACGACAGAACTCGCTACAGCATCATGTTCGGTCCAGACAAGTGCGGCACCATACAGAAGCTCCAACTGATCTTCCAGCACAAAAGCCCGAGGACCGGATTCTTCGAGGAAAAGCATTGGAGAAACGTTGTCAGTGCAGGCGGCGCAATGAACGGCAAATTCATGGACGTCTTCACCGACAAGAAGTCCCACCAGTACACTTTGATCCTGAGTCCTGACAACACTTTCGAAATCAAAATCGATGGACGGACCGAAGCCAAGGGTCATATGCTCGAGGATTTCGACCCTCCCGTCAATCCACCCGCCACAATCGAAGATGTCAGCGACTTCAAGCCTGAGAGCTGGGATGAGCGTGAAAAGATACCCGACCCCGAAGCTCGCAAGCCCGATGATTGGGACGAGGACGAACCCAAGGAAATCGAGGATCCTAGCGCAGAGAAGCCCATCGGTTGGCTTGATGACGAATCCACTCTGATTCCTGATCCAGAAGCCAAGCAGCCCGCGGATTGGGATGAGGACATGGACGGCGTGTGGGAAGCTCCTCTCGTGGACAACCCCAAGTGCAAGGACGTCGGATGTGGTGAGTGGAAAGCACCGATGGTTCCGAACCCGAAATACAAGGGCAAGTGGAGGGCTCCCATGATCGACAATCCCGCCTACAAAGGTAAATGGAGGCGTCGAATGATCCCGAACCCCTATTACTTCGAGGATCTTCACCCCTTCCGCCTGGAACCGGTGGTCGCAGTTGGATTCGAGCTGTGGTCCATGACTGACGGCATTCTTTTCGACAACATCCTCGTCACCGATGACAAGGCGGTTGCCGCGCAGTGGTCGGAAGACGGTTTCCACACGAAAAGGAGAATGTTGGACAAGAGTCAAGCCTCGTGGTTCGCGTCGTTCGTTGATTACTCCACTCAGTATCCGTGGCTTTGGGCAGTTTACGTTCTCATTGTTGGTATTCCTGTTGCTCTCGTGATCAGCTATTTCTGTATGCCGAAGAGCACTCGATATGAAGAACGAGGCCGCAGCAAGAAGTCCGACCTCGAAGAAGAACCTCAAGGTGAATCACAGCCGCTCGTGGATGTGAGGGAGGAGGACGAAGGTGAACCAGAGAACGCGGAGGAGGATGTGGACGGCGGCGACGACGGCGAGGGTGACGCAAGCGACACTCAGTTGGTCGACGGTAAGGAGGACGTGGACGCCAACGGCGAAGAAGAGAGACCCGAGGCAGAGCAAGATCCACAGGTCTCGGATATCGCTAAAGAAGAAGGTGCCGGAGAAGCTGCGAAACCTTCTACCAGGAGAAGAAAGCCTCGCAAAGAATAGTAATTACCAATTAGAAAGACAGGGCAGTGGAAAGAGTTTGTGGAGCAGTCAAGGTGAGGATAGGAATCGAACGCAAACGTCACCATCAACAAAAAGTATAACAACACAGAACCACGCTATACAGTAGTTAGCCTTACCGGCCACAGAGAGAATGCGAGTGCCTGCGAATGCGAAAAAAAGCCAAGTTCAAGTGTCATTTTTGTACTGTGTGATGACGGTTGAGCCCTCGACAGTTCCCATGAATGCACCACCATCTATCGACAAAACGAAAAAAAAACTATATATTTATCCACCAAGAATCTGCTCCAAGGAGACCTTCGCGGTTTCAGCCGCTCGTTAGTCATCCAAGCCCAAATCTGAAGCTGATTCTGTTTCCCCAATTTGTCGATCGATATCTTCGCCGATCTTGTCTCGAATCCAGAGGAGGAGTTGTCGAGAGCTTCCAGTTTAAGGAGAAGAAAGATTCTGAAACGTCTGATCGACGAAGAGAGGGCTCTTGAAGTAGTTCCTAGTCTGAACTTCTTTTCGGTGGCGACGTGGGTGAGTGTGGGCGAGTGTGATTAGGTCGTCTGTGGAGACAAGGGTAAGAGGAAACACGAATTCCCACTCAGTCACTGTGAGAAGATTTTTTTGAACAAACTTTAAATAATTATCGAAGCAAGGGATCCAAAGCAGACAGAGGTCGACGACTGTTGTTCTTTTCCGAGTGTTAGTGACGAGGCCTCCGTTGATAGACGAGTTTCAATTTAGTTCCGAACGTATTTCTTCTTCCAATGGATTTCATCCTCGAAAGCCTTGGCAACTCGAATCGTGATAAAAGTTTCTCACGAGGGAAAATTCGATGGGGAGCCGCCGAGTCCCCGTCGAAAGGAACTCAAGCGCTCAATGGAAAATTCGACACAGAGTCACTATTTCCGAATATCACTGAGACAGTCTCGAGGATATTTATGCGATCTAAATAATGACAACAATTATTATAGTAATATTACGGAAGACACAGGAACTATAAAGTTCAAATACTGTAAGAGTGAGAAGAGGCAGTGAAAGAATAAACAAGAAACTCTCGAGATCGAGCCCTTTCCATCATTTTTCATCCTTCCTCAGGAAATCGTTTCACGGAGAAATATAGACGCCAGCTTCAACTTTTAACCTATTAGTTACTTTATTCAAGTTCCCTCTTTGCATCAAAGTAACAGCATCACGACGTTCCTACACGCCTCCGGAATTCCGACTCGTTCTCCTCTGAATATATACACTCACTTCCTGTACCAAAGCTGGACAAACTGCATTCTCTTGATCTTCCTTTGCAGCAAGAGAATGGCGTACATGAGTGCCTCGGCAGTCGGTGGGCAACCGGGCACGTAGATGTCTACCGGGATGATCCTATCGCAACCTCGAACCACCGAGTACGAGTAGTGGTAGTAGCCTCCGCCGTTCGCGCACGAACCCATTGAAATAACCCATCGTGGGTCGAGCATCTGGTCGTAGATTTTCCGGAGTGCGGGAGCCATTTTGTTGGTTACCGTTCCGGCTACGATGATCACATCGGCTTGACGGGGTGATGCCCGAAACACGACTCCGTATCTGTCCATGTCGTAACGGGGGGCTGCGATGTGCATCATCTCTACGGCACAGCACGCCAAGCCGAAAGTGAGCGGCCACAGAGAGCCCTTCCGACCCCAATTGAGGAGATCGTCCGCCCGCGCCAGGGCGTAATCGACTTTGTTCGTCATGGGAACTTTGAATGGCGAGTAGCGTGTCATGATATCTTCCGGGGCCTTTTGCAATCCATCTTCACTTTTTTCTTGGTTCTGGGCGATGGTCGAAGTTCTCAGCGAGCGGACCCAGGGAGCGCGGAGCACCGCCGTCGATCGCAGGTGTCCTGAAATCGGAGAGTAGTTTCATAGTCAGGGCCTTGTCAGACGAACCCGGGAAAAGGGAAACATAGAGCTACGGTCCCGCATGGGGCTTATACATTCAAGTTCATGCACGAGATGGGATGACGGTCGCAGCCTCGATTTCGTGTGCTTTCTTTTGTAAACTCCCATAAATTATCGGAGAACGGTCCTCCGAGCTTTCGATATGGGTAAAAGTTTTTTAATTGTTGAAAAGAATACTGGTCCCAAGGGAGCTGTGCAAGATCCGGTGTCTTACGGAAAGAACAAATCAGGTGTTTGGATTGACGGGTCAGTGCGGAGAAGGTACCAGGGCTGAGGGAACCGAAGCTCCCTCCTCCAGCAGTCTCCTACACCGTGAACACAACGAAAGAGTTCTCTGATGTGTTTCATAGGGTAGTTGAACGATTTGCGTCTCGCTTACAGATTAAGTAGCCGGCCTGTTTTTTTTTTCACTACATCTACACGCTCAGGAACGATAGAGCATCCAAAGCTCTGAAAGCTCTCATACGAGAACGAAAACGGATTTTTGAAGAGGGGGACAAAATCAGGAATCCAGAAACACGACTGCCACTTCTCCACGAGGCTATGAGCTCCGAATTACCGCCGGAAACCGATTCTCACCTTGAACAACCCCGAACATTTTGTTGCCACTCTCACAATGAGAAACTACGGTTGTGTTTTGAATGTTGACGATGATCTCCACACCGACAATAACAAAGAGCGCTCTGAGAGAGAGACGGAGAAGTTCAAGATTCGCGCGCGGGTCCATCTTCGAGAACGCACACAGCTCGCAATCAGCTCCGAAGGATTTCGAGTGGTTTGAGAAGCTATCTGTTATTTAATCAGTTATCGCTGATCATAAGGAAGCTTTCAACTCGGATAAACGGCATCGAATGAACCGATTCTGCCAGTTTCCAATGAACCATCTCACTTTCGGGCGACGAACACTCGTGAGCTATTGTCCAGACTTTATTCTCAAACAGTAGCGGATTTCAATGAAGGTAAATAGGGCCCAGCCCCAGTGCAGTAACGTGCCCAGAGAGCCTGCCCATCCCCCTCCCCCTCTCGGATTTTTTTCCAAGATCATGTTGACGATAATCATCGTTGTCTGTCGCTCACCCCCCTCAACCTGAGAATTGTCAACATGGATTTGTCCCTCCCTCCGTTCCCCAGGTACGCCCCTGCCTCAAAAAAAGGAAAACTTCCTGAAGATATCATGCTCAGAATATGCAAGTCCATATTGTTGGCAGAAGACAACTGATCTGCTGAAAACTCTTTTCATGCGTGAAGCACCTGACCTACAATATACTACAATACTACGACCAACAAGTATACTACAGTACCCCTGTACTACAACATCTCAGGGACCCTTTCTCGTGGTGGTACGTGTCCATGCTTGGTGGGGTTACGGTTCGGCCGTACAACTCTGAATCCGGCCCCGTTCTCATCGACTCTCACTGTATATCACAACATTTCGCCAAAAACTAAAGAATGGAGACTCCGGTCAGATGATGTCAAAAAGAGAATCGATTCGGGGGCCTTTGGGCCTCGCGTAGCAATCTCGAGGAATCGGTTCTCTTTCTGACGATCCATCAGCGTTGATATATTCAGGTTGAGCAATTTTTCAGTGAAACCTCTTTTCGTGACGGCTCAGATGCCCCCTCTGTGTGAACGAAGCATCGCAACTTTTGCAGCTGAAAGGCCTCGTATCACTGTGAACTCGACGATGAGTTTCCAGAGTGTCTTTCCGGAGAAAACATTTCCCGCAATCGGGGCACTCGTGCGATTTTTGAGACTCATGCGTTCGTTTGTGTTTCTCAAGCCCATTCTTAGTCTTGAGCTTCTCCCCACATTCAGAACATTCGAGTCTTTTAACTCGAGTCGAGTGCTTCGCCTCACGGTGCTCTCTCAACTGAGTGTTGTCGCGTACAACAAAGTCGCAGATTTCGCATTTCAGTTTCGGAGCAGCTGTCGCGTGGTAAGTCTGCTTGTGACGTTTCATATTGAACTTCAAGGTTTTGATTCCGCATATATCGCAGACGAGTTGACGCTCCTCGAGCTCCTTGTGAGATTCCAGATGAATCCCCAGATGGGTTCGCGATCGAAACCGCGACTCGCAGTGTATACACTGGAACTTTTTGTTGGCGGAGTGAACTTTCGCGTGCGCTTTCAAGTAACGATCCGAGCGGAATTTCAGCCCGCAGCCTTCGATTTTACATGAAACTAACTCCCTCTCATCGTGAGTTGCTTCGTGCCTGGCCAGGGTGTCTTTCCTCGAGAACTTCTTCGAGCACTGCGAGCAAGAGAACGGCTTTTCCTCACTGTGCGTCAGTTCGTGTTGCCGGAGTCTCGAAAGATGTGGGAAGCTTTTGTTGCAGAAGCGGCAGCAAGTACATCCGGGAAAATGTTCGTCTGAAAACGCGGAATTTTAGTTCGTGATCTCTACCAATCTAAACGTTCATCAGTATTGAATACAGTTACAACCATAGAATGCCTGAATTCCGGATCAGGTTGAAGCTCACTTTCGTTATCCGAGCTGGCCGTCGATTCATCCTCGTCGGAGATTTCCTCTTGTTTGATGTTGGTTGTCACCACGGCTGTGTCGCCCTGAATGTCAACAGGTGCGATGGAATCGATTTCTGTTGAGTTCGACTCAATCAGGCACCTTCGAATCGCTGAGGACTTCGGCATTTTGTCTGTTTCCGATGCTCTCACACAGTCTGGTTCGATGGCAGTCTCTGATGTCAGGCGATCTACTTCGACGGTTTTTCAGTCGGGAATCTCTGGAAATCGACGGCGAAGGCATGATGCCGCCTCTTTGTTTGCCCATTTCGATCATCGAGAGCTTGGGAGAACATTCTGAAGGCGAACATACCGTGTGTTTGGAGACCCCGACTGACATCAAGGCCGATGTTCAACTCCACAAAAACTCCAAATCCTTCAAACTCTGGCGCTAAATCAGATGCAGGTAAACAAGTCAGACGTAGGTACCGCTCCTCCTCCTCCTCCTCCTCCTCCCCTCGCTCGCTCCCACACGGGAGTATTCGCCGGCCTCGACAAGTCGCAGAGCGTTCGATTTGAATTTCCCGCCGTGAGCAGAAGACTCCCCTCGCTCTCTCTCTCTCTCTCTGAAAACAAGTCCATGTGCTCTCCTCCACCACCACCAGAGTGAAAATACGTTCATTGATTTTGGTTTCATTGTAAATTATGCCCCCGAACGCTACAGTATCTGAAAACATGGACGATACTTCGGTGTCCTACACCGGATCAGTTTCGTTGGCAGACGTGAAAGTTCCCGACGACTTCGGCCCGAATTTGACACCTGCTATAGACCACAATATGTTCTTCGACTCCAATGGACGGAGGTTAGTACTCTGAGAACCCCCTACAATCAGAGAATATTCACTCTGCATGTCTGATGCGCTTGATTGGTAGGTACGCTTCCTGGAGAAACTCTCATCGCACCTGTGGACTGCGTCGAGTAGTTCCTCGGTGCTTCGATCTTTTTTCCGTCGCTATAACCTGATCCTCAAGAATTTCTTCGTCCTAGGAAACGGCTCTGGGTGGTGACAGTCCCTTCAGACACCGATCCCGCTGACTTAGATGGCGCGAAGTTGAAGAAAAACAAATGCGTCTCAGCTAGCAAGCGTTTCGACGTCACGACAAGGACGAGAAAGGTTTGGTACTTTGATTTCCATAAGATCGTATGAATGATTCGGAGCATGCGAGGACCACCTTCGTCCGATTTGGGAAAGCTCTCAATTGGATTCTTTCCCTGTCGTTACAGGAACACCAGGCAGTAGTGGTTCGCAAGGATATCGACGCCGTAGCCCTCCGCATGCGCATAGCTGGAACCGTCAGTCTCCGCAAAAGGATCGAAGTTCCAGACCTGGAATTCGCTTTACCTGAAGACAGAAGAATAGCGCCAAGCAACGTGAGTGACACTTCCTCTTCTGCTCCAAGACAGTGTCCCCTTCGAGGACAGCGCTTCCGTCGCGAACTCAGAGCAGTATCAACAAAATTATAAGAATCCAACTTATTTTTTTCCGTATCGCTATTCGGATCCTAAATCCAGTTCAAGATGAATCTCAGAATTGATGGAATTTCAGGATGCACATCAACGATTCGTACCGTTCGGCTCTGCAACGCCGAAGGTGCATTCGAGGCAATACAACGAGGAGGGGAAGCCGACAAAGAAAAAACGGAAGCGATCCGAAAAATATAGAAGTTGAAATAAAAAGTTCTGTATCCTTGTAGTGATTTAAACCATTATCCGCACGAAAATCAGACTCTCGCTCGCTTCCAGGATAACAAGGAGCACGAATAAGATCCTTTTGACGCCTGACAATGAGCACACTCTTGACATCCGAGGTGTGAGTTCTTTTATTGCCTCACAAATTCTTCTTGCCTCTATGAGGCTTTTCTGCACAACAAAAACTGCTGTAGTGTCACACTCCCTCAAGGACAAGGAGCAAACATCAAAGAATACTATCTTTCCAATCACAAGTTGTTCTCGATCGATTCATGGGGTACTTTCTCGTTCCCAATTGATCTTGTCTCTTCATTTCTTCGTCTCACGTCACTTGTTTAAAAAACTTCTTCGAAATCTTCAAGTTTTCTTCGACATTTGGATGAGGGTCTATTGTTCTCGACAGCTCGCGGGCACGATGTCATTTACGGTGAACATACGAGACATTTCGGTGCGAAGATTCTGCGGCAGCGAGCTCTGGTCTAGGCCGTTTTGTATCACTTTCGTCATGCATAGAGTCTTGAGTGACGGTTTCATATCGAGAACGAAGAAGTTCTTCCTCGCGAGGCAAAGCTCTCCATTCAAACTATTCTCTTCAGTTTCCATGAGATTTTTCTCAAATCGAAGTATGGTGACGCCTCCGATCATGAAGACACGGTCACCGGCTAAAACAGTTGTGTGACTCCGTCGAGACGGCGGTATCTCGACGGCTCCGACATGAATGGGGAAAAACTCCCACTCTCCATTATCCGGATTGAAGCGATGCATGTCGCCGTAGGATTCGTCCATGCGATCACTGTGGCCTCCGTGGACGTACAGTCTTCCTTCGTAAACGAACGCCGCATGACTCCTTCTGCCAGAGGGGACATTTCCCTGTTGCTCTGGTCGGTGCCATGTGTGACTGTCGGTGTCGAAGCAGTGAATTTTGTTGCAATGAAACATCTCGTGATCGTCGGCTCTGCCGCCTCTGGTTTGGCCCCCGAAAATGTAGATTTTCCTCTCTATTACACTTGCTGTGTGGAAGTAGCGACTCGTGGGGCGCTCACCAACCTGTTGCACTCGTGACCATCCAAACGTTGTGAAATCGAGGAGGTACATATCACCTGTGCTTGTGTTGAGAGCGTTGTCGAGCCCGCCGTAAACATAGGCCATGTCGCCCACGACGTTCATAGAGTGGCCGAGGACTGATACTGGAGCACTGCCGTGGGTTCCAACCCTTTCCCAGAAATGCGCGACAGGGTCGTACCGGAAAAGCTTGTCGCAAAACCTGAAGGAGCTCCGGCCGCTGAACAGGTATGCGTTTCCCTTGTACTCGACGACTGTATGACCGTAGCGCATGAACGGAACGTCGTCTGGAGGCTGTTTCGTGGGCTCAAGTATCCTCCATTGAAACGTTTTGGTGTTAACGGAGAGGATTTCTATGGGCTCGTGCTCATAGTTCAGGTTCTCCAAACGACAGCCTCCAAAAACGTAGATGAAGTCACCTATGAGGACGGAGGCGTGGATTACTCGCTCTGTGCCGCCTTCGAAAGTTGCAATCCATCGGTGATGTCCGTTTTTCCTCTGGGGTGGACCCTCCTCGTGCGAACTAGCCGGGTCCGCAGAGGACATGGTCGACATCGGGGGAACCGCGAGACGAATTTCACATTCCGCAGTTCGGTTTGTTGCGATCGCGGGAAACGAACCCCTCCGTTCACATCTGGCACCGAACGTGCAAGTTTTCAACTGCACGTTGGAGGAGATGCACAGCCCTGACATCCCTCCGGCTACTTGTCTGGATTGAAGGACGACTGCTTCAATCGCGATAAGGGCCATCCCTCTCACGGCACAAAAAATCAACCTAGAATTTCTCCCCTGCAAGTAGGCAATTTGCAAATGACCGCGATTCGAATTGATTTTTGATTTGAATCGTGAATATGAGACGTCGAGTTCCGCATTCCAAAGCGGGTCGCGTTCACTTGTCGGCAAGTTTCGCCACGTGCATCGTGACACGAAATGAGTTGAGCGTTATCGTTGTTTTTTGTGAGAAAAAGCTTCGTTCTCGACTATTGGTATGGAGTAGCTGTCAATGAAATAGAGCCATCCACGAAATTGGGCATCATATCCTACACACCGTATCTCGATTAGTGCGGACTTGGAGCTTCACTTGGACGTACTCGGCGACCTCATCAGGAGAAGATGTCGGAGACTCGAAATCGAAGGATATCATCCCCCAGCGATCAAGATAACAGTACAGAAGTGAACATCTGGTGGAAGAAAACCTTCATTCCAAGGCTATTGAGACGTATCCGTTCTTACCTCTGAAGACTGAACACAACCAAAATCACATTTCTTCATCCCTAAACCTGAAACGCATCCATTCCGTTCCAGAGCGGTTCTGGAGTTGAAACCAAGAAAAGCGATTTTTTCAGGCTCCATGATCATCTAATGCACCATCGCCATTACAGAATCTGCGTTTACTTCGAATGAGAATATACAGTTTCAATTTTGTATCGTCTTGGTGCGCGTTAAGATTCCTCTCCCCGACAGCTCAGGTTATAAGATGTATCCGCATTCAGTGAGCATGTGATCATAGTAATCTTCCCCCACATAATCTGGCGCGGTGCCCACATATTCGGCTATGATGATCGTCCCGTCGTCCCCGACTGATCGGCATGCCATTTTTACAACCTCTGCTCGAGACAGCGTTCCGATCCGTTTCATCTAGAAAACCAATCAGCGGATTTAGTCTGGGATCAAGGCTTGTTTCGATCCCTCCTCGATGCCGAGAAGAGTTGTTTGTACCTTGCAATTGAAACTCAAATGAATAGAAATCGTGAATGTATGGTAACAATGTGCATCTTTACCAAGGCGTCGAACTCTTTAACGATCAACAGGTGACCATCCGCTCGCAAGACATCCTGGCCGCAGGTGATGAACGCTTCAATTTTGTCAACGGAGAGCGCACAAATATTTTTAAACTGTGGAGACACTGGTGTGTACCCGAAAACTTGACTCAACAAAACTTGACTGAGCATCACAGTTGTCAGAAACTGATTCCTTGCGTGCATTTTCACAGAAAATTGGACGACGGACGGTGATCCGCTTCCGGAATTGTGATTTCCGATGATTTCCTCCTGCCTCAAAGGAGCTAGACCGAGAGACCCTGCGGCAGCAGCTACGAATAGTGATGCCGGAAAATGTTTGTGAATATGTAAATCACTACTTGGAATATTTCAATTGCTCGAACTCCGTTTCGTTTGTTCAATAATTTAGCCATATCAGAAACATCTCCACACTGCAAACACGGCTCAGAGTAACAGACTACTTACACATCTGTACGGAGCAGATTCTGATGGAATTCTTGAGCAAATGCAACACCTGAACCCGTTTTGTCGCGATAATTAGATTTGTATTTGTTCGATCTTCCATATGCACAGATGACCGTTTCGGGGGTGGATAGTTTCGGACGTTGTTCTCCCATCTTCTTAGGATTTCCTTCGTCCTTCTGAGGTCCTTCGGTGTTGTGTCGGGGTGAAGTCCTAGTCGGCGAGGAAATTCCGGCTGGGAGTGTTTTCCTTCATCACATTCCAGAACAACATGTCTGTTGGTTTCTGGGGCTCCTCATCGAGCGCATTTTATATTGATGGAAGGATCACGGGAGTTTTGTCGGCTATATATATATAATATGTGAGTTGTGGTACTGCGGTGGCTTTCCAAAGAATTTTGGACACTTCGAATCTGTTGAAGCTCCAAAGTGTTCTCGCATTGAGTCTTTGAATCGCTTTGTCGGTCAGTTTATCCCAATGTTGGGCTACATTATCGATTTCGGCGGATAGTTCGATTCCCAGGTACTTGTAGGATTCCTCTATAGGTACGGGCAATCCTTGTATTTCTAAGTTCGATTTGTATTGTGATCAGAGCTGTACACCGTGGGTATTTTCGACGGCGGCGGCGGGAAGTGCCGCCCTCCTCTCATAGCGGCATGCAGCGGACGATGAGCCCCGCGCCCTTGTCGTAGGTTACTGGAAATGCTCAACGGACGATTCTGATGAACTTCAACATGGAGCTCTATATACAGTGCTACCTCGATTATATCAACCAAATGATGTCGAGGTTGATATAATCGAGAGAGCATCACAGAGAGTCACGAAGTGGGTCATGTGGGATCGCACTGGGCCAAACAGTGGGCCACACAGAGGAAAAGCAGTGGGTCAGGTGGGGTCATATTGAGTCACAAGAGGTAATCTAATCCGGGGCGAAATACACGGGGGTTGATATAATCGAGGTGGCACTGTATTCGTCTGTGCGATCCGACAGAAATTCAAACCACTCGAGCGCGATACCTGTTCTCCTTTCAGGATTAGTGCTTGGCGTGCATGCTATCAAACAGTCAATTAAGTCAGTCAAGCTAAGCGCGAACTTGTTATTCGAACTCGGGTTTATTACGGCCGCCGGGTGTTTCTTTGTCAGCTAAATCAAGTTTTTCGACGATGTATACGATTCTGCAGAGGAGCAGACGAAGACAATACTTTTTCACGCCCCTATCGCAAGATGGGTTCCTTGCGGTCTATTTTGGTTGCGTAACGGCCCTGTTACGCGATACTGCCGAAATAATGTCACATGTCAATTGTGAAGTGATCAAATCACTGAAGTTGTTCGATGTCAAGAACGCGATGATTCGGAGAGCGCGTAAATAAGTTCTAGGCGGGTGTGAAGTTGACTTGAAACGCCAGTGATTTGTTAGACGCTTTGAGCGATTCTGGAAACGTAGGTGTACGTAGATAAAGGACGAAAGCGTTGAGAGCCTTGAGCCTGTCACGCGTCTCTGGGAACTTGAAGAGATTCTCCCTCATGCACGACAAGGCGCCAATCCAGTTCGTGTTAGGGTGTGTTTCTAGCCATGGCGAAGGAGCACAGTTCCACAGATGTAATAAAATTAATTTATTCCTCGTATGATCGTCTCAAATCACTGAGTTAACAAAGAGAACCCGTTCCGACTAGACGTGAACATTCTCCGCAGCGCAGAGCAAATACTCCTTTAACGGACCGACCGTCTTCTACTCGACTCATCTGTCAGATGGATATCGGGAAAAATAGAAAGTGTCAAAACATGCGCGGGTGATATGAGGCTTTCCATCGTCCCGAGATATGATGCCAACGTTTCTAAAGGCGGTTCCAAATGTTCGCATCTCATAAATTATTCTCAAAACTTTTTTTTGCCCAGTGCCTCGCTGGAAATGCCGATTGTCTTCGATGACGTCCTTTGGTGGAATCGTGCTCGTGAGGTAAATCTTCTCCGACATCGTCAGCCGATTAAGTGTTTGATGTCCGCCGGAATCTTGTCCGACTGCACGAAGCTCACTACAAAGTTTTGCGAACGTGACAGAAGTTGACGAGAAAGGGATTAGAGTCACTTTTTGATTTTACTGCAGTAGCTCCTCGTCGGTCTCCTGCTCAACGAATTTCCGGTTGTTCTTGGGACCGGTCTTGCTCACCATTTCGGTCTCGACCTGAAAAATTTGAAATCCAGTGAAACCGCGATGAATGGGAACCGACTCGAGCTTTCAAACAAGGCTGTGTTCTCACCTGAATCGTGGCTGGTTGATCCGTGGAGGCCTCTGAGGACGATTCGTCGGAGGACGATGCTCTGACGAGGCAGTCTGTTTCGGACTGCGGTGCGGGCTGGAAACCCGGGGTGCTCAAGCTGTTTGGAACAGTTCCGATTGTGGGTGCAGCGCCCTGAGTGGGTACCCGTGAGTACTTCCAGCCGTGGCGTCTGCAATTTCGACCGTAAGTCATCGAAAGAGAGCACAAGAGCGTTCAACCTCCTGAGCAGGGAAGGATCTAACAATAAGAAGGAAGGACCGCAACCTTCAAACGCGCTTACCTCGCTCGTTTGACTCGTTGAATCCTTTTGCAGAGGTAAGCAGCCACGGCGAGGACCACTCCAATGATGGTGAACACCACTGCTACCATGGGGGACATATCCGCGATAATTGGGCTCGCCGAAGCGAACGATAGGCCTTTTCACATGGCACTGGAAGTACCAACCGATATTCAGAGGAAGGATGGAAAGCATCATAACCTTTGCCGAAATTCTTCCCTGAAAGTTCCTCTCCAAGAAGACAATGACGGTCGCTCAGACACTATCGACGGTCGTCGGGCCTAGTTACCTTTTGAATCACAGTTCGGAGTTGTGTTTGTTGCGCGTAAAAGGGTTCCGGACACTCAAGAGTACATTATCGTCGCAAGTTGAAGCTGTGTGTCCGAAGGTATCAACACAGAAACCCTCCTCCGAATCCGAAAGAGCGGGGCCCACAGAGTTTCGGGGGCTGCGGGAGTGGGGAGCTCGTGGAGAGCAGCGCAACAGGGCAAAGTTGAGAATCTCGCGGACGCAACGGACATCCTCTAACTGTGTCCTCAATTCAATAAGTTCGTTGAATCCTTCCAACATGGAAGCTTCGGAGTGGGAAGCTCGTATCAATTACTCGCTGCGAAATCCTGCCAGGGTCGACCCGCCATGCCGCCGTTCGAGCGCTGAGCTGCGAGACACAGGCAGGTGCTCCGCAGCGCCCTCTAGAGCGGCTGTAGACACTCGAGTAGTGAAAACATTTCTATTCCCTCTCCATGCGCTCTAGACCACCGCATGAGACTGCTACGCACTACAATTCTCGCGCTGTAGCAGAAGTTTTAGTTTCGTTTCACAAAATGCCGGTCGTTGAAGTGAAGCCAGACGTCGTTCCCCAGGAGGAACACACTCCGTCCAAGGAACACAAGCACGAGTTGCCTCTTCCTAAAAATGTGAAGCTCATTCCGATCACCAACCAAACAAGAGAGCTACAAACTATCATCAGAGAAAAGTGAGTGTTTATGATTTCCTCACCGTGAAGATCGCTGCTCTACTTCGACATTGAGAATCTAACAGGACCGCTGTCGAACTTTCTTGAGTTTCCGACGACACGTTCCGGGAAGCCGCGGCTCAGGTGATACAGATCGGTCACGAGAGAGTAGATCGCTATTTGGTATGAAAATGACGATTCGAAAGCTTTCCTTCGTCATAACTTATGGAGAGTTTCATGCCGTCGACTCATTGGAAACGATAGCATGTCGTTGGGATGGAAAGTGTCGACCGCGACGGCCGGAGCGCAAACTTGATACCGTTGCGGTTGAACTTTGCGCCGGACTGCTCATCGGTCTCTAGCCGTTGATTCTCTAGTAACAACAGTCCAAAGAGCTGACATCATCTCTTGGTTTCAGAAACACTTCGCGGGGAGACTTCGTTTTCTACGCTGACAGACTAGTGAGTACATGGTGGAAAAAACTCGATGACGTCACTCATCTTTCGTGTATATTCGACGTTTTCAAAGTCTCAATCTTTATCGTCAATGCGTGCTGACTTCGTTCCAGATTCGAATGGTCGTCGAAGAAGGTCTCAACCACTTTCCGTATACACCCCAAACTGTGATAACCCCCATCGGTACGTTTTCGTCGCTCTGAATCTCGCAACCCGAGCGAAGATTATGCCCTGAGATTCAGCGGAAAATTCCGTTTGATCATTCGCCTTTAATTCTTCAATCCTTCATTTTGTTCTCCTTATTCTAGGTGCTACATACGAGGGGCTTCAATTCGTGAAAGGAGGTTGCGGAGTTTCAATAGTCCGGTCGGGCGAAGCGATGGAGAAAGGCTTGAGAGACTGTTGCCGCAGCATCCGCATCGGCAAAATCCTCATCCAGTCCAACGAGGATACGCATGAGGCCAAAGTGAGTTCAAATTTTGAGTTTTCTAGGACGCCAGAAGTTCCCCAATTATTCTACTTCTGCCCTTGGCGGATCGATCGTTCGGTGTCGCCGTTGTTGCTAACTGTGGTCGGACTCGAATGCTCTACCTGAGATGGTTGAACGTTCGTCAACATCATCTGTGTCTAACGGAGGCATTTCGCGAATTCCAGGTAGTTTACGCCAAGTTCCCAGAAGACGTCGCGAGCCGTAGAGTTCTTCTGATGTATCCGATTATGTCGACCGGCAATACGATCATCAAAGCAACGAGAGTGCTCTTGGAGCACGGGGTCAAAGCCGGGAACATCATTCTTCTCAATCTGTTTTGCACACCTAGAGGTAGTCCGTGGTTGACGCTTACAGAAATTCATTTTCTTTAGGGTTCCGCAAGTAAAGTTTTGAGGTTTGAGTATAAAACTCTCTTTTACCGGGAGTCCATGTCGAAAAACAAAACGAATCGTCCACGAATTCGAATCAAGAAGTCTTCGCCTGACTTTAAGAAATGATTCCCCATTCCAGCCGTCAAGTGCGTCACTGAAACTTTCCCTCAACTGACGATCCTGACAACCGAAATCCATCCGGTGGCTCCGAATCATTTCGGACAGAAATACTTCGGTACAGACTGAGTTGATTCGAAGCTGCTGCTCGAGTTTCATGTCGTTAGAAATCATCCCTCCAGTCATATTAACATACTCGCCAACACTATAAATCTACCATACATCGATACCACCTCGGCGCGTCATCGCTCAGCTGACGTTGCCACTCGAAGTTCCTCCGATTGAAGAAATCTAGTCTTTTTTTGTAGCAAATGAAAGAGAGGGTCAAGGGAACTTTTTCTCATTCTACACAGTCAGTCGAATCCTAGCGCGAGCGAATATTCGCTCCATTTCCACAGAACGCACTCTGTTCATTGTTGCCGTTGTGCCCATTGTTTTTGTTGGTGTTGAATACCGGACATGTTGCATTACCTACATGAGAGAAATGACACTAATTAGTTGGAACACACATTGTCGAGAGGAAATAAAGGTGACAATTTTCGCTAATGACTTCTGATACCTGAATTTTCCTTCCAGGTTGATATCCTCACCATGGGGTTCATTACTTCCAGCTGACTGGAGGAAACGATTGAATGCCTTAGCTCCGGAGATTGAATACTATTCCTTACTTGTCAGTATAATGTGCGGTACGTGGTTGTTGGATCAAATACGGTTGTGGTCTCGCGAAGATTCTACTTGGATAACATTTCCTCACAATTCCAATCGTTCAAACATTCCTTCGAATCCACTCCCAATGACATCGATGGGAAGTAGTCTTCTCTAACCTTTTTGCAACGAAACGCTTTTGCGACATGACGAATCTTCAATATTTGGAGCTCTCCTTCAATCATGACAGGGTGCCTTGGAATCAACATGTAAATAACCTCTGGACCAATTTTGAAGCGTTCCATTTAGAGTAACGGAGCCGAACTTTCTAATCTCACAGCTATGAGATGATTAAATTGACTTTGTAGGAATAAACTTTTCTCTATTCTCATCTGTCGACGTTGTACTCTCTGTCACTCAATCTGTCCTCTCCTCTCTTCATGATTATTCTTCGTCCCTGGCACGAACACAGGTGCAGACAGAGCTAAACGATCGGCTCCGAAGGTCTCATCTCGCGGTATACGATGAGATTATTGGCTCGATGTTACAACTTGAGCTGTCTTGAGTTGTTCCGACCCGAGATCCTCATTAGAATTATGGACCAAGTCTTGGCAAGTGAGAGCAGCGTCGCAATGCCCCCACTCCCTGCTCCTGATCATTATTCAGATCTGAAAGAAGGCATTTTCCAGAAGTCGTGCGATTCATGGTGATGCGATCCGGGTTTTTCTGCCACTTTTTACCAACTGTTTACTTCCGAGGGATCGAGTTCGTGATTTCTGTCGTCAATCGTCCCCAAAACCGTCCCCCATATGATGTTGGAGCTCTGGTGAGATCCGCAGCAGTCTCGGGAAGAATCTCGGGAAACGTTGAAACTAGACAAACAACTGTCTTCGTTATTCGTGTCAGCGTCTCTTTCGAGGCGGATGTAATTCAGAAGAATATCTGTATTCCACGAGACATGAAATTATTCTGAGCACAAGAAAGAACACTTTGGATATCATTTGAGAAAACGGGAGAGCGCATGTTTCTTCTCAAGAAGATGCATTGAACAGGATCGTGAGGGAGATAATCAAACGATCAATGAGCGGGAGTTCGTTGCCCTCCGCGGCCAAGGATGACGCAACTACACTTGGATTTGTATTTGACTGATCGTAGTGAGCTTGAAAGGGATGCTCGCGAAAGATTCGTGGGGTCCCACAGGAAAGAATGAATTTTGAGAATATCTTCAATCATATCGGTTCCAGCCCAGAGTCCGCGGAATCCACGTTCTCGCTCCGGACGGCCCAAAAGATTAGAAGACTGAATCCCTTCAAAATCTCCCCTGTGTGGACTGGCCTCATTGTTTCAGGATGGTACCACGCAAACATTCCTTCGACCCCACAGACTCAAATTCTGCATAGTTGTGAGTTGGCGATCGCAATATTTTCGCCGAACATTCTTTCGGGCGGAAATCACTCGGGTGCGAACAGCCTAGAAGAGGGCATAATTGTGCAGAGAGGCAGTTGACTAGATGATTCTATAAATGCTGCCAACTTCTCGTGGTTCGGGGGTTCGGCGAGGGAGGATTCTAATCATTATTACTTATTAGAGTTATTTGAGCGAACCGCAGAATTTATCGCAAATCTATCTCGAAGGGTGCAATGCTCGAAATTCCTCTCCTTGAGAACTCGGGCTCAGACCCCGCACATGACCGAGAAACCGCAGATGTGTTTTGGGCTCGGGTCTGAGTCGGTGAAGAGAGAGAGAGAGGAACCCTTCGCACTCTTCTCCTCTTAAGAACATTCACATAAAAGACTGCAAAATCTCAGAGGCTCCTCAAATCAGCTCGTACAGTTCAGAGTGTCTACCGCGGCTTCCATCGGCTCTTCTAGAGTGAAAAATGAACATCATCAATCAGGTTCCTCTTGTAAGTCTCCCATACCATGGATTCGACTTTCTTATTCCAAAGTGCATCACATCTCATCTAACCATAGGTCTCTGTTCAATCTCTGCAGGTTTCCGAATGTCCCTTGAACATCCTGAGGATAGCGCTTGCCCGAGCCCGGACTGAAGCTGTGGAAGTCGGCTGGTTCCGGTGGCAATCGAGATGCTTCACCGACACCGAGGAATATAAGAGAAACTACCGCCGCTGTCTGTGCTTGAAACTACGAAGCGAGAGACTGATTTGGATCGCGCGTCGACTCCTGCGAGGGCGGCGTCCCACGGAGGAACACAGAGAACGATTCGTCGTAAACACCGTCGTGCTTCCACCTCCGAGGGAATTAGGTTTGAGGAATCTAGAGAATAGGGAACGCGCTCTCGCGTACATCGCGGAGCAAGCTCGGGCACGGGTCCACCATCTGGGTCTCCTCGTCCAGAAACTGCAGACTACCGACAACTTTCGGTGCTGTTCAGAAGCGACTCGGCAATAGACCCCTCCTGAGAAATGAACTCTGGACCGGAAAAAAACCGCGAGAAGCGGAACTAGGTCGACGATCTGATGACTGGTTTCTGACTCTGGAACTCTCTCGAGGTTCCTCGCGAAGGTGCCCCTCACACCAGTGGACGCAAACCCGGAGTCCGCGAAGGATTTTTTTTTGTTTTCTGCGAGAGGGTTTCGAGGACTCGGGGAGAACTTGTGACTTCAGACAAGTTTGGCGGAATCTGTGCGCAGTCCAACGGAGCTGATAATATTGAATAAAATTTCTGCTTATTTATTCTTCATCGGTTCGACTACTTTTGTTGATTATGCCATGTCGTGGAGACTTTAGAGCACGAGTTTTCCGCTCCTCATAAGACTCGAGCTCGAGTTCCAAGTTGAAGCATGGGGCATAACTCATTGAGGATTGTGATTTTGGCTCTTGAGCAATTTGCCACCCCAATCAGATTCTGGTTCAGTTTACTTCAACAACTCACAACATTGCTCTCACTCAAACAGCTCTGCGGAAATATGGGTCTCGGGGTTCAAAGCCGGGAATTTGGATGAGAAATAATCTCACGAGATCATACATCGTATCGATGATCTCCAGGTGGCTCTCGCAATTCTGCCCACTCCGTGAGAGAACTGTCCGAGAAAATCGGAGAAGAGAAACAGAACGAAGTGGATACTGCGAATATAGAAATCAGAGTTCGGGATGTGTCGGCCCTGAGCCGCAAGTGGAGGTCAGATCATCTTCGTGAAGCTCAGAGGCGACTCACGACATCGATTGTTCTCAGAAACGAAAATATTCGAGAAAATGCCGCCCCCGACGAGTCTAGCCGGTCTGAATCGATGCCGGGAAAACACCATAAAAAAGTCCTCGGGACACAAAATGCCGCCCCTTGGAAAGTGCCGCCCGGGGCGGCCCGGATCATGATTCGTCAGCTCGGACTGGAAAGGAAGGATTATATTGGAAAATCACGAAATTCGTGCAATAGTGTTATTGAACAACTCGAAGAATTCACGGAAAAGCGAATGAGAGAGGTTCGGTTAATGCAGTTGATGCTGCTCTTCGGCAGTACATAAACTCATGCGGGTTTTTCATGAACGGGGAGACGGCGTTTCTCGTGTAGAGCACGAAATTCTTCGAAAACTCCGTCGCAAAACCTGGAAGACCAGGGCAGCAAGATGGAACCTCTTCGACGCCTGTCTCACGTGTTTTTCACGGGTAAGAGTTTGGTATGGAGGAATTTGAAAATCGAGAAAATTGCGGACGATCCAGAGAAGCTCGAAAAAAAAAACAGATCAAGCGGTACTTCGGGGTCCAGAATTCCAGAAATCGTCGACGAAACCAACAATCTTCGAACGTTGAAGGGAAGGAATACGTCGGTATTCGTTCTTCGTGACGAATTTGGTTTTATTCTAACAGTTTCGCGATATTGAGGGAGTCGGAGACGTTCCTCGGTCGGGTTATTGCGTATCCATTCATAAATCTCTTGTGGTTCAAATAAAGTTTTATTTCTGTGTGTATTATTTATGCTCCTCCTTCGTGTATTGGCCTCGTCTCATCCGACAAATATTCGACTGTTCCAGGTTCTAGTTATTATTCAAAAACAATGTTCGAGGGATATTCCTAAGGTCAAGGTTCTGGTAGGTTGTATTGTACCACATATTTCAATGTTTTTTCTTCCAATTTACTATCACAGTCCGATCAACGGACCTAACAACGGTCTTTGTATATCATAATGATGTCATCGAACAACAAAACAACTGATACAGATGCAATACGTTCAGATTTCACAGTATCTCGAGGTTCCAACTCGAGAGTTGTCCCATTCGAATGATGGCAATGATTTCACTCAACAGTACTGTTTCGACCTTCAACAAAACATAGCAACGAAAATCTCACTCCACAAGTTTTCAACTTCAACAAACAATCGAAAAATATAACAAACATTGCTCCTGCCCCCTGCAAGAACCATTCCAATGATGCTCGGCTCAGTGTTCGTGTTCGACCACGTGTGATCGATCGAACAAATCCCTCGAATAAGGACACTGGAGACGTCATCTGAGATATTGAACATCCAGTCCGTTGCAACGTGTCGTAACTCCTGAGGTTCTCCCGTTTAGGCGGAACGATCCCCCCGCAAAGCAAGATTCCAAATACTATGGGATCCTCCCTCATCTCAAGGTGGTGCTTGCTGTCCGCCGGAATCGTCCCGACGCCCTCTGCATTGTGAGCTGATTGCTTCAGGTCAACAACTTACGATCTTGGGATGATTTTCAGAAACGAAACAGCCATGCATTGTGATCGAATTTGTAGCAGGGCTCGCTGTCAAATACCGGCGTGAACGTCCTTGGAACGAAGGGGATGTGCCAAATCCATACGCCACACGCTCCTCTCGGAGAGAAAACTCGGCAACACATTCTTCCCGAATTCACATACGGTGAACCCTCGAATAACGAACGCGTTCGTTTGAAATCGTTCAAATCTCGGTCCCCGAAAGGCCACAAGACGAGATGATGCTTTGGCCATGAGATCATTTTCCACTTCTCTCAGAGTAGACGAGAACGTGAAGTAAAATTCACGAATGTTTCGAGTTGTTTTCGTCTTTTCCTTCACCGGGTTTTGATAAACGAACCGCGGTCGTTATTCGAGGGTTCACTGTACTAAGAACAATATAAGGTCAAGGTCGAACGATATGAATCTAAAACGTCAGAATGTGACCAACGTAATCGCGATTTCATATTAGCCTCCGACTCCACGGTATGTAGTCTGTCAGATGGTGACAAAGTCGGCTAATCGACAAACAATTCATTCGATATTCAATGTGCGTGAAAATAACTCACGTTTTGCGTCAAAATAATCGTAACGCGGAGCGGATCACAATCCATGACGACGAAATCGAAAGGAGCGCATCCTAAGTACATTTTTGAGCTACAGGCAGCGGAGGAGTCAGCCTCATGCTGCGATCGAACTTCGTTTGAGAAATTTCAGCCGACATTCGAGGTGAAGAGTTTGTCTCCACACCCAAACCCCTGAAGAAGAACGGGATCTTCTGCACACAATGTGTGTCAGCCGATAGTCCCCCGCTAGGTTACTGCTCAATGGTTTCAATGTGGTGATCGATGCTTCTGAGGTTCCGGATTTCCTCCAAAATGCAAGCACCACCTTCTGGTTTGTCGACGGCACGCGGAATCGTGGCACGGCAAAGCACGTGCAATCATTATTACGTCACGGAGGATTCGTTCCGATAATCCAGCAGCTTTCCCTTCTCTCCGCTCACTTCAGGAATCGATCAAGTTATCCGAGCGAACAGATTATTCAATGGTGCAGCCGAAATCAATTTTTCATTCGATTCGCTTCTTTCTGTGATTCAGTGGCACTAGTGGCAATGACGCCTGTGGAGGTGATACACCTTGAATGGTTTTCGTGGTTGGCAATTGCGTCTCATTGTTCGTATCTCAAGTTTAGTCTTGAGATCGTCAGTAAAATAATTCGTTCTGTAGCTCTAGTCGGAGTATTCCGAATCGGAGCCCGCGTTCGGATCCGTCGGTCGAACCATGGCTGGTGGGGTTCCAGGCACAGGCTGCTTGGCTTCTACTCGAGTCACGGGAGGTGGAGTGGGCTCCATCGGGCCAGTGCCTATTTGCACATCCATTTCCACCTGAAATGAGGAATCATCCTGAATTACGATCGGAGACAGCTCGTTCGGGGAAAAGAACAATCGATAACTGATCAATTTGGCGCACGGAGCTCCAACTACGCTTCGCGTGACTACGAAATGCGACGATGATTATTATCGATCATGGAAGCAAGAATGAAGGCTTAGGGGCAAAACAGCTCGGTAGAAGAGCGATTAATGGCTTGCATTGAGACTTACATTGTATTCGTGCTTGGCCACGTAGCGACAGTACTTTTCGACGGGGAGATCGGCATCCGTCGGACACGATATCGAGCGAATGGTAGTGTGCGAGACCGTTGACGCTGGCATTGTGAATTCCACTCTGAGATCGCTTTCGAATTCAGTCGGAATTTGGTCGAACGAAGTGAGCTCCAAATCGACCGTCATCATTTGTTGTGTGTATGCACCTTGCCCTATTTGAGATTCATGGCGTTGAGAATGTTTGGAGTAAATATCTCGAAACTAAAGATCGATGAGTTAGGTAATCACGTCTTCATTCCTCACCTTCTTTAGGCAAACGAGGCACTCGCCACACAATTGCTCTGTGAGCGGGCTCATATTTGGCCTGCCCGGCTGTGACTTCTATGAGTTGTTTCTCGAGGTTTCCGCCAGCTGCCGCGCCCATGATCCTCTCAAGACCTTTGATTTTTCCGTGGCGTCGGTTGGTGCTTTTCAGTGCACCATATCGGAAATGTTTCTCCACACGGAACAGATATACCTGTATTAAGGGCCAGAATTCAGTTGTAGAAATGAGCTGCCTATCCGATAATGGAACGAGTTTGCTCCGATTTTCATAAACCCTCAAATCCCTCGTATAACAAACTTGACAGACGGCGAAAATTTTGCAAAACGAACTCGGCAGTAAGCGAACTTCGCAGATTTCAAACTCCACCGAAAACAAACTTGGCAGATAACAAACTTGATTTCGTGTTTGGCCAAGTTCGTTATTCAGTGGAGTTCGTTGTCGTGATCTGCCTACTTTGTCACTTCCGGAGTTGGTTATATCAGGGGTTCGTTATCTGATACGGTTTTTCGCAACAAGAATCGGAACAAAAAGGTTCGTCGTCTCAAAGATAACCAGAGATGGAGGAGCTTGGTTCCGCTGAAATGCAGGTTGTGAGTGACTTACCCAACATTCGGGGATCGGGAAGAACATTGCGATGTCTTCACAAGGGATTTGGCCGCGCTTCCGCGAGGAATATCCGGGAACGAGTACTTCAGCTTTCAGTTGCACTTTCGGTGCGTTAACCTGCAAACAGACGAGCGGCGAACCAATGAGAGCCGTTCATCTCTCAGAGGTAGTTTGCGTCTTGAAGGAGGCGGACTGGAGCACAACATTGAAAGAAAGGAAGAACTCCACCAACCTTGAGCACAGCTGTCAGTTGTATGGGTAGCTCTCTCTGACGTGGCGGACGCACTCGGAACCGCATCAGTTCAAAGAACGTAGCGTCCGGAGGTCGGAGCTTGATGACTTTGCTGTTCTCGAATTCTTCGAGGTCGACACACGAGTGGAAGTCATAGTTCTCGACTCGAATCCATTCTTCGGTGACAATCGGCATGATGTCATGCCTGCCTACGACTTCTTTGCCCTGGCGACTCAGCTCGTTGATGCCAACCTCCACATCGGGCATCCCGTTGACGAACGCTAGGAAGAACAGCCGAACCCGAGCTTTTTGCGAACAAACGTGTCCCGTTTTGTCCACTTTAACAACGTACTCGTCGACGACCATCGCTTGGATTTCCTCTGCTTTGTAAGTTAAAGCACGATCCCGGTGAATTTGCAGTCTGAACGAATCGACACAAAATTAGCTGCGAACCTCCCAAAACGAAATAGACCTCCCGGATGGGATATTCCTGAGACCTCGGTCATCTTGCTCACCCGTAGAGGACGTCTTCGATGACCTGCACGAATGTTCTTATGGTTTCTATATCAGCCGTTCCTAATTTAAGTAGTTCTGTGAGCTGTGGAGCGTGTTGAAGTGGGAGTCCTAGCTTTGCTACCGATCCCATTGAATTTACCTGGGTACAAAAGAAGATTGATTCAAACCGGATCACGAATCAAAGGAAGACTCAGCCTCTGATCGGATAGTAATAAGAAGATCAACATCAGAGAAGCGGATTAAGGCACGAGCGACAAGCTCTGGTAGCAAAAACGAAAGTCACTCACCTGTCCCGAAATAATTTTGGCGATTTGGCCTTTGCGGACGCCGACGGTCTCTCTGTAGAAGGTGTATTGGAGCTTGATGGTGAATATTTTCTTGAATTGGTCGAGGGGTTGATGGGCCATCTCCGACAAGGAGTAACAGCCTTGGAGAGGTACCTGAAGATATGGAGAGGGAATACTCATATATGGAATCGACGCATGAAAGTGTACAATGCTCCGATACTTCCGATTTGAAAACGAAAGGACTTACTTCTTGGATCGGGTCAGAGTCGTCTTTCTTGTTCATAACCCAGAGGATGGTCGTGTCATTGAACTTCACGTACACAGGTTTCCAATACCTTGTGCCTGGAAAACCACAGTGGATGAAACTGAATCTTCAGTGAACCCATCAACTGCCGGAAGAACTCTAGGAAGCTCCAGTTGGTCGGAAGCGTTTCACGATTGGACCGACAAATCCAGGTCCAGATCGTGCAACAATATTTTCGTCCTCCTCAAGTGGTTCGAAATCGTACATTTCCCTGGACTCCTGTCCATAGATTTTGTTCACAGACTAAGCATTCAGTCTCACCGAGAACCGATTTGATACTTCAGATGGAAGGCCGCAAACAACATCTCGCGAAGACGGGAATGCATCGATGCAGACCTTGACTTTCGCCATTCCGTTGGATATTCGTCTATTCAGCTCAAATCAAATAGATAGGAAGTCGTGGAAGGAGGCGTATTAGCGACCTTTGGCTCATGATCCAGTCACGAATCGGCTCGAGTTGGTGATAGTTTGAACGAGAATTTTATCGTTCCAGATTTGGAAAACACGGGGTGTCCCGATACTCGAGGTAGCTTTGATCCAAACTGCCATCGAGATCCACTCACCTGTGAATTTCTTCTTGTTTGGCCAACGGAGATAGAATTCCCAGCCTTCACTTAAGTCTCGTTTCGGTTTCCATTCCGGAAGAGGTTGCGAAGTGTCTTCGTCAAACAGAGGAGTAGATGGTGATAGGGGCTCGGCTTGTTTCGCGCCTGATTCCCCTAGTGCCGGAGGCAAAGCCTCTTCCTTGGCTTCTGCGGCGGCCGATTCACTCAGCACATCCCCGAACGCACTGAACAGTTCGTCATCGGCGGCTGGTGCCGTTTTCAGGGAGCCCTGTAAGAACAACGATTCTCCGAATAGTATGTCCGTGTCGTCGTGCTTCAAACTTCGACCAAGTCGCTGAAGTGCCGAAGAAACAACTCACCTTCTCGAAGGGATTGAAGCGATCTGGTTGCACTTGATATCCGGCCTGGCGTAAGGGGCTCTTGGGAGGCGGTAAGAGCTTCGGAGGTGCCGCCAGCGTCGGCACCCCGGTGGAGATTCCAAGCGGCCGAAGCTTGGGTTTGATGGTGATCTTCATGTGTTCTTCCTCATCGTCATCATCGTCGAATGAGTCTTTGGAATCTCCGAGATTCGCCCTCTTCACAGGTGTGTTATCGGGAACTTGGGGGAGCGGAATCCCTCCATCGCCGAGGAAGTCCCCATCCGCGTGGAAACCGTCTCCTTCGAAGCCTCCGCTGATATCCACGGAACCCACTCCGCCAAATGCATCAACAGAGGACGCTGAGTCATCGACTCGAGCGAATTTCGACGCAAACGCGTCTAAGGTACCTTGATCTGGAATGAAAATTCCAACTAAGTCGATGTGATCGATCCGTGCAACATCTCCGTTCTGGAACCCGACGGTCGGATTCTTCATTCACTACTTACCGGTAGCAGGGACGATTGAATCGGTATCGATCGGATCAGCTGACACGTTTGCGAATGACAGCGCGGCCGGTTGATTCGTTGTAGAAGTTGATACGAACGCGGAAGGAAGCGTTTCGATCTTCGGCGCGAGATCTGTCAGTTCTGAAATTCAAGAAAAATTCAAAATCCTCCAATCTGACCAGCGAGATTCTCTGAACAAAGAGTTTATCAACCTCCGACGCACCAGAGTCGTCTCCGAAGGGGTTGTTGGCTCCCACGGGCGCGGGAGGGAAACTCGAGTTGGGACTGAAGGGGTTCGAGTCTTTGGATCCTCTGCGGTCCTCGGACGCGATGTTGCTTTCCGGAGGAGATACCGCTGCGGGAGGTCGCGTGGGAACCGGAGCACTGAATGGATTCTCGATGCTCTGAGCTCTGGAGACAGATGCTCCCTCTTCGGTCGGGGGAGAATTCTTCGGGGAGAACGGGTTCTTATCCTCCATGGGGAGTGCGCTTTTGATGCCTGGCAAACTTCCTTCCTGGGTGATTTCCGTTCGAGGCGCGCTCTGACGTCGTACTGAATAAGAAGAACTATGTTCAGGCGACAGAATTCACTCTCTTGGATGCTCTTATGGTGGAAAAGTATTCTCGTTCTCAAAGGAAGAACCTGTGACTCGATTCACCTTCTGTCGCTGCTGGTTGTGGGGGTCTCGGCGGACCCGAGGGCTTCTCTGGTGAGGATTTCACTTCCGGGGCTTTGGATCCGAAGAGTTCCTCTTCCTGCTGACGGAGTTCGTTCTCGAAAACATCGGAGCCGGGAGTTGGGGCTCCGGAAACCGGCGCTGTGGACACGAGAGGAAATAGAAGTTTCCGTGAGACATCTTGAAAATCAAATCAAAAGTCGGTTACACCTCAAGCGAGAGGAACACTCCGAATTTCTTACGTGGAATGTTGCTTCGAGGGAGTTCGAGGCCGTGTTGGACTCCTTTAAATGGATCGAATGAATCTTTGACGCTTTGCAGCGCCTGGGGAACTTGACCAAGGGGTAGCTCTGTTTGAGCCTGTGGGGGCACGTCGTCCAGGTCGATACTCTTCTTGCCGAAAGCCAGCTGGAACGCGTCCGCAGGAGCTGCAGGTGGCGCAGCCGCCGGCACTGTTTCCGGAGCCAGCGGCGGAGCGCCGACGCTACTTGCCCCTGAGGCCGTGAACGGATCGGCCGACGATCCCGTAGCTGTTGAGAACAACGTTATACTCGTTCATCAGTACACAATACATATGACGTTATCGAGTCTTTCATGAGAATTCCATTTTTGGATTGACTCGTGTTTCCAGAACCAATCTCTCGACACGTGAATGACGATTTACCTTTCGAGGCACTGCCTCCGAACGAGTTGTCGACGTCCATGAGCTCCGGCACAGCTTGATCTTGATGATCAGCTTCGGAAAAGGGGCTGATGGGAGAAGGAGGAGGCAGTTGACCTTTACTGGCCAGGGTTCTGCGGCGAGAGAGAGCACGCCTTAACTTATTTGGACACATGCTGGAAGGTGCTCAATGCCAGAGGACCCTGTTTTCTTCCTCGAGGGAAGAGAGGGGAAGAGGAGGAGCATTCAAAACAAAGGATTGAGGGCTACCCACTTGTTGAATAGGTCGTCGTCATCGTCTTTGTTCACGAACTCGCTGGCAATCGCCTGAAGGAGAGCTGCACCGGTGCGTATGGTGTCCTCAGTGCTAAGCGGCGGGAGCGCCGTCAACTCTGGTGGGTCAAAAGGATTCGTGGACGAACGACGCGATTGGTTTTTGAAGAAATTCTGAACGTCGTCCGGGATTTCTACAGGTGAACACTCGGTAGAACTAAACAACGAAGAACCCGCCGTGGGTCGCGACGGCGGGCGCGCGCGGGGATTCGGGTCGTCCTGAACTCCGGCAGGAGCTCCGAAAGGATTCGCGGATCCTGATAAGGACATTCTCCGCTGGGTTCGCTTCTCGACCTGAAAAATGGTTCAGTTCGAAACAAATTGTCACATGATTTGTTCGCACTGACTCTGCTCAACACTGTTGTGAGCTCGGTGATCCTGTTTTAGGGCGATGACGAACCTCTTCTATGCGCGCGTCGATGATTTTCGTGTCGAAAGGATCTGGTTCGGTGCTGAGAGCTCCGGAATCCGTGCCGTGATGATCGACAGGAGAGATGAACGTGGTGTCGAACGGGTCGACTTCTACGGGAACTTTCGAGACAGCTGACGGTCCAGATGTGGAGCTGGAAAACATCGAGAGCTCGATTGTAGTTTCTCAGATTGTCCGAATCAGGAAGCGAAACTGAGGAAAACGGAACTCTGATCGGACATTCATGATTTTCGTTCTGTTCAGCCTACCCGAACTGAGCGAAAGGAAGTTTAGTTTGCTCGTCGGAATCGCCGAGAAGCAGGACATCGGATGTTTGAGTTTTGGGAGTGCTTTCGAAAGCACGTTCCCAATCTGCGGGAACAAGATTAGACGGTCGTGGCCGTGTCAGTCAACACCGTTTCGCAATCAAATTATACTCGAGACCGAGTACCTAATCAACTGACGAAGATAAATTGGCGAAGAGTCGCGAACTTACCGTCGGCGTCTCGACGCTGCCTGAGTGCTTCTCGCTCCCGTTCCTCTTTTTGTCGTTTTGCCTCGTCGAACGATTTGATACCTTTGTATTCGGGGATGACGACCTGGGATTCTTTCTCCTTGTCGATTATCTCCTGAACTACGGATGAATCCTTGAGTTTCTCGTTGGTTTGCACCGTCGACTGAACCGCGGTTTCGACCTTCCCTAGAAGCTTGTTGAAAAGCTCCCAATCTTCGCTCGACTTCTTCACCTGCAACCACGATGTAGCACGTTGAGTTCGAAGGTCAGCGATGGAATTAACGTCACACGAAGCTATTCCGACTGGTCGTTTCCGTTTTTTTTTTTCTCCTTTCTTCCGGAAATCAAATTCACTTTGCGGATTCTAAATCTCACCGATGGGTCTTGCGGCACAGCGGCCTGGGCAGTGGCGAGCTCATCGTCTTCTGCCTTCGGTGGGAGTACTGTCTGAGCCTGAAATGAATTCGAACGAATCTTTGAGAACTCAATCGCATGAATTTCGCTCTCAAACAGAGAATTGAATTTGCAACTCTCGACGCTAGCTCTCCGTCCCGGTCGTCATACGCCAGCCATTCGGTTCGAGAACGTCACAACAGAACCGAAGAACGTTTTAGGAATACGAAAACTCGATTCAGGCCACTCGGCTCGGTTCTCCCTCGGACCAATATGACTGAAACTTTCGAGGCTCTCCGAAAAATTCTCCACCCACGAACCTGATGCGACGGATGAACGTTGCTCGCGAGTCCAGCTTCTCGGGCCGCTTGGATGGCGAGCTCCCTCTCGTAAGCCTCGTCCTCGATATCCTTCAAATGGGATTACTTCGTTACATTCTAGTGGTTTCTCGCTCTCGAAGACATCTAGTTTCAGAAATTGCGGAGCATCGCGGCTAGGACAGCGCCGCTCACTCAAAGTATTCGATCGCATGTCACTCAACCATGCACAAGTTTCTTCCATGCCAGTTCAAGACACGAACGGCATTGTAAAATGAACGAGAATAATTTCTGCTAATCAATTCGATCTGACATTGAGGGCTTCCTGTTTGAACTCAGGTCTCAAAGGGACCAGAAGTGGTCGAGAATCCAGATAGAACGAGCTTTGATGCTAGGAATCGCGCTATGTAGCAACTTCTAAGAGGAGGGTCTGCGTTTCAGTCCGGGAAGAAGGAATGGAACGGAATACCTGAAGAATCTATGAAGCGATTTCTACGAGCACTAACCTCAGCCGAGCGCTTATGTCCAGCGACTCTCTTTTTCACAAACTTCAGTCCACTTTTTGCAACCTTAGACATCCCTTGACTGAGACCAACTATGGGAAGAACTGTTTTAAGTTCATCCGCACCTGCCGAAATGTTAGCATGCTTTTCACAAATGTCACCAGTGTTGCATTCCAGTATTCATCCTCTACTTGATTCATGCCCGGAGAACTTCAACCGAAACGCTCAGAGCAAATTTTCGAACGTTATCAGCACGAACGTCCTGAGGACCTCAGAGAGAAGTGTTCGTCCGGGACCGCGCCAGGAAACACAGACATCAACAAAAGCCGTCACGGATAATTCTCGAGTCAAGATCCTCGAGCTGATCTCGCTCTGAAGATTCCTTGATCGACTGCAAAGTTCTACATCGAATATCCACACGACGTTCTCGAAAACTCCCCTCGAAACAATCCCACAGGAAGCGTCGTCGAAACAGGAGGAACTCAAGAGCGGTTCTAGACTTCTCGGGGTTTTTTCGAATTTAAGAGCTCGCAACTTTTTAGAATGCGCAAGAACTCCGAGGAGTTGAGTACCTCTGCCGTTCAATGGAACGTTTGACCTACAGGATTTTCCCGGGAATTCAGCACCGTGCCTACCTTGGAAAATTACTGGATCAGAGTCGTTCTAGGTTGTCATGGCGATGAGAGGTCGAACAATCTTCTTGTAAAACTGCTTTTTCCCCCGCCGTGGAATGACTCACGTTGATTTCCACTTTCACGTACCCTCCAGCCAATGTAAGCGCCCTTCAAAGCAAGATGGCGCCCACTCAGCCAGTCCGAGACTCCTGAGTCCGGAGCTCCTATTTCCCTGTTACGTCAGCGCCCTCGAGCGGCCGAGGCGACTGCGCGGAGAGTAACCCATGCCAGTTTCGGCCAAACCAACAGTCCACAGGCCCGTTGTGCGCGGGTGGTAACAAACCGATCGGCAGCGCTGGATCAAACCAATCGAGTTACGATGCTTTCCGAAATTGAGATCAAACCTCCAATGATCGAACATTTGCTCCACTGAGAACAATTTCCCTTCCTGGCGTCGATACGATGTAATATAACTGCGAAGGAGCACAGCATGTTTTCCGACCGAAGCTTTTCGAGAGGAACAACTTCGAGGAAGCGATAGGAGCGCACGTATGCGAGAGCAATCTCGTTTTTTTCCTTCTCCGGGATCGCTGCCGCCTCCAGGAGCTCCCAAAGTATATCTCTGTGTGTGAGCGGGAGAGATTAGATGCTTATTGGGTTTCACGCTGTTCCTGCATGGCCGTCCAGGCCCCCAGCCCACGACGACTCCATCCAATGCCTCCGGGTTATTAGAGAGCCACACAGACCCGCCGAAAATGAACGATCGAGTAATCTGTTCCAAAAATGCGACGGAGGAATCGTACCTTGAGAGACTCAGCTCAGAGTTCCGTCCGAACGCTTCACCTGGGTTGCTCTCGGTGGGATCATCTGTCATCAATCGTGAATGTAAATTCATCCTTTGGACGCGGAGCCATTTCTTCAAGAGAAGAACTCTTTTCTTAAAGTTCGGTTTCTGCGATCTTTGGGACAAAGTCTGATCATTTAATAAACTCATGAAGATGGGAGGAGAATGAATGAGAGGACGCGGTAGCCCCTGTGATGCGTTCCTCGAGAAATCATATCGTGTTCATGCACATTCCAGGACAGTAGATTGTGGTGAAAAGGAGACCAAGGTCCATGAGTCCATTGCCGAGTGATCCACTCTTTCCTCGGCTGACTCACTTAATCGATTCACTGCCGCCTACGCGCGTTAGAAAAACGAAGGAACAGTAAGACCCCTCGGGAAGGGATGCGATGTGACCGTTCCATAATGGGAACTTCCGAGGGAAGATCTGAATTTCGAAGTGGAAGGATGCAGAGGGAACAGATTCAATCTCGATTCTTTGTGTTTGTTGTCGGTTTTCCTCAGCCTGCGTCTCGCAAACTCGTGAAAAACGACTCACGTAACGCGAAACCTTTCAAGATTCCTGTCAGGAGTTTCGTCGAGTCTGGTGGAACGAAACTTCACCGAGTCTGAAGTCTCATGTAGCGTTGCGGTCGCACAGCGTCCTGAGTTCGCCTCTCCCCATGACTGAGTGGAGAACATACTCTACTTCAAAGCCCTTCACTCGACGGCGCTCAAAAACAACTTCGCATTATCGACTCCTCATGAACATAAATCTCGGTGATGCGATGCACTTCGAATAATATTCATCGGTAGCGACAAGGAACGATCGCTTGGATTCGAATGGCGTGACACGAAATCGAGTCACCTACTCTCAGAAATCCATAGAGTAGAACTCCAATGATTCGCCGCTTTCGGGAACAAATTTTAGAATTCCGAATCATTTGGATCCGTCCTTTGAATTGCTTGCTTTTATCTCGTGAGAATCCCGTTGATTCGCCGTGACGGAAAAAGTCGCAAATATCCAGATTCGTTTTTGAAACGCTTTTCATTCAATTAAAACAGGTATATCCAGTGCGGATAATTTTTATTGCTCCTGTCAACATTTTCTCGCGAGAAATCGAGAAACTACTTCTTTCTGTTCTTTCTCCTTCGTTGGATGAATGATCAACCCAATCATCAGGTGTCATTCAGGGAGGGGGGGATCGGGCCCTCGCCCCCGCCCCCCACACCTTTTCCCCTCCATTCATCGAGTCAGTTTTTTCATGAGTCCGTGAAATCATTTTTATTATAGAGTTTCGTGGTCAAACCGAGTAGAATTCCATTGATTACGGACTAATCGCTGACAAATGATGTTGGTATTCCTCGTAATAATTCTTCGTTCAACATATCGAACTTTGGGACGGCCGTGTAATCTCCGACGCCTAGAAGACGCCGGAAGGTTCGTAGACACGCTTCGAGTACAAAGGAAACACAAAAACAAAGTGGAAAGGGCACGAGGAGTAGATCAGCTCCGACACCGCATGCGGAACTTTGTTCCCCTTGCAACTTCGGAAACGAGATGTTCGCCGATCTCGACTGAGTTTCGCGCTCCATGGGATAAGATTGTGAGTTCTGTTTAACTGAAAATTAGAGTTTGGAGTCTATTAACGTATTTACATGTATGTTCTCGCGAGAAGTGCGGTCTCCTCGGAAGTGCTGCCAGCGGTGGATCACAGGTTTCGTAGGTCGGGCGAGAACAAATTCCGATGTTTCCCCATGTCTTGAAAGATCGTGAGAGCTAGATTCTCGCGATCCAGATGACGTCAAGAAACGATCCGAGAGTTTTCCGCAGAAGGGGATCGAGTATGTTTACGGAAGGGAACCTTTCCGCTTGTTTAGTCATGACTCACGGGACTCCGATGGATCGGTGGCTTTGATAGCAACGGCGTATGCAAGTTATTTTTTTGAGAATTTTTCGAGGCCACAATATCGCGAGAGAGATTCTGAGGCAGTTCCTTGCAAGCTGGAATTCAAGCGAAGGACGAGTCAACTTCTTTCTGCGGACGATCGTTTGGAACACTTCAAGCTTCTATCATATCGGTTCATTTTCTGGACGAGTTTTTGTTCGGAATCCCAAATTCGCGCCTCGACGAATGGAGTAGTCGAGATTTGCTTCCTGGCATAGCTTGCTCTTGTCGTTGGAGATGGAACCAGAGTAGACGCGGTTCTGAGCGAACATGGCATCGAGTCCTGTTTTCAGGGTTCTGAGAATCATCATCGTATCGTAAGGAGCTCGATTTTGATTTCGGAATCTCTCCGCGCAATCTTTTGTCACATTTTATTGCTGTTTATGAAAATCGTTCGCAAAAAAAGTATGTTTCCGTTAGGAAGAAAAGTTCTCTCAAGGAATACCTGAAAAGGGTCCACTGTCACCGTACCGAGGATTCCAAAACCGGAAGTCAAGGCGGGCCCGTTACAAACTATTTCGCTGTTCGAGCTCGAAAGCTCCTTTAAGCTCTCGAGTTCGAACAAGTGACTCAGATGCTAGCTTGGATGTTCTCTTGCTTCGTTAGTGGACTGTTGCTACGTGATCGCCGGTGCAACGGCACAGGGAGGCTTAGTTGCAGGATATATCACATGACCGTTCCGATTCAAGACAGCTCCGAGCCTCGAAACCTCCTGGGATTTGCATATAAACCACGCGGAAAGGTGCTCCACAAGCTGAGATCCGGTTCTAAGCTACAACCGAAGGCATCGAAAAGCGAAGCTGTTTCAATAATCTCCGATAAGATCGTCTTGAATTCACATTTTTTTCGCAGTTCCGTCGAGCTGATTCAGAATTTGAATGGGGATCTCACATCAGCTCCTTGACCTTTTGAGCTTCTTTGGACGTCGAAGCCCGATCGTTTCGAGATGAATTTGTTGCAGTGAAAATCTACGACCTTAGGGAGAATCAATCGCGTGGCTCAATTCGGGAAAAAACTTCAAATTTCGCAGATTGGACAATCTGGGAAGGTAAAGCTGGGAAGCTTTGAGCAGAGATTCAGATAGAGAGTTCGGGACGCTATCTGTTCAACTTGAAACCAGTTTCCCAAATTTAAGCTACGACTCCCAGGAGATTTTCAGAAGGTGCTCCGATCGAAATAAATATAACAACTGCTGCAGTCGAGCTTTGTCCTGAAGCAGAGGAATAGGACTACCTGAAGACCCGAAATGATTATAATTTGGCATATTTGGCTCCAAAAGTTACATACTTGGAAACGAATTACTCCTATAACAAAATCAAACGGCATTTCTGTTATGATATATACAACGTTCTTTATTCACAGTGAATGATGGTAGGAATACTACTAGGTATTATTCACATTTTAAAACCGAGTTCTCGCTTCCTATATACCTGAAGACATACCTAGCAAAGGTCTTAGACCTCCTCTCAAAAGTGAGCAGATTCAGAAATTTCGTCTCCGTCTCCTCAATTTCTCAGGGATCTAAATGAATTTGCTTATCGAGCAGGTTCGTTGTTTTGTCAATTCTCTTCCCATGAATAAAAATCTTTCGTTTCGTTCAAGATACACCACAGGGGCTTGCTTGGATTCTGAGACCTTTGCTACAACCTTTTCCCGGTTGCCAGTTCGTGTACCTAAATCACATTTGCATCACATTAGAGGAATCGCCGGTTCTGCGTCAAACTCTCGGTCGACATAAATTCATCTACCGAATGAGTTTCAAATTCAATTCTGATTGTTTGTTCTAAAAAACTGGATTTCTCTGAAATTACGATAAAGTTGATTGCAGTGCGACATCATCATCCGAAACATGCTGAGTCGCGCTTCGTCCGCAATCACAAGCGATCACCGATCCGAGGACCAGGACATTGTTGCCAAACCATTGATATGTTGGCAATTATCGTAAAAACCCTGAACTTCGAATGAGGGACTCGATGGCGCCGCCCAAGTCTCTCATTTCGGACGAGATATTTCAGTTGTGACGCTTTGAGGTGGAGTTCAGTCCGGAATTCCTCTAGATTTTTCGATAATAAATAATCCAACACGGGACGCACTGTCCTTTTCGCAGAAGTTGATGTCTTGCGTTCATCTCAATAGATCGTCAGAGTTTGCTCAGAACACCCAACCTTGTGTTTGTGAGTTTCAAACAGCTGTTTGAGGGCGTGGACGTACTGGGCATGGAGCGCGTCGATCTGTTCTGCGGTGGGTTCCTCTACCTTCTGCACTCGAATCGGAGCACCCACTGAAAGAACAAAAAGAGAATTAGTCTCGCCCAAAGCAAAGGCTGCGGATGTCGAAGGGAAAACAGTCGATATGGCCGAGTGAGCACACTAACCAACTGTAGTGAGACGAGCTCTGTATGGCACGTAGCCCCAGGTGTACTGGAGCAGTCCTCTCCCGTGGAACAAGGGCGTGCTGAAACCTATTGACCTCTTCATTTTCTCTTGGAACTCTCTGAGCCGGGACCCGGGCGGGTTGGCAGCCTGCTGGAAGACGTCGTTTTCTCCGAACGAAAACACAGGCACGAGGTCCGCTCTGCGAAATCGAAGTAAAAAACAAAGGTCAAGAGTTGGAAGGGATCAGAAACCGATGAGTAAGAGATGCAGGACCTGACTGGGAGCGGTTCGATCCGAAAATTATTTACCCGTTCTGAAGAGCCAACCGGATGAAACCTTTGCGAGATGTCAGAGTCAATGCGACGTCAGAGTTTCGATGCGCATCGAGCGCCTCTTGAGCTCCACCGACTACGATCACTGCCGCGTTGCCGAGACCCTGGAAAAACCGAGAGAGTTCTCGTCACTCGATCTGGATCACTCTAGACGGAAATTTTCAAATCGGATCCGAAGCTCGGTGGAGCCGTCGCGGACTGGTCTACCAACCTTTCGCTGAAGGATCCAGTTGAGGCTATTCCTTGTGACGGAAACGACTCCCAGACCGAGGATCAGGTCGCGGTGGAAGGGGAAACGGAAATTCATTGACAGAGTCATCAGGTGCGGCACGATGCCTGGAATTGACAGTGACGGATAAGTTTAGCGCTTGAGCTAAACGAACTGGAGCTCCTTCTGCAGCTGCAAGACAGTGAGCTTGAATCGAGCAGCTCCGAAAACGTACCTGGGAAGAGTTTTGAGAAGCCAGTTCCTTCGGTTCCGAAATTGATGAACGACCCTGAGGCCATGATTCCGTGCGGGTGATATCCAAAAATGTAGTTTCTGCGATAAAAAGTTTCTTCGGTCAGTACCACGTGAAGTAACAATCTCAGAGAAGAACCTGGTGCGTCTATTTAGGGGAAAAGCTCAACGACCTGTCCATAGTTCTGACGAGAAAGAGCTTCTAGAGGAATTACCTGTCGGCGGGCAGCTCTGCCGTTTTCACCAAATCTATCGGGAAGTACTCTGCGACCTTCGTCCACAGTTTCCATCGTCGGTACCAATGAATGCGACGGCCTCCGCGTTCATGAGCGCCATGATCGTAAATGTACCTGGAAGCATTGAATTGATGATTGTCTCATATCGTCGGCCACTTCTCTTTCTCTATGTACAGTCATTTTGACAGATATCAGCAGAAGGCGAACAGCAGCAAGTCAAAGCCCTTGTGCGTTTGGAGCCTCTTAATCGATTCGACGGCGTTTCCTATGGAACGCGATGATACCAAGCTGATCTCCTCGCCGAGCTCAGAATCTTTGTCGAGGATTCATCATTTCAGCGAGCTTACAAAAGATTGAAGCAACCAAAGGTGAAAGACCCGTCACCGCGTTATCTGGCCGGGGGCTGATTACTCGTAGAGTGTGGCAAGCAAAATGAACGCTCGAGGCTTTTACGGTGTTTGATGTCATCTACTCACGGCCATTTCGAGAATATTCTTACGAAATGCGTACCAGTTCTTTCATGAGGATGGCTGATAAGCTTTTAGGAAGCTGGTAAGTAATCAAGGATCTGTTTTTCCACGATCGGCCTCGACGAGTATTCTCAAATCGCCGCGGTCATCTTCAGAGTTTGTTTTGTCTTTAAACGAGTGATTCAGTTGTCGATTTCAATCCCAGATCGAGAAACTAGAATCTAGACGTCAGAAATAGGGCAACCATAACGGAGCCCACGACCAACTATTGAAAATTTCGTCCGAACCAAATAATCACTCCATCATCGCTACCATCTGGACGATATAATGAGCCTTGGAGCGGAAGGAAGAGACTTGTTCGATGATTCAATGGAAGTCGTTGAGTCTGGAGTCGAAGCGACCCAATGGTCGAGTGGTTTTCGTAGAGAGCAGCACACGTGCAGACCTACATGTGTGATACCGCAGCCATGTTCGACTTATCGTGAGAAGGCGGCAAGAGCGCGAAGGGCAGCTCCGCTCACGCTAACTTCAACGCTTCAATTGAGGCTCATCAGTGACCACCACAGCTCGAAGGTTTTGGCACCATTCATCAATTCATGAATAGGTGGAATTCCGGGCAGCAAAACGGTCGAAAGAATTAATCAAAGAACCTTTGAACGTATGGCTTTGCAGCCAAAAACCCAGCGCCCGGTTGAAAATGATAACCGATTGATAACGTGTTCGAAATGTGTTAAACGGGCCGTAACCTTTGGAATGATATGTCGAAAGCGAATTGCAACATTTCACTTGGAGAGAATCATCAAATTCACCGTAAAAAAAGAGACTGTTCTTGGAGCAATCACTCACCACACTGCGTAGAGGAGAGGAAGCCAGTAGAACCGTGTGAACAGTAGATACACTGACAAGGCGCTGAAGAAACCACCGGCGAACAGGAAACTGAAACTGCATAAGGCCACGCAAAACGTCTGAATCCTTCTTCGCATTGGTGTGTCGGCCGGCGCGAAGTCCACTCCAAGAACTCGGGTGATTTTCCGCTTCCGCTCAGAGCCGTCAGGGAGTTTCGAATTTAGCTCCTTCTGATCCTTGTCATTCAGTCCATCTTCTGGTCTGCGGAGTAAAAGAACTTTAGGAATTCGGAGAAACGAAAACTCCAGACGAATTCAGTGAAGAAATGAAGTCGTTCAGCGAATTATTGTCCGAGGCAGTAAGTGTCACGAAATCCGTTTGAGTATCCTGGATGGTTTCGATTTTTGAGGTGCTCACCTGAAGTAGCTCTGGTAGAATATGAAAACGATCGTGCAAATGACTTCATGGCTCACGACGTGCATAACGTACAATCCCAGATTCACAGCGAACAAGCTCAGGATTAGGCTTCTGATGACGTATCTGGAAGCATCAATCTCCATTTTTTTCTCGATCCGTGTCTCTTTTTTTCCGAGAAAGTGTCTCGCTCCAACGAATATGTGACACGCGAAGTGTCCAACTTACTTATGGGCGAGTAACGAAGCCCTTCGGGTGTATTTGAAGGGTCTCGAAAGCGTCGACATCGCGGGACGACCCAGCGGCCGCAATTGGGTTTTGATTTGACAAGGCCGTTGCTCCATGATCGCTGCTCGGTGTCACAAAAAAAGTTTCTGCACCGTGAACAAAGTTTCACGAAGTTGTTTTTTTTGGTGGATTCGCTGTTTTCCCAAACGTGCTTGACACAGAGTGAGCGCCACAGGCTGCTTCTCGCAACTCCACTCGGAACTTGTGATTTTCCGCGGCTCGATGCGACAGATTTTTCGAGTTTGGAAGAGAATCACAGCTGTAAGCTGTCCTGAGCTTTTAAGTGTCGGCTTCTGAGAAAGAGTGTTCGCCAGAGAGTTCGAGAGAGTGGTTCCGGTGAAAAGGAGGACTCCTTTGGACTCGAATCTAAGATCCACTGAATGATTTCTAATTATCTCTTACCCGTGAATGACGCGTATCTTATGTTTCCTCTGTTTCACGGACGGAGCAAGCTGTTGTTTCGGACGCTTTTCCCGAATCTCGAATCCCCGTCAGGTTTTTCGATGGAAATTCGATCCGTGCACGTTTGTGTCATCCAAAACACCAACGTTAGATAGCGATACGAAACAGCTGAGCGTAAACAAAAGTGTCCTCGATGAGAACGTTTTCTTCGCTCGCTTGTTTTTCATAGAGGGAAACCTCTTTTTCTAGAAGAAATCTCGATTGTTCTCTTTTCGAAGCGAAAAACTCGAGAAGTCGAATCTGTAGCCGAAGGATTCATCATTCGATGTTTCGGAGGTCTTCGATATCAGTTGACCCTCTTCTTTCACAGGGGCTTTGATGTTTTGCGAGTTTCTATCCTTGGTGTCACTTTTCGCCAAGTCTCGAACTTTGAGGGATGAATTCACTTCGCGCTGGAAGATTGGTCAACAACCAGAACACCGATGTCAAAGGTCATCCGACGAGACATGGTACGAGTGGGATTATTGGGTATCAGGCACCATTCAACTTCAACTCTCGAAATATCTCCTTAGACGTTATGCGAGTCCGTATTGTCGATCGAGTTTCCACCAGAATCCAGATCTTTCAAGATGGCTCTCAGTCAGTGCAGCTCCAAACCCTGTCTTAGGCTATTCAGAGGGAGTTCGAGCTCTGGGGAGTGTTCTGCTTGAACTTGTGAGCTCCCTTTGCATCTCCCGCGCTGCTGAATCTCTTCTGTTGTACAGCTTCGCTCTTTTGTGATGCCGCCTGTTTCCCAATGACCTCCATTCGCGAAGTCCAGACCAGTCAAGGGATAATTCTCGATGGCAATCATCACCGTATCTACTCGGGGTCAACAATTCCTTCTGTGACCCATTGTTAGCCATTGAAATTAACACCGGCTGGCCGGGGTTACTCAATGCTTGCATCAAAGATAACGCGGCCTGGAATTGGACGGATGCCATGTCTCGTCGTGTTAAGATTGCTTGCCCACTCCTAAATGGCAGATGACTGCTGTTCCCGCCGGCCCTATCGAGTATAGTTTTCGCTTCGGGCTGATGATGACGGCGGGCAACCGAGTCGCTGACAGCCCCTGCAAGCTCCGCAATCGCAAGCTTCTATTCAGCGCCTGATAGGCTCACCTGATACTGGATATGACGAGAGAATTCGGAGACGGAAAGCTGGAAGAAACGTCCACGAAGAAAACGGTTCGCTGAAATTCAAGGGTTGAGGATGATAACTCAATACTAGCTATGGAATGATCTCCTTGGAACGAAATCCACAACCTCGGCAGTGTCAGGTTGCGCGAAGTGGGGCTGGGCTTCAAAGCTGTTTCAATCAGAATCACAGTTTTCATGAAGGCGGTGTTCTCAATTCATATGAGAATGGTACGTTTCGACTGATTCCGAACGATGTTCACTGCCAACTCTTGTTCTTACGGTGAGTAAGGCCATCCTGGCGACATGTGTTTCCGCCATGCTTGTCTTGTATTGGCTCATAATCAGGCAATTCTCGCAAAACATCGCTTTCCGGATGCCGAAAGCCTCAATCCCCGTAATCGAAAGGTGGTCTGTTGCCATCGTCGAAAGATTCGCGTTTCGTCCTACGTTTGCTCTGAGCGCTGATTTTTCTTCCGGAGGCTGCTCTCATGAATGCTGTCGTCCGAGAAAACCTGGAAAGTTGAAACTGAGCCGCTAGCTCATCCTCTTCCCAAACGAAAGTCGAAGCTCATGACTCGCTGAATTTCGACGTTTTTCCAGAGACGATTTCCGGAGAATTGGACAGGAATTCCGTTGAAAGGTCCATTGATCGTTGGTCGCATGATTAGTGCAGACGTCGGTCGCATGGTGGGAAACACAGCTGGGGCGAAAGTTGACCGCGAAAAAAAAAAACTACGCTGTGACGTCCAGAAAACGTCACTCGAAGGATGTGAGCTATATCCGGCCTCCTGTGTGACAAAAACTGAGGATCACTTGAGAGCACTTCATTATTTGTAGAGACGGCGAAGAGGGACACTCTACATGCTAAACACGGACAACGATAGCCTCTAGAACAAACATGAATCATTCATGAGTTTTCGAGAAGAAAATCAGAATTCCACTTCGAGACACTGAAGGTTCCTTCCGAGACTCAGGCCGATCCCAACAAATCCCCTGGAGTGAATGAGAATAACTCACAGCCATACTTACATTGGACTGCGATACCTAGTGCCCCGCTATCAGATCCCCGGCAACCTTTCAACTTTCAGCCTTGAAATGGCGGCTCGAAACCAAACCGCCATCCACTCGTATATGAAGTGATATTCTCGGGATATTTTCGCTGTATGTGCACATTTTTCCGTTTCTTCTCGGGTCACCGACGACGCGACGGTTCAAATATGCTTCGAACTTGAGCGATACCAAAGATAAAGAAAAAAAAACAGCGGTCCGGTATTTTTCTGTCTTGAATAACAGACCTCGAGACAGTTTCAATCGCCCATGGTCGAACTCGCAACTTTGTTCTAAATTATCACGATTTCCTTTCCTGTTAACATGAATGCGGGAGAAACGTGTTTGCCTTTGCTCACGATCCCAGTCGACCATCGGGATTACGGTACATTACGCTTCCTAGTTGATTGTTGAGAAATGTTTTAGCGATTTTCAGCGACCTCTGTCACTGAGTGAGTTTCTCGCTCTCCTTAGACCCACTTAGAGTGGGAAAAAACATTGGAAGCCTTCCTTCCAGTAACGAAGCGACGAGCAACGTTCATTGTACTAACGAGGGTCGAAATCCAAACTCCATTTTAGAGGAAGCTCAGTTTTGGAAGGTGGATAAATGGCACACACAAACAAGGCGCGCATTGGAATGGCTTTATAAGTTTCCAGGAACATTGCACCGACGGCTTAGAATCACAGTGTTGAACTTTGTCCCGTCCAAAAACGGAATATGTCCTTATCTCTTTCCTCGCTGTGGAGGTCTATTTCTGAGCACCGTTTCGCCGGTGTGTCAAAGCTCGCTGAGGCCCAACTGGATTGGTTCGGAAATGTTTTCAGATTGGCTCGTCCCGATTCCATCGATATCGTAACGCGTGCTCTCGTTTGTGAAGATTCGTCGAGGTTCAGCGAGACCAACTTTCGAGAAAACTCTATGAACAACGAAATTATTCGAGCAAACTCATTGCTCGACAGATTTCCAAGTTTCGAGAGTGCAGGAGGAAAACGCGGACCAATCGATCGAACGATAGCAGCGAATCGGGATCTATCCGGATTCGACAGGCAACGTCTCGTCTGGATGCAAATATTAGTTTGGATATTTTTGCGTTCCTTCCGAGTATTCTAGATTCGTTCTCAAGGTTGAGGGTTGGCACTGAATGATGCGGATGCTTCTCAAGGACCTTCACCATGTTGCTTTTGCAATTTGTTCGGAATTCAAATCCTCGAATCCACCGCAAACGACGACGTCTCTCGGGGTAGTAGTTCGAATTTCTCGGACCACAAAAAGAGGTCGGGAACGCTGTCTAAGTAAGACCGACGTTCTCAAATCCCTGGAAAAAGTGGCAAGTTTTCCCAGATTCAAGACACGAAGTTTGTCCGGGTCCTCGTCTTGTTGGTTCCGACGACGAAACTCCGTGGGAAAACTTCCACGTTGCTATCCATCATCGAAACGAAGCACCATGACAGGCCGAACGTCCATGCCGCACTTCATCTCGCGGAAATGGTGACATATTCCCAACCTCGGATTGCGTCGGCGGCAGGCAGTAACGAGTCGTCAAAAACGGTTTCGTTTCTTCGTGATATTCCGTAATTCTTATTACTTCATCGGGTTGAACTCGATGCGAACCGTACAGAGCTTCCGCTACAAAACCGACATCAGCTGAGCTCAGCGAAACTACTTTGGTCCTCGAGTTCTTCGTGTAGTTCTTGGTTGAACTCATTCCAAGAGTGATTAGTGGAGCTTGAATTTCCTTGCTAAATGCATATTCCGGTTCTCTGTCGCCCAAAATGCAAAATAGAAAGGTTGGCGCATACAAGTGCACAACTCGTTGATCGGAGGTAGAACACCAGAGCGCGTAACAGTGCGGGCTCTAGTAATGAGTCATATCTTATGAGTCATGACTCTTCTCCGAGGGAACTGTTTCTTTTCCGCCCTAAGGGAACATTTGGTTGCACTAGAGCTTCTGATTATCGCGGAAAACAAACGTCTCCCAACGGCATTCCGGGTCAGACTGATGCACGAAGCATCTTCACCGCCCTTCGAACAGATTAGAGTTGCTATCCGTAGAATCTCGGTGATTGTGCCATTCCCTTCTAATTCTGGAAAACGTAGACTTGTTTTCCATTCGTATGCATATCGCCGATCTTTTGTTTCCTGACTTTGGAGATACCTTTCGCTCAACGATGACCTCGTCGGGTCGGCATCGTTTCTCTCCGGAGCTCCTGTCCGCCTGCTTGGTAACCCAGATGTCGCGACCGTAGACAGATCCAGAAAACAACAAAACAGTTCTCATCGAACCTTGATCTTTTCCTCCGAAGAACTCCTGTCATTGCTCCTGCTGTGAATGCCGACTTCGTGACAACGCGCACCGAATTCATGAGTTCCTCTATCCCAGCGGTTTTTCGTGGTCCTCTGTCCTCGTTTTGATTCCCAACATCGTTCGGCATTCGTGGATCGTTTACCAACTGTCCTTCGAGCGAACGGATCGACAACAAAACATTTTATATCGCCGCGCGTATCTCAGAACAGTTATTTTTAAATTTCCGCGGCGCTAAAAATAATGACAATGTTACAGAGCTCGCGTTGTAGTGCGTCGTTGGTCATTGGACCTGATGGTGGTTAAGCCTGATGCAACGCCTCCTGCGCAACGCCGGACCGTATCTTCCTCGAGATGTTGTCCTCGAGAAGTAGTCCTATCTCAACGTAGCTGCGTTTCCTGCGATGAATCGGCGTCTATTTTTAGAATCTGCAACCGGATCGAGCCGGTTTAATAATTTCTGCCCTAAATCGAGGGTGTTCGGGGATTTGTCTGTCCTGGCGCTTGTTCTTCGGTGGAGTGTCGTTGCTCGGGACTAACCTAAGATGCGACCATCGGGACAAGGCGGGTCCACCGCCACCCGAACTGGAAGAATCAGAAGAGTGTTGAGTCCAATGAGAAGTCGCTTCACTTTCTTTGTTTCAACTTGTGGCCGTCAAACGGATGCGATGACTAACTCCGCACGCGCTCAAGTCGGGCATCTCGTTTCGCTGTCGAAGTCTAAACGGCGTCTTTGAGCATTCATCTGATATCAACCCGTTCTTACCGAGATGGAGGCAATCTCTAGTTCAAGGCGACAGCGACATTCAGAATGAATCGAGAACTCGTGGACGCATCCGCAGAGTCAATAACCGCTCGCTCGGGCAAACGTGCGTTTTCGGTGAAAACAAGGAACCTCCAGCGAAGTCCATGTCACGAAAGTTCCTCCTCCATCCGGCACATGATGTTGATCCCCAATCGAACTCAACTTCAAAGAACGAAGTCTGCAAGCTCAACTGTTGCGCAGCTTTTTTGCGCTAAGTTTTGGGTCAATGTGCGGGATTCAATTCGTATTTTCGTGCAGCTTTACTTCGACATTGCTTTCACAAGCAAGTTTTCCCCAGACAGCCCAGGCGAATCAGCGGAATCGAGTAAAATTCTGCGTTGACGAGCAGTGGCGGATCTAGCATTGACGGCGCCCGGGGCAGACCGGCTGGGATGCGCCCCCCCCCCCCATAATTTTTGCTTCCCATGTAGTTTCCTATACCGCTGAGTATGAAATCGCCCCCACCCCTTAACATAGAGTCCTCCCCCCTCAAAACAAAATCCTAGCTACGCCCCTGCCGCCACTCCCCTATTCTCACTAGGGGCTCTTCACGCCAATTTGGTAATCACACATCATCCCAAGACCAGAATTACTTTCTCGTTGTTTCTCCCGCAATGAAGTTTTCTATCGCGGGCTCGAAATTAGCCGATTCCATTCCGATTCCGAGCTGGGTCTAGTCAACCATTCTTTACAGGGGCTTACAGATTCATTGAAACTCACAAATGCGACGAAATGCGTTCAGTTTACTGATGAGTAATATTCGCATCTGCATCAGAGAGCGTAGATTCGGTAACACACTCTCGTCGCCATTATCTCGAGCCACAGATCGTGAGCTCGGGGAGCTTCGTTGATTTCACAGACAGGGGACTCCTATTCATACGGCTCAATTCATGCGAATTAGTTCAACGCGGCTCTTTTTGATATAACCCCAAATGCACTTGCATGGAATTGCGGTTCAGGTGGAAAACATGAGATTTTGAAGAGCTTTCACGGCTCTTATCGAATATCCAAAAGAATTGGAAAGAAAACAAGCTCAAATCAGTTATCATTAATCACCATTTCTTCCATGGAGCCGAAACCCGCGAATTGTATGACCGCCCAAATGTTGACGTCCGATTTAGCGATGAAGTTTTTCGAAACTTTGAAGCTCGAGAGCGCGGTGGGGTCGGTCCTGTTTTTGAAAAATATTCAGTTGCTTATATACACACTTTACTCGATTTCTTGCGATAGGAACTCCCCCATGAATTTCTGCAGATCGAAAGGTGAGGAGGATGAAAATTTAGATTTCATTTCGATCTTTCAGTTTCTCCATTGACTCCAAAGGACTGGAACACGATTTTCTTGGCCGAAAATCTCGGACAAATCGGCGTTTTGGAAAAACAAGCTCCAAAACCTGCTTTTTTTTTGCTCAGAATTGGATTTCGTCTCGAACTGGGGTTCTTGAGGAGCGGTTTTTATTGATGATACGCGAGCTAAACGTCAGAACCGAGAAGTTCTCAAAAACAGGACCAATCCCATGTTATGTCTTTTTGAAAGACCCGTCCTTGACACATTTTCCCTCGGAACGCAAATCCAATGGGAGTCGAGAAAAACCGACCACGTCACCACCCTTTGAACTGAGAAGGAATGATTGCTGTGGGAGTCAGCAAACCGAGTAGAGTATCCCCAAGTATCGACGCCCACCTGCTCTTAGAGTTCCAGCATCAGTCTGATGAAGAAGCCGCTCGGATAAGAACCTGCCCGTATGAGAACAGTCGAGGATTAACGCTGCAATTTAACGTCGCATGCGATCCAGTTCTTTCGTACGAAATCTTGAGCTCAATCTGTTTTTCACAAAGAGAACTCTTCGATCCCCTGGGGGCGCAACTTCTTCATTTTGATAAGGTGCGCAGATTCCTCAACATGGTCAGTTTCGATAGTGATAACGTTCGTTGAAAACAAACGGACTTCCATTCCGCTAACCCAGACGATGAAATCTGCGCCCCCTGAGACCTGCGCCCGGGGCAAGCACCCCCTCTGCCCCCCCCCCTAGATCCGCCACTGTTGACGAGACACTTGTAAAGTTGAAAGCCAAGGGAGGACCGAACTTTCATTTATCTTCATAATCGAACACCTCATAAGAATCAAAAGCATTTGAAACGAAGCCGAGGAGGGAAGGATAGGTGAAGAGCAAAACAAAGGCGCGGGATGACTGCCGAAGATAATTGTACTCAATGACCTTGTTCTGGGTTCCAATACAGAACGAGACTGTATGCGCATGTTTGCGAAAAGCGTCGCATTCGTGTCCTGAACTCTCAGCCGCCCCGTTTTCGAGTGGTTCCTCAAATAAACGAATCCCTGATTACTGAAAACTGAAACCCGCATCGCTGAGCGATTCCGAAGCTTCGCTCGAGGGCACTCAGCTATCTGAGACTCGCTAGGACTGAGTCGTGCTTGAGAACTCCTTTGATCGTGTTGCGATGCAGCAGATGAGTCCGACTTGAGTCACAGAAGCTCATACATGCATGGCTCGTTGCGGAAAGCTCGCGGGACCGGAGCGAACATCGCCTCCTGGGCATGGTTATCGATGTTTTGAGAGGAGTAGGCTCGAATAAGATGCATCGATCTTGAATGAGATGAATGATGACACTGCGCGAGGAATTCTGGATTCCATGGAGGTACGTTTTAGATTGAATTCAACTCAAAAGCACGCCGAGGAGCGACAAAGCTTTCAATGTGATGAAGTTGATCGTTCAAACTTATTCTTGCGCAAATCGATTCTGAAAACTCCCGCATAGAAACTTGCTAGAGGAATGACACGATTGAATGATGTGTTCGCGCAAGATTCGAACCAGGGATTCCATGGATTTCGCTGCAGTTCAACCACCAGTGATGTCGTTTTGAGGGGCGACAGAAAAGGACGCCAGAACGATCAATTATCGGGATCATACGGGAATGTGCGGATCAGGAGATATGACCGTTCGAAAACCGCGTACCTCGTGAGCTCAGTGCCCGCGATCTCAGTGCGCTAGCAATGACTCCCTCATGTTTCGAAGCGCGCCCAAGATTCGGATAACGCTGCGTGGATTTAAAAGAAAAGACCGGGGATGGTGTTGACCTCAATCGAAGCTCATTTAATTGAAAGTCATCGTGGCTTTGCCGACGCGCCTCTCAAGCGCACACTGATTACCGACCGAGAACGGCTGCCATCTCTTGAGCGCATCACGACTGCGAGTCTGTGACAACTCTGCCTGATGACGTCACTCCATGTGAAAGATTTGTTGTCGCGTAGACGGAAGAGCCGATCAGGAACATTCATCAAACTCGAAACGATGTGTTGACGGTCATGGACACTTCTTAGGTCATTGGACAATCTGTGTTTTACACTAATGACGCTACTCAATAATCTGGGGAAAGCGCGCAGCTGATTGGATGGCCGGCGCAAATTTCACCCGGTAGCCGTACAGCGTGCATGCGGAACAATACGTTTACACTCAGATTACGAGACGGTAGCACCGAGGTACTCAGTGACCAACGAAGCCATGAAACCGAGAAGATTTCTTCGGGAGGAAACTTCTTGGTCGGGTACTCGATTTTCGCATTTCAAAACTGATGGAATCGGCAGGGATGCGGAATGAATCGCACGATTCTTCGGAATCCCACTCAAGTCGCCGGGTTGGCTTGTTGGCGCTTTCGCATTTCAACCCGCAACCCGCCTATCAGAAAAACACCCAGGTTTCTTCAACGGAGTAGAAACAAGCCGGTTCCCTTGGCGTCGGACAGTGACCGCGCCCCAGCGGGGCTGGTTATCGGCATCAAAGAGTAACGGGTTTTCGGAGAGTAGTGATCAGGATCGGCTGTTTGCTTCTTCATGCGACCATCGATTTTTGAATTTGGCGCGGCTCCGCCCCTCGCTCAACAAGAGAGCGGTTGGCGCGAAAATGTCGCGCCGAAAAATGGCGTTTGGCGCCTAATGCCTACAGCTCCTCCGACTGTTACACAGTTCGAAGTGCGGATCGAAACTTTTCTGAAGTAACGACGGTTCAGTAAATCTTTGGTGAGTTTTCAACAACCTTTCTTATTTGCGAGCGGCTCGGCCCGTTTGGAGAATCGTGATATTCGCCCTGGAACGGTAACCTAGGCTAGCTGGTCATTTAAAAATTAAAAGGAATTCAGGCGTCCCGCGAAACCGAATCCGCTCGAATTTCTAAAGCTATCAATCGAGAATTGCATGATCCCAATCCGTTGCTAGGCAAACCGATTTCTGAAGCTAGATGTTTTCTTCACAGAACTAGAAAGGACATGTCTTCCCCAAGAGCACCTGGGCGCCAGGGACCGCGAACTCGTAAGTTTTTGGATGCAGTTCGCCAGACTCCGTTTTTCCTCTGAGGCGTCGTGACTTCTTCGATTTTTCCATCATGAAACCGTCAATTGACATTCTACTCCTTCCTAATCACAGCCCAGTCCGCGCGATCTCCGGGTAACGCGCGTCAGCGAACGACTCCAGGCCGGGGAACGCCATCAAGACGCAGGTTAGAACCTCAAGCGGGTCCCTCAGATGCGCCGTCATCCGAGTTGGCGAACCCTCTGTCACCGAACGTCATTCCGCCGTCATCGCCGTTCGTTAGGAACGGAGTTTTCACTGAGTTGGATCTCAGTTCGCCTCTGAACTACGGCACTCCTAGTTCTGCTCTAACCCCATCAAGCAGAGGTTAGTTGGGCGTGTACTTGATGTATTGTCGAACATCGTTGTCGTGAACATCATCTGGAGATACCGGCAGTCTGAGATTCAAGTATTCAGAGCTCTGAAGGTGTTTGATATCTTTTCAGGACCGATTCGACCGCGCAGCGATATCCACAATGACAGATACCTTCGGCAAGTTAGTGTCAGCGCCCCAAGCTCTGACCATCCGGACCAGATGGACGTTGACCAATCGTCGGATGCCCCGCAAATGGTCGTCTGGGGTACGGATGTTGTCGTGCCCGTTTGCAAAGCGAAGTTCCGCAATTTCCTCAAAACCTACGTCGACGAAAATCTTGACCGCGATGAACTCTCCGAGGGCATCGATCCCACGAAACCCTACTACATGCAGAGAATGGCTGAGCTCCACACGCTCGAAGAGCAATTCCTGCATGTCAACATCAAACACATCAGGAACATGGAGCCCGATTTGGCCCGCCAGCTCGTCCACTATCCGCAAGAAGTCCTTCCGACCATGGACATGGCACTGACGGAACTTTTCACCGAAGAATATCCCGACCACAATATGCCAGTTGTCCAAGTTCGTCCCTACAACGCAGAGATCACCAAGAGCATGCGCTGCCTCAACCCCGAAGATATCGATCAGCTGGTGACGATTGCCGGTATGATCATCCGATCTTCGAGCATCATTCCCGAGATGCGCGGAGCGTTCTTCAAGTGCACGGTATGCTCTTTCACTGAGAGCGTTGACATCGTTCGAGGGGTCATCCAGGAGCCGACTACCTGCCGACACTGCTCAACGAAATTCAGTTTCGCTCTGGTGCACAATCGCTGCACTTTCATCGACAAACAGATGATCAAGCTCCAAGAAGACCCCGCCGACATGCCCGCGGGTCAAACTCCCCACACTGTGTGCCTTTATGCCCATACGGACCTGGTGGACGCTGTGCAGCCTGGAGACCGCGTTACTGTCACCGGCGTTTACCGAGCGGTGCCTGTGCGTCCGAACCCGAAGCAGCGATCGGTGAAGTCTGTTTACAGAACTCACATCGACGTCGTACACTTCCGTCGCTTGGACAACAAACGACTCCACGACGAAGCCCAAGAGGGCAATATCCATCTCTCTGAGGAGCGAGTCGCTGCCATCAAGGATCTGGCGTCGAAGCCGGACGTCTACGAGCGCTTGGCTCGGGCCATCGCTCCTGGAATCTACGAAAACGAAGACATCAAGAAAGGACTTCTCCTGCAACTGTTCGGCGGCACGAAGAAAAGCTTCACGGGTGATGGGAAAGCGAGTTTCAGAGCCGAGCTCAACATTTTGCTCTGTGGAGATCCCGGAACCTCCAAGTCGCAGCTGCTCCAGTATGTTCACCATTTGGTGCCGAGAGGGCAGTACACCTCCGGCAAAGGATCCAGTGCTGTGGGTTTGACGGCTTACGTGACCAAGGATCCTGAAACACGACAGATGGTACTCCAAACCGGTGCTTTGGTACTTTCTGATAACGGTATTTGCTGCATCGACGAATTCGACAAAATGAACGACACGACTCGCTCGATTCTGCACGAAGTCATGGAACAACAGACACTGTCGATCGCAAAAGCCGGAATCATTTGTCAACTGAACGCTCGGACCTCGATTCTGGCAGCGGCAAACCCCGTTGATTCCCAATGGGCGAAAAACAAGACCATCATCGAGAATATCCAACTTCCTCCGACACTTCTGTCGAGGTTCGATCTGATTTTCCTCATGCTCGACCCACAAGACAGCAACTTCGATCGACGTTTGGCTCGACACTTGGTTTCCCTCTATCACAGGAATCCCGTGCAGAGCTACGACACAGGATTGGGAATGGAGGTCTTGAAGGAGTACATCGCTTACGCCAAAGCCGCTTGTCATCCGAAAATCGGCGAAGACGCGGGACAAATTCTCATCGAGGCCTACGTCGAGATGCGGCGGATCGGAAATCGCAAGGGACAAGTTTCCGCCTACCCGCGACAGCTGGAGAGCTTGATCAGATTGTCCGAGGCTCATGCCAAGGTTCGGCTCAGCGACAAAGTCGAGGCCCAAGATGTCGCGGAAGCGAAGCGACTCCACAGGGAAGCTCTCAAACAATCCGCTGTCGATCCCTCGACCGGAAAGATCGACGTGGGCATCATCTCCACTGGTCTTTCGAACGCTGGACGTCAACGCAAAATCGAAATCGCCGCGGCGCTCAAGAAACTCCTCGAGTCGAAGTCAGCTCAGAATCATCAGTTCAACAGAATTCTCCAAGAATTCAAGGAGAACTCACAATACCAGATCACGAGGGAATTGTTCGAAGACGTACTGAAGGAGCTTCAGGATCAAGGTTTCCTGATGATGCAAGGCAAAACCACTATTCGTATCTGTTGATCACTAACAGATATGGGGGACTGCATCCTCGATCTATTTTTCTTGGGTTTTTGTACATATTTCCGGAAGTGTTTCGTTTTTAGCACCGAGTCTCGAGCAAATTCGATTATATTATTTGCGATCCAGTTGAAGAACAATAAATTTCGCTATGTTTTACTATCAAAGAAGACTTCGACCAAGTCCATATAATGGAGATTCGCAGTTAGAAAAGGAACATGCGACGGAGGACAGTCTCCTACTAGTTTATTCGCTTATCCATTTATATACACTCAACAACAATTCATTCATTCAGCATCGCCCGGAGACGTTTACGACGTAAAATGGCTCGAACTGAAATGATAATGAGAGGCCTGTTCGTATAACAGCCAACATTTCAAACCGTTAGAGCAACGGATTGAAATGCCCACATATATTTTTGAGTGGTTTCCGCATGTAGCTCTTGATATGGAAAAGCGGTTTTTGGCAAGCCTGGCGTTAGGTCCGGGATCACAACAGGCTAATAGCTTGAATTTTTATCGGCCGTTGTCACCTAACTGATCCTTCCTGGATACTGCCTCTCCCGATCGGTTAGGGGAACATATCGGACTCCCAGTAATGTTTTCTTCACTAAGCTGCCATCTGCTTTCTTGTCAACCTGCAACAAGACTTGATCGTGGTTCTCGGCGCCCACAGGACAAACCTGAAAGATTCGAGGAAGGAAACCTGAGATTAACGCGCGACTTTTACATGACAATATTCAAAGAAAATCCGATCCACATGACTTCCTACCAAGCGTCCTCCGGGCTTCAATTGATCAATGAGTTTCGTGGGGAGGGTTTCAGCTGCCGCTCCCACATGGATCGCATCGTACGGGGCTTCTCCGGGGTACCCGTCACGACCGTCTCCAACTGAAATTGATCGAAAGTCAAATTCGCGTGATCGTCGAGTGCCTAACCCAGGGATCGACCTCCGCGACGTTAGAGGAAGCACTCATATTCTGGTTTCGCTTTCCGACAGAGAGCTCACCAAATAATTGTAACTGGCCGGTCTCCAGCATCTTTTTGTTGTTCTTCTTGACGTTTTTCACCGATAATGAAACCAGTTCCGGGATGTGATCGACTCCGATGGCTTTCCCGCGGGGTCCTACCATGGCTGCCATGCACGCCGTGAGATACCCGGACCCAGAACCGACGTCCAAGGCGCGACCTCCTTCCGGCAGGTGATCTTTGAGAGCTTCGAGAGCATAAGCGTGCTGTGAGGAGAACGAAACACACGAATACCGATTTGGTCGCACAACACGCATTTTCGGACAAACATTCGCAGCATTGATTGCAAACGAGGAAATCTTTAGAAAGCTCACCATATGAGGCGCGCTGATGGTGACGGCGAAACCAATGGCCTGGGGCGCATCCTCGTAAGCCGTGTCGCGATTCATGCAGAAGTCTCCTCGGTCGACTTTCTTCATCACATTCACAACGCGTTCTGTCTTGAGGATGCCACTCCCTGGAGAAAAAAACTCTCGTAAATGCCCGCTTCGAGAAACTGGTCTTGATTCTCTCCTTCGATGCACGTGAATTGAGAGGGGACAGAGACTCACTCAATAAGTTATTGATTAGTTCCTCATTATCCTTGCCAGTACATCGCCAAGCCATCGCGTCTGACCCGGCCCGAAGCGCACTCTGCTTTTGCAGCTACAACGAGAAAAGAAAAGAGTTGAAGTGGATCCGAGTTTCAGGTCTTCCCTCGAAGTCGAAAAGTCGCCGCCACCGGAATAGTCTGTCAGCACGCGCACTTCTCCCTCTCTTCTATCATCACTTGGGTTGTCGCCAGCTCCACTACACTATAGACGCCTCGATGATGATTTGTTCAGTTGTTTTTAGAAAGAATGTCGAGGACCCACGAGATGATCAACTTTTCGGACATCACGTGCGTTCATATTCTTCAATTCCCATCGAAAACCAGCGACGGGTGGTCGATTCCGTGGTTTTCCGCTGCAGATCGGTGAATGAATACTCGGCAAGCTTACCCCGCTGATCAGTGCTCTAAACTTCCTAATCAGCGACATTGTGTGCGTGTGATTTCGGAACAAGATGTCGTTTATTGTTCCGCGCACTCTTCTACAGATAGAGAAACGCTTCGAAGAAAGAACCGACTCTCCGGAGCCGGAATCTGGTACGGAGAAGAAAGTTCACACAGAAGAGATCGCCATCACATATTCCCCACCAGTTTGTCAAGAGCTGACCAGCTGATCAAACAGCTGACTGATCTGCTGATCACCTGGTCCCTGGAGCAAAGCGGTGCTCTGTTAGGAACCGGGCAAAAGCAATACTGAGTAGTTGTCTCGAGAATGACACAGCCAGAGGGGAAGGGGAGCTCAGAGAAGGAGGCCGACTCAGGGAGTATATGTATCTCGATCTCAGAATTAATTCTCCCTACACCTCCGATACGCACTTGGACTACGTCCAGAGTCTGACCAGCGAACCGGGTGAGCGAAGCTTTCAAGCCTCGAAATTTTCGCCTACGAATGACTAAAATTTATCCTCACACTGAGCTGCGTGGTTTGGACTCCAAATAGGAGTATCACACCTGTCAACACCCGTGCAGTTCTTAGGAAACAGGACAGACTTGGATTCCAGAAATGTACTGGCTCGGTATCCTCACAGGTTGGGCTCATCGGTGATCCCCTCTCTCCAAAACAAGATGGCGGGATAGCAGACGAAATTGAAGAGAGAGAGAGTTTTGAAGTGGCGCGAAGTGAGCGAAATGGAATCCGAGATTGAACCCGGATTATGATTCGAGAAACGAGTCAGCTTGTACTGAGCGTCTGGGATCGCTCATCATAATGTATGCGCGTCAACAGTCGTGTTGAGCCACGTCGATTTATTGGGAAACTCTGGACATCGTCCCACATGGAGAATCGTTGGTACTTCCACCAAAGCGATTTGTTATGTCTTTGTGGAGGATCGAGCAAATACTCGCTTCGCTGAGACCTCAAGAAGCTCCGGAGTTTGCCGCGACTTCGTGAATTCCTCCTCGTATCACCCGTCGTTTTCCGGGGAGTTAAAGGTCGATACTCATTGATTTGAAGTGTTGCACGCTGCGAGAATTCTCCCCGGAGAGCATGTACTCCGTGAAGTCGACACAGATTCTTCGAGATTTGAGCACGACTGCACTCCAACAACTTGGGTTGATCTCGCGACATCATCTAGCTATGACATGAGAGCATTCAGGGAGGCAGAGCACGAAGACGGGTCAAACCGACAGGGCAGAGCACCCTGTGCTCCACTGTGAAGTCTGACATCAGAGGGGAGGGAATCGAGGGTCATCACGGGAATGAGGATCTGGGAGGTATAATCAAAACAAGAGAGGAATGGGAGAGGGTCTCGGGATTTTCGATCAAATCATGACGGGTAAAACAACAAGCTAAGGGACAACGCATACGGCTGAAATGGTAGAATGGGACCAAGTCGCAAGAGGGAGCGCTGGAAGCTGTTGAGGTGTTGGTGGTCTCCAATACAGTGGACGGCGACGCGGACAAGAACCATGGATGAAAACGACGCCGGCGCCCCCAGACATCTAGCACTCAGCACAACACACAGCACACGTTCGCCAGGCACCACGGTACATGTTCACCGCAGACACCACAACTAAAGCTCGTCTGGGTTGAGAGGGAGTCCACTTGCTAGCTCCTGTTTTCATGAGTGCCGGGTAATGCCAAAGCAGTCCAGCCCATTGGAGCTGCTCCCCGTCCCCCATCTGAAAGCGTGGGTTGGGAAGACACCAGCCACGGCATGCCGTGGTACATTTCTGCTTCACGCATTTTCCTCCCCGGTCCCCGAAGAAAGAAAAGAGAGCACGAGAAAATGGGATTCATTTTCATTTATCCGAAATCATGTTTCGAGCATAATCAGCGAAGATTTTCCTCGGAGAAAATATACACAACGACGGGATAAGGTTTTGTAATAATTGCAAGTAAGAACGACCGAAACTTTTTGCCTAATGGCCGGTACACTATGTCACCTATGAACAGTGTCTCATTCTGGAACTCGAGCAACAACCATTTGAGATGGAACGAATACTTCACCGACGGGAATTGACATTCTCATCATATTGGGTTCGGCTCGAACTCTAACTTTCCCAAACTGAATCAGGGAACCAGAGAGTATCGGCGGAAACCACGATACGTTGCCAACGAGGCGCACCCTGGGAGGACCACAAGTTGATATTGAGGACAATCGGTACTCCAGCGTTACGCAAACGGCCTAATCTTACAGTCCCAGAACAATCGACCCACCCATATACTGGGGTAAACAGTTGTACTTAATGAATTGAACTCCCCATTCAGCTTTCGAGTCGAGTTTGGGTAGTTGTGAGATCGGAGACAAACTCCCAGCTTACAGATGAGAAGGGATCGCCACGTGTTCATCAGATGCTTTTCTTAGACGTGCGTCAGCAGTATCCTGTGCGTTCCAAAGTCTTTCCTCCGGAACTGGAATGCACATACCCTGTCAGTTGTAGTGTATATGATATGATGCCAAGTAAGAATTTCAAGTCTTCCGCTTTATTGGAAACCTCTTTGAGATTTCCAGACATCGGATTCATGTCATTCGAGGGCAAAGGTTACCTGGCAGGATGAATGAAAGAAGAAGCTTACGTTATTCCGGTGGACGAGTGTAGGAATGGTCGCCATCGTAGACGCTTGCCGGCAGCATGTAGTCGTGGTCGTGTTGCAGGATTCGGTTCGCGATGTTCTCGTCCACGGTACGGGGGCTGGTATCGGGTTTCAGGTCCTCTTCGTCTCGAGGGTTCCGTTGTGGAGTCGCGGCTGGAGGATGGAACGGATACATTGAGTCTACACATTCGAAGTTACGGTACGCCTAACGGAAGAAACTCGTGTATGAAAAGCTGGAAACTTGCCGTTTTCAACTTTTAACTTCACCAGGTCGATGAAGTCCGTCGGGGTAATGAGGCCGCTATCGAGGAGCTCCCAAGTCCCACTGATGTCGACTCCCTTCACCTTGATCGAGCGAGTGGACGACTCTTGCTTGGCTTCCTGGGGAACTTGAGAATGTTGATCGCTGGGCTCAGGGTCTGATGGGGCGGCGGATGGATGCGTATTCGTCGCTTGGGAAATGAGATCCAAGTTGCGGTTGATCACCGGGACAGCGCTGTCGTCCTTGAGCTTGTGGATGTAGACCAGTCGTTGGCCTCTGGCGGCGCTCGCGAACTCCGGAATTCCGTTGTCATCAATGAAATCGAGCAGCTCGTGGAGGGTGCGGACTTGCGCCAATTTTCCCGCGACATTCACGTGACGACGCGCGGTGGTGACATGGCTGACAGGCTTGATCTGAGCTGCAATCTCCACCGGAAGCCTACACCAAAACCAGGGAACAAATCCCAAAGTGAGAAGATTCGAATTGCTCGTAAATGTCATTTCGCAAGCAACGTTCGTGGCCGTGGAATCTCTGCAATGGATTTCCGCCTACCTGCGACGTTCGTTGAGAACCGCGTTCATAGGAGATTCCCGCGGATTCTTCCTCAAGGCCCTCAACCAGTTTCCTCTGGCGGTCCGTACGACCAGGCCGTGACCATCGAACTCCGGACGGTGATTGTGGAGATTCCTCATCGTTATGATTTCACCAGAGCTGGATTTGATCTTTGCCTTCACTGGGCATCGGATGTTGCGCCTAGAAGAAACCAAACATGGGTACTCCCATCCTAGCAAGTTGGGAAATTGCAGCGATTCTCAGCAAAGTGATGGAACGGGAGTCGTAGATTTCCGTTCAACGGTTTAACTCACGTCTTGCAGTGTTTACATCGCAGGTAAATGTACAAGTTGTCCAAAGTTCTTGATTTTTGATGAAAGAAGAAATCGGAGATGCCCTCCTCTCCATCGACGGAGTAACGGCCTTTTTGATCGCACCATATCCGTCTTCCGAACGCAGCACCGTCGCAAAGAGTCAAAAACTCTCCTATACGATCCATCTCCTGAAAGTGCTCCGAGTTTGTATGAAACTAGCTGACACTCGCAGAAATTCGCCAAGAAGTACCACAAACCGATGACGACGGAATGAACCAGACGACATTCGCCTATTGGGACCCCACACACCTCGGATGAACTTCTAGGGAAACCTGTCCATGTCTAGAACGGGAGCTAAAAGATTTCACAGCAGTTCAGTTCGCATGCACTTCCTGAATAGAAAAAAACGTTGTTGACCAGGCGAAAGGCGTCTGCTACTGAAATGTAAATAAACACTGACCCTTGGGAAACGGAGATATCTCCGGCGCAGAGTGCGCATGGTGAAATGAAAACTGTTGGAACAGGGGTTTCAGTTGCTAACCAAGAGATTTTCTAGCACCGTATACATTCTGGTATTTTGAGGTAACTCGCCACTTGCTCATCGCGAATTTATCCGAGCTTAAATTTGTGCCCCGAGGAGCGGACTCAAGATGCGACTCACAAATATTCTGCTATGCAACGCGCCGAAACTTCCGAAAAGCTGGTCAAACTTTCCGGAGAGATACATCAAGCGGGTCACCGAACAGGTTGAGTGGAAAACTCCGAAGGGGAGGCAGTACAGGAGAGCGGTGAGTTCTTTGAGGCGATGAAATAAGAATCCATTTCTGAAAAGCTCACTCTCTCGAGCTACCTTTTTTCTCCGCTGAAACTTTTCACTCAAATCACAGGTGATCAAACGACCCGATTCAACCTTCGAGTACGGCCTTGATCGACCGTGGACTAGCGCTTTCAAATCTCTAAACGAGCCCGGAAAGATCAAACGTCCGCAGATTGTCGAGCCGGTGCCAGAATTGTTCTTCAAGGGCGACAGAGTCCAGATTTTGGTTGGGAAGGATAAAGGGAAGCAAGGCATCGTGAACTACATCGTCAAGGAGCGCAACTGGGTTTGCGTTGAGGGTTTGAACCTTGAGTTCAAAATGGAGAAGGGTGCCGACGACAAATTGATGGTCGTGACGAATGAAAAACCTCTCATCATGTTCGAGCAGGTGAGTACCCGGAAATGCGATAATTCATGGATCAGTATGAGGATAAGTTCTTCGTTCTCTACGTCTTTACATCGAACGTTCGCCTTGACACCTTCCAGGTCGCTTTGGTCGATCCCACCGATGAGCGAGCATGTCAGGCGCAGTGGAGATACACGGAGAAAAATGAAAGAGTTCGAGTTTCGCTACGTACTGGAAGGGTCATCCCCATACCTGTCCAAGCTGAAGAGACCTACGATTACAAAACCATGAGGGCTTACATTGACCAACCGAAAGACACTTCTGCTGAGGACCTCGCGAAGATTACGTTTCTTCCAAAACTAGCGACGTTTGAGATGGACATCATGGAAGAACATGGGATCAAAGACGATCGCGTCCCCGCTAAGTTTTATTGGTATTAGAAACTAGTTTTGACGGAAGCGTAGACAATAAACGGCAAGGTGGTTATGTTGAATCTTCGCATGTTCTCATGAGTTCCCCAAGAGGATTTGGTTCCCTTTTTTGGTGTGCGTTGTGCCACATTTTTCTCCGTAAAAATATGAGACATGGGAAAACGTTGAAAACTCTGCAACCTTCACTTTGAGTGATCGAAAGAGTACGGCAGAGAAAGTACATCCCGATTCCAAACGTGGGTTCACTCGCTATCCAAGTATTACACACAATCAGAACTCGAGACGGAACTGAGACGACATTCGGATTGCTTTCAAAAAATCAGAGATGGCAATGAAACGGCGGAACGGGGTGTAGATGAGCTTTGAAGACGTCCTCCGTAATAGAAACCAGCATTCACTCTGTCACCGAGAGGTCTAATTATATCTTAAACTGTCCCGACTTTACCTTCGTCGAGCTCCCGTTCTCGTGATTCAAGTTTGTAAAACGTAAATGGGGCACCCGATAGCTCCTAAACGAGGGCTGGAATTGCCTTGCTCTTCTTTGCGTGATTCTCCGAATCATTTTCGAGAGGAAATCATCAGCCTGGTCTTCAAAGATCAGAAACCATGAAACATCCTCAACATTCTCCAAGTAATGGCCTCAGGGAGCTCAGATTCCTGAGCGGCTGACATCCTTATCAATTCTCCTCAACATGCTGTATATTGATCCAAAATAAACTGAATGGGTCCTCAACATTTTTCTACTTATTTTCTACCCAAAAACACCATGTTCTACAGAAAAGATTTATTCAGAGTCACAGCGTAAATATATTCATCATCAAAATATCGACCCGCAACGTTTGTAAAAGTCCAGTACAATGTTCCGGTTGCGGTAAAATCTCTAGAAACCAGAACGTCCGCTTCTTCGCTCGCTTCAACAGGAAATCATCGGACGGGTTGATGTTCGTCCCTCGACTGTTGCATTCATTCTGCATTTCATTGCGTTCACTTTGACTTGAACTTATCAACTTTCGCCAACATCTCGGGAACGGCCTCGAAAAGGTCGGCGACCAAACCGATGTCAGCCACTTGGAATATGGGTGCTTCGGGGTCCTTGTTGATGGCTACGATTGTTTTCGAGTCCTTCATACCTGGAAAATTGAAGACACTCGTAGATAGATCATATGAACTGGATTGGTCATCAAAATAATAGAAACCTTCAAACCACCAGATCAGGATTGAGCAAACGAGAATTCCTCTGAAATTTCCAGTACATCTTCCCACTCAACGCGCCTCATGTGCTCGATTCAAGACATATACTTTGTTTCTGCAGCTAGATCTTCGGAAAAAATCGATTTGGGAGGATGAACGTACCGGCCAGATGCTGGATGGCTCCCGAAATTCCGACGGCGACGTACAGGTCTGGTGCGACGATTTTCCCTGTCTGGCCGACCTGAAGATCGTTCGGGACGAAACCAGCGTCGACAGCAGCACGGGAAGCACCGACAGCGGCTCCGATTTTGTCAGCGAAGTCGTAGAGCATCTTGAAGTTATCGCCAGACTTCATGCCTCTCCCACCGGAGATGACTTTCTTCGCTGAGGAGAGGTCGGGTCTCTCGGATTTGCTGATTTCTGATTTGACGTAAGTGGAGATGTCTTCCTTGACATCTTCACCCTTCGGTGCAGGCTCAGGAGCCGCGCTTCCGCTCGTGCCGACAGCGTCGAAAGAGGACGCACGCACGGTCAGGATTTTCACTGCATCCGTCACCTGCAGCGTCTGGATCGCGTTGCCGGCATAGATCGGCCGCACGAAAGTGTCTTCGGACTTGATGTCCAAAACATCGGAGATCGGTGACACGTCAAGTTTCGCTGCCACGCGAGGTAGGACGTTCTTGGCAAACGCAGTAGAGGGACCGACGATGTGTGTGAAGTTGAACTGTTTCTGGGAGGCCAATATGACTGGCGCCACTCGTTCTGGAAGGAGTCCCTCCAAGGAAGCGTCGTCGGCAATCAGCAACTTCTTGACTCCATCGGCCTTCCCGGCTTCCGAAGCAACGCTTGAGACATCCTGAAAGAAGGCGAATTAGTTTTTTTTCGCATGAGTGAAGATCCATGAAGGTGCCTCGCAGATATTCTACGAGAAGTCTCGAAAATACCGAGAGACGACCGATACCTTGCCCGCGACGAGGACGGTGACATCGCCCCCGATCTTGGAAGACGCAGCTATCGCGCTTAGAGTTGCGGGCGCAAGCTTCCCACCCTGATGCTCAGCCAGAACGAGCGTGGAGGCATTTCTCGCGGAGTGGATCCATTGACGAGAAGCTCCAAGTCCTCGGCAAAGACCGTTCATGGTCGATCTGAAATTTACGACGTTTTATGGCTCTCGATGATTTCAGATCAGACCGATACTGTAGCGAATTCTATCTGCGGTTCTCCTGAGATTGTCTCTCAAAATGAATGCGAAGGTGCAACTTGTCTGGAAATGATAAGTGGTTACGAGCTTGAAAGTCGAAACTGTCCCACAACCTCCCCTCATCCGGAGGAGCACATCCGCCAAGGCTGTCCAAGTTGGAAACACGTGCCCTGAGATAAACCCCGATTCCTAAGTCGAGTGCCGTTCAGATTTCTGCTCTGAATTCGGTCACTTGAGAAGAAAAACGCGCGAAAGTTCCGAAACACTGTTTTGTTTTGCTTGCTCCAAAAAATACTGGCGGCTCGAGGTATCTGTTTTGCGGTTTCCCACACGGCTTCATGAAACTAGGTTTACGACGTATCTGAAAGCCTCATTCGGAATTATGACGAATTTGAGGGAGCATGACTGGACGTTTTCTCGTGCTTAGTAAAGATACGCTCGGCCGAGTCCAAAGTTCAATAAGCGCTCTCTGGAATCCGATGGGCCGGCAATACTTGGTGTTTGCTCTCAGAGATCTGAGCCTCCCAGATTCCCAATGAACATCGCGTACGGGCCAGCTTAGAGAGTAAACATCATATGTATTAATGTTCTTAGCCCAGACTCAGTGAGGCCAAAAATATCACCTAACTGACGTCGTTTGAGGGACGACAGCTCGCTTGAAAAAGTTGTCTGTTCGTTGAGCGAAACTTTGTACTTGGAGGTTTGTTCTTGAGTTTCTCACGACGGCTACGACTGCGGATTGAAGAATGCACTTTCAAATAAGTCCATCGCTGTGAATCCAAGGGGGGAAAATGGCTTACCTCCAGAAATTTTGTGAGAGTCTGTCTTCCTACAAGGTCCTCCAACTCTATGATCTTTCCTCTCTCCCTCGTCGTAGCCTTCCTGCTGTGATTATCAGGAGCAGACGACTCGCGGACCGCCAAAACAAACGTGCCGTCTCCGCCACGATAGCAGACTCAGAGAGCTCAATCGGTTCAGGCGGTCTGAATCTCTCAACCCTCAGGTTAGTGCTGTGGATGGTTTCGTTTTCTTCGAGCTTAGCATCCTGGTCCCCCCATTGTGTCTCCACAGATGTTGAAGCAAACTTTTTTTCCAGAAACTCGCCACGAACAAAAGCTCCAGTTTGGCGGCTGGCTTTGGCTTCGGAGATGTTCTTTGTTTGGTCTTCACGGAAACTTCCTCGTACGATGGCACCTGAGTGAAACTGAGTAAGTTTTGGAGATAACAGTGCAGCTATTCCGAAGACTTGATCCCGAAAGTTGTGTGGCGTGTGCGTGAGCAGTCGCCATCGGTAGCGATCGAGAGGTGATCTCTTCAAGCTTCGGTGAGAAACGCCGGCGTTCTTCTTTTCCCCACGTCACCTGTCGCGGCGTCAGCGATGTCGGTGTCGAAGCTGCTCTCCCGGTACAGAGAATTCGTCGAGCAGAACCCGATCGGTGCTAGGCAAGTTGAGGCTGTGATCGAAATCTTCACATTCTGGCGCGTCCATGGAGGCTGGGAAATCTTCAATGAGGGCATGCGTGCTTCAGCGAACCTTGTGCAGCTCGCTCACGACATCATCCTTCGACGCCATCATGCGCTCCCTATTAGCGCAGTGCAGGTGGTTTCAACTCTGAAAACTATCCTTCAAGCGTTAGATTACCTTCAGTGTTTCCTGGAGAAAATCACTTTCTTTGCGAGCGGCGACGCCTTCCGGTGGTCGATGATTGCCTTCATTCAAACGGCGAAAACTGTGATCCGTGCCGTGCTGTTATTCCATTTCAAACAAGGAATGGCAATGAACAACCCTGTACCACCTCTGGAACGTAAAAAAGACTTGGAATACGCCTCCCAACTGCGTTCCTTACGTCACGAGAAACGGGCCCAAGCGACCTTCACCCTGAAATCGGGTCGGGAAGTGCGGACTTTGGACGCTACACCTCCTCTTAACAAACGACGTTGGTGCGAAACGAAGAAAGTCAACCCCATGGAGCACATGGAGGAGAAGTTCTCGTTCGTTCCAACGGAACTCAAAGGATCGCAGCTTGTGGGCGAAGTGATTTACCTCTTGACGCCCATGGCCCACCTTGTCTCCATGAAGCTCTTCGGAACGCAGTCTTGGAAACCGTTTTTGATCGCTCTCGGAATGGACGCTATCAGCATACAGCAGCAACTACAGGGTAGCCAGCAACTCCAGAAACCGGAGAAAATCGAACTTTCCAGGAGAACACGAGGTTTGGCCGCGTACCTTCTGCGGGCACCGCTGTATGAGACTCATGTCAAATCTAAGCTGCAAATGCTCAAGAAGGGTGTGATAGACATCTTCCCCTTCACCAGTTTCCTGGACCACTTCGTAGAGTACGAGCTGAACGAGCTGCAGACGACATATTTCCGGACTTGGGGGAGTCATTGAAACCTCATTTGACGACGTTATCCGCGGATGCCGAATAGAAATATTTTCCTACGAATCATCATTGCCAACAGTCAATTTTAGAGCGGGACACGATGTACAATACTCCGAATGTGATCATGTACAGCAAGAAAAATCGCAGTATTTGACACTGACGCGTAAATCCAGGCAACTTGAACATTTTACAAGTGACCTGAAACCTGTTAGATATCTTCTATCCGGCTTGAGCTCTAGTATTCTCATGATCGCTACACGAATATAGGAAAATGTTTGAATCCTCGAAGAAGTGATTATTTAAAGTAAAATAATACATAGATAGATTAACCGACTGGCTAACAGACAGGGCATTCCAGATGTGAACACCTTGGGCCACAAGTGCGCTAAAGATCCCTCGGGTAAAGATCGACCAGCCATTTGTAGAACAAGCAATCAAGATATCGAAGTAGCTGAACGAATTGTTGTGTCGTGTTTGCCTTCCCACGATGCTGTTGTTCTGTCCGCGATGCGCTAATATGTTGTCCGCCGAAGAAGGATCAGAAGCGTACAAGTTCGTGTGCCCTACTTGTCCGTACGTATACCATATTCGGCAGAAGATTTCGAAGAAAACCTATCCCCGGTTGAAGCCGATCGACGACATCCTGGGCTCGACCGCAGCTTGGGCGAACGTGGATTCGACTGAGGAGGCTTGCCCCAAGTGCGAACACCCTCGAGCTTTCTTCAGACAGATGCAGACGAGGAGCGCCGACGAACCTATGACGACGTTCTACAAGTGTTGCAACATGAAGTGCAACCACCAGTGGAAAGAATAGAATAAAAATAGATTCCATGTCCTCGTACTCTTTTCTTTTCTCCGGGGATCAGGAAGGACAATGCGTGACGCAGACACGTACCTCAGGACTGTGGGAGTCCCCAAACCCACTGAAAACCTGGTGTCTCCTTAACACCGCTTTCAGGCGGGGGAACCGCTCCCATGGACGGAACTGCTTTGGCATTACCTCTCTCTCATGGAAACGGGAGGACTGACTGAACCATAACCATGAATTATGGCTGAACCGGCGTTATACATTAACCCAGATGGCGTCATGGCTACCACTGAGCAGGTGATGGATCATTTACAAAGAGTCCAATAGAACTGTTAACGACTAAGGATCAAATATCTGAATGGTTTAAAGCAATAAAATGTTCGATTTTTGTGAAAAGAATATCTCTCAATGAGTGAGTTCTTCATTTGCACGCGTTTCTCCTGGAAAATTTGGCATCTCGTGAACACGGAAATTTCCCGGTAGAAACTAAGAAACTGAATCCTGTTCGAATTTCCGGCTCCGAGTCATTGGGTTTCCGTTCGAAAGAATGAAATCACTTCTCAACATCCTGTTTCCAAAACGAAACAAGTTCTTTGAATTCCAAAACGCTGTTTGATATGTTCTTCATTGTGGCGCAGTCGGAAACGACGTTCAAGGGGGAGGGAATGGAGACTCCAGCTCATTCGTCAGTTCTCGGTCCAACTGTTTTGAGGATCGTTCGTTCCAGAAATTCCAGGATTTCTCATGAATAAGGCGAGCTTTCGCGCGAACAATCGAGTCTACAAGGTTGAAGATGGGATCTCGGAATTCGGACATTCGAAGCCGAGAAGCTCTAGTCGTTTAAAACAATATCTGCTCTCGAATCAATGAGGATGTCATTATGAATAACCTAAACTTCCTAAACTCAGCTCGAAGCTCACAGCGATGACTCCGATGCCCTTTCTATGGTCATTCCGGATACGGTTCGCACAGGTAGTTGCAACAGAAAAAAATCCATAGATGCTCCACCGAGGAGTAGCAGCCCAACGTTTTCGCCTGTCAACGGAAACCGAGTCTTGAGTTTCCGAAGAAAGAGTTCTGTGACGGTTCTTTGCCGTATCCGTCTCGACTTCGACTGTTGTCACAAAAACAGTCGAACGAAGCAGAAGCAATCTCGACCTTTTCGTGAAGCATCTGTCGAACTGATGTCGAAGATTCATTCCGTTCAACGCGGAATCGAAGTCTGCCATCAGTCGAACGCCGGCTGAGTTCTCGACTTTGTGGCAAACAACAAGGAAAGAAGAAATTTCCAAGGGCTCGGAGTAGAGTTCGCTGCGTGGTCTTTTCGGAGAGCAATTATCGTACTTTGTTTTGCATTCTCCCGAGCTGTTCTCCTGGGAGGAGCACAAGAAGGAGTCGCTTGGCTTTGCCATTGTTGTTGTTGTTGCTGTCACCTTCGTCGTTGTGCTTTCTTGCTGCATTCCACACTTTGTATGTTTGGTTGCTAGCGACTAGAGGATTTGGAAGGAGGTGTTGGCCGAGGAGATGGGTGTTTTGAGAGGTGGGCTTGGGATGCGAGGGTTGCTGGCAGACGAAAACACTTCCGACGTGTGCTTTTTTCGAGTCGGCTCCGGTGTATTAGCTATCCTGCTGCCGTCCTCGTAACTTCCCCCGTTTAGGCGCTCCAATGTACTTTCCCGCCGACCCCCATTCGACGTAAAGGGCCGTAGGAATTTGCCTGTTTGTCAGCAAATCACTCTCGGATCCTAGTGTAGGGGGCGAAGGACTGTGGGGCTTGGGTGACACTGGGACGAGGGGGCGCGATCCCTCCACTCTTCTTTCCAATACCAACGTAGCTGATCTGTTCGTACACACACACGCACGCAGGGGGAGATAGATAGGAAGAAGACGATATAAGAAAACTAATATCTGGTGTCACCCACATTGCAGTCGCTATCGACAGCGCTGAGAGCTGCTCCGAAGAACGCTGGCAGATGTGAAGCTGATGCTCCTGGTGCAACTGGTCCTCAACCTCCACTGCCTTCTCTAATTCGTTGTTCTGAGCTTGGTGATGTCCGTGAGAACCGATACTAGATTTCGGATAACTCGGCATAAGTCAGGAGTTCACGAGTTTCATAGCGATTTGCACATTGTTCTCTGATTCGGAAGGTTTCAGCGGAATCGACTTCGTCGGAGATCCACTCGGTCCGGCATATATAATGCCAATGGCGGTTCTCGAAGCTCCTTGTGGGAGGTCATCATTTGGAAGCCCCGCGACGCTCCGCTACATCAGAAACATTATGAATGAAAGCAAAATGGATCAAAATCGTTTTCAGACGCAATCATGTCTATGTTCTTAAAAATCGTGCTAAATTCCTCGGTTCAGATACCTCAATTCGCGGTGTTGAGGAAAACGTTTTTTGTTTTTCTTGGAGAATTTTGTCGTATCGCTGGATTTGCGGTTATGGGTTTCCCGCTCTGGCAGTCAGACGACTTCCACAGAATCCAGATTTTTTGAACATTTTCCATCTGGGAGAAGCTCGCTGATTCTGTATTGATAACTTTTTCTTCGTTTCTCGCGCCGGAGGTCCGGTATCAGAACTTCTTCCTCTGGTATCAGATATTCGCCTCGTCATCATTCGTGCGATACCACGAGGTAACGCGACATGTGGTGATAGTTCATCCTCTTCCGCAAGCTCTCTCGGCCATTTCGTAGGTTTTGGAATCAATACCGTAGTTTTGTCCCGAAGACCGTAAATGGAGTCAGATGTTGAACCTGAATGATTTCAGGTGATGACAAAGCTTCGTGGCACGAAATCCACTCACGAGCCATGAATGCGTAACCAGAAACGATCCTGAAGTTGTTGCGCGAACATCTCAACGAATTTCTCTGTTTTGCCATCTGGCAGTGAGACTGTCTTCGATCCGCGTCCAGCAGCCTCCTTTCATCCGCTGCTCTCGGCTTCCTATTGTATTACGTTCATAGTTGTTCTGTGCAAGCCGCCAGTGAGCGTCCTTTATTGGAGAAGTGCCGCAATATATTAGGAGGACGCCTCTTCCTCTCGATCGGTTTCTGACCAACCGGCCCCGAACGAACTGTGGAGAATACTTTTGCTCGATAAGATATCTCATAGCTTTGCTCATCGCAGACCCCGAGGAGACACTCGAACTTTTCTCCAGTGAGACTCGCCGCCTATTCTATGAGGAGAATGATTGGTTGATTCTTACAGGTTACTGGATTCAGTCGAAATTTATTGGCTTTGCACATATCTTAGGAAGGACTTCATACTCTATCACACAAAGGAGTAAAATTCGGGTATGAAATGAAGTTTTTTCGAGTGTGTGCATCATGAAGTTTGAGCAACTAGTTGCAAAGATCGTCCTGCCCTCAGAGGACTTGGCCGTGAACTCTTTCCAGAAGTTCTACCGCCTTCTTGCAAGCGAGGCTTCGAAAAGGGCACACTTCTGATTAAGAATTGTCGGTTCAGAATGTACTCACTAATGCTATGTGCAAGGAGCAGTCTTCGGGCTTCAATGCGATGGATCTGACTTCTCGTTGCGGAAAGACCGATCCCGGTCTTTCTTTCCGGAAAATCCGACGTTCCTTCAAAGCTGACAGCTTTTCATTAGTAGTGCTTAGTTTCTCAATGAGGGCGGTTCAACTATATCATCAGTGATAAACACCTGATACCATTCTTTCTAAATCCTCACGATTGTGTGAAGATCTTGCATTTTCATCATTCGCTCCACGAACGTTTGCGATTGCCGAGCGAAGTATCAAATCAGCGAAGTACCGACAATCATTTACTGAGGCGTTGCCACCCTCCTGATATTTATTTCAATCCTTAACAAGTCTCGACCACAGGCCGAGCGGCAACTGATCTGACATGAGAGTTCTGGCCTCGCAATGAACAAGGAATGTGCAGACGCAACTTTGATAAGCATTTCGTGTCCGCTAAATGAAACAACGATGAAGAATGGATTTACAGCTCGTCATTTCTTCGAACGAAAACATCCCTTGTAGGAAGCTGAAACACGAGGGTAATGTTTGGGTTTGAGAAAAAGCAACAACTATGATGCAAAACTTGCTGACTACCCGCAGTAATCTCTCGCTTCGTCGTAATGCTTGCGTTTGTGTCAAAGTAATGATTTTAGATGTTGATGATCTTAACAATGAAGACGAGCAGAGGCTCCTGAATGAGAGTTCCCAAGCGCCTCCCGGACGTCTTCGGGAAGGGGAGAAGAAGGGAAAGTTATCATTGGCAACAAACTCTCACCGGTTTGGGTCGGATGTTCACCAGCGTGGGTTTCACTTAGCGTCGCGCAGAACCGCATGATTTGACCGAGGCAATGAAGATTTTCCCACTTTCTCTTTTCTCCTAAAAATTCGAGCGGAACAGAATTCATATCTGGCCCACCGGGTGGCGGGCTGGCTGGCTCTTTGATCGGATGAATGACTGGATGAGCAGGGGATAGGTGGGCGAGTGAGAAGTTGTTAAACACTGGCAAGAACTTCAACGGTTTAAGCATCCGAACTCTCTTAGGAACGTTTCCAGTATATGAATCTGATCCGTTCGAGGAACGACGTGGATAAACAAGCTGGGGTTCGAACCCAAGATCAAGGTACCTGCAGGATAGTCGATTAACGCAGCTTGGTGACCGAGAACCGATCGTTTAGATGTTTTAGTGCTTGAAATACTATGTTCAATCGTTGAACAGCATGCGTTTCTTTTGCCTGATCACGTGTGTTCTGCTCTGGAGTGCCGCGGCATCGGATGTCCATGGAGGTGTACAAATGATGTTGCTGAAAGCGTTGCAGCAAGTGAAAACCGTGCCCATCATCCTGTCCGTTTCTCGAAGCAGCCCTAGAAGGCACCGAGCTTCGGCATCGGACATCATAGATGTCAAGAGCCAACCCAAGGAGCAAGAAAGGTGAGTCATCGATTCCTTTTTCAAATCGGGGCCCTGAGATTCTCGGATGATCGTGTAGTTATCCCCTTTGCGCGCGTTTGAGCGGAAAAATCGAGCCCTGAGAAAGTTTCGTCCCCTCGTGGTCGGAACTAGCGCCGCAAGAATTGAACCGAGTCGTTCGAAACGAGCGCCTCGGATTGCAGCCTTTCAGATCGAAATCTTCGCCATAACACGATCTTGAATAGGTTCAGAAAGGATTCCAGATATTTTTCTGAAATTGAAGTTTTCCGCGAGAAGGAATCTATGGCTTTGATCTTGGCGTTACTGAACGGAATCCACTTTTCAGCATCGCGGACTTCTCAAAGGACAGCAACGAGCCAACGAAGTACCAGAAAAAGAAGTTCACGAAAAAATCAAAAGGAAATGTCAAGTACATCTATGTGAAAGGAGGCTTCCCAAAGAAATATCTCAATCGTTCCTTTCCTAATCACGCGTATTACTTCAACGGCCCTGTGAAAGAAGAGATTCTCTACGAGGATGAAGATCATCAATTCATCCGAGTTTCGGCATCGAGGCCTCAGCCACGGTACACTCAAGTTAGAGTGATTCATGTGAGCGGCGGAAATGGCAAGGGTTGTCCGTATCTGGCTCCTCAAACCCACAAATCGCCGCCTCCGATAGCGGAAAACATCGTTGGCAAGCACGGAGCTGCTTCGCACGTGAACTCAGTGGAACCGCAACAGCCGCTTCATGTGAAGCACGTCATTCACCACATCAATTATCTCGGACATCTTCAAGATCACGACCACCGTGAGGTTTACGGTTCCAAGCCTAAGGCTCCTGTTGCCGGAAGCCACAATCGACAACATCACATCCGACCAGAAGAAGCCGTGGTAGCAGTTCCGCAAATGCCGCATCAATTCAACGAAGTCGTCAGCCAGCACGGCCCGGGTTCAAGCGCCGCCGTCGTCTATCACAAAGACACCGGGCCCTCTGTGTCGCGGCATCATGTCAAATCTCAGATCGAGCTCCATGTTGTGAACGATAAAATTCAAAAACAACAACATGGAGGAGGAAGACATAACGCATTTCCTCAGTATTTCGTCACATCCAACTCTCGTAATCGAGGAAATCTCGCCACAAGACAGCAAGGGAGCTTTCCTAACGATTTCTATCAACCCAGGTTTCCGAATGAGCCTGAAAATCCTCATCATACTGAGTCACATGCAAACCTCGATGTGAATTCCCATCACATCGATGGAGACCCCATCCACGCCGAATCGGCGGTGTACGCCGATGTGATGAATCATTGGCCCGCTAAAGAGGCGCTCGTGATATCCGATGTCAGAGGGAAGCCGCTGCTGTTCGCATCTGCGAAAAGTCCGCCGTTCAAGTTTCGCAACGGGATCCGGAGACGGATTGGGCAGAATTTCATTGATCTGATGTTTCATTGATGTGTGAAGACTCTCCCCTATTTTTCGTTCAAGTGCCGGCGCACTGCTTGCAGAGATGTGTATTAATTTAGAGAAATGTGAAAGCAGTGTATGTTTGTAAGTAGAATCGCTCTAAGAAATTTTCTCCCGGCGCGATTCTCGTGCGTAAGATATCGTTTTGTACGGTGCCATTGTTCAATTGTCCGCCAGGAATCGCTCCGACCATTCTGTGAGTCGCACGAAAACGGGGAGTTTTGCCAAAGAAAAATTCCATAGCAGCAACAAATGGAGAATGGAGGAATGCCAGTTGAGCGGAAAGTACCCAGCGTCACTTCAGGGCACATGCAGAAGTCATGAAGTCGTTCTAACACCGAAAGGACCTCAGAGAAACGTTTTCGTTTGAAATTTTCCGCCGTTTTGAACGATTGTTATTTAGGCTTCGGCGGGTGAAACGCGAGAATTTCTCTTAAACTTCCACTAAAGCGTCGCCTGAGTGAAGTTCAGCGATGCTCGAATAAAATCTCAACAAGAAAGAAATGGAGTAACCGATCCCGATCGAGTTTTCATTTTTCTTTGTCTAGACAGGAGTTTCCGAACCATGACGTTGTAAGAACGCGTTGGCGTGTCTGGAGCTTCGTTACAATTTTAATTTTTCTCATAGATTCATACGAACGAAGCACGAACATTCTCACGATTTCGCAATCATTCTCTTCGTGTATCTTCACAACAAAAACAACTTGATCGCTAATTCCGGAAAACCAAAGTAATCAAAACGAGCCGCGGTCTTGGGCAAATGTAGAATTCTCATTCTGTTCCGAACAACATCGCCGTGCTGACGCGACGTTTTCGCATAAGAATTGAGAAGAAAAAATAAACACCAATCTCGGCACACCGTTCTATTGCCGCGGACAGCGCGACAGCGAACCATTCTAAAATCTAATAACCCGAACAATTTTTTTCTACGATTGAGATCAATTTCAAGCCAAGATTCGGGGAGACGGCGGGCGCGGGGAAGCTTCTTTGAGTTTCTTGAGAAGCGCCGCGCCGGCCCCGATATTAAGGTTCGAAATTGCTCGAATCTCATCTTCGCTCGGATATGGTCCACAGGAATTCACTCGCGACCGCGACGCCGAACTCTACAAATCATACGATCGCTGTCCGACATCCGGACCAGTTCCGAAATCGCTGCGATGCTTTTCTTAGGGGAGCTGAGTAAATATCAACATTTACTGAAATATTAACATTCAATGTTAACACATTGGGACCTGCTATCTGAAGTTCCCTGCGCAATCATTCGAGCACAAGTTTTCATTTAGCGAGTCTTCAGGGAATATATGTAAAAGGCCTTTTACACAAATTCGAATTTCGGAGACGAGATCGTCGGTCGGTGGCCCCTCCCACACGCCAGAAGCTCGCAACCGATAGCCGCAAGTTGTCCCAAGAGACTCTCACTGAGTAGATTCTGTTCATGTAGCGGAACATTCTTGTTTCTCCCAAGAGCTCTGTGGTTTGAATGTTTTGTGAATATCGCGCTTCTGAGCTTGTCGTGGTTTCGGTCAGTACATAAACAGCATCGGTGCGGGGAAAATCGCAGTACAACTTTGAAATGTTCATGCTGACGATAACGACTCCGCGGCATCGAGGTGAGTTTTGCCAAATGACATCATCGCTCCAGGAACGGGCTCTGGGGCTTCATGGGGAGACGTTGTATGATGGCAAGAGACTGATACGAAGTGGGGGTCCGAAGGAAGCGGGGAAGACATTTCGTGGTGCTTGCCGGGACTATGGCTCGGCGGCTGGCGAAATGGGAGTGAGGCATTCCACACATTCCTGACCGCAAGTTTGCGACTCGACTGTCTGGGAGTTAACTTCTGAAGTAGCGAATGACGGCTGCAGCCGCAACAACGGCAGCAGACGCACCGCCACCAACGCGGCTTGGACTCCACCAGACGATGAGAGAAACTTTGAAAATTTCTCGTCACGTACTTTGTGCAACTCGTATCGTTCAAGCTCGAACTCAACCGAACTCCAAGTTCTCAACTCTGACTCTTCGGCTTCGACCCCAACCCCTCGATATCTTGAAATCGAATCGATGGGAGAGCGTGTCGCAGTTGGAGACAACATCTGATGAAGCTCATTCTCGAAATACGAAGCCGAACTCGCTCGCCGATCCGGAATTGAGAATCTGGAACGTTATTGTCCGTCGCAGGTTTCCTTCGCGAATCCGAGCTTCGCCTCGTTGATTCCAGTTGAGTTGAGTCTTTGTTTCAATTACAGCTATTCCTGTTCTGCTACCACCATCGATCAAAGTGCTGTTTCTTATCTTATTCGATCTAACATCCATTATTCGCGAGGCACGCGAAACGTTGTCAATCAGCCGCTTGGTAAACGGAGCATCCAATCAGCTCTTGTTACGTTCGAATTCAATCCCTCGATTCAGTCTTCCGTGAAGTCATTTCCAACAAGCCACCGTCCTGGTCGCCAAGAAGGTGGAAACGATAATGAAGACGATGATGGTTGTACTTGTAGAGCTTTGTCTGATTTACGGAAGGATCCGACGGAGAATTGATTAAGTGACGCAACCGTCTGGCCGGATTTGGTTCACTGTGGGTGCGCGCAATTCGTTGACACGCGTAATTGAAGGAGTTCGCTGAAAGATGACTCACGGTCGACTCGAAACGATTCAATCCAAAAGCGGATCCATCCATTCATGAGTCGACGGTGTAAACAAATGGGTCTGGAATACATGATTTGGATACAGTATTTCCAAACAAACGTTTCTCCTTCTTTTCCTCTTCGCGCGACAATCGGCGGAAGCGAAGACAATGCGGGCTTCCAGGGCAACCAGTCAGGTAGGCGAGCGGGCAAATCAGCGGCAAACACGCGGGTTCGCCGACGAAGAGTTGATCGCCAATCGATGACGATCGAGCTGAAACAAGGTAAGGCGAGGAAAGGGTGCATCACACTTTAAATCACCCATTCGATTTGGCGCCGTTGCCGCCACTGGGGTCATTAGCGCGCGGTATCCCTATGGGGGTCGTCTGGCGGCGATAGCGGCGGCGGCGGCGCCGACGACGACAGCGGTTCGATGGTGTCGAAACCGTGGTGAGGGCAAAGCGTGCTATTATGTTTGCTGTTACCATCGTAGTCCTGCTTGCCGGCTAAGCTAAGGGTCCGATGTAACAACAACTCACCCGGTCAACTGAGCTGGCGTCGCCACACCGCGCGGTCCTCCGCGTCCGAACCGTTGGACAGACAAGGTGAGCTCCGTTCCAGGCTTCCAGACAGAGATCCGGACATTTTGCTTCACTGTGATCTTCAGGAGGGAGTATCGTCCAGGTTTTCTATCCAACCGTGTCTGAGACCAGAGTTTTCGAAGCGGAAGCAACAGAAAACGGACTTGAGTGGAAGTTTCTGCGAGTGGAGATGTGAAAAACTAAATCGTGAAAACGTTTCAGCCGGTAATTGTGTTCTGGTTGATCCAGGATGAAGGGTTCGCCCTTGGCAATCGTCATCTTCCTCGTTTTGGCAACAATCACACTCTTCTGTGGTGAAACCAAAGCTAAGAAACACGTTGAAGGCATTAAACACGTCATCGCCTTAAAGGTGAGTCTCGAAAACTTCCAGATTAGGTGAATGTATTTTGTTTGGTTCCCCGGCGTTCCTCGCAGGGCGTTTGTTTGGAGTGCAGTTCTGCATGATCACGCAGAAGATCTGAAATCATGTTTCCGTCAGGTGGTGCATAAGAAGGTCAAGAAGTTGCTGCCAAAGCTGATCAAGTCAATCCACGTGGTTCCCCTACCGGTGCCGATACATATATCGAAGGAAGGCCCCAAAGGTTTGGTGATCATGACTCCGAAGCTACCGCATCACCTCCCGTAAGTCATAAGCGAGTTCAAAACAGAGCTGATGCGATTGTTACACTGTCGATTCCGAGTTGCGAAGAAAAGGAAACTAAAATGGAAAGTTCATGTTGCTACTGGAGTTCTTCGGCGAATTGAAATTCTCATTGAAATTATCGCGACTCTGCGCGAGCAATGCCCTGAAATCTGAAATGGATACCAACTATCCCCGACCCGGACATTTCGTTTTCGGGCCTACGTGCATAAAGAAGACGTTGAGCATGGACGATATTTCCCCCTTCCGGTCTGTTTGATAAACACGCAGTCGAATGAAGCGAGTAAAACGGGCTGCTAACAAATTTCGCAATTCTTCAAGTCGCCACCATACACCGATCGTAACGGCAAAAACGAAGTCGGAAGATCTGAATTCTATTCGCGGATGGAAGTTTCGAATGGAATAACAAATAGTAACCGAACCCTTCACCTAGCCCTTCGGATTTCGGTTTGGGGTACCCAGGTGGATGCTCGGCATCGTTCCATTTCAGTGTTCATTTTGTCGAAGATTATGGCTCCGACCACTTATGCCGACCACTTAGTATTGTACATGCAGCTCAGTCAGCAGCGGCTGATGGGGCTCCGCTCATTTGCCAGCATAAAAAGAGAAGCAGTGACGAAATCTGATGTCCACGACTTTAAGATGTTTCACAAGTTCATGATCGCACCATTTCCGCCCGGGAATAGTGTTGATGTGTGGAATGAACGCGGTTTCCCTGGGGAACTTTTGAATAGTAGTAAAAAAAAGAGTACTGAACGAGACATTGTGGCGTAATGAGAAAACTTGAAGAATCATACTAGTTTAGGAGCCTGTGAGAACTTTCAAATTGAATAAGTCGGCGATCGCGGCGGATCCGTGTACTGACTTCCAGCTTGGAATTTAACAGTCAAGGAATATTCACTCTTTGTCACCTTTTTTGTGGTGTTTGTTGAATTGCCAGCTGATTTGAATTGCTCACGGAGTTCCTCATCGTTGTCTGTAGCATTTGAGTTCAATGATCCGATGACATTGTGATAAGAGAAAGAAGCCATTCTATCGTTTTGATCGGAAGATACAAAATTTGTTCGTTTTCAGACCGGTGAGCCCTTGCAGATACGCAAAATACTGGCATCCGAAGGATCTTCCTGGTTCGGGTTGCGAGCATGCGGTTGTGGGCTGGCGATGAAACACTGCTCAATTTCAGTCTTATCAAGCTGTAATCAATCTACAAAAGCTTGTTCCTACTCGCAGCTAATTGTTATCTCACCCATCAGCGGTGGTCTTTAACGAAAACCGCGCATTGTAAAATGGGATTCGTTGCAAATCTAGAACAGTAATTCTTGGGTGAGTTTTCTCGAACAATTTGCCATCTTGATCATCGCTGCTTCGTTAAGTAAAAACCTCTCATGCGGGACATGAATAAATAATTAAGTGTTATCTTCCATACGATCGTATTTTTTAACGAATCTAATTTAGAAAGCTTTTCTGAGATTTTGTGGCTTTCTGATTGCTCATAGCAAACATCTATGGTGATAATGATTTGTTGGAGAAATCCCTGAAGTCGATATGGCGGATTGATTATCTTTTAAAGAAACAAGATCCTCGTCATCATAGATTCAAGCCAGCTGCTTCGTGATCGTTCGAATTTGTAATCGATCTCGTTGTGAAATCTTTCGTTACTTTCTTTTGATTCGAGTCTCATGCAACAACTTCACTCAGCTTCCCAGAAACATCTAATTTCGAGTCAACTCGAGTCGAATCATTCGTGACCACCACGCAACTGCCAACTTCTCACGTGATATCATAGACTTGTGAGTGATTCGTGAAAATTTCTCACGCGTCGATAGAGTCCCGGTTCTCTGGGTTACTACCGGGAGCTCTCTGATCTCCAGAAAGAAATCGCAGGAGTTTCCTGGATCTCTGCTTGCAAGAAGGCGTTCGATTCCCAGCGTGTCCCCAAAAAGTCCTGAGTTCTGGTTCATTGTTTCAGCGGATCTGGGATCTTTCCTGTACTCACTCAGGCGACTTTCAAACCGGAAGCAGTTGTCGAAGAAAAAAACTAGAGGATGTTGAGACCGCCTTAGCGAACGCCACGGTATTTCACAAGATATTTCTTTCACGGAATCCGTCAGGCCGGAAAATCTTCACTGCCTGATGAACTCCGCAAACGACTCCGAAGGCAACCCCAGCTCAAAAGATCACCGCTGCATCGTCTCATTCTTGAGCGGCAAGCCGAAAACGGTGGAGCGCAGTCACGTTTACATTCATTCAGGTCATTTGTTGTCGGTAAAGTACGAATCAGTGCGAATTTTTTGGTGCATGACGAATGTAGGTTGGGCTGAAGTGGTTTCGGGCGCCTTTCCGAGTTGCCCAGAGTAAGGCCCAGAGATGTTCGTTCTTCTCAGCTCAGAAAACTTTCAAAACTCTGAAAAACTCCCGGCTGAAGAAGCTTTGCAGCCGTCCGACCGTTTTTCCCACAAAGCATAGTCAGGTACTAGCGCTAAATTATGGAGGAAATCCGGTGCGAAAGGGACAAACCGGTCACATGGCTCTTGGTCTGACTGACAGTGAGACCACAAAGACCGCAGGGGCTTTTCAAACAATACCGAGGAAACGCAGAAAAGAATTCTTCGGCGTTCAAAAACGGTTTCTTCTCGACCGGAGATAAGGCCTTCGAAAACGGTTATCTATGGCTTATGAGCCGCGCCAATGACGTCATCACGTCTTCAGGTTACCTTTCGAAATCGAAAGCCTGCTCTTCGAGCATGACGCAGTAGTCGAATCGGCCGTTATCGAAGTGCTCAAAGCTTTCATTGTTATCAGTCAAAACTACGCATCGCGCGATTCAAAAACTGAGATGACGGGCGTTCAAGAGTTTATGGAACGAAAAAAGTTTTCTACAAATATTCGAGGCTCACCGAGTCCGCCGATCCTCTTCTGAAAACTATCAGGGGCAAAATTTAACGGAAGGCTCACGACGAGGCGGAGAAAAACCGGAGGTGATCTCACCGAGCCCGGAATATCGCGAACGATAAACATGCGGGGGGATGGAAGCTCAAAGAAACGAGTCAAGGCCGCAAATCGATAACTCAAGGGATTATCGGGAGCAGCAAGCAAGCAAGCACTCAGCACCTGCAATAATCTCTCCCCGGTCATGTTCTCATTGATTTTACGCTTGAAGTATCCTGAGCGGGACCGATTCGAAGCTGGATCGTTTGTCACCAGAGCGGGGTCGTTCAATGGCTTCGATTCACTGACTTGGCGGCGGGTTGGCTGGCTGGTTGCTCGCTCGACTCACTCCGCCTTCAGATATGGCGATGTTCAGAGCAGGTGCAGCTCACCTCGTCAACCGGAAGAAACGATAAGAGCGTCTTTCTCTCCGCGTGTCAAGTCACCCTCTGTAGGCAACGTTTTAGCAATCGAATTAGCCGTGCATGTAAATCGATAGAGCTGCCTCTTTCTTCCTTCATGTTGTCGTTGTTGTCGAAAAAGATTCCGCTTGTGGGGTTGTTTTGGGATAAACATCCTTTGATGATTCCTCAACCGCTGAAATCTGACCTGGTTCCGGATCCGATGAGGCGAATGATTCTCCGAAGGTCGAATTCTCTCAAGCGACAGGTCGCGATTGTTTTTCCGCGTGGATTTGAAAACTAAGACTTTCTTCAGTCCTCTCAGATGACAAGGCGATCCATGATTGGTGGGAAGGATCGTTTTTTGAGAAATCAGATGAATTCAATACCTGCACTCGTTGGTTCTGGGAAGTAACTCATCTTGAGAGCTCTGCAAGCCGGCCAAGGAATCGATCTAGAGCTCCGCAGTTCGATCGTCTTCATATTCAACGTTTTTCAACTTTCGACTGAGTTCCAGAGTCCACCGGAAAACCGACCTGACGAGCAACTTCTCAGCAGTAAAAACACCTTTCGATAACCGATAATCCCAGGCTGAATTGCTGCGAGACTGCGAACTTTCCAGAGTCCAACGCTCCGTTGCAGGTTCCGTAAACCGACAACGGGCAGGTTTTTGATGCCGATCCTGTTATTTACGACAATGATTTGTTCGTCGCGGAAAATCACTCGTTTTCGTTTGGGTGCATCGATCAACTGCATTCGTAATCTCTCCTAATCGGTGACTAGTAGGTCAATAAAATGTGCGGAGGAATCGCATTGTTCCGCTGACTCGTGTGCTTATATTATTTTATTAATCAAAAAGGCAGAGGTGATTCGTTGCAAAAACTCGTCCTACACACTCAGACACCTGGGCAATTTGAGCTGCCTCCCATATTTGCACTGTGAATGGAACGGAGGGGAGAAGGGGAGGGGGAGAAGGGGATGCAGTCGTCGATCCCTCAAATCGTGCAAAGGCCGATAGAGCTTGACTTGCATACGCTATTGTTATTTGAATTCGTCTCGCTCTTGGCTGTCATCGAGAACCCCATTTTTAGGGACACGCCCCTTCCTGTGGTTACCGGTGAACCTGTATTGCTGCTTACTCGCGCGCCTGCTACTCGATGCCTGTAGTGACTCGAGGGTGATGCAACGGGGTGCACAACCTCGCTGATGACCAACCGTCTAGCCTTGGCGGACAAGGCTTCCCTCGAGGGACCAACTTTGTTCAAATCTAAACCCGAGATGAACTCATCTGGGAATAACTATCTTCCACTTTCCCCTGGATGACTTCCGAAAACCGCTGCAAATGCATAATCTCCTGGTCGTGGATATGGAGGGCGTATTCGTAGTTTCGTTCTGGCTTCTTCTCGTTTCGACCTCAGGGTCCAGGAGTCAAAACGTTTCTTGGTTATTGTTTGCCGCGCGAAGGAAGTTCGAGAGTTGCTGGTGGGCTAGCCGGTCGTTGGCATCGAAGTTGCGGCTTCTAATCCAACCTCCCGCTCGATACGGCGCGGCGTGGATATACATATGAATGAAGATTAATATTCACCTGAAGATTCGAAGGTATCGACCACTGGTGAAAAGGAAGAGAAAACTTTGACGAGACCTCGAAGATGCAAAACAGCGTTTCAGCATGATCGTGCTTTTGATGTGGCAAAAGAATTTATGACGATGATTATAATTAGGGGAGAGAAATTATGCGTCATATTCATAATCACATTTTTATTCATATCCAAGTAATATATTTTTGGGAGTTTTCGATATAATTGAGAATATGATTCTTGGATGATCACGGTTATGAATATTGGTGATCATTATTATAATTGAACTCATCATAATCACATTCACACGAAAATTACATCTTCAATCTCCAATCATTTCCAAGTACCTAATATATTTTTGGAGTTTCCGAAATAATTGAGAATATGATTTTCGGTTACGTATGTGAATTTCAATGATTATTTTCATAATAATTTAACCGATTATAATCATAATCCCACGGGAATCACAATGACAATAAGGTCAAAATCATAATAATGACCGAAATCATAATCACAATCTTGATCACGAAAATGTTCACCACTGTTTCGATAAAAATCTGAGAAACTCTTGAGAATATTCCCGAACGCTCTTCGGGAAGCCCCCAGAGAACAGTTTTCTTGTGTGTGGAGAAGAAACATCACAAAACTAGCGCAGAACCATCGCGTTGCTCCAAATTCGTGAGGACAGAAATGTATACGCCGCAAAATGAAGCAACACGAGGGAACAGGAACAGGAGAATATTTTATAGATGTAAAAGTGCGGAACCGCTGAAGAAGCTAGGAGAAAAAGTGCAGCGAGGTGAAACGCATGAAGTGGATACGGACACGGGATACTGAGGTGCAGGGCATCGAGGAGAATGTCATCGCTTATCCAGCTTCGAAATAAGCTGACAGAGTCTGATCTTTGTTAGTGGAATTCCTCTGCCTTGGCAAATTACCGCCAGGTCGTTTTTAGGGGGCTGGGCCGGAGGATCGGCCGAGGGACCCGGCGGGCGGCCAGGGTAAGATGTTCAAAGCCGTAAGGGCGCGTTAAAGAAGACTTCTTGAAGTAAAATGAACTCATTTGTCTCTAAGGGCAGGAAACAACGCCCACGCTGCTCACAAAGTTGAACGCTCTGCTCCGTTAGCGAGTTCCCTTAATCTTATTGGATTCCGTTGCTCTACCGTTACGATACTACTTTGGCCATTTTTTTCAGTTCGTTTCCCTGTCGGAATCCTCTTCGGTTGATTTCGTCGCGGATCAGGGTTTATCTTTTCCCCTCGGCGAGGTGTTCGCTCCTCGGCCGTTCTCCATCGGAAAGCGGTCATCGAAGGGGTTTTCGAAATCGCGCGCCATATCTGATAACAACGCAAGCGGAAACGATCGTCAAAGGGCTTACCCCGAGTTGAATGTTCGCGATTCGCAGAGAGACAGTCGCAGTTCGAATCCGTGTCAAGGCGAACGGTGTTGTGACTTTTAGATGAGTTGTAGGAGAGTGCGAGTTTGTTGCACTTTGGTCCGGCGCGGGCCAATCGTGGGAAAGAGAGACCGCTTGAACCGGTAACCCAAATGCTCGGGAACTGAAGAGATGTTTGCCTGGGTAGCTCGTGACAGTTGGCGGCAACTATGAACACGAGCAAGTCCCTAGGAACCCTTAGGGGTCTCCGGAAGAGTGCCGATCGAAATGTGAGCAATACTTTGTCTCGGAAAGGAGCGATGCCTCTGCTCAAAGAAGAGACGAGCATCGAAACCATCATCAACAGCAAGCTGACCGGTGTCATACCGCAGAAATTCAATTTTGCTCGAGACGTCATCGACCACTGGGCGCTGTACGAGAAGTCCTACCGAAGGAATCCGAGATACCCTGCACTTCACGTTGTCGGTGAGAACCCGAGTCAGGAGCGTAACATCAACTACACCGAGTTGTCTCAGCTAACGAAACAGCTCGCCGCGGTTTTCGTCAACGACCTGGGATTATCTCGTCGGGACAAAATTCTCATAAGTTTACCCAAATGTCCCGAGTTCTTCATCTGCACATTGGCAGCTCTCAGAGCCGGTCTCGAGTTCACGACAGTGACGACCCAGGCCGTGGGCGAAGACCTTCGTTTCCGTATCGAACAGTTCCGACCGAGCGTGATTATCTCTGACAATATCGCCGTCGTCAAGCATGCAACCGACTACCCGAACTGTCCCGTGATGTTCAAGTTGTGCGTCTCAGAACCTTCGAGTAAACTGTGGCTGAACCTCAACAGTCTGATCGCCAAATGTCAGAGCTCCTTCGATGGCGCCGAAACCAACAGCGACGATCCGGCGATGGTTTTCTTCACAAGCGGGACCACGGGTCATCCGAAAATGGTGCAACACACAAACGAATACACCCTGGCCCACATGACGAGCGACACGAACCTTCTCAGACTCCGAACGGACGACGAACTGTTGTGCACGGCGGACACTGGGTGGGCAAAGACGGCTTTCGGCTTCTATCCAGCCTTCCTGTCCGGAGCGGGGTTTGTGGTGAACAGAAGCGCGAAGTTCTGCACTCAACAGCTCTCGGACGTACTCTCAACGTACAATGTCACGAAAATGAGCTCAGTGCCGACAGTGTACCGAATGATGGTCAAGGAAAACCGAGATCTTCGATTCAAGGCCCTCGCCGGAGTTTACAGCGGAGGAGAACCGCTGAACTGCGATGCCTTCAATCAATGGAAGAAACGCACCGGTCTCGAGATCCGAGAGGGATACGGACAAAGTGAGACGATGATGCTCTGCACCGGAAACCCGGACTTTCCCGCCAAACCCGGATCGATGGGCGTTCCGGCGCCAGAATTTCAAATCGCCGTCCTGGACGACCACGGGAAGCCTGTGGGCTGCAATGAAGTCGGTCATTTCGCTTTAAAAATCAAACCGACACATCCGCTGGGCTTATTCGTGGGTTATAAGAACAATCCTGAGAAAACGGCGCAGGTTTTCGCTGGCGATTATTACCTCACCGGAGATAAGGTTACGCGGGACACGGATGGCTACTTTTGGTTTGTTGGACGCGCTGATGACGTCATAACATCGGCTGGTTATCGGATCGGTCCTCATGAAATCGAGGTCGTGCTTTTGAGACATCCAGCGGTATTGGAAGCTGCTGTAGTTGGCTCGCCAGATGCAGAACGCGTTGAGATCGTGAAGGCCTTCATTGTGCTTCGTGAGGAATATCGAGATAAGGATCAAGAGGAACTAGCTGTGGAGATCCAGGAGTTCACGAAAAAGTTCACTGCGCCTTACAAGTACCCACGGAAGATAGAGTTCAGGAGCGAGCTACCAAAGACGACCACCGGGAAGGTGCAACGACATGTTTTGAGAGCTGAGGATAGAGGAACGCGAAAGTAGAATACATACTCTCGATCAAGAAAGAACGAAATACCTATAAATAGTCGTGCAGCTCTGAATATTGCGCGAATTTTGTCGAAAAATTATGAAAGTTGCGAGAATTCTGTCGAAAGAGCCGATTATTTCGAAAAATAAACTCAATGTTTGACAGACGTTTTCAGATGTTGGTTTCTTGAGTCAATTCGAGGCTTATGGAGGAAGCGCGACGAAATACTGACCGCTTTCGTGACGAATCATTTCAATGACAGCGGTTTCTGAGATTTTATATCTTGCGTTTGCAGCCTGGGGGCCCAAATCAAAGTCATCTTTTCCGGGCGTCATGTCCTCCTGTGAGCTCAAGCGTCGGATCCTCCAGTGATTGCTCGATCGGTTCCACAGGGAACGTCTCCCGGGTTTTCTGTGCCGCTATCAGCGATCGTATCCGACCAGCAGGGCTGTCAGGGCTGCTAATACATTGTGTCAGCGTTAACACTTAATGAAGTTCTAGTGGACGCTGTCCCCTATCGAACTCGTCTCTAAATGAACGGAGTTGACAGTCAGGCCAGGTGAGCGCGTCCATTACGACCGGCTTCTTGGACATCGAATCGCTTCTTTCATTAACTCTCAGTTTCTAGCCGAGCCTCAATCGATTTCACTGAATTGCATCGATTTCCGACAGGAGCTCGTGCTCCGCTTCGAACAAAAAACCGTCGAATTAACGACGAAAATTCGCGAGTGCATCCGGAACCGCCCTCCAGACCGATGCGACAGAATTTGCTCGGAAATTTCGACTCATTAACACCACCACAAAACAGTTAAACTCGTCGAGATCGTGAGAGAAATTCGAAACTAGCAAAAATTTATCGACCAAGATAAGAGACGCTGCTTCTAGGACAGGTGTTTCATCAAAAACATACCGGACAGGATCAGCCAGGATCCAGGATCCTCGAGTACACGAGTTCCGATCTCCTGAAAACCGCCGAACCCGCACGGTTTCCATCTCTGTAGGTTCATTTTCCCATATTTTGAGGAATCTTGGGAGTTTCGCAACAATTCACGGTCGTTGTTGTGGTAAATTTGCAAATCGAAATCAGACTCAAAAAGAAAACGATCAAGAATGAGATCAGGCTTTTGTATTCGATTTCGCCGCATTTGGTGCAAATTCAGTTGAAGTCAAGGTCGAAAATCGCAGGTTCGAAAGCGCGGTCCGTCTCGCTTCAGGAGTTGCAACTGTATCTGTTCGGTAGGGAAAATGAATGTAGCCAACGATTCGAATCATGTCGATGATGATGGAATCACAAAGACAGATCTGGTCTCGCAAATGGGACTCCGCCGTTGCTCGCAGGCCATTGCAGAATCCCACCATTCGAACGTCAGACCAAAGCAGCCGTGAAATCCATGCCAGGATGAAAGTTGTAAACTCTCTGTGGTTGTCCTTAAGTGTTGTCGGTGTATACGAGTGTTGGGCGGTCGCGCCCGAATGCGAAAACGACGTGAGTGCGCTCGCCCAAACGAGTTTGGTACCGAGACTCTGTGAAAATCTTGAGTAGTTCCTCGATTGCCGTCAGCAGATAAGCTCTGACACGCTCGCTGTCCACATGTCAACAGAAAACGGATGAGCGCTGCGCGCAGCTGGCTCAGCGTCAATCCCAAAAACAAAAAATCCTGGGGATTCAGTTTCATGAAACTCAAAGAAAGTGGGATGTTCGGTGTTGCATACGAGAGTTGGCGGACTGGTTTGCCTTGAAATTCATTTCGGTGTTGTCCCCACTGATATTTTTGGACTTTCTTTTCGAGTGCGTTTCGCTTATCTCTTTCTTTTGTTGGATTTCAGAGCGAATCATTAGCATGCTACGACGCCATCGAAATGCCGCTGATAGAAATCGGTAAGACCGCGGTCAAGATCCCCTTAAAACTCACCCTGAACAGCGCGAAGGACCCCATGAACACGTTGAGGGTAAGCTCCGTGGTAATTTGTTTGGAATTTTCCGTCTAAGCCCATCTAAACTCTTCTAGGGAGATAAACGGCTCACTTTGACAAACTCCGAGCACGAAAAACATTTGAAAAATGAATTTTCGAACTATACGGAGCTCATTCGAAATCTTCCAGGGCGCGATAGAACTCATGAAGCATGGGGGTAGGAGTTCGATGGTCATTTTCATGGACGCCCTCTCGACTCTCTCTTTCGGCATGGAAGCCATCTTCGAGCGGAATGAGTAAGGGATTTCAGATTTGCCCAATTAGGACGTCAACTGAAACAATCAGAAACCCATAAATCTTTCAATTTATATGAATAGATGGAAGGTCGAGGACGATTAATGTCTGAACTTTCAAGCTGTGGTCATAACCGATCCTCGAACGAATTCGCATTAGAAAACCTTTAGAGCTGATCTCGTCACCGAGCGAAAGAATGCAGACACGACACGAATCTGAGATGAAACTTGGCAATTAACTCAATTCCAGCCCAGGTGCGGCGAGTTCAGAGCTGGTCATGTTCGCGGCGCAGGCGGTCCGACTTCTGATCACGAACGAAAACTTCACCGACAATCCGTTGCTGAAAGAATGTACGGAGTTTTTGAAGAACAATTATTATTGATAGCATGTTGCGCAATCTCCCTCGGGTATATCTCGAACACGCAATCATGCAGGATGTTGTTCGTCATCTGTTGCTCGATGCTAATCAATCGGGAATCTGACGCAATCAGACGCTCCGACGCATTTGAGTGAGCTTCAAACTCGGGCGAACGATCACAATCGTTGCAAAGATAGGATCTTGTCAGCTATGGGGGATATTTCCATCTTCTTCGAATCTGTTTACTCTTGTTTTTCAATCATCAGAGTCGTGTCTGAGCAGATTTCACCAATACCTAGATGTTCATTCACTTTGTCGAAGTTTTCTAATTCAATCGTCTTACAGCGATCACTTCGATCACGCCGGATCTTCTCTACATCAACCGTCAGGCACTAAAGGTCGTGAACCGAGTTGGAGGACCTCGGAGATACTTCTATCTTCCCGTATTGTATCTCAACGACGTCGCGTTGAGGTTCCTTATGGACTGCAAAACGACCGACGAGCCACCGAAAGACTGCGAACTTATGCAGCGAACCGTTCTATTAGCGCTCGATGTCGTCGAGGGCTTCCCTCTGATCGTGAGAACTTTCGGAAGACCACTCAGAGAATTTCTAACGGACGAATAGTGATACATTCATACATAGTCTGTTGTCGGAAACACTGATTATTATACATAAATAGGTTCTGATCGAAAATGTCCTGCGTCATTTCGTCGGACGAATCTGTTTCACCATCCAGCCTCCGTCACGGCCGCGCCGATGGAACGACAGCTGTCCTCATTGTGAGAGAGGTGAATTCGTTAGAGTCGGACAAGGATGGAAATATCACTCATATAGCTTCTTCCCC